>OX422219.1:143451295-144112724 GCA_949130495.1 Sambucus nigra | reverse complement strand
TTCATCCAAAGTTTCAACGATTTAAAATGATTATAATAATGTAAATAAACTTGTATGATCATGTATATGCTCAATCCAACCCACCCAAATCTTCCCAAAGGATTGAACCATGATAAAACAACATGAAAAACCAAATGTGGAGTTATAGGTGACTCGACTATATGTGAGTTATAGTCGACTATAACTGTATATCTCACGCTAGACTCACTTATAATTACGTATCTCACATCAGACTCACCTATAACTATATACGGAGTTATATATGGATAATAGTCAACTATAACAGGCCAAGTTTTTTTAAAATGATTCAAAATCCACAACAACTAGTTTTCAAATCTTGAATTCCATAAGATCCAAAAATGACCATATTACTCTCTAACGGCTAGTGTTCAAAATAGGTTAGAAAAGGAGACCTTGAGTTCCTTCATCAAACAAAGAATCTTTATACAACATCTTCCAAAGTTAAAAGTTCCATCCCATAGCTCGTGTCCCTCATCCTTAAGGTTTCTACATAGAGAAAAACAGTTCCATTTCATGGGTGTGAGTTTTAAACTCCCCAAATTCCATTAAATCAAAGCTCTAACCAAAATCCACTCGAGCAAAATTTCTAACTTAAAGCATTGTTTAGAAAAGTTATAAACCCAATACCCACTTGTGCTAAAGATCCAACCCCAAACCCATTTTTCTATTATACTTGTGATTACTTGTTTGTTTACATTTTTAGAGAGAAAAATTAATCCGATTTTACCATTATTTTTAGTAAAGAAAATTTTATTTACATTTTGGTTACATATCTTATAGTTGTTTCTTACGGTGAACTTTATTTTATCTTCACAGTCAATAGTGTCATTTTTGCGGGGAGTAAAAGAGTAATAAGACCTTGAGCTCTTACCCGGGTACCATTTGGTTAAGGATGGGTTGGGCATCTTGTTGCTTATAGTTTGTAAGGTGTTATAATTCCTTGTGAGGATTTTGGTTCCACCTTAAATGAATCGGAGATAGTGATGTTTTTAGAGTACTATCTCGAGCGTTAAAGTAGGCAAAGTACGAAACCATGTTAAAAATATCAGTTTGAAAATTACTCTAAACTTTATCTTTTAACTACTCTTGCTCGTAGTTAATTAATTGATTATACTTGAATTGATTTATTATATTCCAATTAATTTTTAAAAGAAGTTAAGAAATTTTTGTAATTGACATTAAATTTTATATACCCAATTCACCCCTTCTTGAGTATATTTATGTGCCAAGATAAAGGACTTCATTTGACTAGAGTTGGAAGGATGATTAGATCCGAATCATCTGTGCACACCAAAAGACCTTGCTAGGATGGCCTTATGTCATGGATCGGCCTTACCATTTGTAGAGAACATTGAGTTGATGGAATCTCTAAGAACGTTTTTGGTCCCCAGGATCAACACATATGATGGTAAAACAAAACCCTCTCATCACATTATACACTTTAAACAATGTATGTCCCTTTAGTTCCACAATAATCCATTGATGTGTGATGTTTTTCAATTGACACTAGGGGAGGGGGGAATCGGTCGCAAGTAGTTTGAGAAATTATCCCCATGTCAAATTCCAAGTTTAGATAATTAACCAAATAGTTTTTTACCCAATTTATCACCAATAAAATGGAAATAACGAGGTGGATTATCTGATAACTATTCACAAGAATTAAGGAAAATCCCACAAGTAATATGTGTAGAGATATTGGGAACTATTTAACGGAATTAATGATTGTAATGAATAGCTGACCGCCTCCTCATTTAAGTTCATTCTCCCTATAACAGACGCTCTGTATCAGTCCTTCACTAAGAAGATGACATTGTCCATGGATGACTTGATGTCTCGCATTGAGAAGTATACTAAAGTGGAAGGTGACCTCATTTTCATAGACAATATAGCCGACCGACCACCTGCAAAAACATCAAAGAACACCAATTCTAGAAAGTGGAGAAAACTAGCACTCAATAATCCCCAATAATGAAAGGGGGAAAATAAGACAAATCTAATAATTAGAGAAAGGCATCGATCACTGACACTACACCAAATACTGCGTGTGGTCACTACCCAAATCCCTGACCATTAGTGGTGGGTTACGAATTTGGTTCGTGACCAAATCTGGTGTGCCAACATCGGTGGTCACGACCCAAATCCCTGACCACCAACATTGGTCAGAGACTAGTATGTTCACGGCCATGGTCACGGCCCATATGCGTGACCCACTCTTTTGTGTCCACAAAACATGATCATAAACCAAAGCCGTGACCACATTTTATCTTAAAAATAAAAAAGTTATGGCTGTGGGTCGTGACTATGTTATTTTTTAAATAAAAGGTGGTCACGACTTTAGGCCGTGACTATTTTATTTTTACATAAAATATGGTCATGCCTTTGGGCCGTGACTACCTTATCATTAAAATAAAAGTTGGTCACTATTTTGGACAGTGACCACCTTTCATTTCAAAAATAAAATAGGCACGTCCCAAAGTTGTGACTATTTTTAATAAAAAAAAGCATTTTATCCTCGAACCGAGAGTGTAATCGGTCAGTTCCTGTGAGTAACCATTGGATTAATTGTCTCCTTGGGTGACTACGTGGTTGGTTCCTATAGGTTACATTTTTCTTGTAAAAATCCTAACAGTTTACAAATTTTGGTCGTGCTCTTAAACATGGGATCCCATGACTACGTGGTTGGTTCCTGCGAGTTATATTGGTCCCGTGTGAGGTGTTCTTTCCCGTCACAGGACTGTTTTGTGGATGTTTTATATTCTCACCCTCTAACAGCATAATTTTAAGCCTAAGTTTGACAGTTTGCAAATTTTGATCCTGCTCTCAAACCGGAGGTCTTGTGGCTACGCGATCGGTTCCTGTAGGTTACATTGGTCCCATGTGAGGTGTTTCTGCCTCTCATGAGGCCATCTAGTGGATGTTTTATGTTCTCACCCTCTAACGACATGTTTTTAAGCCTAAATCTAGTGGATGTTTTATGTTTGCAAATTTTGGTTGTGCTCTCAAATCAGGGGTCCCGTGACTATGCGGTCGATTCCTACGGGTTACATTAGTTCCGTACGAGGTGTTCGTGCCTCTCCCAGGTCCGTTTGGTGGCTATTTTACGTTCTCACCCTTTGACGAAAAATTTAATTTACTTTTCGATTCACCCAGTGCAATTTTAATTTGGGGCAATTTACAATTATGCCCCTTGTTGGCCATATTTAAACATTTAAGGACAATATACTATTTATGGACCGAAGTGTTTAAAATTTGTCAAAATTTCTTTAGTGTTTAAAATTTGTTTTCGACGGACCTAAGAGCACTTTAGTATTTAATTTATTAATTATTATGTACGAGGGCATGAATCCCGTGCATGTTGGATCTCAACGATGTGAAATCCAAATAACAATCGTATCAAACCATACACATAAATTTTTTTAATAAACCAAATCGCATATATTATACACAATGCACACACATAAAAATACACACGCATACGCAATATACACAATGTGTGTGTATACCTACTTTTGTATTTATTTTAATTTTTACCCAAATAATTATATATACCTACCTTTTCATTTTTTAAAAAGTTCTCTAAAACACACACGCACACATAGAGTACACAATACACACACATACATACACACACGTATACACACATACGCACTTATCTACATAAAAATACACACATACACACAGAAATACACACATACACATAGATTTCTATACAAAAAATGAGCGTTTGGAAGATAATGTCATTACATTTGAGATTGAGATTGAGATTGAAATGGGAGATTGATATTGGAAATCATCAAAATTACCGAATTCCCAGGAGAGAGGGATAGTGGAAGGGTTTGAAATTTTTTGAGCGAAATATGAAAACTGGTTTGGGGATTTTAGTATAAAGACGCTGGTCACGGCCATGAGCCATGACCACATTCCATGACCACTTTAAAATTTAACATGTCATCCTGGAAACAAGCACATCGTCACAACCCAAAGCCGTGACTCCTAAATTGGTATAGTCACGGGACAAAGGCGTGACCAAGGCAATATGTATTTTGTTTGCTGGTCACAAACTTATACCGTTGCCCCATCCGCGACCATCTTGGAGGGAATTTTGGCTTGAAATCGGCTCCATAATGCTCACACATGTGTCAAGGCTATGGTTTCTAACCCGTAGTGGTCACGGACATGGTCCATGACCAACTTTAAGAAGATCTATGACCTTGCTAGGTCATAGAATTGGTCACAACAAAGTTTATGTGGTCATGAATTTGGGCCGTGACCCCCAGGCCGTGACCATGCGTAGGATTTGGTGTAGTGTGAGAATGCCTACCAGGAAATCATAACCTTTTTATGGAACTTGTATACATAATCATCCACCTTATCAAGAATAAATCTTAATACAAGAAGTATTCAAAGATAGAGATCGACCCTAGTGAACGTGATGCCAATCCGCGGTGCATTTACCACCTAAACCATGAACACAAAACAAAGCATTATAGAATGGTCAAATGCCTATTATTAGACTTCATCTAGGTAGGACACTTCAAGGAGTAGGTTGATGCTGAGAAGGTAAAAATATTTGGCTGAGTTAATGCTTTCCAAAAGAAAAAGGATGACTATTCTGACACCAAGTAAAATCCATAAAAAGATTGATAAAGTATAATTCAAAATCATGGGAATAAAAAATATTTGGTAACATTCTCAGCGTAATTAAATAACTGAAACTGAACAAAGAACAAAAGGAGAGAAAGAAAAACTGAAATAATATACGACCAACTTTAATACCAATCGTACATATAAACACTCTCAAAACACAGATTGGCATAATGAAACTGAAATCGCGGAAATCCCTCAAAACTAAAATCTAAATGATATAAATGAAAATGAAACTGAAACGTATGCCCCAAACAACTACATCCTAAGATTTTAAAACAGGATGGCAATCAACAGCATCAATCAAGATGATGTCTCTCACAACTTAAGTCCTCAAAATATCAAATCCACAATGTTAATAGCAAGTCTAAAAAGAATTAAAATATAAATGAATTTGGAATAAAGCATAACTATGCATTGACCTCTCGCCTCTCAATATGTTTTAAGTTTTATCGTAATGCAAACAACCTAAAATAACATGCAATTCTAAATCCTGAACCCTTATGTAGCCCATGTGATTAAAACTTTATATCTTCATTCTTTACTCTTTTATTTCTATCATTTAAGTTTATTTATTTCATTATAAAACATAAGTTGTGTGGAAGTCTCGAATCTATGGTATGTCTCAACAAATAATCAATATACCAATATTAGGATTATATATCAAGTTTATACACATTTAACTATCTCATGCCAATAATACATTATACATAGCTCTAGTATATATAATACACAAATTCCCAACCTAAGTATGTAGGTATACATCCCTACTATAAGTTATATACATCTATATTATTTCACATAAATCAGTAAGATAACCTCTAGCACCGATACACAATAATCATATATGATAGGAAAAGGATTCCCTCACGTCTAACATCCATAAAAAGGTATAGCCCGTGGCATGTACAAATAAATGGGTGATTATCTCGCTCGCACATAATAAAGGCATATTCCTATTGCCTTTGAGGATCACTCGTGCGTACTAGGTGTAGTATTAAGCCTTCCCAAATTGATGCCCTCATGACGACTAAAGGATAAATCGCTATGCCTACCCATCACTTGTATAGCCTACCATGCCCAAGACTGTACGATTAAATATCCCCGTGAAATCCCCTTAGCATAGGAGTACTTAGGCGTAGAATACGGGGTAAAAATATAACCATGGCAAACTTGTCTCCTCGTTGAAGCACCATCGCGATCAATATCGTGCGCGTCTCATAATGGAATCCCTCCTAGAACGTTTGTCATGACCACTCACACATGGTATGTATTGCATATAAAGCATCCAATCAAACTTTACCCTTACTAATGGGTTGAATCAAATAAGCATAAATACGTACCAACCCAATGCTACCGAGTCACATTTATAAGCCTCCATAACGGGTTAAATCAACACACACACACACACACACACACACACACACACACACACACACACACACATATATATATATATATATATATGGACCCATATCGAATAGGTCATATTAGCATCACTATTATAAAAAATCATAGCATGTATTTAACCTTATATTCATCTCATAAAATATTACCCCAACACCTAGGGTTACCAAATCTTAGTATAGTCTTGACCTACAATACCCTAAGGTACACACATCAACTAAATTCAATATCATATAGCCCTAGCCCATTCTCCCAAGGATTCATCGAGCTATTAACCCCCACTTAAATTTACATAAGACCATAAAACATGCAACCTACCATAGTCGAGGGTATTTGATCAATTAATACGTCATGAATATTGCTTTTGTCTATGTTTATTCCTGCATTTATATATATATATATATATACGTCTCCTCTACCCCAAGGTCATCAGTGTTAGACCCCTAGTCTAGTACAGGAGAAGGAGTAGAGGTCCCAATATTAGTCTTTTTCTTCTTCCTACTCGCCCTGGTTCTTATCGCAGAGGGGTGGGGTGGGGTGGGGGGTGGGGAGTAGGAGCAACAGTGGCAATATTGGAAGTAATAGTGGTAGCAGGGGAAATGGTAGCTGGTTTGAAGATGGAAACATACACATTGGGATGATTCTTCTTTGAAGTAGAAAAAGACCTTGACTTTCCCCTCGACTTGGGCCTAGTAGGCTGAGGCTCATGTAGCTTGGAATAAATAGACTCATAGAGAAGATTCATCACCAAGATTGGAGGGAGCTTATAGAGAGGAGTCTTAGGGATAGTACTCTGGTTCCACACTGATCTTTGGGTCCTCTTACCCAAATACCTATGATTGTTGGGAATTTTTGTATAAATAGTCTCATGAGGGACATCCCTCACACAGATTTAGATCAACAGAACATGCTTATGTCAAAGGGTGAACCAAGAACGAGTGAAGGAGGGAAGGTAATATCGAGAAGGTATAATAAATTGACCAGATGACCACCCCCTCAAATGTGAAATTAGAAAAATCCTCAAGGTATAGTTCAAAGGGGGCGGTACTCGAAGGATAAACATAAAATATGAATCCCCTGGTCATAACCAAACTTCCTTCTCACTCTCTCAGAGTGGTAGAACTACACACCTTGAGCCAAGTCGGTGAGAGAAGGCAAAGTTCAAGGAAGAATCATAACGACCACATAAATATGGGGGCAGGTAGGAACAGACTTAGCATCAGCAGGGCAGTAGAAAGTGCCCCAGTAGCTGAGAAAGAATGCTAAGAAAAAAATACCCCAAGTGTCTTGCACTAAGTCATGAAGGAAAACTAATAGATGTTGTCTATTAAAGACCCTAGAGGAGTCTTAGGAGTCTTCTTGTGCCATCTCACAACACGAGCAACCCTATTGTGGTAGGACCTAACCTCTAAGGCAAAGTTGGGAAACCTCTCAAATAAGAAAGACATGACGATGAAAGTGTTAGCAAAGTTGATAGCATCATAATGACCAAAGGAGGGATCAATATCCATATAGGCCCTATCTATCCAAGTGTATAAAGATACCAAAGTCAAAAGTAGTGAGGGGAACTTCCCTCCCTCGAGCAAGCCTCACAAAAAGATTGAATAAAAGTTTACAAGGAGAGTCATCTGGTCTCCCAGGAAGAAGAAATCTACTCAGAAAAGTGACCAAAAATGCTTCCAAGTGTGGGGGGGAGTTAAATTTTGGACCCTCCTCAATACTCAAGGCTCTACTCAAGATTTCACTCTTGGGCAACTGTTCAAAGTGCTTAAGCCAATATCTATTCCATTTGGTGAAAGAATGTTTAGTGGTCCCAGTTAAGTTGATAGCTACGTATTTCGAGCACTCCCCCAAGGCAGAATGAAGTTCTCCCACCATAAGTTCTTCAGTCTCATCCTCAAATCCATCACTGAGGACATGGTTCGATAAGTAGGGTAAGGCGAGCAACTCATATATGTCCTCTAAAGTGATAGAAAATTCCCCCACCCTTTGACAAAAGTATGGGAATCCCTACTCCAACGAGAAGTTAGCAGCGTCAAAGCACGCTCCTGTTTAGAAATAGAGCTGGCTTTGAGGATGCTAATAGTAGTCAGGAGACCAAGTCCTCCAATAATAGCTCTATGTGAAGGAGTGGACAAGACATGATCCACCCAGAGTCCCCATTCTTCTGTGGCACCCCACATGACTTGACTTCAACATTTGAATGGTGAAAGTCACCCATGTATTCTCTTAACCTAAGTATTGAATTGGGTAAAATAATGGAAAAGTCAGAAGACTAACCTAGACCCACTTGGGGTCGCTCGTTGATCTTTGCCATAAACTCCTGCTTGAAATTTGCAGGAGAAGTCATAAAGGTATCCTCCTTGCCAAAGTAAGGCGCTAGACGATAAAGGCTAAAATCTCTCTATTAGCGAGCAACAAGATACTCCTTTTGGGATTTGGAATAAACCACGGGCGAGAAGGATGAGGTAGTTTCTGTGGAAAGGATCCCCCTAGACAAGGAGGCCCCAGTTGGGACAAGCACTCCAGCAAGCGAGAAGGTCTCAGCAGAAAGGGACCCCCTAGATAAGGAGGCCCCCGTGATAGATGTGGTGATAGATGGGGAACCCCTGCTCGTAGACATACCAATGTACGAGGAAGCCTTCATTGTAGGAACTCCAACAGATGAGGAGATCCCCAAGGAGGTCATCTCAACAGACAAGCCTTCAAAATTCCCAGAAATAGAGTTCAAAATTTCACAAAAAATAGTGACATAAGTACATTATTTTATTGTGCGGTTTACATTTGAGTATATTGTATACCTCTACAACCGTCGAAGACTTATTCAAGTTCAATCACGCATCAAGACGAATCTGAATATCAAAGTTCTTCAACATTCAAGCCTTCGCAAGATTAGTTTTTAGTAAGGTTGTGTTTAAGTAGCTTAAATGTTCGTTTAGAGTGTTGGGATAATTTTTCTAAAATACTTTCTACGTGTTGGAGCGGAGTTTTTCATCAAAGGTTTTTTTTAATTGTTGAGGCGGAGTATTTTTGACGAAATAAAAAATTACTTTTTTAAGCAGCTCGTTCGAGCGAGAAAACAAAGTCATTTGAGTGATATGGCATCTCGCGCGAAGCAGTCATTCGAGCGATATCTTGCTTCGTTCGAGCGACATTACTGTTTCGTTCGAGTGACATTATTGTTTCGTTTGAGAGACGTTCCTCCTTAAGTTTTTTTATATAAAGTGTGTTGAACCACTCTGTTTTCGTTAGGAAGACCTAAAGTTTTAGTTTCTGCAAACATTGAAAATAGGCATAATCCTTTGTCTTCTTCGTTTAAGGGTTTAATACCTTTTGTTTTCAATTCACTAAATGTCCCAATCATTATGTGAATTATTTTGGAACTCAAAAACACAATTTTGTGAAGTTTCTCTTGTAGATAAGATCTCTACTACTGATCTAGGTTCCCCTTAAAGGAGGTGCTGGGCTGACGTGACTGCGTGTCAAAGGGAGTACTCGTGGGTGTTCTTGGGCTGACTGAATTGCGGTTCTTATGGAGTTGCTGCAAAATTATATTATTGATTTAGGTTGTGGCCAATGAGAGTTTGTTGCGGTAAATTCTTTGCAGATTTCACTTGTAATCATTGTGAGTATTATTTGTGAAATAAAAGGTTTTGCCCTTCGAGTATTTTTCTTGAAATCCGTGAGTCAACAATTCATATTTGTTTGTGTTCGCATGATCCACTACACCTAAATGCATGTTTAGGGGATGACTTTATTCGGTTTGAAAATTGACACCGATTAAATAAGGTTGACATGGAAATTTGCGAATTATGTTTAATCAATATCACACATACATTCACAAATTGGTATCAGAGCTTATTTAAGCGATCACCAATTCTACAAATTAGTATCAGATCCTGTTGTGCTAAGTTATTGTATTTAATCTATTTTTCGTAAAATTGTGTGATTTTGATTATTTTTTGAAAAATCGGTATTTTTGCAATGGAGAACTTATGTAATCGGATACCTCACCTTGATGACACACGTCAGAGTTTTGATGATTTAAATATCTTGAATTTGACGTTTGCAAAAAGAATTGATTTTTTGGAAAAAGAAAATTGTCGTTTTAAATCCACTATGGATCTTTTGCAAGCTCTTCAAAATAAAAGAGATTTTTATTGTGAGAAATTTGTTTCTTTAGACCATGACTTTAATTCTTTAAAATTGTCCAAAAAGGAGAGAGATGACAGAGTCCTATTTTTAGAAAAAGAATTGGAGGACTTTAAAAACTCTAGGATTCGTGTTTGTGCCAAAGAGGATAAAATTATTTTAATCAATGAATTTGTGGCACGTGAAGAGACTCTTAGGGATAAGTGTGCATATTTTAAGGGAGAACGTGATAACCTTCTAGGAATAATTGGAAATTTTGAGAAGGAGTCCCTAAAATTGTAAGAGTCTAATTCTTTACTTGAGTCAAACATTTTGGAGATGAAAAATGACTTGACAGACTCGATTAGTGTTGGTTGCAATGGTAGTGGCTCGTGTGTTCTCATGTTTCGAGTGTTGACGCTAAGACCATTATTTATTTTAGAGGGTCAAACAATCCTAAGAAGGTTATAAAAGGACAACCCATAGGTGTCGTTCCACTCATTTATTCATGTTCATATTGTGATAGAAAAGGTCACCTTAGGCATTTTTGTTTTGATCTTCGAAGAAATCCAAGGAAGTTGAAGTCTAGTGTTCCCTTGGTTCCCCAACCTCCGAAGCGTCATTGCATACATATTTGGGTTAGAAAATCACTTTTAGAGGAAATAGATGATAGACTAGTTGATTCTCGGTTGCTTGCACATGGTTCTTCTCTTACTATATCTTATAGATGATTGTGTTTACATGATTTTTTTATCATATGCTAGTTGTGCTTCATGTTATATTATTGCTAGTGTTATGACTTGTGTACTTTTTAAAATAGAATTTTTTCATTAAACTTTTGAAAAATACAAAAAGATTTTATTTTGATAATTTTTCTTGAAAAAAGACAAAGATTTTTGTATTTTGTTTTACACTGTATATGAATGGACATTTAGGATGATCGTGTCACAATTTAATTCCATATCCATGTGACTATTTGATAGTGTTTTGATATGCGTCATCATTTCATTTATGTCCTTTACAATATTTGGAGTCATTGAGATGTGATTTTTTGTTACTACTTACATGTTTGACTCATGAGATCCTTTAATGCACACTTGCACGGATTTGTTTGACTAGTTTTCGTGTCTATCACATGTTGGTTGATGTGTTTTCATCTAAACTATGTCTCTAAAATGAACTAAATGCGATAAAAATTGACAATGAAAGTAGTGAATGTAAGAACCATTGATGTGAGTTTGTGTGATATTTATAAAAAAAATGGGGAAGGACGGCGGAAGGTACTCATTTATTCTTTGCGATTAAGCCACCGTTTGAATCGGACCTAGAAAATGTATGGCACAAAAACAAAAGCCAATGCTCAATGAGGTTGAAAAGAGCCCGATTTTTTTTAAAGGCAATAAAAAGATAAATATTCCACAAAGTGGGATAATTTTTTTAGTTTCATCACCTCAAAATAAAAATAAAATGCATTATTATTTATGAGGGAGTTTGGATGGAATATAAAACGGGTTTGCACGTCCTGACAAAGTCATGAAAAAGAGTTACATAGTTTTAGATGTTATTGGTGTGGAAATCATGTCTGACTTTGATTTGCCATCTAAATTCACATTTTTGACACCTAAGGATGATTTTGAGATTCATTCGTTAGGAATACACATTTTCATCGTGAACATATATTATGTTTGATTGTATTGATTTTTCCTATTGAATATGTTCACACCCATTCATTTCGTTTCCATGATTTGGTTATCTTAGTGTAAATTCATGGTGTGTGATTTTTGTAAAATTATTTTTGCATTTTTGTGTGAAAAATAAAAAAATAAAAAATAGTTTTTGGAATCCTCCGAGAGTGATTCCTTTGCATCGGTATAGTTTGATCCTTGTTTTCTATGCATATTTGTCGTAACACTCCATGTTTATTTTGTTTACTCTTTTCCTTGTCTATTTTGGACAAATAAAACGAGGTAGAACGAATTATAGGAGTGTTTTACATTATGGGGTAGAATAGAGATTTTGATCATAGTTTTGATTTATGTCTATCTCATTTCAAACTCAATACGTCACGAAGGTATTTGCTTTGTCTCATGTGTGTAGGTACAAAATTGAATATCATTATTTTGCACACCCTGAAGAGAAAATCTTAAAGATTTGAAGATTTTTTAAATTGAAGATTTTGATGAAAAAAGTTTTAGACTTACATGTTTAGTACCTTTTCAGTTTTGGGTTCATGGGAGGGTATTAGATTTTTATAGGCATTTTGATTTGATAATTCAGATGTTTTTATTTTGTACCATCATAGACATAGGGGGAGATTTGTAAGGACATTATTTTATTATCCGGTTTACATTTGAGTATGTCGTATACTGCTACAATCGTAGAAGACTTATTCAAGTTCAATCATGCATTAAGACAAATCCGAATATCAAAATTCTTCAACAGTCAAGCCTCTGCGAGATTAATTTTGGTAAGGTTATGTTTAAGTAGCTTAATGGTTCACTTAGAGTGTTGGGATAATTTTTCTAAAATATTTTGTAAGTGTTGGAGCGGAGTTTTTCGTCAAAGAAAATTTTATAAGTGTTGAGGGGGAGTATTTTTGACGAAACAAAAAATTATTTTTTTAAGGAGCTCGTTCGAGAAAGATAATTAAGTTATTTGAGCGAGAAAACCAAGTCGTTCGAGCTACATGGCATATCGCGCGAAGCAGTCGTTCGAGCGACATGGCATATCGCGCGAAGCAGTCGTTCGAGCGACATCACTGTTTTGTTCGAGCGATGCGCCACCTTAAATTTTTTATATGAATCGTGTTAAACCACTCCGTTTTTGTTAAGAACACCTGAGGTTTTAGTTTCTACAAACATTGCAAATCAACCAAATCCTTCGTCTTCTTCATTTAAGGGTTTAATCCTTTTTGTTTTCAATACACAAAACGTCCCAATCTTTATGTAAATTGTTTTGGAACTCAACAACACAATTTTTTTAATTCTCTTGGAGAGAAGATCTCTACTGCTGATCTAGGTGCAACTTGAGGGAGGTCCTGGGCTGACATGAATGTGTGTCAAAGGGATCACTCATGGGTGTTCCTAAGCCGACTAAACTACGACTCTTGTAGAGTTGTTGCAGAATTTTATTGTTGATTTAGGTTGCGGCCTATGACAGTTTGCAGCGGTAAATTCTTTGCAGATTTCACTTGTAATCATTGTGAGTATTATTTGTGAAATAAAAGGTTTTGACCTTCGGGGATTTTTCCTAAAATCTGTGAGTCAGCAATTTATATTTGTTTGTGTTGGCATGATCCACTACACCTAGATGCATGTTTAGGGTCTAAATTTATTTGGTTTGAAAATTGACATGGATAAAGTAAGGTTAAATTGGAAATTTACGAATTTGGTTTAATCAGTATTACACATACATTCATAAATTGGTATCATAGCTTATTTAAGTGATCACCGATTCTGCAAGTGGTGGATCCGGTGGCCAAAATCGTCGAGATACTGATGGAGATGGGCATCCCACCCACTAGCACCTCACTAGTGGCACTGGTGATGGTGGAAGCATGGTTTTGAGAAGATGAAGAGGCCAATTGATTCGCTAAAAGAAGGAAGGAACAAAGGTGACTATGGAAGCTTTCTACTTCTTCTCTCTCTCTCTTTCTATGTCTCTAGAGAAATTGAGTTTTGAAAGTAAATGACAATGTAAAAAGAAAGAGAAAGTTCAAAAGGTTTTTTTAAGCCCTATTGAGATACTAGCCGACTGACAATCAAAAGGGGACTTCATATTTTTCGAATCATGAGATGTATGTTCCCAATTTGACACGTGCTACCTCGAGACCATAAATGTGGGCTGAAGTGTCAGGCCTAATTAATGAAACACTGATGGTTCATATTCGAAGACATTATGTACCATTGCATACAAAAACCTTTGCAATGCCCAAGGCATAGATTTTTGTACGTGGGGATTGATTTAGAGGTGTACACACTTAATAGCCCAAGCAATTGGGCGAGTAGGCCCAATTGGCGAGAAGGGCTCACCATGAGCACCCCCAAAGGAAATGCTTTGGACAAAGTTCACAAAATTAGAACTTGGGTGAGGAGGGTTTCAGTAAGGGATCCTCACCCCAATTTGTCCTCGAAGTACACAAAATTAGAACTTGGGCGAGGAGGGCCCCTGGAAAGGCTCATCTCCCTAATTTTCCCAAAGTTCACAGAATTAGAACTTGGGCGAGGAGGGCCCAGGAAGGGATCCTTGCCCCATTTTCTCCAAACTTCACTGAATTAGAACTTGGGTGAGGAGGGCCCCAGTAAGGGCTCCTCGCCCCAATTTTCCCAAAGTTCACAGAATTATAACTTGGGCGATGAGGGCCCTAGGAAAGGCTCCTGACCCCAATTTTTCTGAAGTTCACAGAATTAGAACTTGGGAGAGGAGGGCACCAGGAAGGGATCCTCACCCCAATTTTCCCAAAGTTCACAGAATTATAACTTGGGCGAGGAGGGCCCCAGAAAGGGCTCCTCTCCCCAATGGACACCAAGTTCGCAAATATTGAATGAGAGCGAGGAGGCCCACTGGAAGGGCTCCTCGCACCAAAATTCCCAGATGTCACAAACTTGGAATTTGGGCGAGAAGCCCCATTAGAAAGATATACATATCCCAAAAAACTTAGAAAATAGTAGAAATGAAGTTTAGGAGAGGAGGCCCAGCATAAGTGGCTCCTCACCCCAAATATTCAAAAGCTATATGAATAAAGTATGACGAGGAGTCCCACCATGAGGAGATCCTCATCCCCAGAAATCCTTCTCCTTACAGAATAAAACGAGTGGGTGAGGAGGTCCACCTAGAGTGACCTCCTCCTTAAGATTTGTTACTCACATGAATGTCAAAGCACTAATATGTTACTTTCCTGTACAGGGAGCCTAGTTGAACAAGCAGGGCTAAAAAAGGCAAGTTGGGATCTCTTGGGATTTTTCACTTGGTGGCTGAGGAACAAGGAAAGATCAACTACTTAACACTTTAAGATTGGGATAACACTAGTAAATTTATCCTAGGGGTCACCCAATCCTTACAGTTCACATCTAGTCATAATTGAAGTGAGCAACCAATGGGTTACTCACAAAAATGAGCAGTTTATAAAATGATTTTAGAGAAGGTGGTCCTTGAGACCTCTCCTCAAGTTTGTAAATGATATTAAAGGAGGTGGTCCTTGAGGATCATCCTCGATAGGCCTGTCAATTGAGCCGAGCAGGCTCGAAGCCCGCTTGCTCGGCCCGCTAAATTTGGGCCGAGTTTTTATTGAGTTTGAGTCGAGCCGAGTTTGAGCTGAGATATTAAGCCCGAATTCAATTTGAGCCGAGCGCGAGCGAAGCACTTTCAAGCCCGAACTAGGCTCGGCCCGAAATAATATATCTAAATATATATTTATATATATATATACAAAATTATTTTATTTTCTATGATATGTAAAAAATATTTTAAAACAAAATAATTTTTATAATTTTATCCTTATGCAAATAAACTATTGGAAATAAACTATTGGACTTAATATTAAAGAAACAAAAATAAGGTCGGCCATTTATTAATTTACTTTACTTAATCTTACGAGACTTGTCAATATTAGTGCTAAAATTTGTTTTTTTTAGTGCTGAAATCTGTTATTTTAGTGCTGAATGTGATTTTTTAATGCTAAAATGTCAATATTAGTGCTGAAATGTGTTTTGTTAATGCTGAATTGTGTTTTTTTAGTGTTGAAATCGGTTTTTTAGTGCTGAAATGTGTTTTACTAATGTTGAAATGTCAATATATTAGTGCTGAATTCTATATTTTTTAGTGCTGAAATCTATTTTTTATTGCTAAATTATATTTTTTTTATTGCTGAAATATGAATATTTATTATTAAAATAAATAATTATGTATTGAAATATTCAATTCGGGCCGGCTCAAATTGGGCCCGAAGCCCGATTTACTTTGTGAGCCGAGCTTGAGCCAAACACTCTCAAGCTCGTTCGGGCCGAGCTTGAGCTTGAGCCAAGTAAATCAAAATCGGGCCGAGCTTGATCAACCATAGGCTCGGCTCATAGAGCCCGATTGACAGGTCTAATCCTCGAGTTTATGAAAGATCTTAGAAGGGGTGGTCCTTGAGCCCCTCTTTAAGTTCACAAAGTTTGTATAACAAGTTACCATTTTAAAAGATATTTACCAAATCAGATATTTTGTCCTCAATCGCAAAAATATTTTCTTTTTGACTTTGGTTTACACCAGGTGTCACCTGTTAGAGGGGATAGACGATTGCACACAAATAGGGGCAAAAGGTACATTACAGACCTTATTTCTCACTGTTCCTTCAATTTTGGCTCCCAAAAAGTGACAACTTAAACCTAGTGCTCAAGTATAAATAAGACCATTGGGAAGTTCAAGTCATAATCACAACTCAATTCATACCATTACACAATTAAAATCACCCCAGATACCTAATGTTTCTCTCCGTACTTTCTCTCTAAGTGTTGAGTGATTTCTTCCTTCACTCCACCCTGACAACCATCATTCTCAGGAATTTCTCTTGAGAAAAGTTACTACTATTGTTTTCAAGATCATCTTCTTTCAGGGAGAGGTTCGTACTTTGGTTCATTTTTTACCAAAAGGAGAAGGCTTTACAAGGTGCTGCTCCAGAATCTCTTGAAATACCTTGAAGGACGGGTCTATTCGAGTGGGTCATGTCTCACCCTTTCCAATTATTCATAGACCCCAATATAGCTACCCTCCTACGTTGGGAATTTTGCCTTTGTTTCTGATAATAAATTTCAATAAATGCCTAATCCAATAGATAACTCAATGATGCATGTTCTCGATTTTATAAGTAATTAGAGTTTGATCCTCTAACCATTGATATTATGAAAAACTTTATGAATTAAACTTTAAATCCATGAGCACATGTTCTCTTATTGTTTTAATGATTTCATTTAAGGCATTTATAACTCGATAATATTTTGTTTCATCGTATATACTTACACTAAGTGAGCTTTGTGCTTTTCTTCATTTGTGAGTGTTTATACATTACTCTTTCCTCCCTGAAAACGTTAAATTCATTGGTAATCTCACTATTCTTTGATTGATCGTTCATTAATTAAGTTCATATATGAAATGTGTTACTTGATCATGATTTTCAAAGTTTTTTTGACCCGAGAAATGTGTGAACTTTAGGAAAGGATCATAGGCCCTCTTTGTATATCACCCATATTGACCTTGATCTCACCTTAAATTATTCCTCTCGTCAACCCCTTTGAGCCTTAATATAGTATTTCATTTCAAAACCTAAAATCCCATAACCAACTCCATATTGGAGTTATAAACCATATTTATTATTTTCCACACCTTTGTTTGTAATGATACTTGGGATGTAATGATGTTCTTGTTATGTGGTTCCAATTAAGCATGTGAGAGTGTGAAAGAAAAAGAAAAGAAAAGAAAAAATAGAGAAGGGAAAAAGAAGAAAAAAAGAAAAAAGAAAAAAGAAAAAAGAAAGTATTTCCATTTTGTACATAGTGCTCAATAATCTTTGTCGCTTTCGAATGTTATATCCCATGCTTGTTATGGAATCGTAGTCCAGTTTTGAAATTGCCCATAATTTCCCATTATTCCAAGCTTTTCATCCGCAAAAACTATGAATTCGTACATATTTTTTTCATTTCATAAACGTAACCCCATGCCTACATTACAACTCTATTAAAGTCCTATGTGATCCTAAGGTGAATGTAATTCAAATGTTTAAAAAGTTACGATAATCTGTGAAAATACATTTCAACTCTCTAATGATGATATCCTTTCATTGAGATCACAAGTTTTTATTTTATATATAGCATTCTTCATTAGTGACATGTGTCCGTCCTAGTTTCCATTTATATTTACTCTTTATGCCCGCATGTCCCGTGTGTGTTACACCCCTTTTCATTGTGTTTCATTTGTTGAGTGTATACACCGGCGAGGATTGATATATGCACACTTTAATGCTGATCCGGATTATAAAAGTTTTGCCAAATCATACTTTGCATGTGTTAGCTTTTCCTACCAAGCTTAAGGTTTCAATTTGATGAGGTTCATTCGATAATGTTAATAACTATCGACTTTTGTATGAATTCGTTCACTATGCTAATAACATGTTGAAATCTTTTTCTTTATTATTAGGCTTGTCGCATTGTTGAGAAAACTTGATGTTTATAGATTTCATCCCTGAAAATTCTCATGAGATAACATTCGTCCACTAGGGTAACCTAGGGGTTTAACGACTACTTGCATATGCCAAATGCAATTGTTCACCCACAAAATTGGCATTTATATATTTTATGTTTATATATGTTTTGGATCCCCATTTGTTGGACTGATTTTGTTTTGTTTCATCATTAGGGACTAGTAATGTATATGTTAGGGGGTGTGATACGTCACGAATATTGCATATTATCATCCGTTATCTTTATGCATTCTAGAACTTTAGTCTCTGTTAATTCCAATATTTATGCTCATATATTGTATAACCTCGGTTTTGGATATATACATGCTTTGCATGGTTTATGTGAGCGTTTGTAGGTACTGGATTGCTTAACGGAGCAAGTGGTCGCATTTTCGAGGAAGTTCTGTCATCTGATGAAACTTGAATGGCATTTTAGACTTTTCACACTTCATGTCCTAGGTAGTGGATCTTCATGGGAGCTTATTTCATTGAGTTATCTTTGCATGGACGAAAACGGTACACCATTTCGAGTCAGGATGATGAAGTTATGGTCGTTCCTATATATGCAGTCATTCCCCTGTTGATAAAAGGGCCTCCTAGAAACATAGCACTGGTCGACCGACCATTCTAATTATGCCTACGATGGAAGGCAGTGGCTGGAAAACATACCCACGGTCGACCGAACCCTTGGTCCTGTTCAACCGGCCCTTCAGTTATTGTGTGCTTGTGTTTTTTTTTCTTTTCCTTTTTCTTATTTACCAACTTACTATGTAAGTTGGTTTTATTGTATTTTTTCAACATATATAGTTTTTATTCCATTTTTGGGTTATAGAGATGGGATTTTGAGTGGGAGTTTATCTCTCATTGGGTTTCACCCATTTGGGTTTGTAAGTTACTATTCATCTTCTTCCTCCTTTAATTAAATCTATTTTCTCGTTTCTTGCTTTGTTAACTAGTTTTAGTTTCTTATCGATTGCTTTCGTTTACTTTCAAGCCATTTATTATGCCTTGTAGCTAATTTAGTTTAGGTTAATATTGATTGAACTCACCTTGGATTAATGCTTTACTTTGGTGATGGGTTTTATGAATTTAAATGGGTTAGGTTGTTATTGATTTTATGACTAGGAGATTTAATGTTGTATATCATTTATGTGCCGTATTTACATCTTTGCATGTGTAATATCGGGGATATCCAAAATCAATTAAGCTTTATGATAATTTAGAGGTTACAACTCCATATTTAATTAATTATGAAAATGAGATTTAATATTGATAAACTTGTCTTCCCATGTAACCATTTATACTAATTAATTCGAAGTGAGGGATATTATTCTCAACCTATTGTTATTACCCTTTTTGTTAATAGTAGTTTAAATAGATGGCTAGATTTATCTTTTATTTTAACCTTAATCTTTTACACTTTTATTCTTGAAATAATAAATCAATTAATGTCTAGAAACATCTCATGTTGATTCGATACCTGGATTGGCAGCTGTACTCCCTTAAAGAGTGTAGTAATAATTTAGGTTTTTTTGCATAGCGATGGGAATCGAAAATAACGATAGGCATGTTCACACGACACTCGGTTTCCCCCTGCTGTCACAAATCCTAATCTCCCACAAGGATAAATGGCCCACTAGTCTATCATTACAACTAAAAGTTATTCAAATTAATAAGTCCAATTATATAAACTTAAAAAATCCCAATCAATAACACATCCCATTGTCGGGTTTTAAACCTATTGTCCTATACTCTATTCACCCTTATAAGCTAGCCAATTATACCAAGAAAAAATATTATTCATTCTACTCTTGAGTTTGTAAGTTAGGTATCTAATTGTTTGTTCCAAATTAGAAACCAAATAATTATACTCATACATCTTTACCAAATTTAATTCAATCCAAAGCTAAATCTAAGTTAACTCCAGACTCAAAATCCAATCCAATAAACCCAAAGGCAAAATTGCCAAAAATATGGCAAAAGCGATTGATCGACCCACTACCGATCGATCGGTCTTCCACTTTGGACTTCATCTTATCCATATAAACCAATCTCAAACCAGACCTCCATTAATTTCCCTAAAATCTCCATATAAGATTCATATAACATATAAATAATGAATCGAAATATAAAACATGATTGAAACATTATTATATCACCAAAATGCCAATTCTAATTCTAGATTTAAAATAAAAACCTAATTATCTAACAAGAACCCTAGAATTCTAATTTATATTAATTTGATTCCATTCTTTAGAGATTTATGCAATTATTCAAGGGATTTATGAAGGATACAAATTACAAGTCAATTCACATATATAATATAACAATTCCAACTCAAAGTTAGATAAAAATCAACTAAACCAAGACAAATTAATACTAATTTCTACTCAATTAGTTTAATTAAAAATTTAATGACATTAATTCATATAAATAAGATCTTAGTCACACTTTGGGTTTATATTCATATGTATAGGCATATTTAAATACAAATCAATCATATAATCATTCTAATTAAACTTTCCTTATGGATTAATTCAAAAATAAATTCCCAAATCCCCAAATCTTCTCATTCTCTTAGTTGTTTCTCTTTTTAGCTTTAGGATGCCTTACAAATCACAAAATCAATGTTTTATGCTTATAGTCGCAACTTTATAATATGTTTCCCACGAAATTGGCCTTGGAACCAAAATTATCCTCAACCAAAGCGTTAAAATAACACCCCCAAATAGCCCAAAACTATACCCGAGCAATATATTAACCCGACAGGTCTAGACTTAACTATTTTAAGTCAAATATGGACATTTAATGCATCATAAAAGTCAATCCAAAATATAACAAACCCAATTAATTGACCAATGTGTAGACACCCCATTTTGTTACCCTCTAAAATATCCTAAGGTCCCAAGCACCTCCCTTCAACACCATAAACCTAGGTCATACCCCGAGTAATGACCTAGATGCCACCGAGCACTCCCAGGCTCCGTTTGACCAAATAGACAAACTCTTCAGCTCGACTGAGACTGAATGAATTTTAAAAGGGCACTGAATCGCCTTTCTAATGGTCTGTCCCATACGCCATTCCAACTTACCATGTGGGCGAACGACCTGTTTTCCCCAAAACTGGATCAGGAGGCCACGGGGTTTTCCCGGGCTCCATTTAACCAAATTCAACCCTTCAAATTTATTGAGTCTGAATGAATCTTCAAAGGGCATCGAATCCCCTTTCCAACGATCCATCCCATGCGCGATTCCGACTTACGGTACGGACGAACGATCTATTTTACTCCGAGAGATCACCAAATGATTCCAGGCCCCGGTTAACCAAAGTCAACGCCCCAAACCAGGTCAAACTCTTTTAAAAGTCGAAGTACATCTCCTAACCTTTCCAACGGTCTGCCCTATACCCGATTCTGACTTACCATGAGGACGAACGATCCATTTGGGTTAAAAGTTTTCCCGTCTAAAGAACTGATGAGCGCTTTCGAGCTACATTTGACCCAAAGTCAACTCCCAAACCCGAGAGAAGTCCTAAGTACTTTCGAAGGTCTCTGAATTAAATTTCCAACGGTTTACCCCATGCGTGATTCTGATAAATGTTTTGCGCTCTACGGTCGATTTTCTAGAAAAGGCCTGAAAGACACTGCCAAACGGCAGGTCCCAAACACTGGCTATTGGCAGTGTGCCTAAACACACCTGCTGATAGACATCACTCTCAGAAAATCCAGAAAGCCTCTCTGGAAGTCAGCGTGATTTCCACATCCAAATACCTTTCCAACCTTCACTTTTCATCATCCTTTTCATCAAACTTGGTGAATTAACTGCCCTCCATCATCATCCAAGTGCAAGGGCTTCTCTCCAACATTCAATATCAAGCTCAAGATCTTCAAGAAGGTCCAATTTTCTCAATTCTCTCCTTAAACTCTCATAAATTTGCATTAACTTGTTTTTATTACTTAGCACTTTTATTCTCTCATCTCACATATCCTAATATACTTTTTATTTAGTATTATTGCGCATCTCTTCTTTTCATAAAAAACCAAAAAACAAGAAAAAAAGGGTTTGCTCATAAATTCCAAACGAGAATTCTCACATTTTTCTTCACTTTTCTCACAACTAAAACACTTTTTTACACACACACACACACACACACAAATAAGAGAAATCCCTAGTTGGATTTACGGGATAAACCCCACCCCTCATTTTGCATGCGAACTACGTGGACTTTGATGCCTCTATAGGCTACGTAGGCATCTCGGGGTAAAACTCGAGACTCGAGTCTTATTCTCACTTTTCCCTCATTTTCTATTTTCTCTAAACTCAGCTCTCTTAGATTACATATATTTATATATGCATATATTTGTTCTTCGTGGCGTATTATTCCACATACGTTATCGTTCCATTATAACGATCAACGCAAGGATAATCGCGTAAATCCTATTTTCTAATATTAATTTTATGAACCTTCCTACAGATGACTCACTTTATCTCTTCCATGATACAAGTCGAGGATTCCTATCTCCACTATATACACATGCACACATATCACGGGGAGAAAATAAAGGAAAATTGCAAAAACCCATGAGAAACCGTATGGGTGGAATGGATGCCTAACACATTTCCATTTCGTAACTTAGCCTCCGGACCCTTTTCGAATCATTTTGGTTTCGTATGTATCAGTATGTCTTTGGATGCTGTCCTTCGGGATGACTCCTTTTCTTTTGTCTATTTTGAGTAAAATAGACTGGTGACTCCATCTCTCTACATTTTTTCACCTCATCAACGACGCCGGCCGAAGTGCTCCCAAGAGGGAAGCACGGGACCTAGGATCCTCACTCTCCCGCCCGTCGCGAGGATCGGGGATGGCCACAGGGGGGACTCCGCTGGAGAGATTCTTTTGAGGGCTAGACTCTATTTACATGGGTGTTATGTTTGTTTATATTTTCCCCCATTTTCGCATGTTCCCCCTTTCTATGTGTCCCCCATACTTATGCTTCTATTCACACACTTGCAGAAAATTCTCCATGTACACTTGACACCACGTGCACCTAGGATCACATATATCCACATGTTGCATGAATCATCCATCCTTACTTGGTGAGACCTTGGTACTTGTACTTTGCTCCCTGTTTGGCATGATCAAGAAAGATACTCTCATCATAAGATACTAATAAGAGGATCATGCATGATTCACACGACATCACCAAAGAGCATTATTATTTACCAAATTTTGTCCAGTAACTAGAGGGTCACTCGTGATGGGCGCTGGTCTGGCAGGGCGCAGTTAGCCTAAGAGATATGACTCTCACCTTCTATTGGCCAAGTACATTAGACGAATATCGAACGGTTCCCCCGTATCGTACCGCTTGACCGAAGTCATGACGGGAGGTATATCGCAGGGAACTCGTTCACGTATGCCGAGTATATCGAATTCTCTCTCACACGTACTGTCCCCATGAGGAATATGGTGAGGCAATTTACGTACACAGGTATATCAAATGGCTTGTCCACACATACCCATTACCCGCAAGAGCAAGACGTATATCGTGGAAGTCACGCCAAAGGGGGGAACCCTTTCCGATTTACCCAACCAACTACATACCCGCATATAGTTGTCAAGCCTAGGACACACATATTAGAGTGCCGGTTTCAACCTGAAACTCTGTCAAAATTTCGGGTCGGCCTGCCACCCAAATTTTTGCGCATTTTCAAAACGGGACCCTACCCGTGATCCTGGTTACAAGTCCATCCATAGCTTTGCATATGTTATAAACCCAACTTTTCCAGGCTCGGGTCCCGTCCGACATTTCATTTTGCATTTAGGAGAATTTAATACTAGTGAGAACATAATAATCATAATAATCATACTGAGATCGTCACCCAAAAAAAAAAGAAAAGAAAAAAACATTTCCCTTTTCTCTATCAAAAATCTAAAAACATTTATCCTCTCTTTATCAAAAAGACAAAAATATTTTGTCTTCCAATCTCAAAAGAAAAAAAAATGTTAAAAATATTTTCACCCTTTTTTCCAAAAATAAATCCCATTTTACACCTTCTCAGGTCGATCGCACGCCCTTGGCCTGGCTCCTTATTGGCTTCGGTCTTCAATCAAATCACCCCGGAGTTCCGTCCGTTCCACTACTACTTCATTCGAATCTGAAATCCATCCGCTTTCCATGGAGAACACATATCAAGTACCCATTGTGCAACCGAATCTGACGGCAGTCCTAGCTCAGCTCGTGTCCAAGATAGACAACCTCCAGACTGTCGTCCGAGAGATGCAACCAAACCAGGTTCCCGTTCTTCAAGAGCCCGAGGCCCTATTTCCTCATGCTATGGGTCCACCCGAGCCTATCTGGGTTCCCGAAGAATATCAGCATGCTCCACGTGCCCCTCCTGCTATTGGGCCGCCGCCTGCCCAACTTCTGATGCCGAACCTTACCCAGCATGGGGCTAACTTTCCTATGATCATTGATCCGAAAGAGGAGGAGTTTAATAAGGTCAAAGAAGACGTCAAGATGCTCACTAAGAAGTTTGACCAAGTCATAATCTCGGGGAATTACATGGACTACACACATGTCTCCTTATCCTAAGGCGAGGTTAGCCGCGAAGTTCAAGATGCCAAATATCAAGAAATTTAGAGGAAGTGGACCCCCGATTGTTCATCTCCGTAGTTATCACCATTCCATGACTCTACTAGGGGCTTCCGAAGAAGTGATGGCCCAAATGTTTCATCAATCTTTGAAGGATAGCGCCCTTTGATGGTTTTTGTCACTCGAAGAGTCCAAAATCCGTAGCTGGGAGGATGTCGCCCGAGAATTCATGTCGCAGTACAAATACAGTCAAGAGCTTGAGGTCACCCACCGTGATTTACAGCTGCTCAAACAGAACTCTGGGGAATCAATCAGTAACTTCGTATCCCGATGGAGGGAAAAAGAAGCTACCATGACGAATCGGCCTTCCGAGGAAGAACAAGTCAGCATAGTGAAGAAGAATTTCTCACCCCATGTTCGAGCAACCATGGCAGGACAATACTATCCTCACTTCCGAGCTCTTAGAGAACTGGGAGTAGAAATCGAGGAGAGTATGGCTAAAACAAATGTTGAACCAAATAAGGTGTCCGGACAGTTCACCCCCAGAAAATATGATAAGCCTTCCAGTGTAACAGTCTCAACCATTAACAACATCTCTCAACTGACCACATCATGGGTACCGAAAATCCGCCCTGTCCCAGTTCAAAAAGAATACATCGAGCTCCATGCTCCCCTTTCCAAAGTTTATCAAGCCTTGTTAAGATGAAACCTTATCAAACCCTTGGATCCCCGTCCTTTGCCAAATCCGCTCCCAAGAAACTTTAAGGCAGATGCCCATTGCCCCTTTCACCAAATTGCTGGACATACCACTGGATAGTGCTTTCACCTCTGAAACATAATCCAAGGTCTAACTGATGGGGGTACCATTACCCCACTAGCTAATCCTAAGCTAAACACTACTCATAACCCACTCCCAAATTATTCCAATGCCATCTTCTTAGAAGAAAACCCAGAATTTGATCCCTCAACCCCAATCACACCCATATACTCTCCTAAACCTCTCTAAGCATGCCCATATTTCCTCCTGCACCCTACTAGCCTCACTGATCAGGCATTATCACTCCTTACCAGAGCATACATCGTTGTCCATACCAGTTCTGAAAATGGAGGTATGGAATTATCAGAAGTGTTAAACCAACTCCTAGAGTTAGGGCTGAAATCGCCCTCACAGATGATCATCGATTACCAGAGGTTCAGCGCGCTGTTCTTGGAAGCATGAAAATGGGCCCGACAATCATATCATTGGGTAGTACCGATCGATGAAGTAATCCTAGATGATGTCGTCCAGATTATGGCAGAATTATTCATGCAAACCAATTATATTTACAGTATGACTAAGTTACTTGATACTCTGCAGCTACAACGTTGCCTAGTCCATTTACCCTCACATATCCTCACAGAATGGGAAGACCTTTATGAAGAAGCCATTGAAGTTGTGGAATACAATGACTTTATATGGAAAGACAAAATTGTTGCTACCGAATGGGGGAAAGAGTTTGAAGATTCGAATTAAGACAAAGCTCCAGAGAAAACTGGTCTGATAGCCAACATGTGTGGGATGATATCATTTGAATAACTCCTCAGAGAAATAAACAAGGTGGCATAACAACCCGAGATTGATGAGGAAACATGATTCATGTTCTTCCCTTCTTCATTAAATCACATGACCAAATCAGGGAGGTATTACCAGATCCCAAGCTCACTACCAACCAATGATAAGGGAAAGGGAATTGAAAACCTTCCTATGCTAGAAATTACCCTCGAGGAAATCAAGATCCTCGATTAACTGAAGAAATGTCAATCTAACATCACTCTATGGGGGCTTTTCATGTCTTTCCATCTATACATAAATGCTTTGATCAAGTTTCTCACTGGACCCATAGTTCCTCCCTCTACCACACCAGAAGAAGCGATAAAATTGGTCAAATCATTGACCTCTACTCGAATGCAATCCTTTTCTGAAGAAGAAATCCAAAAAATTGAGACAAAACACAATCATGCACTCAACATCTCCATCAAAGTTATGGGGAAGGTTATACCACTCTCTCTTGTCGATAATGGATTCGCCTTGAATGTTTGCCCACTAAGAACCATCAAATGCTTAGGCCTGAAAGAAAGTGACCTCGTTCCAACCTCCACTGTTGTAAATGCCTTTGATAATACCCGTCGGGAGGTGATAGGATCCATAAGGCTTATAATAAGGACTGGCCCTATAAACCCTGTCGTCGAATTCCAAGTTATTGACATCTCAACTTGTTTCGACCTGTTACTAGGACGACCTTGGCTCCACAGTATCAAGGGTGTGTCTTCCTCACTTCATCATAAATTGAAGTTCTTCGCCAACAGATGAGTCATCACCATTTTAGGCGACGACCACAATGCCGAGGGTGCAAGTACCAGCAGTCCGATCCTTGAGATACAACACGGGTCAAATGATATGCTCCTATCAGGATTTCGAGTTGAATCACTCCTACTCCCGGTAGGGGACAATTTCAAATAAAGGATTTATCCAGAATACGACCCTTATGGCAACGTCAATGTGATTCAGATGTTCAGAAACATGCACTTTATGCCCGGACTGGGGTTAGGACAAAGATAACAAGCGATACTTGAGCCTATTGAACTGAATAAATATTTCCTTCCTTGTGGTTTGGGGTGTCAACCATCAGAACAAGAGCTCAGAATGATCCTCCAGTCTCGACTAAAAAGGTGACTAGACTGCATCCAGACTATCCCATGTGACTGCTTGAATGGATGATTCATCAAAGAGGGTAAAGACTTCCCCTTTTGTGGCTTTTCGGAACCATGGTATGACCATACAGACAAGAAGATGAAGCCTGGAGTGGAGATCTTGTTTTAAGACAACTACTTATGGGCCGAAAGTTCCCAACATCATGTACAGCCGTTCATCAAATATACTGAAGAGACTGAGGAAAGTGACTCCAAGGAATTATTCAATTTGCAGACACTGGGGCTGACATTCTTCATGGTTCACTCAAGAACTACATCACTGGATCCATCCCACCTGATTAAAGCTGCTTATACACCTCTCCTCAACTGGTATACTGCGCCAGTTCTAACTGTTGAAAACCCCCTAATCCCAATGTTTACCCAATTTCTTCTTCTGTTGTCTATCCTTGCTAAAATGTAATCGATTCCTCCTTTTATGAGGTTTCGATGATATTTTTCCTCTCAATGAAATAAACGAAGATTTTGAGTATCTTGATGTGCCTTATATTAACTGTTTGGATTCTAATCAAACTTTTGATGATGATGATTTTGCAAATGAACAATTCTTAACTAATCTAAATAAGGTTAATAATAAACAACATAACCACGTTCAAGTTAATGAAGAAGAGACTATTGTTGTTAACCTCGGTTCTAGTAGCCAACTACGCGAGATTAGGATAGGGGCTACCCTTGATGAGCATGAGCGTGCACAACTCGAAGAATTGCTAAAGGAATTTGTGGATATCTTCGCATGGTCCTATAATGATATGTCTGGCATTGATCCTGAAATAGATCAACATGAGATCCCCACTCTTCCTGATTACAAGCCGGTTAAACAAAAGTTGAGAAAGATCTGCACCGAATGGTTGCTCAAAGTAAAAGAAGAGGTGGTCAAACAGCTAAACGTAGGCTTCATTCATGTGATCGAATATCCCACATGGCTAGCCAACATAGTGTCCGTACCAAAATCAGGAGGGAAGGTTCGGATGTGTGTAGACTATCGGGACTTGAACAAAGCCTCTCCAAAGGATGATTATCTACTACCCAATATCGACATGATCATGGACAACACAACCATCCATGATCTTAAGTGATGCGTCGACTAGTTTTTCGGATACAACCAAATCAAAATGGACCCAGATCACCAAGAAAAAACCGCGTTCATCACCCTATGGGGAACCTTTTGTTACACCGTTATGCCATTTGGTCTCAAGAATGCTGGGGCTACCTATCAAAGGGCTTCCACAACCATCCTGAATGATCTGATTCACAAGGAAGTCGAGGTCTACGTGGATGATATGATTATCAAGTCCAAAACTAAAGAAGGTCATGTTCCCGCTCTCCGAAAGTTCTTCGAATGACTATGACGATATCAGATGAGACTTAATCCACATAAATGCGTCTTCAATGTTACAAAGGAAAACCTCTTGGGATTCATGGTCAGTGAGAAAGGGATAGAAGCAGATCCTGCCAAACTGAAAGCCATACTTGAGATGCCACCTCCCCGAACGGAGAAAGAAGTCCAAGGTTTCCTTAGGAAATTGTATTACATCAGTCGGTTCATCATCTAGCTAACCTCCATTTGTGAGACTATCTTCAAACTCCTCCAAAAGGATTCAACCAAGGTTTGGAACTAGGCCTGCCAAGAAGCTTTTGACCAAATCAAGCAATACCTGATCCAACCCTCGATACTCATTCCACCACAGCCTGGTCTTCATTTTATCCTATACCTAACCATAACCGACACTACAATTGGGGATTTGCTAGCCCAATACCTTGATGATTCCCGCAAAGAAAGTACCATCTATTATGCCAGTTGCAAATTGGTTGGGTACGAGGTCAACTACACTGCTTTGGAAAAGGCATGTGTCGCGCTTGTCTGGGTCACCCAAAATTTACGACACTACATGCTCGCCTTCCCCATCAAACTTGTATCCCGAATGGACCCCATTAAATACTTGCTTGAGAAGCCCGCCTTATCCAGCTGAATGGATCGATGGATAATGCTCTTAGCCGAGTTTGATATCGTGTACGTCACATAAAAAGCTATTAAAGGAAGAGACATATCAAATTTCCTCGCAGACTACCCTATAGAAGAAGATAATGTCTGGGTCTTCGAATTCCCAGATGAAAACATCCTCTACGATACTCGAGATGACCCTCGATGGAAAATGTTCGTTGACGGCACTGCCAATAAAAAGGGATATGGCGTCGGGATACTTCTGATTGCCCCATATGACTCCCATACTCCCATCGCCATCAAATTAAATTTCCCTTGCACCAACAACATGACTGAATACGAGGCATGCACGGTATGCCTCAAGGTTGCTCTCAAGAAAGGCATTCAATGCCTGCATGTCTACGAGGATTCTGCCCTCATCATCGATTAAGTGCTCAAAAAATGGAGAGTCAAGGACGGGAAGCTCCAACCCTTCCATGCCCATTTAGAAGAATTAGCCTCCAAATTCCAAAATATTACCTTCCACTACCTACCGCAAGCAAAGAATAACCTAGACGATGCCCTTGATACCTTGGCCTCTATGATCGACATGCCCGAAGGAATAACAATGACCCCCTTCCAGATTCAAAAACAAGACAAACCAACCCATTGCTACCACATTGAGCTCATCACCACAGAATATCCCGAGCTAGACAACTTATGTTATTATGATATCTGGCACCTCCTCAAGCATGGTAAGTATCTTGAGGGTTCCAACAAGAAAGACCAAGCAACACTCTGAAGACTGGATGCCAAGTACATCATCTATCACAAAGCACTATTTAAGAGAAACTTCGATGGAACCCATCTACACTGCATCACAGGGGCTGACATTAATGAGGTAATGCAAAGAATCCATAGGGAGGAATGCATACCCCACATGAACAGTCACATTCTTGCCAAGAAGATTGTCCTACAAGGCTACTGCTGAACCACCATGATCCAAGATGCACCGCCTATGTCTGTAGATGCCTCAAATGCCAACAGTTCTCTAACCTTCAACACTTGCCTATGCGATAATTATACAACATGGCTTCTCACTGGCCGTTCTCCACCTAGGGTATCGACATCATAAGGAAAGTTATATCAAGGGCTTCCAACGGACATGAGTTCATCCTGGTTTCCATTGATTACTTCACCAAATGGGTCAAAGTTGAGTCATATGCAATGCTGAATGCCAAGAAAGTTACCAAATTCATCAAGAAAAACATCATCTGCCGGTATGGGGTCCCGTACGAGTTAGTGTCAGATAACGGGTTGCATTTTGAGGAAGAAGTCATAGAAGTGGTCAAAAAATATGGGATTCAGAGACACAAATATTCTCCCTACCGACCGCAGACTAACGGTGTAGTCGAAGCTGCCAATAAGAACCTCAAAGCCATCATCAGTAAGATGATCGAAAGCTATCGATATTGGGCTGATCGGATCCCGTACACCCTATGTGGCTACCAAACCTCAATTCGAACCTCTACTGGGGCTACCCCTTACTCTCTAAGCTACGACATGGAAGTAGTCCTACTCGTGGAGATGGAAATTCCCTCGCTGCACGTCATGGTTGAAAGAAAAACCAGTGAAGAAGACTAGTGCCAAAGCCGTCTTGATGAGATGAACCTCCTAGATGAAATGAGATTGAAAGATCTATACCACATACAAGGGTACCATCATCGTATAATGCGATCATTTAATAAGAGAGTCAAGGACCGCGTTGTTCGAAAAGGGAATTTAGACCTCAAAGAAATAGCAGAGCCCATCTGGGACCCCAAAGGGAAATTCAAGCCCAATTGGAGCGGTCCCTACATTGTAAAGAAAATCTTATCCGGTGGTGCTGCCATGCTCACTGACTTAGATGAAGAGGAGATGTCTCATCCAGTCAACTTGGACCGTCTCAAGAGATACGCCTAGTCTGAAATCTCGGCGCACTATGACTCTTCTCATCTCCCTTCTATTCTAAAAAAAAAGAAAGGCTTCATTTCCCTCTACCCAGAACTACGTGGGCCTGATCCTCTGCAAAACCATATTTAAAAAAATTAAAAATTTTTAAAACCCCCCAGAGGTACGTAGGAAACTCTTACATTTTACATGAGCACGACCCTTTCTTTTTCACAAAAAACTATTCTTTTCTTATCTTCGAGAACAACAGTTCATTCTAACATATACTTGAACAAAAGGATTATGCATGCCTTAACAATCTGTATAAATAATCCAAAAAAATACAAAACTCATCAAAAAGGCGTAGCTGGATGATTAAAAACTTGTTTATATCACTAATAAGAAATAACGGTACAATTATTTAAGAAAAGGAACGGATAAATCCCTTCCCCATACTTTCCTAAAAATCCAAATAAATCCCCACATTTATTCCCTATTACAAAACAAACTCTCCAGGAGTCCTATCCATAGCTACCAGAGGAGCCTGCTCCGTCATCATCATCAACATCCTGGGGTCCCCAAGCTTCCCCTGCCTGAATAGAGTGCCGTAGACGCTCCATGGACTGATAAGCTCGAACCATCTTTGAAAAAACCACCACGCCTCCTTCCATGGTATTAAATAAGAGAAGCCACCTTTGTCCAGTCTCCACTTCCAACATCTTGCTATTCTCCTCCATAACCACTTTATATAATCCCCAGGGATATGCCAAACTCTCCCAATAGACTAAAAGGGACGGGTCGACGGACGCCGACTCTCCCACAAAGAGCCAAGCTGCATGCGCAGACGCTCTGTCAAATATTCTATCAGAAAGAAGTCTAGTGTCCGAGGTGGCACGATCTGCTCCCAGCCAAATTGGTGCAGAATCCGCTAAGGGAAATAAAAGGAGGTCTGTCTAAGACCAACCAATCGAACGTACGGATATTCTCCCAGCTCCAGAATAGGCAGCAACTGTCTCTACCAAGGCACTAACCAGTACAGATTTAGAGCCCCATGCTTCACAAACCAATTCTCCTAGCTCTCAATATCCAAGCCGATGCTGATGAAGTGTCACGAAAAGAAATTAGGTACAGCCGACAAAGGGTACTCTGGAGGAGTCACCAGGCCGAGTCTTTCAGACAACCACATGAACAACATTATGGGGCCACCCCTCAGGAAGTCAGAACGACCTTCTCGCCAGACATATAGGCCATTTAAGGTCTTCGCTAGTATCATCGCTATAGGATTGCGACGGTATGACATCCAAGAAGTAATGGATGCAAGTTGTGGGTCCGCCAGCAGTTCCCCAGTCACCAACAGTAATTTTGAAACCAAGCCCAGAATAACGGCTCTGGAGTATCAAACATCGCCAACTTCCTACAAATGCACGAATTATAACACCACCGAAAGAGCGATCATTCCTCCAGCAACCAGTGGTCTAGCCGCCAAATGTGAAATACGAAGAAGCCCGGCCAATAAATCCTTGGGTGAACGGGAAAACTCAGGAAGAGTTGCAGTAACACTGGGATCTATCCCCAGCATGGTTGAAAATTCCTCGTAGGTAGGACAGACTTCATCTAAGACAAAGCATAATACATAGTCTTGGGGGTACCAAAATTGTACAACCGCCATCAGCATGCTCCATTTTATGGGTCGGTTGCACCACAAAGAGACTCGACGTATATTGAAAGCATCGTAGTCGACATTATGAATTTGGGGGTCTCGTGCTATCAGTTTCTATGAATTACATTTGTCCCGTTCAAGGTGTTCGTGCATTTTACTGGATCGTTTATGTTTTTTGGGGGTCTTAGCCCTCAAACGACATGTTTTTAAGCCCAACTCTATATTTTTCAAAATTATTAGCATATTCTCGAACCATGGATCCCGTGACTACATGGTCAATTACTACAAGTTACATTAGTCCCGTGAGAGGTGCTCACGCCTCTTATGAGGTCGTTTGAGGGTTATTTTGAGCTTTCACCCACTAACAGAATATTTTTATGCCGAAGTCTAGATAATTCAAAATTATCGCCATATTCTCAATTTAGGGGCTTTGCCACAACGCGGTCAGTTCCTACAAGTTACATTGGTTCCATGTGAGTGTTCGTGCCTCTTATAGAGCTGCTTAGGGGATGTTTTGGGATTTGTCCCTCCAACCAAATATTCTTATGCCTAAGTCTAGATATTTTTGAATTATCACCATATTCTTAAATCGGGGGTCCTGGTGCGCCCAAAATATGGCTTGCGATTCAAGTGCAAATCTATCGCAACAAGTAATATCCGGTAAGTACGGAATCGTGATCCACAGGGTTTGAAACACTCCTAAGAGAACTGAATTATGTTAAAGGGATTCTCTAAACGTCACAAAAGTTAAAGTGTAAAAGATGATTTAATAGTTTGGAAGAGTGATTGAGACTAATCTCTAAACTAACATACTATTGATGATAAGTTAATTAATTAATAATTACGGAACTATGGAAAGAACTAAGATAAGATTGAGTTCAAGAGATTAAAGGGATCGAGGATCAATCTCCCACCTCGGATTCACAAGGAAGGGGGTTATAGGGCTTGGTTGAAATTAATTCTAATCGAGCATAACTAATTAAGTCCGAACATCAACCATGTTGAGACTAAACTCAACAATGGAGGATTAGGGGTTAATTAATTATGGCCAGATGGGTTGGGTTTGTAGTAAAGCTTCAAACACTAACCCTTGCATGACAAGAAAAGTTAAGAAACTATGATACTCCAAAACCAACACATGAAGTTCCATTAGAACAATTATAAACCAAACCCTAAATACGAAGTTCAAGCATCCAAGGTGGGATATTGATCCCCAATCACAAATTCTAGCTACTCATAATAGGAACTAAACTACACATGCTAGTTAACAACATAGTTAAGTTAGTTATCTAGTTTAAACACAAACCAATGCAAGAGATGGAATTAAATGAAAATTAAAGCTAGTAGAACAAGTAGAGAAGAAGTAAATGAACCTTTCTTGCATTAATAACAACAATACAACTAGTAATCAAAGCTTTACAAGTTGGTGAAAACCATAACTGAACTTGACCTAGGAGAGAGAAGAGAGTGTTTTTATATATCACCAAATATCTAACAAAAGTAATTTATATCTATAAAAGAGGGAAAACAAGGGATATATCCCCAAAATCCCACCAAAATGGCAAACTAGTAATAAGAAGAAAGCTGGAAATGCAGGGCCGAATCGATTCGGTGCCAAATCTGAATCGATTCGGAAGTGTAGAGAATTTCCCCTGTATGAAACCGAATCGATTCGGCAGCGTCAGCGAATCGATTCGGGCCTGCTGTGAGAAGGAGAGTTGCCTATATATGCATTAGTTGTCCCATGCTTCACCGAAACTTCCGTAACTTCTTCGTTCGAGGTCGGACTCAAGCACCGTCGGAGGCCACGCAAAGATAAGAAGAAGGTCTACAACTTCCGTGAAGAAATTGGGATCAAAACCCGAGTGCTGAAATTACCAAAATGCCCCTGACTGTGCAAGTGTCAACGAAACTTTTCCGGATCAAAACCAAACTTCCCAAAATGCATTCCCAAGACCTATAATAGCTCAATAAAGACACATACAAAGTATATATGATGAATTCAGGGGTTAGTCAATAAATGAGTATAAGAACCGGGAAATACATGCACGGGAATGCTAGAATGTACAAATTAACGGGGTATAAAATACAATAAAAGTGACGAATCACACCCCCTAACTTATACATTTCTAGTCCCGAGCAATGAAGTATGAAGAAACAAGGGCCAACAACGCAACCATAATATAAGAAATATGTACAACGAAGGAAAAATGCCACTTTCGTAGGCGAACGATTGCATTAAGCGTATGCAATAAGCCGTTCCAGGGATGACACCCACAAACAACAAATCAACTCATACTATGATACGGCAAAATCCAATGCGTAGCTCAACAAATATCTAAGAAGCACAATTTATCAACAAAGTGAACGAAGCTCACACAAAAGACGACAATTATCAGCATTAAACAAACAACTTCAATAAAAATTGAAACCATGGAAAAGCGAAATAAGCGGACACATGTGGTAATTTAGATTTGGCAAAACTTTCAAAATTCATATAAATGATAAGGCATGCGTACTCAAGTTTTCTCCGGTTGTTACACTCAACAAATGAAACACTTAGAAATGGGATGTAACACACACGGGACATGTGGGCATTAAGAGTAATTGTAAAGGGAAACTAGGCCACACACATGTCATCAATGAAGAACGCAATATAAAAGTGAAAAATACAATCTCATGAAAGGATATCGCATATTAACCAAGAGAAAAGCATTTAAACAGATTATCGCTAATGTTCGACCTTTGAATCACATCACCCTAGGCTCAAATAGGACTTTTGGGGGTATAGAATTTAGGCTAGGTTAGGGTACGAAATGAAAGAAATGTATGAACGGATTCAAAGTGTTCGGAATGAAAAATCGGGATAATGGAATAAAGCGGGCAATATCAAAATTGGAGAACAAGTTCCAAACCAAGCATTAAATGTATGAATTGGAGAGTGATCAGAGCTTATTGAACTATATACACAACATATACAACTTTCTCTTCTCTTTTTCTTTTCTTTACTCATGTTTTCTTTTGTTTTCTGTTTTCTCTTTTTCTTCATTTTTTTTCACAACTTTTTTTTTTTACTTTTCAAACTCTCATATGCCTAAAATTGCAACCGATCATAACAGCATCATTCAATCCCAAGTAATATTCCAAACAAAGGTATGGAAAGTGTATGTATGGTATATAACTCCAATTTAGAGTTGGTTATGGGAAGGGGGTTATGAAACGAAAGGCTATATTTAGGCTCAAGGGGTTAACGAGGGTAAACATATATGGTGAGGTCAAGGCTAATATGGGTGATATGACAAAGAGGGCCTATGATCATTTCATAAAGTTTCATGTGATTCGCGGGACAAAAGACCATTGAAAATCATGCTCAAGTGTTCAATCAATTAATATGCAATCAAATGAAAAGAAAATGAGATCGACAACGAGTTCATTGACAAGAAGAGATAAAGTGGGTGTATACGCTCACAAATGATGATAAGTCTCAATTTTCACTTTTGTAAGGGTATAGCATGCGCCTTAGAATAACGAATTTGAAACACTTTAAACCAAATCATAAATAATTATTTGTGTATATGCTCAAAGCTTCACAGTTTAATTTTATGATGCTATTCACAATGCCAACAATAACGGGCTAAAGGGTAATAAACAAATTACTCAAAGCATGCTTTATAGCTATATAATAGGATATGTCGATCATATAAGTAATCATAGTGGATATGAGAGATAAAAAAAAAAAAATTTACCGCTAACATGATAACCGGCATCACAATTGTATACCATACCCCCTAACTTGAATGAAACATTGTCCCCAATGTTAGTAGAATAAAAAGGGAAAAGGGGTATGAAAATAGTCACCCCGTAAGGAGTAACTCGAGAAACGCGCAACGGCGTGCCTGCTACAAGTTAGTACCATAAACAATAATATATACAAAAGAGAGATATACAAGAGGAAATATGAAACTAAAAATGAGTAATTTCATTAATAAATACGAGTTCTGTACATGGGGCAGAAAAACCAAAAATAGAAAATACAATCAAAGTACTCTCTCCTCCCCACACCAAAACACAACTACAAGGATAGAAACCCAAAAATCAAAATGAAGAACCATAAAAAATAGCAACAGAGAAAGTAGGATGACCGCGGCCTACACATCGTCCGGATGGCGGCGCGGGGGAATCACGAGGGGCATAAGGGTCATAAAGGTACGGAGGCACAGCGGCCTCGACCCCGTGTAAGTGTGAGAATAGGTCCATCTATGCCCGAGTAATCATGGAGATGTCGCGCTCGTAAGCGCCCCGATAAGCAGTAAAATCGGCCCGGAACGATGCAAAGCCCGACATGTAAGCGCCCCGAAACTCGAAAAAATCGGCCTGCAGCTCATCCATCCGCACCCCGAGATAGGCGATGGGGTCAATAGAAGATGAGGCAGGAGATGGGACAGGATGAGGTACTTCCGGAATATCCGGCATAGGAGCATCCCGGGCATCAGCAGCATCAGGAGCAACAGCAGGAGCATCCAACATTCGCTTCTTCCTCCTCTACCAATAATCCTTTCCAAGACTCTTCTCAATGGCCTTCTCGCCAAGCAACTTGGGAAGGCGAGGAATGTAGTCCGTACTCGCCACCTCACAATGCGCATCTCTACAAATACGGGAAAAAAATCGCGCGTACGGGAGGGTAGTGTTACCCTTCTCACAGTAAGCGGCCTTTAGCATCTGCTGAAGTACTAATGCGGGAAGGTTGATAATGGAATTGGCGTCCAAGAGATGGTAAAGGAAGTGGGTCTGGGCGGAGAGAAGAACAGCCTTGGTCTGGGTAGGCGTGATGGAATTTACGGCAACAAGGTGGATGATGCGGTGGTTGTCGGGCATCAGAGATATGGGGAAAGTCTCCCCAACCCAAACATTCCCTGGCGCCAGACGCGCAATCTGGGTCTCATTAGTCAGCCTCCCCTCATCGGAGCAAGGGTAATCAAAATCCTCGGGGTTGTCGGCCCCAGTCAGATGTAAAGCTAAGAGAGGCTTAGAAATAGGAATTCGCTTACCCCGCACGTAAGCCTCGAAAGTTATGTCCCCAGTTGGGACGAGAGATGCATAGAACCGACGAACGTGTTCATCATTGACATCACCCGCCCGGGCAAGGTGAACTTCCCAATTAAATTTCTGAAAATACCGACGGACAGAGGCAGGGAAATCCTCAAGGTTCACAGGCCTCTCAATAGCAATTGGGCGACCCGAAGGAAATTTAGCATGGAACCAGTCCGTTTCCTACTTGGAGCGAAAGGATTCGAAACCTCCCCGACCCAAAATTATATTGGATGTGGGCTTGGAGATCGAAGAAACCTACAAAACATTAATTCAATACACACACCATAAGTGCGATGCACAAAATCAAAGTAATTGTGAAATAAGGGGATGTAAGTTCGGAGGGTGTGCGCTGGGAAAAAATGGTCGAATTGACGTTACCGACGCACACCACACTCAAACAAGGATATTTTAACACAAATGTGCGATAAAATGTGCGAACATGAAGCATCAGAAGCAACAACATCTTCACAGTGGCAATTTATCAAACACTTAGCGTGCAATGTATAGAAAGTAGGGTGAAAATGACATTTTCAATGTGGAAAAACCCCAACAAATACTACTTAATCATCAAAGCAGTATAGACAAGTTGTATTTGTTGGTTTCACATCACAATCAATGGGAAAATGAGGAGTTTCATGCAGAAACATGTGGATTTGGCAAAAATGCATTTTACCCTACTTACATACCAAAACACTAAATAAGGATTGATATTGATTTAATAGGGTTGAATTAATACCTTGGATGAGGATGCCTTGGAAGAGGAAGCCATGAGGTGGAAAAAGAATGGAGGACTGGAAATGATAAGGGAGAGGTAGTTTTCGTAGGCAAAGGAATAGAGAGAATGAGAAGAGTGTTAGAACAAAATATGGGATTTTTAAGTGGCAGGTGCCCCGAATCGATTCGGTAGTTAAATCGAATCGATTCGCTAATCTCGGATTTGAACACTGGAAGGGGCCGAATCGATTCGGTATTAATCTGAATCGATTCGGGAGAAGGGACTTGACACTTTGGACAAATTGAATCGATTCGGCTGAATAGCGAATCAATTCGCTGCACTCGAATTTTGCTACTGGTAAGGGTCGAATCGATTCGGTATTAATCCGAATCGATTCGGGAGCTGGGATAGGACTTTCTGCATTGCTGAATTTGTAATTCTCATTAGGTTTACGTTTTGGGGCATCCCAACTGGATTTTTTTGGACCAAAATGAGGTACAATAAGTATGTAATTGGTCCGGAACCAAAAATTTGCAACCCCGCATGTGCCGGGGGTTGCTCGGCACCAAAAAAAATGAGAATTCACCGAACCGAACCACTCCTGCTAATGGGGCAGCTGCGTACGATATTCGGTTGTAAATCCGCAGAGATTATTAGGACGTACTTCACTATGTGAACACCTATCCTTCCCCTCGGTCTGCCTTTGCTCCAACTAAGGGTCATACACTTGACAATTATATCGGGTTCGAGATCGGAGGATATGAAACCTATCCAAAATGGACTACCCCAACCGCTAGACCCGCATTTGGTTTTGAAAACCGGATTAATATTTGAAAGAGGGGACCATGGGTTCTTAAAGTGACGGACCGAAGGGTCGGTGCGCAAATTGATAGAGACATTTTCTACCCTATTTTTCTCCGAGAAACTCCCCCTACACGGGATTGATGACTCTATGTAAATGTCAGTTTCGGAAATGATAGAGTCATCAATCGGAGTGGAATCAAAATTCCCCAATTCATCCCCAATTTCATGGTTTTCTCCTACGCCAACCTCGCCTAGCATGTCAAAACACACATCTAACACACTCCATTCAATTTCCTCTCTCGCAATAAGATCGCCATCCTTACATATCATTCCAACGAAATTCACCTCCTTCACCCAATCATCCTCGTCACTCGAGAGGTGCGACACATTGAAAATATTGACATCTAATGTCATATTCCCAAAAGACAAGTTCATTTCACCATTCCTACAATTTATCGAAGCGTTCGCGGTCACGAGGAATGGTCGTCCTAAGATGACGAGAGGTTGATTGTTCGGGCTTAAAACAGGTTGGGTATCAAGAACGATAAAGTCGACCGGGAACACAAAGGTGTCTATCTGGACGAGGATATCTTCCAAGAGTCCCAGTGGAATTTTGGTGGAGCCGTCGGCCAATTGAATTTTAGTTTTGGTAGGACTAAGTTCTCCCAAGTCCAATTGAAGATAAACCGAATACAGCAAGAGGTTCACACTAGCTCCTAGATCAAGAAGAGGTCGATTAATGGCGAAGTTTCCAATCTTACACGAGACCATTGGACACCTCGGGTCCTTAAATTTTGGAATCGTGTTGTGTTGGAAAATGGAACTAACTTGTTCAGTCAACTCCACCTTTTTGCGAGAAACATGATTTCTCTTAAAGGTGCACAAATCTTTCAAAAATTTGCCATAGGAAGGGATTTGCTTAATCGCGTCAAGGAGAGGGAGATTGATTTTTACTTGTTTAAATGTCTCCATGATCTCTTGATCTTTGTTGGATTTAACAATTGGAAGGAGCCTTTGAGGGTAGGGTGCGGGGAATGGACAAGGGACTGAAATTTCCGGCCCCTTGGTCGGCGACTTATCTCTTTTCTTTTTGGGAGTCACTTCACTCTCTCGGGGAGTTATTGTGACCTCGTCAGATTCTTTTGGGGAAGGTGGAGATGGATTTTCAATCACCTTCCCACTCCTAAGAGTGGTGATGGAATTTGCATGTTCCATAGACCTACATTGATCGGAAGAAGGAGTAGAAACATCGGAATTCATGATATTTTTCCCAACGGGCCCATGAGGTTGTGACGAGAATTTGCCTTTTTCATGCACACTCAAAGAAGCGGTCAACTTGGAAATTTCCTTTTCGAGCCTAGCATTTGTGGCTTGTTAAGAAGTCACAAAAGATTGAAAAATTTCTTCTAGACTTCTCTTGTTCAGGTGCGCGTAGGCAGGTATAACTGATGGATGTGGTCCCGTAGGGGGACCTTGCATTACAACTTGGGAAGGAGGATGTTGGTTGTATGGTTGTTGGTAATTCTGAGGCGGGGGAGGACGAGATTGTTGATATTGGTAAACGAGTTGGTTACCCCACGATGGATTAAACCCTTGGTCGGGAACGTTTTGGTATCTTCTAAAAACTCCCATAGCGTTCGCTTGGTCATGGAGGATCACTTTGTAAGCCGGAATAGTGGGACAATCTTGGGTCGAATGAGCATTAGTGTCACAAATGGCACACAACTCCTCAATTACGGAATGAGTTTGAACAACGGGATCTCGAACCTTTGAATCGAACTCCTCAACTTTCTTAGATAATTTATCTAATCTCATTTTCATCTCAGCCTCGTCAGTGAGGTGATACATACCAGGGTTAGACGAGGATGGAACCTAAGGTCGCGAACTGGTTTTTTTCGGATCCGAGGTATCCCATGCTTGGGTGGTCTCGGCACAATATTTGAAATGTGCCCATGCATCATCGGGATCTAAACCAAAGAACTCACCGGAGCACATTGTCTCCACCATTTGTTTCGCATTAAGTGTAAGCCCATTGTGGAAAAATGAGATTAATCTCCACTTTTCGAAACCGTGGTGCGGTCATTTATGAAGTAACTCATTAAATTTCTCCCAACATCGCTCGAATGATTCACCTTTGGTTTGAAAAAATGTTTGGATTTGACTCTTTAAAGAGTTGGTGCGATGAGTTGGTAAGAATTTTTTTTAAAACTACGCTTGCATTTTGCGCCAACTCCCGATGGAATTAGGAGCTAAAGACCAAAGCCAAGTTTTGGCTTTGTCCTTTAAGGAAAATGGGAAGAGTTTGAGACGTGTGACATCTAGAGGACAGTTTTGATCGCTAAAAGTAGCGCACACCTCCTCGAACTCTCTAACATGAAGGTAAGGTTGTTCACTGTCCATGCCATGGAAAGTAGGAAGTAATTGAATCATTCCATTACGAAAATGGAATTGCGCATCATTGTAAGGAAAAATGATACAAGACGGAGAGGTGGTCCTCTCCGATTGCAAATAATCACGCATGGTCCTATACGGGGGGTCAGGTGGAACCCCTTGACTACCGTGCTCACTAACATTGTCGGCCATGGTTGTGGGATCGGAGTAAGCCCAAGTATACGAAGAAGACGAGACCGAACTAGAACGAGAAATTGATGGTAAAGGTCTCCAGTAATCCGAGGGTTCACTAGACGATGGTTCACGAATAGGATTCAAATTACTACTACTCGCGTGATGCATTTACGGAATTTTGGATTGATTTTTGGAAACCGTGATGTCACGGTGACCACCGGGAACGATAGTGTAAAGAGAATTTCTAAAACCTAAGATGGTTGCCAATCCCCGGAAACGGCGCCAAAAACTTGGTGCGCCCAAAATATGGCTTGCTATTCAAGTGCAAATCTATCGTAACAAGTAATATCCGGTAAGTACGGAATCGTGATCCACAGGGTTGAAACACTCCTAAGAGAACTGAATTAGGTTAAAGGGATTCTCTAAACGTCACAAAAGTTAAAGTGTAAAAGATGATTTAATAGTTTGGAAGAGTGATTGAGACTAATCTCTAAACTAACATACTATTGATGATAAGTTAATTAATTAATAATTACGGAACTATGGAAAGAACTAAGATAAGCTTGAGTTCAAGAGATTAAAGGGATCAAGGATCAATCTCCCACCTCGGATTCATAAGGAAGGGGGTTATAGGGCTTGGTTGAAATTAATTCTAATCGAGCATAACTAATTAAGTCCGAACATCAACCATGTTGAGACTAAACTCAACAATGGAGGATTAGGGGTTAATTAATTATGGCTAGATGGGTTGGGTTTGTAGTAAAGCTTCAAACACTAACCCTTGCATGACAAGAAAAGTTAAGAAACTATGATACTCCAAAACCAACACATGAAGTTCCATTAGAACAATTATAAACCAAACCCTAAATATGAAGTTCAAGCATCCAAAGTGGGATATTGATCCCCAATCACAAGTCTAGCTACTCATAATAGGAACTAAACTACACATGCTAGTTAACAACATAGTTAAGTTAGTTATCTAGTTTAAACACAAACCAATGCAAGAGATGGAATTAAATGCAAATTAAAGCTAGTAGAACAAGTAGAGAAGAAGTAAATGAACCTTTCTTGCATTAATAACAACAATACAACTAGTAATCAAAGCTTTAAAAGTTGGTGAAAACCATAAATGAACTTGACCTAGGAGAGAGAAGAGAGTGTTTTTATATATCACCAAATATCTAACAAAAGTAATCTATATCTATAAAAGAGGAAAAACAAGGGATATATCCCCAAAATCCCACCAAAATGGCAAACTAGTAATAAGAAGAAAGCTGGAAATGTAGGGCCGAATCGATTCGGTGCCAAATCCGAATCGATTCGGAAGTGTAGAGAATTTCCCCTGTATGAAACCGAATCGATTCGGCAGCGTCAGCGAATCGATTCGGTCCTGCTGTGAGAAGGAGAGTTGCCTATATATGAATTAGTTGTCCCATGCTTCACCGAAACTTCTGTAACTTCTTCGTTCGAGGTCGGATTCAAGCACCGTCGGAGGCCACGCGAAGATAAGAAGAAGGTCTACAACTTCCGTGAAGAAATCGGGATCAAAACCCGAGTGCTGAAATTACCAAAATGCCCCTAACTGTGCAAGTGTCAACAGAACTTTTCCGGATCAAAACCAAACTTCCCAAAATGCATTCCCGAGACCTATAAAAGCTCAATAAAGACACATACAAAGTATATATGATGAATTCAGGGGTTAGTCATTAAATGAGTATAAGAACCGGAAAATACATGCACGGGAATGCTAGAATGTACAAATTAACGGGGTATAAAATATAATAAAAGTGACGAATCAGGTCCTGTGACTATGCAGTCAGTTCCTACGAGTTACATTAGTTTCGTGCGAGGTGTTCGTGCCCCTAATGAGTCTATTTGGGGGATATTTCGAGTTTTCTCACTTTAACAACATGTTTTTATGCCCAAGTCTATATATATCCAAATTATCATCATATTGTTAATTTGGGGGTACCGTGACAACGGGTCCGTTCCTACGAGTTATGTTAGTCCATTGAGAGGTGGTCGTGCCTCAAACGGGGTGTTTGGTGGCTGTTATGGATTTATGCCCTCTAACGAAATGTTTTTATGCCTAAGTCTAGATATTTTCAAATTATCATCATATTCTCAAATTGGGGGTCCCGCCACTATGCGATCAGTTTCTATGAGTTAGATTGGTCCCATGCAACTTGTTCACCTCTAACAGGGCCGTTTGGGGGATATTACGAGTTTTCGCCCTCTAATGGAATCTATTATGCCTAATTATATATATTGTAAATTATCATCATATTTTCAAATCGAGGATCCCGTGATTACATGTTTAGTTCCTACGAGTTATATTGGTCCGGTACGAGGTGTTCATGCCTCGCACAGGGCCATTGGGTGCTATTTTGGGTTTTATCCCTCTAACAACATGTTTTAAGACCTAAGTTTAAATATATTCAAATTATCATCATATTCTCAAACCGGGGTCCGGTGAGCATGCGGTCAGTTCTTAAGAGTTACGTTTATCTCTTGCGAGGTGTTCGTATCTCTTACGGGATCGTTTGTGCGCAGTTTTGGGTTTTTACTCTCTAACAACATGTTTATAAGCCTACGTATAAATATTTTCAAATTACCTAAATGTTCTCAAGTCAGGGGTTCCGTGACTACGCAGTCAGTTCCTACGAGTTACATTGTCCCATACGAGGTGCTCGTGCATCTAACAGGGTTGTTTGAGGATTTTTTTGGTTTTATCCCTCTAACAAAATATTTTTAAGCATAAGTCTATATTTCCAAATTATCATCATATTCTGAAATTGAGTGTCTTGTGAGTATGCCGTCAGTTCCTACCAGTTATATTGGTCCCGTGCGAGGTGTTAGGGCCTTCGACGGGTTCGTTTGGAGGTTTTGGGTTTTTGGCCTCTAATGGCATATTTTTAAGCATAATTCTAGATATTTCCATATTGTATTAATATTCTCAAATTGGGGGGCACTGAATATGTGGTCCGTTCCTAAAAGTTACAATTATCCCGTGAGGTGTTTGTGCCTTCTATGGGGCCGTTTGGGGGCAGTTTTGAGTTTTCTCCCTCTAACGACATGTTTTAACCTCAAGTCTAGATATTTCCAAATTATCTTCATATTGTCAAAATGTTGTCTCGTGACTATGCGGTCAGTTAATAAGAATTTTATTGGTCCCGTAAAATGTGTTTATGTCTCTTACGGGGCCGTTTGGGGGTTATTTTGGGTTGTCACCATTTAAAGACATATTTTTAAGTTATTATCAAATTCTCAAACCGGGGGGGGGGGGCGATGACTACGAGGTCAGTTACTACGAATTACGTTGGTCCCGTGCGAGGTATCCATGTCTCTTACAGGGTCATTTCAAGGATGTTCTAGGTTTTTTTTCCCTCCAACGTCATATTTTCAAGCCTAAGCACATATGTTTCTAAATTATTATCATATTCTCAAACTAGGGTTCCCGTGACTATGCAGTCAGTTCCTATGAGTTACATTAGTCCCGCGCGAGGTGTTCGTGCCTCTTATGGGGTCATTGAAGGGTTGTTATGGGTTTTCTCCCTCTAATGGCATGTTTTTAAGCCTAAATCTAGATATTTCTAAATTATCATCATATTCTCAAACCGAAGGTCCCATGACTATAAGGTGAGTACCTACGAGTTACACTAGTTCTGAGCGCGGTGTTTGCGCCTCCTACGAGGTCGTTTGAGGAATGTTTTAGGTTTTCACGTTCTAATGACTTTTTTTTAGCCTAAGAAAAAATAAATCCAAATTATCTTGGTATTCTCAAATCGTAGGTCCCGTGACTACATGGTCAGTTTCTAAAAGTTACATTGGTCTTGTGCGAGGTGTCCCTGTCTTTTACAGTGCCGTTTGGAGGCTATTTTGGATTTTATCCCTCTAAAAATATGTTTTAAACTAAAGCCTAGATATTTCAAAATTATCATCGTATTCTCAAACTGGGGATCTCGTGACTACGAGTGAGTTATTGGTCCTTTGCGAGGTGTTTGTATCTCTTACGGGGCTGTTTCGAGGAGTGTTTTGGGTTTTCACCTTCTAATGGTACGATTTTTTGCCCAAGTCTATATATTTCTAAATTATCATCATATTCTCAAATTTGGGGTCCCATAACTGCACCGTCGATTCTTACGAGTTACATTGGTCCCGTGCGAGGTGTCCGTGCCTCTTATTAGGTCGTTTAAGGGTTGTTTTGGGTTTTTGCTCTCTATTGGCATGTTTTTAAGCCTAAGTCTAAATATTTCTAAATTATCTACATATTCTAAAACCAGGTGTCCCTTGACTACGCGGTCTCTTCCTACAAGTTACATTGGTTTCGTGTGAGGTGTTCGTGTTTCTTATGGGGCCGTTTGGGGTTATTTTGAGTTTTTGCCCTCAAACGGAATGTCCTTATGCATAATTATAGATGTTTCCAAATTATCATCATATTCTCAAACCATATGTCTCGTGACTATGCGGTTAATTTTCACGAGTAACATTGGTCTTGTGCGAGGTGTTCGTGCCTCTTACAGGGCCATTTGGGGACTATTTTGGGTTTTCGTCCTCTAACGGCATGCCTTTAAGCCTAAGTATAGATATTTCTAAATTATCACCATACTCTCAATCTCGAGGTCTCGTGACAATTTAAACATTTCTTATAAGTTACATTGGTCATGTGCAAGGTGTTCATGCCCCTTATGGGTATGTTTGGCGCCTATTTTGGATTTTCACCCTCTAACGGCATGTTTATGAGCCTAACTCTAGATATTTCTACATTATTTTTAAATTCTTAAACCGAGGGGTCCTGTGACTATGTGATCAATTACTTTGATTTACATTGGTAACATATGAGGCGTTCTTGCATATTACGGGGCCATTTGGGGGGCTATTTTGTCGTTTTGCCCTCTCACGGAATGTTTTTAAGTTCGAGTCTAGATATTTCCAAATTATCTCAAATCCGGAGTCCCACCATTACGTTGTCAGTTCCTACGAGTTGCATTTGTCTCGTGCGAGCTATTCATGTCTCTTGCAGACTCGTTTGGATACAAATAGGATTATTAAGGACCATTCTAGTTAATTCATAAATCAAACTAAAGTGCCAATATCATAATAGGATAAAATTTGGGTACAAATAGGATTGTGAATTTTCAATATATTAATGGGATACAAATATAATTATTAAGGGTAAAATAATGTTTTGATACTCAACTTTTTGATAAATCAACTAAAAGATTCTTCAAATTAGGGGTGTCATCAAGAGCAGAATGGAACTCTATGGGAGCCTTTAATGCATCTCCTTGAGTATTCATACCCTTTTGTGCATGCACAACAATAGATCAATTACCATCGTTTATGCACTTTGAGTATAATACATTCTTTACGTCTTGAAAGGCACAAACAAAAGGCTCATCTACTATGCTATCTTTACTCTTTATCTTTGTAAATCTACCATGATAAATTTTAAGTTAAGATCAACTTTACAAGCATTCATAGTGTCTTCCACCTTCACCTAGTCATAATACAATACGATTTTTGTGAAATCTAAATAATGAAGTTTCAAATTTTTTCGGATAATTATATAATAGTTTAGCACCATATCTTTTGGATTTTTATTACTTTATCTAGCGACACATGTAGTCAAGGTAGAAATTCAAATTTTACTATTTTGTGTCAAAAGATTTTCCTCACATGGATATGAAACAAAATAAAAAATGTTGGTGCAAAATTTCTTAAACTCTTTCCCAAAAAATGTGGGACCTTCTTGAAGAGACATCACCTTTTTTACTAGCCATGCATTCATTAACGAGTTAGGATCTTTAATGTGGATCTTTTTCTCACTAGTAGTCAAAGTGAAAGTAGCTAGGTGATAGAAATTCTTCCTGTTAGGATTATTTTTCAGCCACAATATATTCTTTATTTTCATCTTTTGTTGATCGCGGTGTGCTCGCTCTCTGAATTTTGAGTGAGATCCATCCAGACATGTTCTTATCAGATGTTCAGCAATATTCTTCTCCATCACATTAATTACATAACATACACGATGATCTTTCCAATATAGTAAGTCAAAAAATATTAATCGTTTGGATCATACCTTCATTTTAGTAGGATCATTCGGATCCTCCCTAGATTTACGCTTCAAATTTATAGATTGAGGGTGCTTTCCTACATATGTATTCCCCACAGTCACAACCTTCTCCTTCTCCTCCATTTACTGACCAAAAAGTCATGTAGATTATGTCCTACGCTCATGACTGACAGGTGAGAAGATAGATTTATCATTCCTAAAAGGGTGATTGGTCGATAGAAATATACAATGACCTTTATAAATCATCTTACCACTATGATGTAGACAAGTAGCTTAAATTTCCTTCCCATATATGGAACATCCACAATAATCATGAATAATTCAACTAGACAAGTTCCTATATGCAGGAAGGTAGTGGATTACCCATATCACCATTGATTTAAGTGTTAACTCTTCACCCTTATGTGACTCAAACACCCTCACTCCTTTATCCCATAACTCTTTAAGTTCTTCAATTATTGGTCCTAAGAAAATATCAATATCATTGTTGGTAGCGTTCCACCTAGGTATATATAATGATAATAATGTGAACTCCTTTCTCATATATAAGTGTTGAAGGGAGACTTAAAGGTTTAATGAGAACTAACCAATAAATGTGATTAATTCTTAAATTACCGAAATGGGTTAAAACATGTAGACACCCCATACTAGGACACCCTAAGAACCTCCCTAGATCCCTAGCACTGACTCGTTCACCGCAAAACCTAGGTCATACTTCGAGTACTGATCTAGAGCCCATCGAGTGATATCGATCCCCATTTGACTCCGATAAACTTTACCATCGGAAAAAAATATTGATTAGTCTTTTAAAGGCCCTGAATTCCCTTTCTAATGGTCCACCCCGTGTGGTAATCTGCCTTATGATTCAGACGAACGGTCCGTTTCACTATCAAAATTTGAACTAGAGGCCATCGGGAACTCCCGACCCTTGTTTGAGTCTAATCAACTTTATTTCCTGAGAAGAAGATAATGAATCTTTTAAGTTATCTGAATCCCCCTTCCAACGATCCACCTCGTGTATGAATCGACCTCACATTATGGTCGAATGATCTGTTTGATCTCGAATACTAATCTAAAGGCCACCGAGAGCTCCCAAGCCCCGTTTGACCCTGGTCAACTCAGCATATTAAACAAAGATGAATGAATCTTTGAAATGCTCTAAATCCCCTTTCCAATGGTCTATCCCATGAACAAATCATCCTTACGATACGGACGAATGACCTATTTTACTTCGAAGGGTTATCGGGCGATTTCGAGCCACGTTTAACCTTGATCAACTCTCTAAACTGAACGAAGCTGAATGAAATCCAAAAGGGCTCTAAATACCTTTTCCAATAGTCCATCCCATTTGACAATCGACCTTACAGTTCTGACAAAAAATTCATTTTCCTTTAAAAAATTCCTATCTAGTGACCAATGGGTACTTTCAGGCCCCGTTTGACTTCGATCAACTCCCGAACCCGAAAATGGATCAATGGATTCTCAAAGGTCTTTGAATATCCTTTCCAAATCTCTATCCCGTGCATGATTCTGAACTACGATTCACATTTTATGACGGATTTTCCTAAAATTTTGTCACAGACTGCAGAATGGCACCCCTAGGACCCTATTTATCGGCGATGCACCTAGTATCTTTCGCGGATAGACAGGTTCCAGACCCTTGCTATTATCACCCCCTTGTCCCTATAAATAGAGGCCATGAAAATACTTTGAATAGTATCCCTGAACATCCCTCTCACTAATTCAGAGAACATTCTCTCAAATTCAGAGTTGCCCCCTTCTTAAAAAGTTTATTTCCCACATTGCTTCGATCCTTTTCATAATTCATTTAGTAAATTCTCCCCATATCCTCATTCCACCATCACCTCATTGTGAGATCAGTACATCTACAATCAAGATCCACTTTAAGTCTTCATAAGGACGTCCAATTCTCCACCATTGTCTTTAAATTCTCTAATTTTTGCATTTGTTGCTTTAAGTCTACTTTAATGCTTTATTTTATTACATCACGTACCTTAATCTAAAACCTTTATTATTAGTTTTCTCACATACTATAATTTTTTATAAAAAAAATCCAAAAACAAGAAAAAGAAGGTTTACCTATAAATTCCAAAAGTGGGATTCTCACTACACATTTTCATACTAAAAACATGTTTATCTCTACACATATATAAGAGAAATCCTCCGTTTGGATTTATGGGCTAAACCCCACCCTACGTTATTTTCAAATTACGTGGATTTTGATGCCTCTTGTGCTATGTAGGCATCTAAGGTAAATCCCTAGAGTTGAGTCCTACCTTATGAAAAATTGTTATATTGTTTTTATTATATATATTCTTATTGGATTTCACATTCTTGCATGCTTGTGTCTTATCTAATGTATACATTTGTTCTTCTATAACGACTTGTGATTGAACAAACAGTTACATTATATTTTGAATTATTATTTCAGGAACACTCCTAAGGATGAACTCACTCTGTCCTTTTCCATGAAGCGAGTTGAACGATTACATTCTCCATTTATATTATGCACATAAACACACACTTCATGGAGTCGAACGGGAGAAGATTAACACATGCCCATGAGAAACCGAAAGGGATGAAGGGGTGATTAACACCTTCCCATTCCATAACTTAGAACCCAAATCATTGAACTACTTGGTTTTAGAAGCATCAGTATTATCTTTGATGCCGTTCTCTAAAGAAGACAACATTTCTTTTTCCGATTTTGTACAAAATAGGCTGGTGACTCTATCTCTACATACTACCCCACATTGATGATAGCGGAGATCCCCAATAAAGGGCATAATCTGGCGTGCAATACCTATAAGAGGGGATAAGTCATCCTCAGCCCCACTCGGGATGGGGACATTTTAGGAGGACTAGACTCTGTTTCTGCAAGGGTGTTATTCTTCTCTGCATGTGTGCATATGAACCTACCAGTTTGTTCCCCTTTCTTCTCTATTTAACTTTTATGTATATCTACCTCATGTATATATCACTTTTCACTCACTTATATACTTGACACACTTATATATACTCTCCATGTACACTTCATACACTTTCTCTTAGATTCACTTTTACTCACATGATTCATACCCCACTTAGAATATACATGTTTAGGCTTCACTAGCATGCACCGAAACTTTTTACACTTGTATATATCTCCATGATCACTTACACGTATCACACTCCACTTGTAGTTGATCCATGTATAGGCTCACTACCACACACACTCACTTGTAAATATTCACATGTCACTCGCTCACATATATCCATGCATAATATAGTCTCCATGTTAGATTTACTTTTCATAATTCTTGTATATGCTTCACCATTAGCGTAGGATTCCCTTTACTCATCATGCCAATACAAAAAATACTCTCTCCATAATTTGCTAATTAAGACTTATGAATTTTTTCACACTACAATACAAAGAGCATGAAAATATATTAACCTAAATTTTGTCCCGTAATGAGGGATCACTTTGTGATGGGCAATGGTTCTACGGGGCATAGTTAACCTAACTCTTACCTTCCATTGGACTCATACCGTCGATGTATATCGAATGGTTCTCCCCACATCATACCTTTAACCGAACTCATGACGGGAGGTATATAACAGGGAACTCGTTCACTTTCATCGAGTATATCAAATTCTCTCTCAGACGTACTGTCCCCATGAGGTATATAGTGAATCAATTCACATACACTCAGGTATATAAAATGGATCTTCCATACGTACCGATGAATGATTGTCCTTATAGGCAAGAGGTATATCATGGAAGTCATGCCAAAAGTGGAAAACCTTCCACTAACCCAATAATTACATAAATATTTTATAAGTCAAAACTGGGAACCCATATTTAGTTTGTCGGTTACCATGTGAAACTCTATTAAAATTTTGGGTTGGCATACCGCCTAAATTTTTGTGCTATTTTAACTTTTTCAAAAATAAGACCCTGTCCGTGGTCCTGGAAACAAGTCAAATTGTGTCTTACATATTTATAAACCTTAACTTCCTAGGCTCAGCACCTGTCCGGAATTTTTTCTACATTCAGGAAACCTAATACAAGTGAAAATCTAATAATAACATCAATAATAATCATGTCGATATTCCTCTCCTTTTTTGAAAATCGAAAATACCAAAATCACTATTTCTCCTCTTTCCCAAATACCAAAAAAAATTCTCCCTCCTTCTTTAAAAAATAAATTTGAACCGTTTTCCCTCTCAGGTTGATTGCATCCCCGATTTTGGCTTTGGTCCCTACTTGCTTTGGTCTTTCATCAAATCACCCCAAGATCTGTCGCCTCTTCTTCTGCTACTTTGTTTGAATTTTGGATTTAACTCCATGAGATCTTCATGGACAACACTAACCAAGCATCAAATTTGCAGCCCCATCAGATGACCATCTTACCCCAACTTAGTGCCAAGATTAACAACCTATAAATCGAGGTCCATATAATGCAGTGTCATTGATCCCAAATTCTCGAAGAACCTTAGGTTCTGTTTCCTTGTGCCATGGGTCCACCTGCTCTCGAGCCTATCTAGATTTGAGAAGAGTACCAGCATGATCCACGTGCCCAACCTACTAATGGGTCATCACCAATTCAACTCCCTATCCCAAACCTTTCCTAACTAGGGGCTAATCTTTCGGTACCCGTGGATCCCAAAGAGGAGGAACTGAACAAGGTCAAGGAAGATCTCAAACTTTTATCGAAGAAGTTTGAGCAAGTCAAGATATTCAAGAACTACATGGACTATACCCAAATGTCTCCTTATTCCAAAGTAAGACTTCTAGATAAATGCAAGTTGCCAAACATCAAGAAATTCGGGGGAAGCAGACCTCTAATTGCTCACCTTCGACGCTATCATCGATCCATTACCCTCATTATTTCCTCTGAAGAGATATTGGCCCAAATTTTTTAGCAGGCCTTGAAAGAAAGTACCCTCCGATGGTTTCTGTCTCTCTAAGAATCCAGGATCCATAGTTAAGAGGATGTCACCCTAGAATTCATATCTTAGTACAAGTATAATGAGGACCTAGAGGTTAGATCTAGAGATTCTTAAAAAAATTATAGGCAATCAGTCAATAGCTTCATAGGAAGGTGGAGAGAGAAATCTTATACCATGACCAACAGACCCTTTGAGGAGTAACAAGTCAATATTGTGAAGAAGAACTTAGTGCGTCATATCCGATAATACATGAGAGGACAGTATTAACCACACTTTTAAGACCTTCGAGAGGCTAGTGCAGAAATTGAGGAAGGCGTTAGCGAAGTCAAATCTGAACTAAATAAATTGACCAAACTGTTCACTCCTCAAAAGTATGAGAATCCTTCATGTTCTATAATCTCAACCATTAATAACATTTTCAAACCTGCTACCTCTTGATCACCCAAAAGTTTCCCTAATCCTGCAAAGAAAGAATACACCGAGATCCATGCTCCCCTGTCCAAAGTCTACCAGGCCCTTTAGGCCAAAATCTTATCAACCCCTTGGACCCCCGCCCATTACCAAATCAACTCCCTAAAAACTTCAAAATCGATGCCCGTTTTGAATTCCACATAGCCAAAAGTCATACCACCAACCTTAGGAATGTGGTCTAAGGCCTAATTAACTGGGGTATCATCGTCCCACCAGCTAATCCTAAACCTAACACTACTCATAACCCACCTTCAACTCATACTAATGCCATATTTCTAGAAAGCGATCGATAATTTGTCCCATCTACTCGAATCATGCCCAACAAAGCACCCGCCGTCTCTATAACATCATCCAAACCACTTAAGGTGTGCCCATATTTTCTCCTACACCCAACATGATTCACCGATTAAATTTTATCACTCCTTATAAGGACATGCATTGTCATTCGCACCCGATTTTACGGGGGATACAAGGAGTTACCAAATGTGTTGAACCAACTCTTAGAGTTTAGGCTGAAATTTCCTGCCAAGATGACCGTTGATCGTTAAAAATTCAGTGGCTTATTCATGGAAGCCCAAAAATGGGCTCGAAAAAAATGGGTACTACATGTTAAAGAAGTCTAGATGATGTTGTAAAGACATAGTCCGTCACAATTAAGTATGTCGTATACCGCTACAATCGTCGAAGATGTTCAAGATCAAATACGCAATGATACGGTCTAAATATCAAGCTTAATCAACAATCAAACCTCCGTAAAATTAATTTTGTAAAGTTGTGTTTTTAATTCCTCAATATTTCACTTAGAATATTGGGATATTTTTTACAAAATATTTTCTAAGTGTTGGAGAGGAGCTTTAAATGTTTTTTGTCAAACAATTATTTTTCAGAGTATCTGAGGCGGTGAATTTACTGAAAGGATAAATGAGAAAAACTATATTATTTTATGGGTCTCATTCGAACGACACCGTATGTCATTCAAACGACATGCTGCCTTGCTTAATACTTCAAACGACAGCGTATATCGCTCGAACGACATCGTGTCTCGCTGGAACGACCCGCCTCCTTAAGTTTTCTATTCAAGGGTCTCTTCAACTCTGTTTTCCATTAGAAGTCTGTACGTTTTTCCATTCCACAAACAGTGCAAAATCAGTAGAAACCTTTTGGTTTCTTCTTTTAGAGTTTAGTCTCTTTTGGTTTTAATTCACAAAAGCCCCAATGATTCATGTGAATTATTTTGGAGTTTGAGAACACACTTTTCTGGTGTTCATGCTCTTGTTAAGGAGATTTCAACATCATATGGCTGCGTGTCTTTAAGGTTTGTTGTGTGTGAATCTTTGCTGAAGATAGGACTACGGTTCCTGTGGATTACTGCGCGTAATTCATTGCTGACGATGCCGACCGATGCCTGCGGGTATTCGTGTGTAAAAAACAACTATATTTCATTGTAACCGTGTAAGTTACGATTTACAATTATAGTGAAATAAAAAGGTTTTGCCCTGAGGGATTTTTCCTGAAATTTGTGTCGCATATTTTAAAATGTTGTTTAGCACATGCACACACATAATTAGTTGATTTTGGGGGTTAAATTCATTTGATTCAAAAATTGACTCTACTTAAATAAGTTTGTGATTGGAATTTGTGCATCTATTCGAATCTTTATCACACGTAGGTTTTCAAATTGGTATCAGAGCTTTTTAAAGCGAGTGCGTACCCTTTTCAAATTCATATCATAGTAGGTTGCGCTAATTTATCGCGTATTCATATTGTCCACACAGTTGTGTGATATTGATTTTTTTTTAAAATCATATTTTTATAATTGTCGCAATGTTTCCAAGTGAAAACATATATAATCGGTTGCTAATTTTTTATGGGTTTAATTATTCTTACTGGAAAGCCTGAATAAAATCCCACTTAAAAGCAATCGATGAAAGAATTTGGGTCATTTGTTAAAGAGGTTGGAATCCTCCCACTGTCATCATGAATAATGTCACTAATTTAAAACCTGTGTCAGACTGGACTGAGAAAGAGTTTAGGTGGAGCACTTATAATTCACGTTGGCTTACTGCAATTTTTGGACACGTCACCCCTAACGAGTTCCAACGTATTATGACGTGCACCACGTTTAAAAAAACGTGGGGTATTTTGCAACTCACCCACGAAGGCACTGACGCGGTCAAAGAGACTAAAATTCAAAATTTGACTACTCAATTTGAGACGACCACTATATTAAAGACTGAGTGTTTTGACGAGTTTTATGCACGTTTGTCTGATGTTGTCAACACTAGTTTTAATCTCTGTGAGCTTATACCTGATGCATAAGTGATTAAAAAGATTTTAATATTGCTGCCTAAATGTTTTATCCCAAAAGTGATTGTTTTAAATACCTTACGGAATTTGAGTCGTCTGAAATTAGAAGAGTTGGTAGGAGACCTCCAGATATACAAAATTGACATGTTTCCCGACACTGTCAAACCTAAGGATAGAGGGATAGAACTTAAGGCCCAAACTAGAAAGGTAAATGAAGTTTCCACGAGTGATAGGAAAAATAAAGTGAGTTTTTGTGAGTCTGAGTCTGAGGACGAGTCTTATTTTGACATGGCCCTGCTTGCAAAGAATTTCAAAAAGTTTCTCCAATTTTTGAAACAAAATTCTTCCAATAAAAAGTTTTCGAAGAAAAACAAAAAGAAAGACAAGGCCAAATAAAGAGGTGAGAAAGACAAAGAGGGTGAAGAAAATTTTGAAAATTTAAAATGTTTTGAGTGTGAGGGGAGAGGGCATAAGTCGTTTGAGTGTCTCACTAGACTTAGGAGATAGGGCAAGAAAATTTCCATGCCAGTGACCTTGAGTAATAGTGAGGAAGATGTGAATGATTCTGAGGATGAGTCTTCACAAGGAAAGTATATTCGCTTTTTAGCTAGTCACGAGAGCACACCCACTTTGTCCCACGACGATGAGGACACTTGTGCACGTGTGAACCCTAAGGAGGATTTGAGTGTGTGTAGCGAGTCTGAGAGCGAGTGTGAAAGTGGAGATGAAAGTGAGCTCCAGATTTCTTTTAGAGAATTGTACGCCGAGACATTAAAGATTAAGAAATTGAATATGAAGTTAGTTCTTAAGGTGAGAGATTTGGAGAAAGAGTTAGAGAGTTTGAGAGGTTTTGAGTCTATGGTGAGTCAAATTGAGAAGGTGAAGATTAGTTTGAGTGAGTAGTTGATCATCGTGAATAGGGAAAAGAGTGAACTTATAGCTCACGTGTCACAATTAGAGAAAGATCTTAATCACGCTCAGGTGGCTAAAGTCATTTTGGAGAACGCATCTAAGAAGGTTGAAAATATGGTTCTCAATCTCATTTGGGGTAGTGGTGAGAGTATAGGAATAAGTCAAGATGGTGCATCTACTTCTTTTGTTGCACCCGAGTTGGTTCCTACTTTAGTATTAGATCCACATGACTCTCGACCCACCCACCTAGGCATCCCGTACCTGTTAGGAGAGCGCATAGGAGATATTTTGAGAGAGGTGTACCTCGGCCTGTTTATATTTTCTCTAATTGCAAAAAGAAAGGACACCTTGAGGAGTTTTTTTTTAAGTTGGGTAATGTGTCAAGTTTTTCTTCTACACATGTTCGCACACATGCACCCACCCATGATACTTTGCTTGCACATAATGATAGAGAGTTTGCACATATTCGATAGCAAGTAAAGTTTTTAGTCAAGGCCTCACATGATTTAATGGAAGTTTTTCATAGGATGTCACTATCTTTGGAAAATTCCTTCGCACCTAATGGACGAGGTTTAGACTTTTCGCTAGCATATGAAGATTTACACGATGACACTTTTGCCTATTGCTACTATGTATGATTTTGTAGTTTACACTATTTTATTATTTTTACTACTGTTTTAGCACTGTTTTGGATCTGTTTTCCCATTTTAGGAACTGATCTGATGAAATTTTTTCACTGGATAAAACTGCATGACATTCTGAAAAATCTGTGAAAATTATTTTTTTTCGTTCTAATGAGAGGAGTTCTCGTTTGAGCGACTCCTGATGTCACGCGAAGTAGTTTCTTGCGAGAACCCTTATCGTTCGGTAGACATGGTTCTTCGTTCGAGCGACCCCTGGAGTTTTTTCATTTATAGTCCTCTGCTTCATATTGCTATATTATTTGGTAGTGCTGGGTTGATTCTGAACAGTGTTTGAAAAATACAAAAAGATTCTCTTTTTTTGATTAAATTTTTAAAAAATCCAAAAAGATTTTTGTATTTTGTGTACACCATATATGAATGGCCACTTAGGATGATCGAGTCACAGTTTCATTCAATATCCATGTGACTATTTGATAGTGTTTTAAGGCAATATGTTGTGTCATTCATGTGCTTTACAAAGTTTGGAGTCTTTGAGATGATATAGTATTGCTACCTACATGTTTGACTCATTTGTCCTTTATTGCACATATGCACGGATTCATTTAACTTTTGTGATTGTCAATCACATGTTGGTCGAGTGTTTCCATCTCAATTCTATTTATACAATGAACCAAATATGATATAACTTAACAAAAAGTAGTGCATGATATAAACCATTTGTGAGTTTGTGTGATTTTATTTTAAAAAATAGAAACGGGCTGCGAAATGTATCTCATTTTTTCCTGTGTGATAAAGACACTGTTTAAAAAGGACATAAAAAATGAGGAATTGAAAATTACCTGGGGGTCTAATGAGGTTTAAAAGAGCCCAAAAAAAATTGAAAGGCAATAAAAAGAAAAATATGCCAAAAGGGCCAATAGGTTTTAGTTTCATTACCTCATAAGAAAAATAAAAAGAATTATCTTTTAATGAGCGAGTTTGGATGGAATTTAAAGCGGTTTGCACGTCCTTGAAAGTCATGAAAAAGCATTACATAGTTTTGGATGTTATTGGTGTGGAAATCATTTATACTTTGATTTATTGATATGATTAAGACGATGTCATCTAAATTCAACAATTTTACACCTAAGGACTATTTTAATGTTCATTCACTAGGAGTACACTTATGTATTTTACACACATGTCATGATTGAGTCGATTTTTCTATAGAATCTGTTCACACCCGTTCATTCCATTTCCACGATTTGGTTATCTTAGTATAAATTAATGGTGCGTGATTTTTGTAGCATCATTTTTGCATGTTTGTATAAAAAATGTAAAAAATAAAAAATAGGTTGTTTTCCTTGCTTTACCATGACACCCCTATTTAATTTATGTGGTTTATTATTTTCCTTGTCTATTTTAGACAAATAAAAAGGGGGAGAATGAATTATGACTTTATGGGGGAGTTTAATTATGGGGGGAGATTTGATTATACTTTCTTGTTTATGATTTATATCATTTCAAACTCGATACGCCATGAGGTATTTGCTTTGTCTCATGTGTGTAGGTACAATTGAAGATCATTATGTTGCACAACCTGATGACAAAAGCTTGGAGTTTTGAAGATTTGATTGTTAAAGCACAGTTTGAAGAGTTGACAGTTTATCTTTCTACTTTTGAGTTTATGGGAGGGTATATTTATAGAAGTCATGTTTTAGAATAATAATTCAGATGTTTTTTATTTTGTACCGGCATAGATATAGGGGGAGATTTGTAAGGACATAGTCCATGACAATTAAGTATGTCGTATACTGCTACAATCATCGAAGATGTTCAAGATCAAATACGCAATGAGACGGTCTGAATATCAAGCTTCATGAACAATCAAACCTCCGCGAAATGAATTTGGTAAACTTGTGTTTTTACTTCCTTAATATTTTACTTAGGATATTGGGATATTTTTTACAAAATATTTTCTAAGTCCTGGAGCGGAGCTTTAAATGTTTTTCTTCAAAAAATTATTTTTTGGAGTATTTGAGGCGGTGCATTTACTGAAAGGATAAATGAATTTTTTTTTTATTATATGGGTCTTGTTCGAACGTCACCGTATGTCGTTCAAACAACATGCTGTCTCGCACGATACTTCAAACGATAGCATATGTCACTCGAACGACACCGTGTCTCGGTCGAACGACCCGCCACCTTAAGTTTTATATTTAAGGGACTATTCAACTCCGTTTTCCATAAGAAGTCTATAAGTTTTTACATTCTGCAAACAATGCGAAATCAGCAAAAACCTTTTGCCTTCTTCTTTTAGAGTTAGTCTCTTTTGTTCTGGTGTTCATACCTTTGTTAAGGAGATTTCAACATCACATGGCTGTGTGTTATTGAGGTTCGTTGCATGTGAATATTTGCTGAATATAGGACTACAGTTCTTGTGGATTGCTGCTCTTAATTCATTGCTGACGACGTCGATCGATGCCTGCGGGTATTCGTGTGTCAAAAATAATTGTATTTCATTGTAACCGTGTAAGTTGCGATTTACAATTATACTGAAATAAAAAGATTTTTCCCTGAGGGGATTTTTCTTGAACTTTGTGTCGCATATTTTATTTATGTTGGTTTGGCACATGCACACACATAGCTAGTTGATTTTGTGGGTTGAATTCATTTGATTCATAAATTGGCTCTAATTAAATAAGTTTGTGATTGGAATTCCCACATCTATTCGAATATTTATCACATATAGGTTTTCAAATTGGTACTTGAGATTTTTAAAGAGAGTGCATACCCTTTTCAGATATGATATAGCTTATGACCGATACATTTCGACAGACAAGTGAAATCTTTAGCATGTCTGAGTTACTCACCACTTTGAAGCTTTAGGAACGATTAGACCCCTCACTCCTGCACCTCCCCACAGAGTGAGAAGATTTGTATGATAAATCCGTTAAGGTCGTCGAGTGTATTGATTACTCTTGGTAAGAGGACATAGTTGCCATCGGATGGAGGGATAATTTTGACAACTCAGATGGCGAACCAAGTGAGGAAAAGGTCAGACCAATATGTAGCTTGTGTCGAATGAGATCTTTTAAAGATTTATTGGCAGAAATCAATAAAGTATATGTTCAGCCTGAGGTAGATGAAGCCACGATTCTTATTCTTTCCTGCCTCAGTGAATCACATGACTAGGTTGGGAAACACTACAAAGATCCAATTCCTCGTGAATTAAGGATAGAAAAAAGAAAAGGAGCTACCCTAGAACTTTCCATGCCTTAAATGACGATCGAAGAAAACGGAGTCCTTGATCAACTCAGGAAGACCCAAGATAATATTTCCCAATGGGGGCTTTTCATGTCCTCTCCAATTGCATCGGAATGTCTTAATAAAGATCCTTATCGGATCCACAGTACCTCCTTCCACTATTCCCAAAGAAGCCTTAACATGGTTGGGTCCCAGAATTCTTCTATACTCCTCTCCTTTTTCGAAGAAGAGATACCGAAGTTCGGACCTAATTATAATTTTTCCCTCAACGTCTCCATTGAAGTCTTGGGAAAGGCAGTCTCACTTTCACACTGTCGATCGTGACCGAAGAGAAGCCTGGAGAATGAAGATAATGTTTCAAGAGGCTCTTTGAATGGAAGATTTATCAAGTAGGGTGAAGACTTCCCCTTCTATGGTTTCCTTGAACCGTGATATGACCATGTTGACAAGAAGATCAAACTGGGGATGGAAATCTTCTTTCATCAAGAAAGTTGTGATAATTACCGAAGAATTTGAGGGAAGTGATTTTGAGGAATCATTCGACCTACAGACACTGGAGTTGAGTCTTTGCATGATCTGCTCAGATGCCATGCCGTCGAACCCGTTCACTCAAATCAAAGTTCTTAACATGCCTCTCCTCAAATGTAGTACCAGTCCAACCTGCTCAAATTTGACTTGATCCTGCGATTTCCCCTATCCAAGTCTCTTCACCTGATGTTATTTTTCCTTTTCCTGACATTAATGTAATTGAGACCTATTTTGACGAGTTTCTCAATGTTGTTAATCCTAAAAATGAAATAAATAAATATTTTGAGTATATTATTGTGCCTTAAATTAATTGTCTTAATTCTAATCAAACCTTTGATAATGATTTTACAAATGAACAATTCTTAACAGATCTTAATAAGGAGAATAACAAATAATATAGTCGCATTCAAATTAATGATGATGTGACTATTGTTATTAATATCGATTTTGGTATCCATTAACGCAAGATTAGGATAGGGCCCTCCCTTAATAAGCTTGAGCGTGTGTAATTTAAAGAACTACTGAAAGAATTCATGGACATCTTTGCATGGTCCTATGAGGACATGCCCGGTATTGACACAAAAATAGCTCAACATGATATCCCAATATTTGCAGAATACAAACCAGTCCAATAAAATCTAAGAAATTTAACGTAGGTTTCATTCATGTTGTTAAGAAACCAACATGGCTCACTAATATCATTCATGTGCCGAAGCTAGAAGGAAAAGTCTGCGTGTGCATCGACTATCGGAATTTGAATAAAGCATCCCCAAAAGATGATTAACCATTGCCCCACATTGACATGATCGTGGACAACACGGTTAGCCACGCCCTCAAATCATTTATCAATGGGAACCTCAAATCAAGATGCAACCTGACTATTAAGAGAAAATTAATTTCAAAACCCCATTGGGAACCTCATGCTGTACTGTCATGTGATTCAAAATAAAAAATGTCGGGGCTACCTAACAAAGGATTGCCACAACGATTCTACACGACCTTATTCATAAGGAGGTCGAAGCCTACATCGACGAAATGAACATTAAATTTAAGACTCAGGAAGTTCATATTACCGACCTCCTAAAGTTTTTTGAGTGACTGCGGCATACCAAATCTAGTTAAATCCACATAAATGTGTTTTCATCATTACGAAAGGAAAACTCTTGGAATTCATGGTCAGTGAGAAGGGAATAAAAGTAAACCCTTCTAAGCTGAAAGCCATACTTAAGATGCCACCACCATGAATGGAGAAGGAAGTCCGAGGATTCCTAGGTAAACTATAGAACATCGGTCAGTTCATTAGCCAACTGAAGTCTATCCCTGAACCCATTTTTAAACTTATCTGAAAGGATTCAACTAAAGTATGGAATGAGGCCTGCCAAGAAGCCTTTAACCAAATCAAGAAGCACCCACCCAACCTCCGGTGCTCATGCCTCTATGGCCAGGTCTCCCACTCCTATTGTACTTAATCGTAACAGATACCGCAATAAGCACTTGACTAGATCAATACATTGAAGAATCCATAAGGAATGAGACATTTAGTTTTCCAGTTAAAATTTGGCCTGGTATGAAGTTAACTACACTGCTTTGGAGAAAGCGTGTGTTTCCCTCGTCCGGGTCACCAAAAGTTATGACACTACATGCTTGCCTTTCCCATCAGACTAGTATCCTGAATGGATCCTATTATATACTTACAAGAAAAGCCTTCTTTGTTCAGTCGAATGGCCCATTGGTCGATGTTGTTAGTAAAATTTAATATTGTGTACGTCATGCGAAAAGTGATGAAAGGGATATCCATCTCCGACTACCTTGCTGATTACACCATGGAAGGAATCGATATTTGGGTCTCTGAATTCACAGATGAAAACATTCTCTACACCTCTCAAGACGACCTTAGATGGAAAATGTTCTTTGATGGAGTTGACAATAAGAAAGGATATGACATTGGGATACTCTTAATCTCCCCTGATGACTCTTACACCCACATTGCCATCAAACTAGACTCCCCTTTCAGCAACAAGATGAATGATTATGAGTCATGCACTATAGGCCTCAAAATTGATCTCAAAAAAGGAATCTGACATGTAGACTTCTACAGATACTTTGCCCTCATCGTCGGCCAAATCCTCAGAAAATAAAAAGTCAAAGATGAAAAGCTCCCACCTTTCCATGACCACCAAGAAGAACTGGCCTCCCAGTTTAAAGATGTCACCTTTCAATACCTTCCTCATGTAAAGATTATCCTAGATGACGCCATTGTTACCCTGGCCTCCATGGTCGATATGCCTGGGGGAATAACAATGGCCCCTTTCCTAGTACAGAAACATGATAAACCTACCCACTGCTACCTCATTGAAGTCATCACTGAGGAAGATTCTGATATGGTTAAGTTATAGTACTATGACATTTGGCCTCTCCTCAAATATGGTAGGTATCCCTAAGACCCAGACAAGAAAGATCGTGTGACCCTTCACAAATTGGCTACCCAGTACTTTACCTGTGACAAAGCGCTATTTGAGATAAACTTCAACGGAACCCATTTTCACTGAATAGCAAGGGTTGATGTTGAAGAAGTGATACAAAAATCCACAATGGTGAATACGGGCCGGCCCCACATGAACAGTCATACGCTTGTTAAGAAAATCACCCTCCAAGGGTACTATAAGACCACCATGGTTCAGGATTGCACTCCCTATGTTCGAAGATTCTTTAAATGCCAACTATTTGCCAATATCCAATATTTACCTCCCTAAGAACTATACACCATGACCTATCCTTAGCTTTTCTCCACTCGGGGCATTGACATCATAGGGAAAGTTACTCCCAAAGCTTCAAACAATCACGAATTTTATCCCTATCGCCATTGATTACTTCACCAAATGGGTCGAAGCCGAATCATACGCAGTGCTGAATGCCAAGGAAGTGTCCAAGTTCATCAGAAAGAACATCATCTACCGATACGAAGTTCCCCATGAGTTGGTATCAGATAATGAACTCCACTTCAAAGCTGAGGTCATAGAAATAGTCGACGAGTACGAATTCAAAGACATAAATCTTCTCCCTACCGACACCAAACCAATGGTGCTGTCGAAGTTACCAATAAAATCATCAAAACAATAATCATAAGATAACTAAAACTTGTGAATTCGGCTGACTGAATCCCTTATTCCCTCTAGGGCTATCACACTTCAATCAGAATGCCTACTGGGGCTACCCATTATTCTCTAGTGTATGACATGGGAGCGGTCCTACCCGTTGAGTTAGAAATACCTTCCCTGCAAGTCATGCTAGAAAGTAAAGTGAGTAAAGAATAATGGCATCAGAGCCACTTTGACGAACTGTCTTATATGAAAAGAGACTTAAGGCTTTATACCATATATAGGTATATCATCCCCGGATAGCTCCATCATTCAACCAAAAATTCAAGGATCGCTGTGTTTATGTAGGAGACCTAACCCTCAAAGAGATCATATAACCCGTATACGACCCCTTAAGGAAATTCAAATCGAATTGGAGTGGTCCCAGCATTATGAAGAAAATTCTTCCTGGCTGCTATGCTCACATACCTCAATGGAGAAGAGATGGTGCATCTATTCAACCTATACCACCCTAAGAAATTTTATCCTTCGTCCAAAATCTCGATGCATTACCCCTCTTTTCATCCCCCTTCTATTCTAAAAAAAATCATCATTTTCTTACCCAGAACTATGTGGGACTAGACCTTATTAAAATAATTCTCTTTTCAAAATGAGACTCATGAAAATTTTCAAAATCCCCAGACGTACGCAGGAAATTAATAAGCCATATATGGGCACGGTCCCCTTCTATTTCACAAAATGCTATTCTTTTTAAACCTTCATAACAACTGTTCATCTTATCATTTACATAAATAAAAGGATTATGTATGTCTTATCGATTGGTATAGATAAGTCAAATGCAAAACTCATCAAGAGAGACAATAAAATATTATCAAAATGAATTTTTATTTGTAATTAAGGAATACAACGCTATTACATAAAGTATTAGTTAAGGGAGTAAAACAAGCCATCCCTTTCCATTGACTAAGCCAACTTTAGATAGACTTGCCCCTTACCAAGATAAAATAATTCCAAACTCCAAAAACACAAAACAAAAAAACTACCATAGCTTAAAAAAAATCACCCAAGCTTCATTAATATTTCCTTTAACTTCCCAACGACCCCGATTCGTCTTCATTTCCATCTCTCGGAGGTCCCTAAGTCTCCCACTCCTAGTTAAAACTCCATTTGTGTTCCATGGAGCGGTACACCCTGACAAGCCTAGACAGAGTGAACCACCGTTGACCAGTCTCTTCCTCTATGATCTTTTCCACTACCCGCTTCCATAACCACTTTAGATAGTCCCCACACACATGTCAGGCGCCTCCTACAAACAGTGATGGATGGGTAGACGATCAACAGCGCTGCCACAAGGATCCCAACATCATTCGAAATGATTTTGTCAGGTCCTCCACTGGGAAGAAGTTCGTTATGTGAGAGGTATAATTTTTTACCATCCAACTTGGTGCAGAATCCACCAGGAGAAATAGAAGGAAGTCTAGCGATGGCTAACCAACCACACATATCGATACTCCCCAAGATTTGAAATAGGACGTAAGTCTCCCGATTATCACACTAACCAATGAAGACTCGAGCTCCGTGTTTCACAAACCAGTTGACTTAGTTCTCTACTGACGGACCAAAATTGAAGAAATGTCGGATAAAGAAATTAGGCACACCTACCAAGGGATACTCAGGGCTGTAAGGGTAAATTTTCAATTGAGAAATTTATAGTATTGGCTTAATTCCGGACGAAACACTTTGAGTCATAGGATAGATGCTTGTACCTATCAACCTTACGATGTTTGAAGCATTGATGACGTAGCGACCAAGAATTTAAAGTTTTATCCTTGCTGATTTTCATGCCAAGTTTTACATCAACAACATTTGGATTCCAAAGTCTCCAAAGGTATGAATGCACTACTATATATATAGGAACTTGGAAAATATTTTTGTGTGTTAGTATTTTTGTTAAGTTTTTTTTGAATTCATACTATCTAAAGATTTTGTTCTCGGGAACCTTTTCGTAGAAAAATCATAACTAATTAAAAAAAATAAAAAAATTACAAAACTGTCGGCCGCGCGTTCGTATCGAAATTATCTAGATCCATGAGCTTAAATTTCGTTAGAAAGGTCATTTGAACGACCTCGTTCGAACGAACTTCAAACGAGATTTTGTTGTTTTCTCATTAGAAGTTTCGTTCGAACAAACTTCGGACGAAATGACGCAGTTTTTGAAAGTTTTTTTGAAAACTTCCAATTTCCCCACTACTTTTTCCTAATAAAATAAGTGCGGGAATAACTTTTTCATAGGGACCTTTCCATTATTTCTAAGGAGTTGAGAGCAAAATTCTTCCAAGTAAATGTCTCCTTGGTTTTTGTTAAAAATATTTTAATCTTTAGAACAAAACCAAGTATTTTACACCCATTATTTTGTTTTGATCCAAGTTCCACACACACACACACACACACACACATATATATATATATATATATATATCTTTTCTTGGAGATTGTTTGGCACCAGGTTCTTCGTTACCCATTAAGGAGATAGTTTGGGTTTCTTCTCTACCCCAAAAGGAGATTGTTTTGCTGCGGCGTTATCATACGGTGAAAGGCACCATGTGTGGGTTGATGGTAGCTTCGCCCCATCGGTAAATTCCAAGACTGCGGTTGAGTTCGTAGTTGTCGACTAGGCGGAGGTTGATGCAAGAAGAAGTTTCGAGGCTTGGATGGAGTCAAGTCATGTGTTGTAAGTCCTTTGTCTTGTATTTGTAAATCCATACTTAGTGGACTTGTAGGCAGGGTCGTCTGAGATTTTTTTCATTGTGAGTTTTCCTCGTACATCGCGATGTAATGTGTTTTTGATTTAATTTATCTTGCAACAATAATCCAGATGCATGTGTTTGGGGGCATTTGCCTCTATCAAGTGGTATCAGAGCGGGTTACACTAATTTATCGCATGATCCTAATTTTTAGGGCTTTTTTTTTATAGAAAATATGCATTTTTCCAAATTTCCAGTTTTTGTGGTTCTAACATGCTTGCACATGACTTCTCACTTGTTATATCTTATGAGTCATTGCTTGCATGTTTAAATACACTATCATTTATGCTACATGATATATATATACTTGGTAGTTGTATGTTTGTGTGGTGACAATTATATTCAACACAAATAAATGAAAAAAGCACAATCACCAAGGAAAATAAAGAACATAAAATGCCAATCACACAACACAGTATGTACGTGGTTCAGCAAGAATGCCTACATCCACGGTGGTGCAGTCAGTATTATTTCTATATACTTCGAGGAGCGTTTACTGAGAATACAATGCGTGTCTCTTGCCCCAGGCTTAGGGTTTATTTTATACATCTTTATCTTCAGGGAGTGGGGGTGTTGGACTCCCCCACATCCATTTTTCTCTCCTAGAATATCTCTATACGAGATTATAGGAGAAGACTAAGTCATAAATGAATTTTGTTAAGGTAAAGGGTCCGGACTTTGGGCCGTTTTTATTAGGCTACTCGTCCGGGCCCATGATGGTAAATCCGGGTACCCACAATTGCCCCTAAAGTTGTTGGGCCACAATTTGGGCTCAACAAATTTAAATGATTTGATATAATGGCTCTTTTTGTAAATCGTGCAACTCTTCCCAAAGTTGAGAACTGGTTTAGGCGACAGTTGCTTCGTATCATGTGCGCAATGATTGGGATCATTTAAAAGTTATTTGGAGCAGCGTTCCATAGTTGTTGTTTCAAACTTCTTGGTGTTCCCTCATCTTCTGCAACTTTTAGTTGTTGTGCCCTCTTCTCCATGTCTTCATTTTCTTCGCTTTCAATCTCCCTCGTCACCTGGGCTTGTGATCTTGCATCGTCCAAGTCAAACTTTTATCTCGTAAGTCCCCTCTGCTCTCTCTCTGTGCTTTCTCTGTTGAGTTTTCTTTGAATTTGCAATTTAGGGTTTACAAATGACAAAGATAGGTAATAGATCAGTGTCTGAGTTTAGGAAGTTTTATAATATCCCAGAGTGGGTAGAGATTAAGTTCGACTCTCCCCCTAAGAATGTTAAAGAGATAGAGGGTGATCATTGGATTCATGTCATGTTGCTTTCCCAAGGGGGGCTTACTTTTCCTCCAAACAATTTGTTCCTCCATTTCTTTGGTTATTTCAATATTGTTCCTGCACAGTGTTCGCCCAATGTCTGGAAGATGGTCAATGGTGTCCATAGAATAAATCAACTTTATGGCACTAAATTGGGGCTCACTGAAGTTTTTTTTTGTTATTCCTTCTCTCGAACGAGCTCTAGTCTTCTCTACCTCAAGGCCAGGAGTCCTGGCAGGGTATTGGTAGTAAATTTACCTGATTCCCATAAGGATTACTGGCAAGATGGCTTTCTTTCTAGGAATTGACAATTCTCCCCCCAGACTGAGGGGGTGAGGTCTGAAAGATTCACTGTCCCCTTTTATGGGGAAGAGTATATAGGTAGTCTTTACTCTGCTCTTTCGATCTCCTTGTTAATGTATGATTTTTCTGATACTTTCTTGTTTTCTTTTTAGCGAGGACAAAGAACTTGGAACTTGCCCTCAGCGAGGTCCGAGCTACCTAGATGATTAAAGCTTGGAATATCAAGGAATTTTTAGTTGACGGTGAACATCCTCGGTCCGCTACTTTCCTATTGGAGTATAAAAACATCGGGTCCAGTTTCATTGTGAGGCATGTGTACATCATTCCTGACTTAGATACTTCTGAAGAAGCTGCAGCCGATCCCATTCCGTTGGATGAGGAAGAGAGCAGTTCTGAGAGTGATATCAGAGGAGGTGCTGAAGGTGGTTCTGGTGAGGCGAGCTCCAGCAGTGATAGTTCTTCCAGCTTAGAAGAGGTTTCTGAGGCTCAAGAGTCTTCAAGTACATCCAGCATTTCTAGCGAGGAAATGGTTCCCCTAGGAGAAACTTGATCCGTGATGATGATGTGCTTCTCGCTCAGAGGTCGAAAAAGCAGAAATCCAGTAGTGGGGTTATTGCCACTGGTTCTCAGTCTGCTTCTTAGGAGTAGGAGAAGAAGAGAAAAATAAGAAGAGAAGTTGAGAGAGAGAGAGAGAGAGAGAGAGAAAGAGGTAAGAGGAGAGGAAGAACACTAAAAAGAAAAAGAAGGTTGAGGAGAGGAAGAGGGTAGAGAAGGAGAAGGAGAGAGAGAAGGAGAGGAGGAGAATGGAAGTGAGGACTAAGGCTGGGCAGGCCTTAGTGACTGTGTCTACATTTCTAGAGGGGTCTTCGATTTCCATTTCTACTCAACTAGGCCCTCCGCTGATCCAGAGAGCGGTCCTTCCTACTGATCGCCAAAGGGAAACGGAGACTGACCAGTTAGCCTTGCAAGCGAGTTCGAGGCTAGCCTTGGTAAGTCTGTTTCTCTTTTCTAATGCTTATCAAATTCTGTTTGTTTCTTTCTTCTAATGCCTTCTTTTACTTGCAGTTTGTGACTGACTTTGCCATGCTCTATCGCTCTCGCGATGAGCTGGTGAATAAGAATGGTGATCTAGATAAGCAGAACACTGCTTTGAAAGTGAAGAGTATTGAGCTCGAGGCTAGCTTGAAGACTGCTGATGCTGTGCGGGCATTTTCCGATCTGGCCCTCGTCAAAGTTAATCAAACGAGGGAGGCAACGATCAAAGAACTGAATGAATTGTAGCAGGCCTATGATTTGGTCTGCTCGAGCAAGCTAGCGGTGGTATAGGAGAATAATGTGCTGGTGGAGAAGCTGAAGGATAAGGAGTCTGAGGAAGCCACCATTAAGGAAGATTCATATAATTCCAGGTGGTCTACCGCATATGAAGATGTCGAGGTTCAAATAGGCTACATCAGCTATCTAAATTTCAAGAAGGGATGGAACAAGACCCTCTTGGCTACCGGGGTGGATGTCACTTCCCCCTTGTTTGACGAGCATGATTCAGGCTCGAAGTCTGTCATCGATGAAGCTCCTACCCCAGCCATCAAAGGCATTGACCTTATTTTCCAATCAGTTCCTGTTGATGCCCTTCCTACTCGAGAGAAAAAAGCTATTCCTCCTGAGGGAGATGCTCCTACTGCTGATGATAAGGGGAAGTAGCCAGCTTCTTTTGGACAAACTGAGGTTGCCAACTAATTTTACTCTTAGGGTTGCTTTTGTACTTTTATTTGTAAAGTTCCTTTCTGATTTTCAATGTACTTTGATCCCTTATGAATGAAATGAAAAGATTTTTCCCTTAGTGTAATGATTTATTTTATTCTTTACTGCTCTTTTATGGCCTGTAGTCTATTGATGTAGATGAATATATACCATCCACTTCTCAACTGGGAAGAATGCTTAGTCCTGATGTGAGTCCTGAAGTTCGTCATACCTTTGTAAGAATTTACAAATCGCTGCGATTAAGGAATAAGCGTTTCATAGATCAGACGGAGCTCGTAGCTAAACTGAAAGACAGGCTTCAGGAAATGGAAGAAGTTGGAGCTTCTGTTCAAGAGGAAGTGAATACTCTGAGAGCAAGACTCCTCGATGCTACTGAGATTAACCAAGTAGGAGAAGTTCTATAATAGGAAAATGACTCCTTGAGGAGGGAAGTGTTATGCCTCAGAGAACATGCACCGAGCACCGCGCCTTGCATTTTAAGGGATTCCTCCTCATCATGAGCAGGCACAGGACCAAGTGATGCTCCTTTGATGCTGCGAGGTTCTACCCCATCGACTATTTCATGAGCCGGTATAAACGTAAGAAGCCCAGCTAGGGAAATGGATGAGCTCCATGAAGAGGTCCATCGAGCATACGTGATTACTGCTGGGCTTTAAGGGATGTCACACGGCTGAGGCATCTGTTTAGAGAGGACCTCGGTGAGTATGGGCTGATGGTTATGACCAAGGTTGGGTAGATGCTCCGACGAGGCTGACAGATTTTGAAGAGCTCGCATTTATCAGGGGATGGTTGAGTGCCCTCAGGGAGCTGCAAGTTCCAAGGAACTCAATACTCTGGTTTCGTCATGAGATCTCTCCTTCCATTTTAAGGTCTAACCCCTTTAGGAGGTATGATTAGTGGATCCCTATCGATGCCATCCCCCGACAGCTGTTAGAGTCAAATAAGAATGAGGTCGAGGAGGAATTAACTCCTCATTCGGATGACGGTCGAAGAGCACAAGTGGCTGATTATTGTGTTCAGAGGCCTCAGCCTCACTAGGATTTTACCAGTTGTAACTCTGTGTACATATGTTGATACCAAAATTAGTATGCTGATATAGACGAATCACAAGAAGACATGTGTCGATCTACGTGGCATAATAGCAATGAGGAAGTCTATTCCCCCGACCAAGTCAGACTCACTCCGAGCAACAAGTATACTCCGAGGAACTCCAACGCTCTGAGGAACTCTAGCGCTCCGAGGAACTCTTGAACGACGAGCAACTAAGGCGGTTCCAGCTGCATCTCGACCACAGCATTGATTTCCAGATAATCAACAGTTTAACTATTCATTGAATGCTTATCATCTTGACGCACACGCTTGAAGAGCATTAAATGAATTACCCTTTCATATGTACATCATTTAATGTATCACTCTTTCAGATTATAGCCTCAAGGCTATAAATACATTGTATTACCCTCATTCAAAGGGACCGGAATTTCTTGATAGTACTTGTAATTGAGAATTCACAAACACTCAGCAATATCATAACAGTGGACGTAGGCCATTCATATAAGGCTGAACCACTTTAAAATTCTTTGTCTCATTTATTTATCTATGATTGAATAATTAGAGTAATCCAGTTTTTTACATCAACAGATTGGCGCCGTCTGTGGGAATCGACTGATGTTATCGTTTTTCACCAAGAATCATTCATCATCAATGACAGATAATCCGGAATCCAGCAATCGAAACGCTGGAAATGCTGGAAATTCCCCAAATCCCTCTGCACCTCCAGATCTGGCTGGGATTATGACGAATCTGGCTCAAGGACAAACCACCATGCAAGAAACAATGCGATAACTCATACAGATCCTTCATGGCGGTGCACCTGCACGTTCGGGACAGCAAAGTGGTCAGAGGCAAACCTATTTACTTTCTTCACGATCCAGGCGTACTGAGTCATATCGTAATGAGGAATCTGATGATTTCTCTTATCAACCTGGGCGAACTTCGTCAATAACGGCTACATATACTGATCAATGTATCACTCTCTCTCCAGAAAGACCCAGTGCCTTGGAAAGGCTGAGTAGGGTGTCTCCTTTCAGTCGATTAGGCCCTAGGAGGAATAGAAGTCCACCTAAGACCATGTCGAGGAGTTTTCGACAACCATCAGATCTAAGAGAAGGATCAGCACAATCACGACCAGTTGCTCGTCAAGATAGATCTCAGGAGGCCACATCAGAGCAATCAATTGCTCGAACTAACAAGCCCGAGGAAGGAAATGATGCGTGGAAAGGTTCCATTCAGCGGTTGGAGGATAGATTGGGAGAAATGGCTAAGGCGAAGAATCCCTTACAACGAACTTTTGTTCAAGGGACACCTTTTGTCCAGGCTATTGTGGGTTTTCCTACCCCGTCAAAGTTTAAAGCACCAGTGGTGACCCCTAAATATGATGGAAAGACAGATCCTGTTCTACACATAGAGCAATATCAAGCTGCCGCCGACATCTATGCTGTCCACGACGAGATGAGATGTAGAGCATTCTCGGGAACTCTTACTGGATCTGCCCAGATATGGTACAACAATCTTCCTCGGGGTAAGATTTCAACTTTCTTTCATTTCGCCGAGTTGTTCATCGGCAATTTCTGTTTTGGAGCAAAGCCAGTAAAAAGAGTAGCACACTTGTTAAGTGTTAGACAAAAATCTGGTGAGAGTACTAGAGATTACATAACTCGTTTCAATAACGAGAAGCTGGAAGTCATAGATTATGAAGAAAAGACAACAATCACCGCCTTGATGAGTGGGTTATTGCCTAACAAGTTGTATTACACTTTGGCCAAAGATCCACCTACAACTATGTCAGAGTTGATGGCAAAAGCGGCCAAAATCAGGAATGCCGAGGAGGCTATGGCTGCGAAAAAGAATATGGATAAAGAAACCAAGGTGGAAGATGACAAATCCAAGAAGAAAGAGCATAAGGGGAATGGCGGTGACAAGCATTCCAAGAATAATAAATCTTCATGGGAAGTCCTGAAGAAATTCGATAATTATACTCCTTTGAAAATGGGTATTAATCATGTCTTAGAAGAAATCAAGAATAACGAGGAAGTAAAGTGGCCAAAGAAACTGAGGTCAGACCCTGACATGAGGAATAAGGAGAAATATTGCGAGTTCCATAAGGATCACGGCCATATGATAAAAAATTGCATAGCTCTTCAGAACGAGATTAAAACACTCATCCGAAGAGGGAAGCTAGCAAAGTATGTTGATCAGGGAGGAGAAAGAAGAAATAATGATCGAACTAGAGAAAGGTATAGATCTCCTCGTCGATCAGAGGAGAAAAAGAAGAGAAACCATTAAGACAATCCAGATGATGACCCCGATCTTCCCAAGAAACCAAGGCAGCCAGAACGAGAGGTATTTTCAATACGCTTTGGGTAATTTGATTGTAATGTCATTACAAGAGGAGATGCAGGAGGAGGAGACCTTACTGCAGAAAGAAAAGCTTACCTTGGTGAGGCTCAGGCTTGCTCATACATTCAACGGATAAATTTGGCTGAAGAGGATCGCCAGAGGAAGGTAAACAAAGAGAAGTTGATCTTTAGTTTTTCAAAAAACGACCTTGCAGGTGTTCTTTACCCTCACGACGACCCTTTGGTGATCAAAATGAGGATGAAAGAAGTAGTGATTTCAAGGGTTCTAGTAGATAATGGTAGTTCGGCAGACATCATGTTCTACTCATGCTTTGACAGTTTAAATTTAAAGTTATCTCAATTGGATCCTTATCACAGACCTCTCCTGGGTTTTGCTGGCGAGAAGGTTTTTCCACTTGGTATGATCAAGTTGGATATATTTATTGGAATTTGGCCTGCTTGTCGAACAGAAAGAATACGCTTCTTTGTGATGGATAAAAATGTGCAATCAGCTTACAACATCATCATGGGAAGAGTTGGTTTGAAGAAGTTCAAAGCAGTTCCATCTACAGTACATCAGTGTTTGAAATTCCCTACAAATTTTAGAGTAGGAGTTGTGAAAGGTGATCAGAAAGTAGCTCGGGAATGCTATTATGCGTCTGCCGAGCAAGAGGAGCTTGAAGAGTCAAGGAAAAAGACTACTACCTACCAGGTGGATGAAGGTACAGAAATTGAAACACTAGATCCCATATATGAATCCCAACTTGTAAAAGGATAGGTGATGGAATCTACCGAAAATGTTATTCTGGACGACGAGCACCCTGGACGAATAACCTAGATAGGTTCAACGTTGGATGCTTCAATAAAACAAGAGTTGATAACTTTCTTAAGAAACAGAAAGAAAACTTTTGCATGGAGTCATGAAGACATGCCAGGAATAGATCCAAACTTCTTATGCCATGAACTCAATGCGAATAAGGAGATCAAGCCTGTAAAGCAGAGAAGAAGAGTATTTAGCCCCAAGAAGAATCAAGCCATACAAGAGGAGGTCGAGAAGCTCCAGAAAGCCCAATTCATTGAAGATGTGAAATATCCAGACTGGTTAGCAAATGTGGTGATGGTAAAGAAGAAAAATAATAAATGGAGAATGCGTGTTGATTTCACTGATCTCAACAAGGCCTGCCCAAAGGATCACTTTCCATTGCCCAGAATTGACCAATTAGTGGATGCTACCTCGGGACACGAGCTGCTTAGCTTCATGGGCGCTTACTCTGGATACAACCAGATCAAAATGAAACCTGAAGACAGGGAAAACACTTCTTTTATTACCCCTAGGGGAACTTATTGTTATAATGTTATGCCTTTTGGTTTGAAAAATGCAGGAGCGATATACCAGCAGCTGATGAACAAGGTTTTCGCCGAACAAATCAGTTGCAATATGGAAGTCTATGTCGATGATATGCTGATAAAGAGCAAGAAAACTGCTGATCATCTAGTTGACTTAGGTCAGACCTTTGATCAACTGGATAAATACCAAATGAAGCTCAACCCGACAAAGTGCACCTTTGGAGTACGAGAAGGAATGTTCCTCGGGTACATCGTCAACCAGCGAGGCATTGAGGCAAATCCAGCAAAGATCAAAGCTCTTTTAGGGTTGCAATCTCCAACAACGAAGAAAGAGGTGAAGAGTCTTACAGGACGAGTTGCAGCGCTCAACAGATTTGTATCCCGAGCAACTGATAGATGCCTCCCATTCTTCAAAACACTTCGAAAAACTTTCGAGTGGAATGATGAATGTGAAAAAGCCTTTCAAGACTTGAAGAAATATCTGGGAGCACCTCCACTGTTGTCCAGGCCAGTAATAGGAGAAAAGTTGTACTTGTACCTGGCAGTATCAGAAAATGCAGTCAGGTCGGCATTGATCAGAATGGAGAATGGAGTCCAGAAGCCAATTTATTACACAAGTAAGGCTTTCCAAGGTGCAGAGATCAGGTACCCAAAGCTGGAAAAATTGGCATTGGCATTAATTGAGGCAAGTAGAAGAATGAGGCTATATTTCCAGGCCCATACCATCGTCGTGTATACCGACATGCCATTGAGACAAGCCCTTCATTAGCAAGAAATATCAGGGAAGGATGATAGAAAATAGCAGATATTTCACCGAGGAACTCTGTCAGATAAGAAATTTGAAGACGAGTTACCTACATGGAGATTATATGTAGATGGGTCATCCTGCACAACTGGTTGTGGAGCAGGGATTGTTTTGAACACCCCAGACGAGATTGACGTGGAATATGCCTTGCGATTCCAATTCAAAGCTTCCAATAATGAGGCTGAGTATGAAGCCTTGATAGCAGGTCTTAATTTAGCAAAGATTGTGGAAGCGCAACAAGTGATGGTATTCAGTGATTCTCAATTAATTGTGAATCAGATGATGGGAACATATGCAGTTAAAGGAGAATTATTGGTCAAGTATCATGCAAAGGCGATGGAGTTGTTGGCAGAATTTTATGCCATTCAGTTGATCAGAATACCAAGAATGGAGAATGCACAAGCAGACGCACTGGCCCGACTAGCATCAGCTACTCGTACCGAGCTGTGAAGAACGATACCAATTGAGGTGTTAGAAAGTCGAAGCATAGATGAAGACCTGACGATGAATATTATTACTCTTGATTTAGGACCATCTTGGATGGATCCCATCAGGGCATATGTTGAGGAAGGAGAATTACCGGAGGATAAGATCGCTGCCAAGAAATTGAAGTTTAAAGTTGCTCGGTATGTACTAACTAATGGTGTTTTGTATAGATGAGGAATTATGGCAGGTTTTCAAAGATGTGTACATCCCTCCGAGGTGAAGGAATTGATTGAAGAGATCCATGAAGGGTCCTGTGGAGCCCATATAGCAGGTCGGACACTTTTGCAAAGGGTGATGACGCAGGGATACTACTAGCTAACGATGAGGGCTGATTGTATAGCTTATGCTAAGAGATGTGATAAATGCCAACATTTTTCCTCCATTTGACAAAATCCACAAGCATTGTTGACACCCATAACTTCCCCTTGCCCTTTCGCCATGTGGGGAATGGATTTGGTTGGACCACTGCTAATGACCCGAGGAAGATTCAAGTACCTCGTCGTCGTAGTGGATTATTTTACTAAGTGGGTAGAAGCTGAGCCTCTGATTGATATGACATACGAGAAGGTGTACCAATTCGTTTGGAAGAACATCATCTGCCGATATGGTCTCTCTCATGCCTTCATCACAGACCATGGAACACAATTTGATAACGAGGAGTTTGCCGCCTATTGTCATCAGTCAAACATTTTGAAGGTTCATTCAGCACCAGACCATCCTCAAAGCAATGGACAGACTGAAGTGACGAACAGAACAATACTAAATGGTTTGAAGAAGAGGCTAAGTGAGGATAAAGCTAATTGGATTAATGAGCTACAGTCGGTATTGTGGGCTTACCAAACAACTCCCGAGCAGCAACTGGAGAATCATCATATATGCTGGCAATTGGAAGTGAGGCTATAATACCTGCCGAGTTGGGTCTTCCAACACACAGAGTGCTGAATTTCAATTCCCCAGTCAGCGACTTGATGAGGAGATTAGATTTGGACATGCTCGAGGAAGTTAGAGAAGAGGCAGCCGTTAGGAATGCTGCTTATCAACAACGAACAACCCTGTTCTACAACAAGAGGGTGAAGAAATTCGACTTAAAAGAAGGAGATTACATGCTAAAGAAAGTCATTCAGAAGCACAATAAGTTGGAAGCAAACTGGCATGGACCTTACCGAGTTACTGCAGTTGTCCGACCAGGAACTTACCGAATAGCGACTCTAGAAGGAGAGGAATTTAAGAATGCATGGAATGCATGGAATGCTGAACACCTACGAAAGTATTATCAGTGATGTAAAATGTAAAGCAGTTCCATCAATATGAATAAAACGATGATATTTCACAATCTTCTCTCCTTTTATTAAAAGTTTTTCGGGGAATTATAGTGTTTAACACTACGCTGCTCGGCACACTACGTTGCTCGACAGTAAAAAGAAGAAGATAGTTCGAACCCAGACCAACTCCGGCCGGTAAAAGGGCGAGAACACCCCATACTCCTTTGGTTAGGAGGCGTACACTAGCTCAGACCAACTCCGGTTAGTAAAAGAGCGAGAACACGATAGTTCGAACCCAGAATAACTCCGGTTGGTAAAAGGGCGAGAACACCCCATACTCCTTTGGTTAGGAGGCGTACATTAGTTCAGACCAACTCCGGTTGGTGAAAGAGTTAGTGGACATGATAGTTCGAACTCAGACCAACTCCTGTTGGTAAAAGAGCAAGAACACGATAGTTCGAACTCAGACCAACTCCGATTGGTAAAAGAGAAAGAACACGAGATGATCAACGAAAGGCCAATCTCGGTTGGTTAGGAAACAAGATATGCTCTCAAATGCCAACTTATGTTGGTCGGGAAGTAAGTTTATTACATAAAAGTTGCTCAAAGAACAAATATTCCAAACTGAATCAAGTATGGTTGGTCGGAGATAAAAATCCACTAACTGTTGTTGGTCGATGAGGAGAAAATATTTGAAACAGTACCAAGTATAGCTGGTCGGGGATTAAAACCCATTAAATATAATTGGTCGACGAGCAAAATTTAACAACCTTGGTTGGTTGGAAGAAATTTTAAACATTTTTATACTCATTACTTTATTATTAAGTGATCGAGCAACATTACTGATACTTGTAACTTTTTATTACTAAGTTGGTCGATGAACCACACAATATTGTTATGAAAACACAAATATAAAGTGTTTGACAAATACAAGAGCAATACAAATTTGCAAACAAAAATGAAATTCTTTCATTAAAGTCGAAATGAATTACACAAGTTTATTACATTGATATTAAATTGTGTACTAATTATTACATCAGAATTTCCTATTCTATTGGCTTTTTTCCTTCAGCTTTTGATATAGGCTCCTCGCCAGCAGGAGGATCTTCCAAGCAAAGGGGAGAATTAATGAAGTTAATATCTTGAAGCATTCTGATGTTCATTACTGAAGGTGTGTCCAGTAGATGCTCGGGACGAGATACCTCGATTTGAGAATGAAGATTGTAGTCACCGAGGTATTTTGCAATTAAGCTCCGAGGAATGGCATGAGCTGGGATCCATTCCATGTCCAATTTATAAGGTTGCACAGGCAAGTCTAGTAGCCCAGGAGCATGATAATCCCATAAATAATGGCACTGCTCTAGTTTTAATACACCCAGGGCGTTCAACCATCCCAGTTTATAACCTTCATTATTGGCATTTTCAAGGCGAGCATCCAAGTGACAAAGGGCCTCGTTGTATCCTGCCATCCAGAACTCACGAGGTTGTTTGTGGAATTGGAAAGTTATTCTCTCTAACTGCTCGTGAAGGTTTCTGGCAAAAACATCCTTTTTATTCAGAGTAGACTTTGTCGAAGCAAGCTGATCCTCCAGAGTTTGGATTTTCTTGGACATTTCAGACAAAGCCCGATCTTTTGCATTCAATTGGAACGCTTGAGTTTCCAATGTTGATTGAGTATGAGCTACCCGAGCAGGTTGAATACTTTGTTCCTCGTCAACATTCTGAGCAACTCTTCCTCGTCCACGAGAGCTTCTTCCTCGTCCCCGAGTAGCAGTAGAAGGCCCAGCTCTTCTCAAAGTCTCTAATTCTTGCCTCAATTTGGCATTCTCAACCTCTAAAAATGAGAATCCTTCATCGGTGACCAGTACCAAGGCAGTGGAAGATGAAGCTGCAGACTTATACTGCGCCAACTCTTTCTGCAAATTGTTATTCTCTTGCTCCAGCAGCTCGGCGATCTGTCTGCATGCTTCGACTTCACCCTTTAGGGTTCTCTCTCTCACTTCATAGCCAGCAAGCATCTTGTCGTAACCTGTTTCAGCACTAAGTTGTTTGAGTTTCTTCTCATATCCTTCGTGCAAAAGAGCTTAAGACTCTCTATACTGATGCTGAAGTTCATCGAGAGTACCTTGCAAGTCTTCAATCATCTCGTAGTAAGCCACATTGTTGGCCACAGCTCGGTCAAGTAAGTATTTCAAGTACTGATAAGATTCTACTGCCTGCTCTGAAGCATCATGACCGAGGATGTCAGCAACTTCTGATACACTCAATTCTGTGTGACCAGCCTTATAATATTCATGACATTGCTGCATCAGCTTTGTATCATTAGCAGACAGCATATTCATCCTGGCCAGAAACTAGAAGAGAAATAAAAAGTAACCATAAAAAAGAAGATCAAGACAGAGTACAGAAGAGAAAAGAGGCAGTCATATGGAAGAAAAGAACTCAAATTTTATTAGATCATAGTGCAGAGTTACAAAGATCTTGTTACATTTGAAAAAGAAGAAAAATAGAAAGATAATACCGAACAACTTCACACCTTTTCCTTGTCTCCCAAGACTTTCTCGGGAGGCTGGGATGAGGAGCTCGGTTGCTCGGTGGGAACAACGAGTTGGTCGGAAAGAACTGGAACTTGTTCAGGAGGAGCAGGCCGAGATGAAAGCTCCTCGTCAGCAGGCTGGGTAAGGATGAGATCACCCACTACCATTGAAGATTCTTCGGAGGCAGCTTCATCCTCTTCTTCATCCTCAATAGCTGGGGGAGGACCAGGCAGATGTTGTTGAAACAGTTCTGAGTCCTCATTAACTTTCAATTCTTGCAGGGCAGCAACCCAACCATCTCGGAAGTATTTCAAACTCCCATACTTCACCTGAGTCATCATGGCTGCTACCCCCTTGTTCCACCCTTTGTCCCAACCTGTGTTGAAGGACTTCTTTATTTCCATTTTTCTTTTTATTTTCTCCGAGGAGAGCTTCTCGGATAAAAGATCCTCGGTGGCCTTCAACTTAGCATCTACCTCCTCCTTCTGGCGATTTACTTCTCGCAGAAGGGTTAGCTCTTCCTCAGCCGATTTCAACTTATTTTCTAGCTCCCCAAAGCTTGTGAGCTTTTCGGCATATTTTTTATTCTCTCTCTCCAAGTCTTTCACCTTATTTCCCAACTGCACCTTCTCTGCCTCAGATGCGGTCAACTTCTTCTCCCATTCACCCCTATCCTCATCATATTTTTTACGGGAATCCTTCGAAGACTGGGCCAAACCTAGAAAAGCATCCTCCACTCCAGACGAGGAGTTAGAAGCCTTGAGTGCTTCATCTTTTTTCACTATGGTGTTAAAATAACTCACCAGCTGAAAAAGAAGGAAATGATAAGTCAGTGCCGAGATACATATATTGACTGAAAGAAAGAAAAATTCAGGATAAGAGAAACTTACTGAAGCAATGTGACGAGTAGCTAGGGATGTCAGCATATCCCTAGACATGTTTTCTTCAATTCCTTGGACTTCAGGAATAGTCCAAGTCTTTACCGAGCTCATTGCAGAACTCGGGGGAATAATGGTTGGAACACCAGCTCCACTAGCTTGGAGCTGGGGAATGGTTTCAGAAAAACTGACCGATGAGGATTTCTTCAATCTCCTCAATGGCACTTCAGTAGTTTCAACTAAAGAACTTTTGGTGGGGGAGATGGTGACCACTTCCACAGAAGCACTTTTCTTGCTCGGAGCCACTGGGGGCTTCTCGGCAGCCTTCTGAGGAGCAACAGAAGGGGCAGCATCTACTTTCTTTGTCCCCTTTGGGACATCAATCTTGTTTCTTTTTCCATCTCCAGCAGAGTTAGTCTCCTCAAAGAGAGCAGGAACTCTTCTTTTGCCCATTTTATGACTTAGAGGAATATGAGATTCTGGTGAAGAATCCTCAGAAGCTGGAAATGGTTCACTAATGCTGACCACAGGACGAGCAGTAAAGGATGATGTATAGCTCCTGTACTGCAACAAGTATGAAGCAGACCTGACGTGCTCGTCTGCAACTTTCTGATGCAAACTCCAGATATGTTTCAAATGCTTTATATTAACTTCTGATTCTTTGGGAGTTTTTCTCTTACTGTCAACTGCAAACAAATACATAGTGAAATATCAGTCATACATTTTATCAAACATAATGAAATCATAATTTCATAAATAAAATAAGATGAAAATAACCTATCCCATTGCCATATGGAGGGAATTTGGGACCTTCATATACTTCGTCTCCAACCAAAGGGGCATGTTGCCAATTTTTGATAACTACCCCATGTTCAAAATAATCCCTATTAGCATCAGGGAGATTGACTACTAAAGCTCTATTCAAAAATCTAGTTTTTAAATAATAAACATTATCTAGAACATCCCATCTATAACAGTACATAATCTCAGGAATTCCTATACGAGTTCCATGAGTTTGATTTAACCTATGCACCCCATTAACTATTCTCCATGTGTTGGGGGATATTTTTGCAGGAACAAGATCGAAATACTGACAGAACTCTAAGCACAAAGGGTTTGGTGGAAAAGAAAATCCACATTTAGCAATAAAGATACTGGGGAACCAATGTCCCTCAGCCAAATTAAAATAATTTGAAGGCTCGGAAAGATCCTCCAAAGTTACCCAAGACGGAATAGAGAAATCAGAACGGAGTTTCTCAAGAGATTCAATAATATAAACCATGGTGAACAAAAGAAATGAAGAAGAATGAAGAAGATCTTACAGGAAAAAGGGAGATCTATTGACGACGAACGAAAACAAGGATGAACGCACAAGAGAAAGAAAGACTATGGAAAACTCGAAAGCAGAAATTGGAAAAGGTAGAAGACGGTGATATTGTCTATGAAGTTTAAATACTTTGCCTTGGGAAACGGCAAAAGAAATGATTACAAAAAGGAAACTATTACGCTACCGGCGGCTAAAAGGACAAAAAGTACACGAAGATCGAAGCGCTTATAAAAATGCAAAAAGGCGGATTCTGCGAATTTGGAAGGAAATTCAAAATATGGAGAAATATTCCTAAAAACCAGGAAGATCATTTAATATTTCCATATACCGAGAAAGAATGTTCCATACTCCTCAAAGTTCGAAATATGAAACATTGGGGGCTTTTGTTGATACCAAAATTAGTATGCTGATATAGACGAATCACAAGAAGACACGTGTCGATCTACGTGGCACAATAGCAACGAGGAAGTTTATTCCCCCGACCAAGTCAGACTCACTCCGAGCAACAAGTATACTCCGAGGAACTCCAGCTCTCCGAGGAACTCCAACGCTCCGAGGAACTCTTGAACAACGAGCAACTAAGGCGGTTCGAGCTGCATCTCGACCACAGCATTGATTGCCAGATAATCAACAGTTCAACTATTCATTGAATGATGATCATCTTGACGCACACGCTTGAAGAGAATTAAATGAATTACCCTTTCATATGTACATCATTTAATGTATCACTCTTTTAGATTAAGCCTCAAGGCTATAAATAAATTGTATTACCCTCATTCAAAGGGACCGAAATTTCTTGATAGTACTTGTAATCGAGAATTCACAAACACTCAGCAATAACATAACAGTGGACGTAGGCCATTCATATAAGGCTAAACCACTTTAAAATTCTTTGTCTCATTTATTTATCTGTGATTGAATAATTAGAGTAATCTAGTTTTTTACATCAACAACATATGTAATGAATTAATGTAATATTGATGTTTTGGGTGATCTCGCCGATTAAACACAGGTTGTACATTCTTATTGTAAATGTGATGAAGTAATATAATATTTATGTTTGGGCGAACCCACCGGCTAAACATGTGTCCTATATTTTTTACGCCATCTATTCTTTACTTAATAATCTTGGGCCTCTTGTGGCTGACTAGATTGGTAAGTTTGCATTTGTTGAGTAAGTGTCCCTTCAGTCCAGTATGCTTATGAGATACCATTCTGCCCTACTTTACCTTTTAGGTTATGTCGTCACACTCTCTTAGGCCTAAGTGTGGCAATTGACGAGGACACACCTGGTGTTGGATGCTCTTCTAATCAGGGTTTTGTTAACCAAACATTATTTGGCGACCAATTTGACTTGGCCGGATTTCTTAAGGATCTCCTGTAGGGCTTCATATACTGCCAGGGGCAATGCTAAGAGGTTGTTCGTGTTTCATAATGAAAACCTGAGGATGGTGTTTTCCCTGCTATCGTGTACTGAGTAGTGTGAATGTCACTTGGAAAGGGTGTACAAGTTATAAAGTCCATATATTAGTTAACTAACACCTTATAAAATGCAACTGCCAAACAACTTTTATTAATCACGAGTAAATGAGCTACCATTTTCATAAATATGGTAAAAGGAGAAAGAAAAAATGAGAAATAGAATTTCTTAAGATTGGATGCATTCCATGCTCGGGGTATCTCTCTGCCCTCCAGGGTTTTTAAGTGATAGGATCCTTGCAGATCATCTCTTGTTATGTTGAATGGTCCTTCCTAGTTTGGCCCCAACTTGCCATCTGATGGTTTTACTGTGCTGCCAAGGATTTTCCTTAGGACATAGTCTCCAACTTGGAATGCCCTTGGATTGATCTTCTTGTTATAGTGTTTTACGAGCTGTTGCTGATAGCTCGCTAACTTCACTAAATCAAGTTCTCTCTATTCGTCGGCTAGGTCGAGTTCAATGATCAATGTTTCATCATTCTGGCCCTGGTCCTCTTCCATTCCATACGTTAGTGAGAATGGGGTTTCCCCCGTTGCCCAACGTGGGGTAGTGCAGTAAGCCCACAGGATATGCGATAGCTCGTTCACCTATACGCCTTTATCTCGCTCTAATCGTTTCTTTAACCCATCGATCACTATTTTGTTGGAAGCCTCGGCTTGACGGTTTCTCAGCGGATATGCCACCGAGCTGAAATAGTGATTGATCTCATGTTCATTGCAAAAGTTCTGGAAAAGGCCACTCTCAAACTCTGTTCCGTTGTCAATGATGATGGATCTGGGGATTCCAAAATGGGTAATTATGTTTTTCCATATAAATCTCATCATATCTGCATCTCAAATGTTTGCCAGTGGCTCTGCCTTGATCCATTTGGTGAAGTAATCCGTTGTGACCAACAGATACTTGCGATTACCGGTGGCGATAGGAAGAGGTCCTACGATGTCCATTCCCCATTAGGCGAAAGGCCAGGGGCTGGTGAGTGATCTTAGGTTGTTGGTAGGTTGGTGAACCATAAGAGCATGTAGTTGACATTTCTCGCATTTGCGAGCGTACACTGCCGAATCTTTTTGCATATATGGCCACCAGTAGCCTTCCTTCATAGCTCAAAAATCTAGTGATATTCCTTCAATATGGCTTCCAAAGATTCCTTCATGGAGCTCGTGTAGAATTTTTTTGACATTCCAAAGATTCCTTCATGGAGCGTACACTGCCGAATCTTTTTGCATTACCTCCTTGATGTCATACCATCGCAATCCTGCGGCGGTGATACTAGCAAAGACTTTGAATGGCCTGGATGCTTGGCGAGAAGGCCGTTCTGCCTTCCTGAGGGGTAGCCCCATGATGCTATTCATGTGGTTGTCTAAAATACTCCGCCTGGTGACTCCTCCAGAATATCCTTTATCGGTTGTACCTAACTTCTTTTAGCGCTGCTTCATCAGCGTTGGCTTGGATATTGAGAGCTGGGAGAATTGGCTTATGGAGCATGGGGCTCTAAATTTGTGCTGGTCAGTTCCTTGGTGGGGACAGTTGTTGCCTATTCTAGATCTAGGAGAATACCCGTATGTACGGCTGGTTGGCCTTAGACAGACCTCTTTCTATTTCCCTTGGCAGCTTCTGCATCAATTTTGCTGGGAGCAGGTCGTGCCACCTCGAACACTAGACTTCTTTCCAGTAGAAGATTTGACTGAGCATCTGCGCATGCGGCTTGGCTCTATGTGGGAGAATCGGCGTCCGTCGACCCGTCCTTCTCATTCCGTTGGGAGATTTTGGCATATCCCTAGGGATTATATGACATGGTTGTGGAGGGGAGTAGTCAGCAAGATGTTGGCAGTGGAGACTGAACAAAGGTGGTTTGTTTTATTTAATACCATGGAGGGAGGTCTGGTAGTTTTTCCTAAGCTGGTTCGAGCTTATCGATCTATGGAGCGTTTGCGACACTCTGTTCGGGCGGGGGAATCTTGGGGACCCTAGGATGCAGATGATGATGACAAAGCGGGCTCCTCTGGTAGCTGCTGCTAGGACTCTTGGAGAGTTTATTTTGTAATGGGGAATAAATATGGGGATTTTATTTTGGCTCTTTTAGGAAGGTAAGGGGGAAGCGAGTTATCCGTTCCTTTATGTAATTGCATTGCAATTTCCTATTAATGAAATATAACAAGTTTTTTATCATCTAGCTGTAACTTTTGATGAGTTTTGTATTTTTGAATTATCTATACCGATCGCTATGGCATACATAATCCTTTTGTTCAAGTGTATATTAGAATGAACTGTCATTCCACTACACCAAATCTGCACTATTGTCAAGGTCATTGACCCTGACAAATCCAACTTGTCAAGGTCAATGACAGTGACATTTCGAGGCGAGAAAACTTTTTTTGTCACGGTCATTGACCTTGACACAAAACTCGCGTTTTGTGTCACGGTCGTGCCGCGGGCAATGACCGCGACACGTTTGTCACCGTTTATTACCGTGACAAAGCCGTGACCCTTTTTAATAAAAATTGTCACGGCATTGACCGTGACACGTCTGTGATAACATTTTGCCACGGGCTTGTCACGGTCAATGATCATGACAATTCTGGGCAGAATTTAAAAAAAAATCTGTTGGGCAGTATGGCCACTGCCACTGCCCAGCAGTATATTTGTACCTGTTATAGCAACGTTGTACTTGTTCTAAACATCATATATACAAATAAACTAAAGATAATGCAAATATATATTCAAATAGAGACAATATACATCACGATATAATTCAAATGTAACAACTTAAAACAATTCAATTCAAACTTATAACAATTCAATTCAAACTTAAAACAATGTCACTACATGTCTGGTGTATTGTTAAAACTGAGGAGGTGAGTAGGCCACACGACATACGAATTGACGCACCCACTAATATACGTCGTGCCGCATTGTTCGCGCAACCACAATAGGGAGTTCTCCTTCCCAGGTATGACATGCGTGACGAGCACCCTGGACTCCATCTCTTGAAGCGCACGTCCATGAACTATTCCACCCTGGACGATATTCGGGTCCCTCAACCCCCGCCCTATCCGCTGGCCATCAAATACGTCCAATATGAACACGCTCGGCCAACCAAGTGTCAACATTGGTCTGTTGAAGGGCGCCAAATAGGGAAGTGGATCATCGAAGAACGAACGTGTCGGTGATGAAGCAGCGAGGTCCACATCCTCGTCATCCTGCGCCTCGTCCTCCCGCACCTCCTCCTCCATCGCCTTCTCCTTCCTTTTCCCTTTCCCTTTACGGTCTCCGCCCAACGTACGCTTCATGAATGCGTACATATCTTGGACCGTCGCCTCCAAACGGGACAGCTTCGCGTCGTGTGAATCCACCGTTCGAGCCAACCCGGTGTCGCTCGTCTCCAATCCGATGATCCTTGATTTGGCCACCCGCGAGCTCACCCCCCTTGTCCTCCCCTTGCGATCAAAGCCAATCACTTGGCTGAGTGCATCTGTGGACAAAGATTCCTTGTCGGTATCAGACTACGACTCATGCACTTCCTTAAGCTTTGCCTGAAACGACAAAAAGCACATGATTAGTAAAATAAGTGAACTAAAAAATTATAACGTAATTAACAAAAATTAAACTGTCGGATTGCTTACAATCGTGGCCGCGACGCTCGGGGACACCTCCTTGTCCTTCCCCTTTTTCGTCCGAAGAGCCACATAAGTATCGAGCCTATGTGCCTTACCCCCTGGTCCACTCCCGACCCCCTGAAATAAAATAAAGTAAAGTAAAATTAGTATCGGCCCCGCAAAGTAAAATAATGAAGAATAATATATTTCTGTAGTTATAGAAAAATTAAATCTTACCTGCATCCTATGCTCCACCTCGACGTAAGAGGTCCGGTCGGAGTAGTGCACGTCCGTCTTTTTTGCCCGATTCTCCCTCCCCGATTGGCGAGATGCCAATTGTCGATCCTCGATCTCATTGTCAATGAACTTCTGCCATTGTTCCAATGAGATCGGCTCCTTGGGGGGGACGGATTCACGCCATTGGATAATCGACTCTCGTGTTTTCCCAAAGTACCGTGCCCGCATATTTTTTTTCCACGACTTGAGTTGCTCCCTAATCTGCTCCAAAACGGGATCGCGTAGCTTTGGATCCAAGTTGAATTATTCCTATCCAACAAATACTATGTTAGTTGTGAATAAATATAAATATAAATATAAATATAAATATAAATATAAATATTAATATAAATATAAATATTAATATAAATATCAATATAAATATAAATATAAATATAAATATAAATATGAAATCGAAATTGAAATTGAAATTGAAATTGAAATTGAAATTGAAATATTCATATAAATATAAATATAAATATATTACCTGTAGTGCCGCCCAAACATCTAACTTGATCTCATATGGCACCTCCTTCCAACTCATAAACCCCGGGTCGATGACCGTCTTTAGCAGAACGAGGGATCTCGCTAATATCTCCGATTTGTACTCGACGGTAATCCCATATTTCCCATATTTGGGGAGCCTAGGGGCGGAAGAGCCCTCGTCGCCTCCACTACCACTGACCCCAGACGACATCATCATAAACAGCATCATCATCTTCGCCTTAATATCTGAAGGAGACATTTGCTGTAAAAAAATGTTATTAGTACAGATATAATATTTTCACAATATGCATATCTTATAAGAGAGTCGGGTTTGGCATTAATAAAGTGAGAATTACACACACACACATAAAAATCTTTAATAAAATTATCATATCTTCTTTCAATTTAAACACACACATAGTAGTGACTGTCTATTTAAAATAATCTCAATGTTAATTTCAGGTATTGAATTTCTACTATTGTTTTGTGCTTTTTATAAATCATACCCCACCCCACCCCCCACCCCAACATGTTTACAGGCTTTCATCACCCGTCATAAATTTTTCGGTCCGTGACTTACTGGCCAGTTTTCTTGGGTCTTTTAGTCCCTTAACATTACTTTAAGAATTTTACCCAATCTAAATACCACATTTTCTTTCTTGTTATACACTTGAACACGTTTTGTTATTTAGTCCTTATTAATTTATCTTTGATGTATTACCAGCATCTTTACTTTTATAAACTTTATTTAATTTTCAATTTTAAGGACTATTTTCATCACTTAGTGTTCATCTAAGTTCTAGTATAACAAGTTCCAATAAAAATCTTTAATAAAATACTTATATCTTCTTTCAATTTAAACACACACACAGTAGTGACTGTCTATTTAAAATAATCTCAATGTTCATTTCAGGTATTGAATTTCTACTATTGTTTTGTGCTTTTTATAAATCATACCCCACCCCCACCCCAACATGTTTACGGGCTTTCATCACCCGTCATAAATTTTTCGGTCCGTGACTTACTGGCCAGTTGTCTTGGGTCTTTTAGTCCTTTAACATTACTTTAAGAATTTTACCCAATCTAAATACCACATTTTCTTTCTTGTTATACACTTGAACACGTTTTGTTAATTAGTCCTTATTAATTTATCTTTGATGTATTACCAGCATCTTTACTTTTATAAACTTTATTTAATTTTCAATTTTAAAGACTATTTTCATCACTTAGTCTTCATCTAAGTTCTAGTATAACAAGTTCCCATAAAAATCTTTAATAAAGTATTATCACAAATATAAACTAAGAGTGATAAAATAAATTTGAGGCATATAAATTAATTGTGAAAAAGTAAGATTATGGAAACCCCACTTTTCTTTCTATAACTCCTATTTTATTAAACTTTAAATATAATTAGGGGTGTATAGAAAGAAAAGTTAAATAGGAATAAAAACAACATTTTTAAAATATGAAGGGCTCACCAATATGATCAAATTTTTCAACAACATAGACTAATTGATCTTTATTATAAGACAATTACTACAAATTTATGCGCATCGCCCGAATTCAAAAAGTAATTTAATGACTAAAGTAATACTTTTTTTAACTTTAGTTATTCACCACAAATCTTAAAAAATATTTTATTTTTCATGCTTTTAGCAACTTCAGATGCCATTTTAACCCTTATTGTAGTTTTTTAGTTTTCATGCTTTTATTTGATGGATATAAAGTCGTGTGATTATTTCATCATATAAAGTCAACAAAAAATGCCATATATGGTTTTTTTTCTCCATTAGTATAAGTATATAGCGATTATTTCACACTTAAATCACATATTAAGCCGGGCTTCATTTTTTTATGAAATTTGTAGAAAATTACTTATTTATTTTGAATGAAAATAAATTGTTATCCAATATTTTTGGATATTATTTACATTTACATTTTTGGATATTATTTTTGGATATTATTTACATTTGCATTTTTGGATATTATTTTTGGAAATTTATAGAAAATTACTTATTTATTTATATTTTTAACCCCCTACCCCCACCCCCCACACACGCACATATATACACACATACACACATATATATACACATAAACATATATATAAATGGAAGAGAGAGAGAGAGAGAGAGAGAGAGAGAACGGAGGGAGGGAAAAAAGAAGGGGGAAAGGGTTTTTGCTGGAAATATTGTCACGGTCGTGTCAAGGTCATTGACCGTGACAATTATTTAAAGAATTGTCACGGTCGTGTCAAGGTCAATGATCGTGACATAAAACGCGTATTTTTTGTCACGGTCAATGACCTTGACAAGGGTGGCCGGTTGAAAGGTGACATTTTGGCCATTTTGGTGTTGTGTTCTCGGAGATAAGAAATGAATATTATTTTATGAAAAAGAAAGGGTCGTACTCATGTAAGGTGTATGAGCTGCCTACGTACCTCTGGGGTTTTTAAAAGTTTTAATTTGATTGAAAATGGTTTTTTGCAAAGGATCAGGCCCACGTAGTTCTGGGTAGAGGGAAATGAAGAGAATTTATTATGTTAGAATAGAAGGGGGATGAGAAGAGTCATAGCGCGCCCAGATTTCGGACTAGGGGTAGAACTTTTTGAGACGGTCTAGGTTGACTAGATGATCCATCTCTTCCCCATCTAAATCAATGAGCATGGCAGCACCGCCAGACAAAATTTTCTTAATAATGTAGGGGCCGCTCCAATTGGGCTTGAATTTCCCTCTGGGGTCCCAGGTGGTTTCTATGATCTCTTTGAGGACTAGATCCCCTTCTCTGACACCGCGGTCCTTGACTCTCTTATTGAATGATCGCGCTATTCGGCGATGGTACCCTTGTATGTGGTATATCACCTTTAATCTCCTTTCATCTAGGAGGGTCAGCTCGTCAAGACGGCTTTGGCACCAGTCTTCTTCACTGACCTTACTTTCAAGCATGACGCGTAGTGAGGATATTTCCAGCTCGACTGGTAGGCCGGCTTCAATGCCATAGACTAGAGAGTAAGGGGTATCCCCAGTAAAGGTTCGAATTGAGGTTCGATAGCCCCAGAGGACATACGGGATCCGATCGTCCAAATCTCGACAGCTTTTGGTGATTTTACTGATGATGGCTTTGAGGTTCTTATTGGCGGCCTCAACTGCAGCGTTGGTCTGAGGTCGGTAGGGAGAAGATTTTTGTCTTTGAATCCTATACTCGTTAACCATTTCTTTAAATTCTGCCTTGAAATGTAACCCTTTATCTGACACTAGCTCGTGCGGGACCCCATATCAGCAGATGCTGTTTTTCTCGATGAGTTTGGCAACTTTCTTAGCATTCAGCACTGCGTATGACGCCGCTTTGACCCATTTGGTGAAGTAATCAATGGCAACTAGGATGAACTCATGCCCACTGGAAGCCTTCGGTGTAACCTTACCTATGATGTCGATGCCCCAGGTGGAGAACGAGCAGGGAGAGGTCATGTTCTATAATTCGCGTGGAGGTAGATGCTAAAGGTTGGATAACTGTTGGCATTTGAGTCATCTAAAGACATAAGCGGTGCAATCCTGGGTCATGGTGGTCCAGAAGTAACTTTATTGGATGATCTTCTTGGCAAGCATGTGACTGTTCATGTGGGGTCCCCATTCCCCGCTGTTAATCTTCTTTATTATCTTTTCAATGTCAGCCCCTGTGATGCAGTGTAGATGGGTTCCATCAAAGTTCCTTTTGAACAGTGCTTTGTGATAGATGATGTACTAGGCAGCCAGTCTTCGAAGGGTTACCCGATCTTTCTTGTTGGAACCCTCGGGATATCTACCATGCTTGAGGAGGCGCCAAATATCATAATACCAACAATTGGCTAGCTCGAGATCTTCTATGGTGACGAGTTCGATGTGGTAACAATGGGTTGGTTTGTTTTACTTTTGGATCAGGAAGGGGGCCATTTTTATTCCTTTGGGCATGTCGACCATGGAGGCTAAGGTAGAAAGGGCATGAGCCAGGTTATTTTTTTACTCAAGGTAGGTAATGGAAAGTGATGTCTTGGAATTGGGAGGTTAGCTCTTCTAAGTGGGCATGGAAGGGTTGGATTTTCTCGTCCTTAACTCTCCGTTTTTTGATCACTTGACCGATGATGAGGGATAAATCCCCGTAGACGTCTAGGCATCGAATACCTTTCTTGAGATCAACTTTAAGGCCTACTGTGCATGCCTTGTATTTAGTCATGTTGTTGGTACAAGGGAAATCCATCTTGATGGCGATTGGAGTGTGTAATTCATCTGGGGTGATCAAGAGTATCCCAATTCCATATCCCTTTTTGTTGGAAGTGCCATCAAAGAACATTTACCATCAGAGGTTGTCCTGTGCAGTGCAGAGAATATTCTCATCTAGGAATTTGGAGAACCAGACATTGGCTTCATCCATGGGGTAATCAACAAGGTAGTCAGAGATAGATCTTCCTTTCATGGCATTCTGTGCGATGTACACGACATCGAACTCGGATAGGAGCATCAACCATCGGGCCATTCGGCTGGATAAGGCGAGTTTCTCAAGTAGGTATTTTATGGAGTCCATTCGGGATACAAGTTTGATAGGGAAGGCGAGCATATAGTGCCATAACTTTTGGATGACCCAGACTAGCGCGACACATGCCTTTTCTAAAGAAGTGTAGTTAACCTCGTATCCGGCCAATTTGCGACTGGCATAACAGATGGCTCTTTCTTTACGGGAATCTTCAAGGTATTGGGATAGCAAAGCCCCAACTGCAGTGTCGGTTATGGTTAGGTATAGGAGCAAAGGGAGATCAGGCTGTGGTGGCATGAGTATCGGGGGTTGGGTAATATATTATTTGATTCGGTCAAAAGCTTCTTGGCAAGCGTCATTCCAAACCTTAGTTGAATCCTTTCGGAGGAGTTTGAAGATCGATTCAGAAATGGAGGTTAGCTGGCTGATAAATCGGCTGATGTATTGTAATTTCTCAAGGAAACCTCAGATCTTTCTCTGCTCGGGGAGGTGGCATTTCAAGTATGGATTTCGTCATAGCAGGATCTGCTTCTATCCCTTTCTCACTGACCATGAATCCCAAGAGTTTTCCCTTTATAACGCCGAAGACGCATTTCTGCAGGTTGACTCTCATTTGATACCGTCGCAGTCATTAGAAGAACTTTCGAAGAGTGGGAACATAACCTTCTCTAGTCTTGGATTTAATAATCATCTCATCCACATAGACCTAAACCTCTTTGTGAATCAGATCATGCAGGATGGTTGTGGCAGCCCTCTGGTAGGTAGCCCCGGCGTTCTTGAGACCAAATGGCATAACAGTGTGACAAAAGGTTCCCCATGGGGTGATGAATGCGGTCTTTTATTGGTGGTCTGGGTTCATTTTGATTTGGTTGTATCTTGCAAACCCGTCGACTAATGACTTGAGAGCATGACCGGATGTGTTGTTTACGATTATGTCGATATTGGGTAACGGATAATCATCCTTTAGAGAGGTTTTGTTCAAGTCTCGATAGTCTACACACATCCGAACGTTTCCTCCTGATTTCGGCATGGGCACTATGTTGACTAGACATGTGGGATACTCGATCACACGAATGAAACCTACATTCAACTGTTTGACCACCTCTTCTTTGACCTTGAGTGACCTTTCGGTGTGGAGCTTTCTCAACTTCTGTTTAATCGACTTATAATCTGGGAGAGTGGGAATATCATGCTGAGCTATTTCAGGATCAATGTCGGGCATATCTTCATAGGACCATGCGAAGACATCCACGAATTCCTTTAGCAATTCTTTGATTTGTGTACGCTCATGCTCGTTAAGGGTATCCCCTCTCCTAATCTCGTGTAGTTGGCTACTAGAACCGAGGTTAATAACAACAGTCTCTTCTTCATTAACTTGAAAACGGTTATGTTGTTTATTATTAACCTTATTTAGATCAGTTAAGAATTGTTCATTTGCAAAATCATCATCACCAAAAGTTTGATTAGAATCCAAACAGTTAATGTAAGGCGCAACAAGATACTCAAAATCTTCGTTTATTTCATTGATAGGAAAAACATCATTAAGAACCTCATCAAAGGAGGACTCGATTACATTTGAACAAGGATAGACAACAGAAGAAGAAATGGGGTAAACATTAGGATTAGGGGAGGTTTTAGCAGGTAGAACTGGCGCAGCATGCCAGTTAAGGAGAGGTGTATCAGCAGCTTTAATCAGTTGGGACGGATCTGGTGATGTAGTGCCTGAGTGAACCATATAGAGTGTTAGCCCCAGTGTCTGTAAGTTGAAGGAATCTTCGGAGTCACTTTCCTTAGTCTCTTCGGTATCTTTGATGAACGGTTGTACATGGTGTTGGGAACTCTCGGTCCATGGGTAGCTGCCTTAGAAAATATCTCTATTTCGGGCTTCACCTTCTTATCTTTATGGTCATACCATGGTTATGGAAAGCCTGAAAATGGGAGTTCTTTGCCCTCTATGATGAATCGTCCATTTAAGGAATCACCTGGGATAGTCTGGATGCAGTCTAGTCCTTTCTTTGGTCGAGACTGACGGATCATCTGAGCTCTTGTTCTGATGGTTAATACCCCAAACCACAAGGAGGGAAAGCCTTATTTAGTCCAATCGGCTCGAGTATCCCCTCGCTGTGTTTGTCCTAGCCCCAGTTCGGTCACAAAGTGCATGTTTCTGAATATCTGAATCACATTGACGTTGCCATAAGGGTCGTATTCTGGATAAACCCTTTCTTTCAACTAGTCCCCTATCGGGAGTAGGAGTGGTTCAACTCGTAATCCTCATAGGAGCATATCATTTGACCCGTGTTGTATCTCAAGAATGGGACTGCTGGTACTTGCACCCTCGGCATTATCATCGTCGCCCAAAATGGTGATAACTCATCCGTCGGTGAAGAACTTCAATTTCTGATGGAGTGAGGAAGACACACCCTTGATACTGTGGAGCCAAGGTCATTCTAGCAACAGATTGAAACAACCTGGGATGTTAATAACTTGAAATTCGATGACAGGGTTTATAGGGCCAGCCTCAATTACAAGATTTATGGATCCCATCACCTCCCTATGGGTATTATCGTAGGCACGCACAGTAGTGGAGATTGGATCGAGGTTGCTTTCTTTCAGTCCTAAACATTTGAAGGTTCTTAGTGGACATACATTCAAGGCGGATCCATTATCGACAAAAGAGAGTGGCACAACCTTCCGCATAACTTCGGCGGAGATGTTGAGTGCATGATTATGGTTTGGCCCAATTTTGGTGATTTCTTCTTCGAAAAAGGATAGCATTCGGGTAGAGGTCAAGGATTCGACCAAATTTACCACTTTTTATAGTGTGGTAGAAGGAGAAACTGTGGGTCCAGTGAGCAACTTGATCAAAGCGTTTCTATGAAGCTGAGAAGACATGAAAAGCCCCCATAGAGTGATATTAGATTGATTTTTCTTTAGTTGATCGAGAATCGTGCTCTCCTCGAGGGTCATCTCTAGTATATGAAGGTTTTCCACGCCCTTCCCCTTGTCATTGGCTAGTAGTGAGCTTGGGATCTGGTAATGCCTCCCTAATCTGGTCATGTGATTTACTGAAGAAGGGAAGAACATGAATCGAGTTTCCTTGTCAAGCTCGAGTTGTTCTGCCACCTTGTTTATTTCTCCGAGAAGTTCTTCAAATGATATCATCCCACACATGTTGGCTATCGGGCTAGTTTTCTCTAAATCTTGCTCTTCATTCAAATCTTTGAATTCTTCCCCCCATCCGGTGGCAACAATTCTATCTTTCCACATAAAGTCGATACATTTCACAACTTCAACGGCTTCTTCATACAGGTCTTCCTAATCGGTGGGGATGTGTAAGGGTGAAGGGACCAGGCGCCCTTATAGCTTCAAAGCATCGAATAAATTGGTGATACTACAAATGTTGTTGGTTTGTCGGAATAATTCTGCCATAATCTGAACAACATCATCCAGGATATCTTCATCGGTCAATTTTACCCAACTATCTAACTTTTGGGCCCATTTTCGTGCTTCCAAGAATAACGTACCGAACCTTTAGCAATAAATGATCATCTGTGAGGATAATTTCAGCTCGAACTCCAGGATTTGGTTTAAGACTTCTTATAATTCCATACTTTCATTTTCAGAATGTATACAGACGGCGATGCATGCTCTGATAAGGAGTGACAATGCCTGATCAACGAGGCTAGTAGGGTGTAAGAGGAGATATGGGCAAATTTGGAGAGGTTTAGGAGAGTATATGGGTGTGATTTTAGTTGAGGGATCGAATTCTGGGTTCTCTTCTAGAAAGATGGCATTGGCATAATTTGGGAGTGGGTTGTGAGTAGTGTTTGGCTGGTGGGGCGATGTTACCCCTGTCAATTAGACCTTGGATTATGTTTCGGAGGTGAAAGCATTGGTCAGTGGTATGGCCAGCTATTGGGTGAAAGGCGCAATAGGCATCTTCCTTGAAGTTTCTTAGGAGTGGATTTGGAAATGGACGAGGATCCAAGGTTTTGATAAGGTTTCGGATTAGCAGGGCTTGATAGACTTTGGAGAGTGGATCATTGAGCTCGGTGTATTCATTTTGAACTGGGACAGGGCGACTTTCTGGTGCCCATGAGGTGGTTGGTTGAGAGATGTTGTTGATGGTTGAGACTGCAGCACTGGCAGGCTTATCATATTTCCTGGGGGTGAAATGTTCGGACACCTTCGGTTCGACATCTATTTTAGCAAGACCTTCCTCGATTTCTATTCCTTATTCTTCGAGAGCTCAAAAATGGGGATAGTATTATCCTCCTATCATTTCTCGAACATGGGGTAAGAAGTTCTTCTTCACTATGCTGACTAGATCATCCTCGGAAGGCCGATTGGTCATGGTTGCTGCTTTTTCCCTCCATCGGGCTATGAAATTACTAACTGATTCCCCAGAGTTCTATTTGACCAACTCTCTAAATCATGGCGGGTGACCTCAAGGTCATCATTGTATTTGTACAACGATATGAATTCTCGGGCTACATCCTCCCAGCTACGGATTCTAGACTCTTTGAGAGGTAAAAACCATCGGAGGGCGCTATTCTTCAAAGTTTTCTGAAACATTTGGGCCATCACTTCTTCTGAAGCCCCTAGTAGAGTTATGGAATGGTGATTGCTGCGGAGATAAACAAACGGGGGTCCACTTCCTCCGATTTTCTCGATATTTGGCATCTTGAACTTCTCGGGTAACCTCGCTTTAGGATAAGGAGACATGTGGGTGTAGTCCATGTAATTCCCCGAGATTCTGACTTGGTCAAACTTCTTGGTGAGCATCTTAAGGTCATCTTTGACTTTGTTCAGCTCTTCTTCCTTCGAATCAATGATCATAGGCAAGTTAGCCCCAGGCTGGGCAAGGTTCGGAATTGGAAGCTGGGCAGGCGGAAGCCCATTAGTAGGAGGGGCACATGGAGCGTGCTGATACTCTTCGAGAACCAAGATAGGCTCGGGTGGACCCATAGCGTGAGGAAATAGGGACTCGAGCTCTTGAGGAATAGGAACCTGGTTTCGTTGCATCTCTCGAACCTCAGTTTGGAGGTTGTCAATCTTGAACACAAGCTGAGCTAGGACTGCCGTCACATCCGGATGCACAACGGGAACTTGATCTGTGTTCTCTATGGAAAGAGGATGGATACCGGACTCAGAAGAAGTAATAGGGGAACGGACGGAACTCCGGGGTGATTTTACTGAAGACCGAAGCCAATAAGGATCCAGGCCAAGGGCTTGCGATCGACCTTAGAAGGCGAAAAAATGGGATTTATTTTGAGAAAAAAAAGGATGAAAATATTTTTGACATTTTTTTTTCTTTTTTCTTTTTGAGATTGGAAGACAAAATATTTTTGGCTTTTTGATAAAGAGAGGAGCTTTTTTTTATAAAGAAAGGAGAGACGGTCTTAGCATGATTATTACAATTATTATATTTTCACTTGTATTAATTCTCCTAAATGCAAAATGAAATGTCGGACGGGACCCGAGCCTGGAAAAATTGGGTTTGTAATATATGCAAAGATATGGCTAGACTTGTGACCAGGATCACGGACAGGGTCCCGTTTTAAAAATGCGTGAGAATTCGGGCGGCAGGCCGACCCAAAATTTCGATAGAGTTTCGGGTTAAAATCGAAAATCTTATATGTGTGTCCTAGGCTTCACACCTATATGCGGGCATGCAGTTGGTTGGGTGAATCGAAAAGGGTTCCCCCTCTTTGGGGTGACTTCCACGATATACGTCTTGCTCTTACGGGCAATCAGTATGTGTGGACAAGCCATTTGATATACCTGAGTGTACGCGAATTGCCTCACTATATACCTCGTGGGTATATGTGAGAGAGAATTTGATATACTCGGCATACGTGAACAAGTTCCCTGCGATATACCTCCCGTCATGACTTCGATCAAGCGGTACGATGCAAGGGAACCGTTCGATATACGTCAAAGTTACTTGGCCAATGGAAGGCGAGAGTCATATCGATTAGGTTAATTGCGCCCTGTCGGAACACCGCCCATCACTAAGTGACCCTCCAGTTACTGAATAAAATTTGGTCAATCACAATGCTCTTTGGTGATGTCGTGTGAATCATGTATGATTCTCTTATTAGTATCTTACGAGAATGTATTTCTTGATTATGCCAAACAGGGAGCAAAGTACAAGTACCAATGGTACACCAAGTATGGATGGGTGATGCGTGCAACATGTGGATATATGTGACCCTAGGTGCACGTGGTACGAAGTGTACATGGAGAATTTTCTATAAGTGTGTGAATAGAAGCATAAGCATGGGCTACACATGAGTAATAAAGGGGAACATGCAAATATGGGGAAAATATAAACAAATATAACACCCATGTAAATAGAGTCTATCCCTCATATAATCCCTAGCAGAGTCTCCACTGCGTCCATCCCCAATTCTCACGGAGGGTGGGCAGCGTGAGGGAGGATCCTAGGTCCGCCGCGTCCCTCTCGGGAGCGCTTCGGCTGGCGTCATTTAGGTGAGGTGAAAAATGTAGAGAGATAGAGTCGCCAGTCTATTTTACTCAAAACAGACTATAGATGGGGATTTAAGGTAATCCTGAGATTTGGGATAATTCTCCAATTAGCAACAGTGTTTTTGGATTAAGAAACCGAGGCATCTCAAGCGTGGCAACTCACCGAGGCGGCCCAAGCGTGGCAACTCACTGAGGCAGCTTAGCGTGGAAACTCATACTTTAGCTTGTTGTATTAGTCATATTGTATTTCTGTTTATGTTGACTGTAAGATATAACGATTGTAATGATGTAATGAGAATAATAACAAGTTTTAGCGTGAGGTCAAACGGTACTCGCGTGAGACCAGGCTTGGCAGGGCCTGGGAGAGCTTTCATGCTCTATCGAATGACCTCGTCGGGGGAACTTTAGAGGGACTTGGTTTGGAGGATTAAGAAGTGAGTCACCATTGGGGATTTTCCTGACCATCTTAGATACACCTGGTAAAAAACACCGAAGGACCCGGGTCGTGGAACCTTAGACGGAGTAGCTTGGAGTTCCATCGGACGTTGAAACCAAACAACCCTTTACTTAATGTCACGTCTACTGTAGGTGATGTCACTAGCCAGCTAAATAATGTCAGACTTTCACTTGAGAAAACCACTGTGGAATTTGGGGCTATCGGGCAGTTGGTGAGCCACCTCTGCAACAACATCCCCTTAACACACAGTGGTTAGGCAAAAGGCATGTCTTGGCATTTAATATTTATGACGTAGAGACAGCTAGTGAATCAGGCATTTAATGTTGTGACATAAAGTATGAGGGATGTATTTCATAGTCTTGAATGGCTGAGTTGCCTCGGGGATGGAGTGGGGGGTGCTATTTAAGGACCCCAACCACCCCTGAGAAGATGATGATATTTTTTTAGAGTTGAGGAGTTATTCCTAGAGAGAATACACATCAGAGAGAGTTATTACAAACCAGAGGGTTTACTCACTCACCATTGTAATTTATTACGAAGCTTTTAATACTTGACAGAGATTCTTGAGGGTATTTCTACCCGCCTACCAAGGTGTATCTAGGGTGATTACTTCTCTCTCCCTCTAGGTAAGTTACTTCTAAAGTTCATTACTATTTCTCGAGTTATACAGGAGAGATTTATGAGTTTAAACTGAGTTTATCTTCATTGGGTTTGTGTTTGTGCGTCCTATCATTAATCCAAAGCTTTGGCCAATTAGCCTACCATTACCAAACTCAAATAGGGGTTACGCCTCCATCCTATCTAAAGTACCCTCTTACATTTGGCTACTCTGCTGGGGAGGCATTCTTCTAAGTAAGGAGTATGGCACAAGATAATGCTACTTGAAGGCCCAATTTTGATGACATCCAACATAATGAAGAACATGTTGCGAGAGAACTAGAGTCCATAAGGGATGGGGCTCCTAGAATAGAGGTACCTCCGGTCCAGGTGATGACAGGTGTTCCGGGGGTGGCACAAGCTCCCACGAGTGTGTGGTTAGGACCCACTAAGGTCGCACTCCTCGTGAGAAAGTTTTATGAGTTTTTGCAAACTCCAGTAGCTTCAATTATGTTGGGAGGATTGGAGGCTAATGCCTTCGTAACACCAGGGGTAGCTCCAACGGCCCCACTAGGTGCAGGTGTCGCAAGGACGGTCCCGGCAAGCATACCCTTCGTTGTGAATCCAGCAGTAGGAGCCTCAGGAGTATCAACGGCCCCAGCTGTAACATTCGTTCCAGCTCCAATGAGCATTCAACCCATAGCCACGTTGCTTGTTTCTCCAGTAGTATCACCCATGGAGGAGATGAGAAAGGAGATGAAAAAGGAGATGATGAAGTTCATGTAGGCTTCCTCGCAATCTGCTGGCGAGGTAGCTTCGATTTTTGATGACTTTCGAACATCGTATCCCCAGGAATACAACGACGAGCCCTATTCGAAGGACTATATTCCTCCTATTTTTGAAAAATACACGGGAAAAGGTAGGAACCCGAAGGAGCATATTAAGTCCTTTGTTGAACATTTAGGGGTGCATTATAATAATAAAAGGCTTAGGTTAAGGGAGTTTTCTAAATCCTTGACCAATAAAGCATATACCTAGTATTCCCATTTAGCTCCCAACAACATTTCTACATGGGAAGAGATGCACGTGTTGTTTGTCCAGAAATTCTTTCTGGCAGAAGATGAGTTTACTTTGACCCAACTGGGTAGGGAGAAGAAACGACCTAGGGAAGAAGTGGTGGCCTATGTTCGAATATTCAGAGAAAGATACCTCGACGTAAGGTAGGAGGCCAAAGAATCCAAGTTATTGCAGATCTTCTCTGAGGGGCTACATCCTCAGTACATCTGGCATCTTATTAATGAGACGCGCGAGGGGACTTTTGCGGAATTCTTAAAAGCAGCGAGACATATCTCTTTGGTGGTGCGACCCAATCCGGTGGCGGTGGCCATGATGTTTAGGCAGCCGATGCAATCTACGGGGGGAGGTCTCAGCCCCCACGGGTAGGGTACACCGAGTGGGGAGATAGGGGCAAAGCAATAAAGAAGGACAACAAGAGGAAGTTCGGAAGAGACAGGGAAGACCCACCATAATTTCCTTGTATAGTGGAAGAAGATGTCAGTGGTTACAACGCGATGGTCCAAGGGGGAATGGTCTATGAGCCAAAGAACGTTGTCGCTGGGGAGCCCGATGCGGCAACGAAGGGGGATCCAAAGTATTACCAGGTTCATCGGAGGATCCAGCATCCAACCGAGAGCTGCTTTACACTGAGAAGAATCATCAACAAGTACGTGAAGGCAAGAACATTGCAAATACCTCCCCATAACGTCAATAACAACCCCTTGCCAGCACATGGGGCCAATCTCGTGGTGGCCTATTATGAAGAGGCGGAGAGAGAGGAAAGAGAAAGGTATGAAGTAGCTTCAATGGCTAACGTAGTTTTGGCCTATGATGAAGAAAGCACCAAGGACGTGGAAGACGTATACAACATTAAAGGTCAGGAAGCGGATCTGGGCCTAGAGTACTGTGCATTCACAAAATCCTCAAAGTTCACCTGGTTTTTCGAACAGGTAGGGATACCAAAAGAGAGCAGGTTAGAAATAACTTAGGCGATACTAGATATTGCGAGGAAAGACGCGGTCCCTTCGTTGAAATGGAAAGGACGCATGGCCAGGTTGGTGAGGAGGTTCCTGTCAGAAGTGACCTTCAGCGATGCTGATAGGGCTGTGAGATTCCCTCACAATAGGACATTATATGTGACTACCAGTATTAACGGAGTTAATTTCATGAGGACTCTCATGGATGGGGGAGATTCCATAAATATTATACCAATTAACTCCTTTCATGCAACCAATATTCTAGAAGAAAGGTTGGTCCCCATGCCTTTGGTGATTTCGGGGTATGATAACCAATCTTCCAAATCCATTAGGTATGTTAATGTTGGGATTTTGATGGGAAATTTGAGTTCCCACATAAAATTACACGTAATAGAGAGTACAACTTCCTATCATCTGCTAATAGGGATGGTGTGGATGCACAACCAAGGGCTAGTTCCTTCTACGTACCACCAATGTGCTAAGGCGGATATTAAGGGGACCGAAATGACCATTAGGGAAATGAAAAGGCCCTTCGCTATCGAGGAAGCTCACTTGGTAGATGCGGTGTTTTATACTGAGTTGGAAGAGCATGTCCAGGTCCTAACGAGAAGTATGGAGGGAGCATGGGTGCCCTCGATCAGAGAAAGGATGGGGCCCTTGAACGAGCGGGATAAAGAGGTTGCGAGCAGCGCAAGAGTAATGACCGAGGAAGCTCACCAGGCGGTCCCTCGACCCCAAGGCATCTCGAATCAGCTCAAAGATAGGATGAGGCCCAGTGCGGATCCTATGGAGCATGAGGTCCAACGACAAAGCGTGTTGAGTCGGTTCTCAGGGAAAAGAGTGGCCGAGGCGTTTGGAGAGAAGAAGAGGAAAGCAGTCACCGCTACCAGGAGACAATGTAAGAAAGTCATTATTGAAGAAGGAAAGGTGGTGTATCAATTATAACAGTGTGAGAGGGCGGCCGAGGAACTTGATGATAAGGTTGACCCGATATATGAATGCTGTCTGGTCGATCAACGGGGACAATGTATGGTGATAGACAATTCCAGCATACAGGAATTTGTGGAGGAAGTCGCCGAGGAACCAGATTACATGGCGGATCGACCGAAGCCAGAGGCACAAGAGCTAGAGCAGTTGAACCTGGCAAAAGAAGGAGAGGACCCAAGGCCCATCTTTATCTTGAAGGATCTCAGTAAGGAGAAATGATGGGCCTTGGTTGAATTGATTCAGGAGTTTATAGATTTCTTCGCGTGGAAGTACACATAAATGGAAGGGCTAGACGAGGAAGTGAGCTGTTACAAGTTGAACGTGATGCCTTCAGCCATTCCAGTAAAACAAGCAACAAGAACGTACAAGCCTGAGATGGATTTGAAGATCAAGGAAGATGTTCGACGCTTACTAACAGTAGGGTTTATCAAGCTGATACAACACCCGATCTGGATGTCTAGTATTGTCCCAATAGGGAAGAAAGACAAAAACCAAATAAGGATTTGCGTGGACTTTAGAGATTTAAATAGAGCTTGCCCCAAAGACGAGTTCCCTCTACGCTCCATTTATAGCTTTATAGATGCAATGGCGGGTCATGAGATGTATAGTTTCATGGATGGGTATGTGGGGTACAACCAGATCAAGATGGACCCCCCAGATGCAGAAAAGATAGCATTCAGAACCCCGTTGGGTAACTTCATGTACAGGGTGATGCCGTTTGGACTCAAGAATGCTGGGGCGACTTACTAGAGAACAATGATGGCCATTTTCCATGACTTCTTTCACAAGTTTGTAGAATTATATGTGGATGATTTGGTCATCAAGTCAAGGAAGGAGGGGTCCCATCTGAGCGATTTGAGGAAGGTGTTTTCCCGTTGCAGGAAGTTTAAATCAAAGATGAATCCACTAAAGTGCATTTTTGGGGTGACAAGTGGGAAATTCCTAGGCTTTGTGATTGATCGATAAGGGGTGCAGATGGACCAGGACAAACAGCGGGCGATCTTGGAAATGCCATGTCCGAGAACGGCGAAAGAGATGAAGAGTTTCCTCGGTAAAGTCTCCTACCTTAGGAGATTTGTGCCTAGATTAGCCGAAATAACACATCCGTTGATGCAGCTGCTGCGAAAGAACACGAACTTTAGGTGGGAGGGGGTTCACCAGGAGTCTCTTAATGGACTGAAGAAACTGATCGTTTTGCCACAGACCATGGTTCCCCCAAGGGCAGGAATACCGTTGCAGCTGTACCTCACATCCTCCACGAGATCCGTGAGAGCTTTGTTGGCACAAGAGATTGACGGGTAAGAACGGACAGTATACTACCTCAGCAGGATCATCCATTGGCCAGAAGTCAGATATAGTAGTTTGAAGAGGCATTGTTTAGCCTTAGTCTTTGTAGCACAAAAACTTAGACATTATATGCTATCTTTTACAATTCATATTGTAACGAGATGTGATCCTATTAAATATTTGCTTGTAATGACTATATTGATTGGCAGGGAGGCTAGATGGTTCCTTATCCTCTCTGAATATGACTTAAAGTGTGTGGTTCCTCGCGCAATCAAAAGCCAGGCGTACACTGATCTGTTGGCTATTTTCCCTTCACGTACGTTTGAGCCACCCAAAGAAAGCATTACAGGAGATGACTTGCAGGCCAATCACCTAGATGCAACGGATGAGGAATGGACAATGCAGTTCGATGGGTCATCGACAGAAAAAAAAAAAAAAAGGAGGAGCAGGGGTTATTATTTCGAAAGGAATGGAGGAGATTTTCCTTTCTTATAGGTTAGATTTCCCTTGCTCTAATAACGAGGCAGAATATGAAGCATTGGTATTGGGATTGTTAGAGGCTCTTCGAAGAGGAATTCATTCACTTTGCATCAAGGGGGATTTAAACTTGGTGGTTCAACAAGTGAATGGATAATACGCGTTGAAACGCATGAGCTTAGCACCATATAGAACGCTCATTCAGAGGCTCTTCGGCCAGTTCCATTGGACCAAAATCAAAAGGCAGCCTAAAACGATGAACCGTCACCCAGACGCCTATGCCACCATCGCCGAGAAGATGATCAAGAGGAGCGACACAATTACTATCATGATTCAATGAAAAATAGCTCCTTCGATGGTACAGTCAATTTTACCGATGGAGGAGGACGCAAACGGAGGGGAGAGATTAAGAGGCAACTAGAGACTGGTGAAGGAACGATGAGGCTCAAAGATTTGGCCCTATACTTTACCAACCAAGGAAACCTTTACTTCAAGAATGCAGGAGGATGGCTGTCAAGATGCATCAGCCCAGAAATAGCAAGGCAGAGATTGAAGAAAATGCACAAAGAACACTGCGAAATGACTGAGATCCCCCTCTATAGAAGAATTCAAAGGGAGGGAAATTTCTGGTCGGGCATGAAGCAGGATGCAGCCGAGTTACAACGGAAGTGCGATAAATGCCAGTTATTTTTTTAGGCAGCAAAATGTCATTTTGTGGAGACTCAGCCTGACTGGAGACAACCCTCTATTGACTTCATTAAAGATGGAGTTGTCCTAATATAGAAAATTGATGCGATGGGACTCCGGTAAAGGGCCCCGAGGTTCTATGTTCAAGAGGGGCACCTTTATCGAAGGGAATACTTCAACAGGCCGTTGCGTTGCATCATGAAGGAAGAGGTAGCCGAGGTTCTCAAATAGGCACACGATCCAGCTCATATAGGAGGGGCCAAGCTATATGACCAGTTGATGACTCTTGGTTATTATTGGCCAATGATGGATAAAGATTCCTCTAAGTTCGTTCAAAAATGCAAGGCCTACCAGCTTCATGGAAATATGATCCATACCCTATCCACTTCGCACTTGGGCGTTCGATCTGGTGGGGTAATACACCCTTCATCGAGGGGGAAGATATGGATCTTAGTACCAACGGAGTGTTTCACAAAGTGGGCTGAGGCGATACCACTAAGAAGGGAAATAGAAGGAGTAGTGAGTAACTTCATCAGAGAATATATCATTTGCCGTTTTGGGATCCCAAAGGTTATCCTTTCACACAATGGAACCCCTTTCGTCAATTCAGAGATAACGATGCTCACAGACAAATACTCCATTGTCCATCACACTTCAACAGTGGCATACCCAAAGGGAAACGGTCAAGCCAAAGGGACTAACAAGACTTTGATTAATATCTTGGCTAAAATGATGGAGGATTTCCTAGGATTGTTGGATGACAAGATACCAGCAGTTTTATGGGCCTATCGGGTGACTAAGAGGAAGCCTACAAGGTATACATCGTTCTCTCTTGTTTACGGGGTCGAGGCGATTCTCCCAATAGAGATAGAAGTTCCCTCGGCTCGATATGCTTTGCGAAGCAGCATGCTCCCTCAGAATAGACATGTGAAGTTGGAAGCATTGGATGAACACAAAGATAATGCGCTGCAACACTTTCAAATGTACACAAGATAACTCTCCATGGCATATGCTAACTTAGTAAGACCAAGGAAGTTCGTGGAGGGAGATCTTATATTGAAGGCAGCGGTTAAACATATTAGGGGGTTTCCACTACCTAAGTTTGCAGGGAATTGGGAGCGACCTTTCATCATAAAGGAGGCTCACAACTCAGGTTATTTCTTAATTTCTATGATAGAAAAAGATATGCCATTTAAGATTAACAATAAATGGTTAAAAGTCTATCATGTGTAGGAAGTTATGTTTGACCACTGATGTATTTTGTTGTTGTTATGAATACACGAGTTCTTTATTATGATGAGTATGCAAGTTCTTTATATTATAACTCAAGTAGAGATTAAAGGGTTACAGAACTTCATATTTCACAATCTATGTAAACAGTTGTAACACAAAGAAATGGCTTGGGACTAAGTATCTTTTTCCATTCATGAACTTTGGGGCATTACCAAATTGGGCGTTATTGCCCAAGAATTACATGAGAAGAAAAGAAAAATATATACACAAGTTCATTCACCAAGAAGTAACCACATATCAGGAGAAGAGAAAAAATCTCCAGGGAGGCCCGAAGAAGCAGCTTGGCAAGACCGTTGAGCGTTGATAGAGACCTCCAACCTTGTTTGTGCCTATGTGCGCTCAATCAGGAGTTTCTCTCTTTTCGACTTCGTCGAACACAGAGCTTCTTCGAGGTCCTCCACCTCCTTATCAATGGCTCCGAGGAGAGGTTCTAGCTCGGCCAAGTTAGCTTCCTCGTCCCACTGATCCTCCTGATGTTTTCGTAAGAGCTCCCTTTGGCTGTCCAATCGCTAGCTCTTCAAAGTCTTCAAATGCGTGATGAGCCAGTCAAAACGGAACCTGTCACGACCCAACTCCCTTAGATAACCCAGGAATTGGTTAAGGAGGGGTCTGGTAACATTTGTAGTTAGAGTATTGGTGATTTTAGCAGCAACGGTGGCCATGCCTTGAAGCCTGTAGCTCATGATTGAGATGTTTGAACGTAGGCAGTCCATCGTGAAGGTTTCAGGATGATAGCTCACAAGTTTCTCAATTACCAAACGGTGGTTGGTGGTCATTTAGTGAGAAAATTAGAGTACCATCAGGCATAAGGTGTGAGGAGCCAAGTCGGGCAGAGGAAGCTCGCACCCAGATTCACTTTTCGCAACAGCACCCGTCATGGAACCTTGATCGTTATGGCTAGTCTCTTCGAAAGCGACAGGTTCACGATGGAGCGAGGTAATATGCAAATGAACTGGTGGAGAATCCTCCTGAGCAACCTGAAAACAGTTAGAGGAAACAAGGAGTTTATGAAAAAAAATCTTAACAAGTGTTTTCGTTGTTAAGTCACCGATACAGGTGGAGTTTTTGAAAAATCTTAACAAGTGTTTTCATTGTTAAGTCAACGATATAGGTGGAGTTTTTGAAAAATCTTAATCCGTTGTTAAGTCACCGATACAGGTGGAGTTTTTTTGAAAAATCTTAACAAGTGTTTTCGTTGTTAAGTCACCGATATAGGTCGAGTTTTTGAAAAATCTTAACAAGTGTTTTCATTGTTAAGTCACCGATATAGGCGGAGTTTGTGAAAAACCTTAACAAGTGTTTTCATTGTTAAGTCACCCATACAGGTGGAATTTATGCAAAACAAACTTAACAAGTGTTTTCATTATTATGTCACAAACACAGTTGAAGTTTCAGAAACTAAGAAATACAGAGAAACTAGCAAAGTACCTCGACAGCAGTAGGAGCGAGAATGGGAGTCACCAAGTGGGCCATAAGGGCAGAAACCTTTGGAGGCGGGTTCACTGCCTCAGAAGCCTCAATGGGGCCATTGGCAACTGAAGCCTCAATGGGGGGAAAACTCACCTCACCAACATAAGTTACTAAGGCTAACCTGGGGGCATCATCGAAAGAAGACGTTGAATCTTCAAAAGATGCCCCAGTGATAGCAGTAGCACCAACCTGGGCCTGAGAAGGGAAAAGGCCATTTAGGGCAAAGGGTGGAGAGAGACTTGGAGAAAGCTACAAATGAAAAGCCAAGTGTTAGATAAAAGAAGTAAACACAAAATAATAAGGGGTAAAAATGAACCTAACTTACCCTCATTATGGCGCCAAAAATAGGAACTGCAGTAAAGGGTCTTGACAATGCAGGAGGAAGGAGAATGTTAGCTATCAGCGATGCCACTTCCACCTGAAATGGCCCAACATGTTAGAATTTATAAACAAGGCAATAGGTTAAATAAAAGATATGATACTTGGAAAGAAATTTACCTCAGAGGCACTCTCTTCGATCACAGCGATGGGCAGAGGGACCTCTTGCTTCGATAGTAACTCAGAAGAGGTTACAATAGTTGCCTCTGGTTGGTAGGGTATTTCAGCACACCCAACGACAGCAGCCCTTATAGCGGCTTCTTGGGCTCGTTGGGAGGAAAATATCCGTGAGTAGGTAAGGCCTGTCATGGGGGAACGAGGAGGAGTGGTACCAGGTTGAGAGATATCGCAACGTCCCCCCACGAAGAGGCTTACAGGGGGACTCGGGGGACTGGGAGGATTGGGCCTTTCTTCTCCAAATCCTTGCACCAAAACATTTTCTTAGTAAGAAATAAATAGATGAAACATATCTTAAGAGAAGGGGAATGAAAAATAAAGAATGCACACATACCTCAGATCCAGAGGGAGAACGAGAAGGTATAACTACTGGTGAAGGCGGCGAGGAGGCAACAACAGAAAGAACTAGTGATGGAATTTTCTCAAGAGTTTGTCTCTTCTGGATCTTGGTACCCAGCGTTTTCTTCTGGGAGATCGTTGCACCACCAGTTTTAGGTACCCTCGTCCTTCTTCTACTTTTTGATGTTGGCTCCGTAGGATCAACCACAATTGTGGGGAACGTACTCGGTAGAGGAATGGTGACAGCGCGCCGTCGAAACTCAGCATGTGTTTTGTCGACTTCGGCTTGCACCTGCCTCCTTAGATCTTCAGCCATATCTAGAGACATGGAAGGGGGAACAGAGTCAATTGGGAATGCCTCCAAAGGAGTTTTCGTTTGAACTTGGGCCTTAAATTTCTTGGACTTGGCCTTCTTGGCCTTCTTAGCAGGCGGCTAAGAAGGCCCCTCTTCTATGGCAGCTTCAACCGAAAAGGCAGTTTGTTTGGGAGCTGCAACGGCCTTAGACTTCAGGATGGCAGTGGGAATCATTGGGCAATGAGGGGGTAATTCTTGGAGAGATTCTTTAAGGTTTGTACTCAAGAGAAACTCAACCCCAAGCACGGAGCTCCCCTTAAGACCCATATCAGAAGAAGAGAAGGAAAGGACTGGGAGATATTGAGGGGGGACTAAATGAACTCGCGAATCATTTCCATATGCTCCAAATGGAACTTGGTGGCAAAACAAGTGGATGCATATCCCTTACTATTAGAACTAGGAAGGGTGACATGGCCATCGATAGTGGATGTCACACCAAGCACCGCGGCTGCGGTATAGAAGGTGCAAGCTTCAGCGAAGGTGGCCTTTGAGTGGTTGTCCTAGAACATAGGTCGGGGGCCCCCCTGATCGAAACCAAACTGCCTGCCGCACCTATCAGGGTTGTAGGGCTCTGAGGTGTATCCCCATTCAGTGTAGGAGGGGAGAAACCTCGGTGTGAAAAGAAGCACTACGGCTTATGAGGGATCTTCTACAATCGGATTGAACCTGACCATTGTGGCTGAAGAAGGAAAGAAGCCCTAACTATGGGCAAAGGTAGACTCACTATATGGCCTCATCACAAAGGAGTCTAAATGATCAAAAACCTCCATTATCTCCTTTTAACTTTATTTTTTGTGAAAACATAGTAGGCGTGGGGGCTTGATACCTTGGCTCACAGGCAGAGAAACGGACTTGGCAGCAATAGGAGGAAAGTGGGTGTAGAGGAAGACCGTCAAAATGATGGTGTTGGAAAAATTTGCCAAGTTGAAACGACCCAGTGATCGTGCCATATCGATGTGTGTTCGATCCAACCAGGTGTAGAGGGACCCCAGGGTAATTGCAGCCAGGGGAAGGTTGAAACCCTTGGCCAAATGAACGAAAATGTTTATTAGGTCCCTCCTGGGCTGATCGTTGGGTTTCCTAATAAGAAAAAAGCATGAAAGAAGTACAAGTATGTAGGCTGGTAGTTCTAGGGAGGTACCTCCACCATGGCCCGTTATATCACTGAGATCCTTCGGCGTCGGAGCTTTGAAAAAATATTTGATAAGGGGGGAAAATGTGGCTTTATTTGAGGAACTGGTGTAACTGCAGCAGATCTGATCCAGCTCAACTCGATCGGCCGCCTCTTTGGCATCCAGAGGCTCTTCATGGTAGGTGAACTCGCCCATAGGCTCAAACCCAAGGAGTTCACATACGTCCTCCAGTGTAACAGTAAACCCCAGCCACGCAGCGAAGAAGGTGTGGGTTGTAATGTTCCACCGGGAGACTAGCACTTGGAGTGACGTATTGTGCTTAGAGAGGGTAAACTCATCAAACCAGTAGGCTCGATGCAGCCCAACCTTCGCAAGAGCAGCAGTGTGGGAGCTCTGCATGTGTGTGTGCCAAGCCATAAAATGGTCTGGTGATCCCCCAAGTGCTTCGAAGTCAATCTGAGAATAGGGGAAGTCGCCACAGTCCAGACGGAAACACAGAGTCCCCTCGGGTGGAAGATAGCCCCACTTTGATGAATCCATCTCCTCATCACCCAATAGTAAGGGGTCAAACTTGGGCGAGAAGTGGCAGGCCTTGCATGCCTCAAAAATCATATCATCTTCTTCAAAGATGGGCACCCGATGGTAGAAGCATAGTTACTCTTGACGAGAAGCATCCAAGGCAGCGCCACTAAGGGCGGTGGCAACGCCAGCAGCTGCAGAGGGGGAACCTGGCTGAGTGGTGGCAACAACCTTGGAAGTACTTGAAGAATCCATGAGAGAGTCGTGATGAATGATATAGCTGGGAAAAAAGGTTTAATAACAAGAGGGGAGGAGCCCAACCGCAAGTGGTGGTGCAAAAGATGAGAGAAGAAGGAGACTGAGTAAAGAACGGGGTAACAATAGAGGTCGCACAGAGTTTCTCTCTCTAAAGAAAGCGGGGAGCTTGAAGAAGATGAAAAAATAGAAGGGTTTTGAAATACAAGAGACGTTTGAAGGTTTGTAAACCTGAATTTCGAGTTTCCCACCATCGAACGTGCAAGGGCCGCCTATAATCATTACAAATGATCACATGGCACATCGAGAAGGGTCTCAACAGTTGAAAAGATAGTGCCACATCATTAATGAAGCGACGCTTGGGAAAAAGAAGGGGATTCCCTTCTCCAGCAAGCTTGAGTTTTGGCGCCAATTTTTTTTTTGTCAGGCATATCCAATGACTCCCAATGAAGGCATTCCCCCAACGATTCAAAAAAGCTACGATGTCCCCTCCCCACAATTCAAAACGTTGTGTAATTTGTGACTGAGTTACATCGGGGAGAATTTATACTTTTTCGAAAATAGCGAAGCATTACAAGGGAGAATTTCACTTACCAAGAGTCCAAACGAGTATTTAAGAAGGATAGTAGGACTTTCGGGAGCATTTCAAATAATAAAGCTAGAACGGTTGAGGTTCAGCATGAGGAAAAAGTAGCGATGTCCTTTGACCATGCCCCGATAAATTAGGGTGCTTTGGCTCAGGTACATCGGTGAGAATTTTACTTTTACTAGGAGATTATAACGCTGCAGTTCTAACGAGGGAAAGAAGGTCAAATTTTTTTCGTGCAGAGAAGGTTCATCGGATTGAGTAGTTTCGTGCAGACATTTCTTGTTCCAACAAATCTCTCCATGAAGGGGAAAATGTAGAGGGGGCTTTAAGGTAATCCTGAGATTTAGGATAATTCTCCAATTAGCAACAGTGTTTTTTGATTGAGAAATCGAGGCAGCTCAAGCGTGGCAACTCACTGAGGCGGCCCAAGCATGGTAACTCACCGAGGCAGCTTAGCGTGGCAACTCATAATTTAGCTTGTTGTATTAGTCATATTGTAATTCTATTTATGTTAACTGTAAGCTATAACGATTGTAATGATGTAACGAGAATAATAATGAGTTTTAGTGTGAGGTCAAACGGTACTCGGGGGAGAACAGGCTTGGCAGGCCTGGGAGAGCTTTCATACTCTATCGAATGAACTCGTCGGGGGAACTTTAGAGGGACTTGGTTTAGAGGATTGAGAGGTGAGGCACCGTTGGGGCTTGTCCTGACCATCTTAGATACACCTAGTAAAAAACACCGAAGGACCCTGGCCATGGAACCTTAGACAGAGTAGCTTGGAGTTCCATCGAACGTTGAGTTAAAAACCAAATAACCCTTTACTTAATGTCACATCTACTGTAGGTGATGTCACTATACAGATAAACAATGACAGACTTGCACTTGAGTAAACCACTGTGGTACTTGGGGTTGTCAAGCAGTTGGTGAGCCACCTCTGCGACAACATCCCCCTAACACACAGTGGTTAGGCAAAAGGCATGTCTTGGGATTTAATGTTTATAACGTAGAGATAGCTAGTGCATCATGCATTTAATGTTGTGACATAAAGTATGAGGGATGTTTTTCATAGTCTTGAATGACTGAGTTGCCTCGGGGATGGGGGGGGGGGGGTATTTAAGGACCCCAACCACCCCTGAGGAGAGGATAATCTTTTTTGAGAGTTGAGGAGTTATTGCTAGAGAGAATACACATCAGAGAGAGTTATTGCAAACCAGAGGGTTTACTCACTCACCATTGTTATTTATTACGAAGCTTTTAATACTTGACAGAGATTCTTGAGGGTATTTCTACCTGCCTACCAAGGTGTATCTAGGGTGCTTACTTCTCTCTCCCTCTAGCTAAGTTACTTCTAAAGTTTATTATTATTTCTCGAGTTATACACGAGAGATTTGTGAGTTTAAACTGAGTTTATCTTCATTGGGTTTGGGTTTATGTGTCCTATCATTAATCCAAAGCTTTGGCCAATTAGCCTACAATTACCATACTCAAATAGGGGCTACGCCTCCATCCTATCTAAAGTACCCTCTCACACAGACAAATGAAAGGGAGTCATCCCTAAGGACAGCATCCAAAGACATACAGATGCATACGAAACCAAAATGATTCAAAAAGGGTCCAGAGGCTATGTTACGTAATGGGAAGGTGTTAGGCACCCATTCAGCCCTTACGGTCTCTTATGGTATTTTTTGTTTTCCTTTATTTTCCCCGTGATATGTGTGCATGTCTATATGTAGTGGATATAGGAATTATTGACCTGTACCAGGGAAGAGGTAAAGCGAGTCATCCGTAGGAAGGTATAAAAATATTAGAAAATAGGATTTACACGACTATCCTTACGTTGATCGTTACGATGGAACGACAACGCATGTGGAAAAATACACCACTAAGGACAAATTTATGTATATATATATGTAATCTAGGAGGATTGAATTTAAAGAGAATAGGAGATGAGGGAAAAAGTAAAAATAGGACTCGAATCTCAGATTTTACCCCGAGACGCCTACGTAGCCTATAGAGGCATCAAAGTCCATGTAGTTCATAAACAAAATGAGGGGTGGCGTTTGTCCCATAAATCCAACCATGGACTTTTCTTATTTGTGTGTGTGTGTGTGTAGAAAAAGTGTTTTAGTTGTGAGAAAAGTGTAAGAAACGTGTGAGAATTCCCGTTTGGAATTTATGAGCAAAGACTCTTTTTCTTATTTTTTTGGTTTTTTATTTGTATGAAAATAAGAGATCTGCAATAATACTAAATAAAAAGTATATTAGGATATGTGAGATAAGAGAATAAAAGTGTTAAGTAATAAAACAAGTTAGTGTGAATTTATGAGAATTTATGGAGAGAATTGAGAAAATTGGACCTTCTTGAAGATCTTCAGCTTGATCTTGAATGTCGGAGAGCAACCCTTGCATTTGGATGATGATGGAGAGTTGTTAATTCACCAATTTTGATGAAAAGTTACGTTTGGAAAGGGATTTAGATGTGGAAATCACGCTGACTTTGAGAGAGGTTTTCTGGATTTGCTGAGAGTGATATGCTTCTGATCTGGGCTCTTTTGTAATGAGGTCAAGGCCTCCTTTTTATAGGCCTGAGGCATTTACCATCAGCATAGCCCTGGTCCTACCAATTGGCAAGTGTGTTTAGGCACACTGTCGATAGGCAGGGTCTGGGACCTGCCGTTTGGCAGTGTCTAGCAGGACTTTTCGGAAAATCAGTCGCAGAGCGTAAAACGTTGATCTGAATCTCGCACAGGGTGGACCGTTGGAAAGTTAATTCAGATACCTTCGAAATTCCTTTGTACCTCCCAAATTCGGGAGCTGACTTTGGGTCAAATGTTGCTCGGAAGCATTTGTCGATCCATTGGATGGGGAATCGTCGGACGCAAACAGATCGTTCGTCCGCATGGTAAGTCTGAATCACGCACGGGGCAGACCGTTGGAAAGGTTAGGAGATGTACTTATACATTCCAAAGAGTTTGATCCGGTTCGGGGAGTTGACTTTGGCCAACCAGGCCCTGGAAGCATTCAGTGACCTTTCGTAGTAAAAAGGATCGTTCGTCCGTACCGTAAGTCAGAATTGCGCACGGGGAGGACCGTTGGAAAGGGGTTTCAGCTCCCTTCGAAGATTCATTCAGTATTGATTGAGTTGAAGAGTTTACATAGGTCAAATGGAGCCCGAGATCGTCTGGTGGACTCCTGATTGAGTTTTGAGGGAAAACGGGTTGTTCGTCCGCATGGTAAGTCGGAATCGTGCACGGGACGAACCGTTAGAAAGGGGTTTCAGGGCCCTTCGAAGATTCATTTAGTATTGGTCGAACTGAAGACTTTGACTTTTGGTCAAATGGAGCCTAGGAGTGCTCGACGGCTTCTAGGTTAGTACTCAGGGTATGACCTGGGTTTGAAGTGATGAAGGGAGGTGCTAAGGACCTAAGGAGAGTTTAAGGGGTAACAGAATAAGGTGTCTACACCCGGTACATACCATTTTTTTAAAATAGTAAAAAAATGAATTTTTTGATGAAACTTCATGGATATAATCTCCATGGCAGGAATATCATCTCCAATTTTTTTTCATCAAAAAATTCAAGAAGAAAATCGTTGAGATGAGGTGATATGTAAAAAAATGGTATAAATATGCATTTTTGTCCATTAAAATGTTGGCGATCATCTCACCCACTTTTTGATTCAATTTTTTGAGGAAACTTCATGGATATGATCTCCATAGTGAGAAGATCATATCCATGAAGTTTTATTAAAAAATTCAATCAATAAAGAGACTGGCGCCGACCCAACATTTCAACGGTTGAAAATGCATATTTTATACCATTTTTTACATATCACCTCATCCCAACGGTTCTTTTTATTGAATTTTTTGACGAAAAAAATTGGAGATGATTTTCTCGAGGTGGATATCATATCCATGAAGTTTCATCAAAAAAATCTTTTTTTTACTATTTAAAAAAAATGGTATGTACCTAGGTATGTACTATAAGGAGTCCTTACAGGAGACTTTCTGTATATATATATATATCTTTGCTTGGAGATTGTTTGGCACTGGGTTCTTCTCTACCCACAGTAAGGATATCGTGGGGGTTTCTTCTCTACCCTAAAAGGAGATTATTTTGCTACGGAGTTCTCATACATTGAAAGGCACCATGTGTGGGTTGACGGTAGTTGTGCCCCATCGGTGGATTCCAAGACTGCGCTGGATTCCATACTTGTCGACTAGGGGGAGGTTGATGCAAGAATATGCTTCGAGCCTTGGACGGAGTCAAGTTTTGTGTTGTAAGTCTTTTGTTTTGTATTTGTAAATTCATACTTAGTGGACTCTTAGGCAGGGCCGTCTGAGGCTTTTTCCCATTGTGAGTTTTCCTCGTACGTCATTGCGTAGTGTGTTTTTGATTTAATTTATCTTGCAACAATCACCTAGATGCATGCTTTGGTTTAAAAAGATAAAATTTGGTTTGAATTGCAACTCTAGTTTAATTTGGTGCTAGTTTAATTTTAGGTCAGTTTGGTGTAATTAATTCAAGTCGGCATAAATTAATTTGGCTATATTCATGTTTGGTTTGTTTAGCCTAACTTAGAACTTGAATTAATTTTGTTTAAGATTAAATTTCAAATATTGTTAAGTTTAATTTTAATTTTATGAAATTAACATTTGAAGTATTCAATTGTTAGAATCTTGAAAACATATTTAAATTTGGTATATAATTGAACCATCTCGTTATTTAAAGTAGTTTAAAATTTGGGGGCATTCGCCTCTATCAAGGAGGGGCTGCCAAACGAAACTTCTCTGGAAGACACATGAACAACATTACGAGGCTCCCACTTAGAAATTCAGAACGACCCTCCTTCCAAGCATCCAGGCCATTCAAGGTCTGAGCCAGCACAACCATCGCATGATTATAGCGGTAATAGATCTATGCCATTATCGCATCCACTTGGGGATCAGCCATCAAATCCCTTGTCACTAGTAAAAATCTCGCAGGACGGCTCAAAGTAACAACTTAGACAACCATCTTCCTTAAAAAAAACCAGGCTCACGATATACATAACTACATGAAGAGAAAAAAATCCCTATAGTAAACAACAGACGATATGCCTACGAATAAATATCGAGCAACTCCGCCAGAAATGCTTGAGGATAAATAGAAAAATTGGGCATAGTCGCCGCCACACTGGGGTGACCACCAACACTCCTGAGAATTCCTCGAAGGTAGGACACACCTCATCCAGACCAAAATGAAAGATGTGGTCCTCAGGGCACCAGAATTTTACTGCAACTTCTAGCAAATTCTAGTCTATGGCTTGATTACGCCACAGAGAACCCATCGCAGGTTGAATGCATCATAGTTCACGTTGTACAGGCACATGGCCGCCAGACCATCAATCTAAGAGGATAATTATTCATACATAGGAAGAGACATTTGGGAATAAGAAATTAGAAAAAATAAGAGAAATGTGGTGTTGGTGGAGAAAGCACATCCCATACGCCACCTTTTATACTCAAAATCATTGTGAAGAAATAAAGACTGGAGACCGAATTAATTCTCGGCCCTATAGGAGTACACTAATGTGTAGGAAAGTGCAATCAAAGTCTAGGGATTATTTGACTTGACCCCTATGACGATAGGCAGGTCAAGGGGTATGTCGATTGGCACCCCCCTTATTTTGGAAAATCCCATCTTTCCTCTTTTACCAAAATCAATTTCTAAAAAAAAATCATTATTTTGAAAAATCGCTCCAGGGTCATTCCCTTTCAATTACTCATTTTCTCTATCAAAAAATCATTTTCATTCCCAAAATAAATTCTTACTCAAATTTTTTCCCTAAATGATAAACATTTTTATCTTTCATTATAATTTCAGTACTTATATCTATCGTTACATAAAATAAACAATATCGGTAGAAAATTAAAGTGCGTATAGGATAAGTCACTAAATCAAGAAAAATGACAAAAAATAAAAGCATATTTTTCACATATATTTTTTTCTTCACTTAATTATATTTTGTAGATAAAAAAGAAAAATTAAGAAAATGCAAATGGCACTTCGCCCGAATCCTCAACTTTCCCTCTCAAACCTTCAACCTCCATGACATACACGCTTTACTCGATGACGAGCGATGGATCCTCCACTCCCAGAGCTCGAACCCTCATCTAAGGTGGCAGGTGGCACAAAACATGAAGGAGCAGACTTCTTGACATAATGAGACAAGGAGACCATCCGGTCCTTGATATCCCTCAGCAAGTTGGTCGGCACCTGAGCATACTCCAAGAAAGGAAAACTAACAAAAGACAAATCAATCATAAAAGAGAAAGAGAAAGGATATACCTCAGGCCGGAGGGCCTCATCCGTAAGTCCTGTCAACCCAGAAACCGACGCATGAGGACGGTGCGGAACGCTCAGTAACTCCCCACTACTCAGTCGAAAATTATAGGAAGGGGGAGTAACTTTAATGATCGGAGCCTCCTATGCCGCCTCTACCATCAAAGTGCCACCATCCTTGTTGTGGGTTGATTCCACCGGTGCACCGGTGCCCCTACCTGAAGACGTGGTGGGTGGAGGCATGTTCTCCACGTCAAAAATATAGGAGGGCATCAACCAGCTCGTCATAAAATCCAAATAATCATAGCTTGCCACTGTACGTGTATAGTGTGTATAAGGTTCACCGATCATTAATGCCACTCGGGCATCATCTGACATCTCCATCACCCACCTCATATATATAGGGGTGCCGAGGGTGGGACCACCACCTCCTCCTCCATGATCTACCTCACCACCCTCTCTCCCAGGTACCACACTTACACAAACTCGTGCGCTATTAACTGCTGCATCTGTGCATGCATGCTTGTCAACCCCATGTCCCACAGAGTCACCCACAAGGGTAGAAGGTCACCTGTAATCCCCAACAGAGAATCATTTTTTACTCAAAAAATGAAGATGCCAAGAAATAACTTAGAAAAAGACAAAAAATAATCTGGTCACTTATCAAGAAATTTAAGACATGTCGCACTTATTCGACCGTCGGTTGGACTTTCTCCATCATAATATATCCAGCAAAAGTCCTCAAGTCCTCATCCTTCAGGGACATCAACCCCACATTGTGCCCAATGACCTCATAGAACCTCGTTTGCACAATAAAAGAATAGCAAAAGGAGTAAAAGAACAAAAAAGTAAGGAAATGCATAAAAAGGAAAATAAATCCAAAATTATATCCTAAAACTACGTCGCTCCCGTAAAAGTCTGTTGGCAGCAGAGGCTAAAATCATCCAAAGAAGAATAAAGGGATGCCAACGTCAAGTTCCCCCAGTCGTACAGCTGGACATCGAAAATTGTCCTCAAATTAAAAATGGATAACACCGCCGCTCATCGCCACGAAGAAGCCACCAAGCAAAAGAAAAATAAACATAAAGGTCGTCTGTCTCACCTAATGCCCGTCAGTCATGACCACCTTCCTCCTCAAGAGCATCTCCTTCAAAATAGATATGAAGATAGAATCGCCTGATACAATTTTACCCACGTCCCCTAGAACTTCATGCACTACCTCTGGTATGACCCTCAAAGTACGATCCACCACTATCTAGGATGCCTCACAATCTACCCCCATAAACTGTTGAATGTATATGGGAGTAACAATCATCTCCTCGAAGCTAATATGAAAAACTTGGGTAGTGTCCCACAACTTCTGAAGAAAGGCTTTAATACTAAAATCTTTGTTTACAAGGTTAATAAGAAACTGTTATAAGCTGTGTAAACTCCTAATAGACGTTTTGGGCAAAATTATTTTCGAAAAACACAAGATGTGTTATAAAATATTTTCTAAATATATGGATTAAATTTGATAGTTGATTACCTTACTTTTTAAGTTTTAATGAACATCTACTAAAGTTGCCATGCAGTCCCAATCACAACAGCAGTTGAGAACATTCAAAGAAATAGACACGGGAATTTTAACGTGGTAAAACCCTTAAACAAGGGAAACATCCACGGTGCCCTCTACGGCACAAAAAAAATCCACTAGAATAAAATTCAAGTTAAAACACCTAAGCAAACCACAAAGATCATATACTAAGTTCATAATGTACCTACACGAGATTCTCCAATCCAAAGGTATTCTGAATTCAAACTTGATCTTTTCTTACTGCTTCTTTGTCTTTTTCTTGATCTCTTTCTCTTTGAATTTTGATTCCAATAACTCTTTCAAATTTAACATTCTCAAACACAACCATAGTGTCTAAGTGTTCGTGTGAGATAGTGTTTGTGATGTGCTACTACATGCAAGCATGCTACTCACCCTATCAAGATTTGTACAAACTTTCCTAACAAATTACAACAGTTCTAAAATGAAAGTTCTTTCCGAATCTTGATTTTTCAAGCAAAGATTTCTTGATCTTTTATTTATCCATAGATCTCAAGTATACGTTGCTCAGAAGACGGTTCAAGGTCTTAAATAATTTCAGGGTTTTGAAAATATTTTTGAAATTGTAAACCTCCAATTGAGAACCAAACTAGACTAGAAGTCTACTTTATTAAAAGAGATTCAGACTTAACAAGTATAAACTGATTCAACAATTTTTGTGATAAAACTTCTTTTTCAGATCTGTACGCCTTAAGACTTTATCAAGAGTTATTTTTGTTCATTTTATTTTTGTACACTAGTATTTCATAAAATATGAAATAAACACTAGAAACACACAAATCACTAGATCTGAAAAATATTTTAAAAAATTAAAAGTTTTTGTTTCAAAATTTGTTGGAACATAATAGATCTAAAAAGCCAGATCTAAAAAGAGAAACAGAAAAATCGTGTGATGTTCCCTTTTAGAAAAACTCAGTTTCAATATTGAAACTTAAGTCTCTCTTAGAGATGAGTTTTGAGAGAATCAAAGATTTGAAGATGTCTTCAAAATGAAAACACAACACCAAGAACACAGAACCCCTAAATGGATCTAACTCTCGAAAATGGGTTTTCTAGTGTTTGGAACTGTTTCAGTTTTTGTGTTTGGTTTGGGAGAAACACTCAGAGGGTTGAAATACAAAGAAAACTTAGGTTTTCTTCTTATAATCTCTCTCTTATTCTTTCCCTCTCTTTGTCCATTCTCTCTCTACTCTCTCTTTTCTCTCAGAAATAACGAAATGGAAAAAGCCTCAAAATGTTGATGCTTGGGTCCTTTTTATACTAAACGTAGAAGGATCCAGAACATCAACCTCAATCCAATGGTTGGGATTGAGTTTTGAGAGATTGACTTTAATCCAATGATTTCGGTTAAATGCACACTGATTGGTTTAGGCTGGGTTCATAAGGATTGCGTCAAAACGTATGCAGTACGTTGATTAAGATGATCCAAGGGCTGAGGATGTGTATGCATTTTGTGTCTAATAGAAAACACAAATCCACTTGATAGGTTACCAACACGTGTACGCACAGGATGAAGGCAAGAATGCGTGTTGAAAATAATTACACAACACACCTCCAATTCTCTAGCGCTTTAGGATTCTACCCATGCAAACAATCAGCATAAAAAAAAGTTTTTAAAATTCAACTTATACCCACAACACTTTGAAAACCATTTTTTAATTAAATCAAAAATCATTTGAAAAGTATTTAAAATTATATAAAATGATTTCTATTGAATTAGATTGATTTTAAAAAGATTTGAAGTGTTGAAAAACCATAAAAAAATAGGTGATATGTATGATGCAATGCAAGTGTCCTATTTATGGTTTTAAGGTTTAGAATTAACTTCCCTTTATGTTGATCTTGAAGGTTCTCTTGGACTGGATTTCTTCAAATATTTTGAACCTTTGAGGAGATGGAGTTCTCAAAATAATCTAAACTATTTCGTCTAGATATCCAAACTAGTTGGAGCTCCTATATATACAGACTTAAGTAAGTCAATATATAGTGTGTTCTCAACTTCTCCCTCGGAGCACATAACACTGCAGTGGAATGCAGTGTCTCATCCAAAGCTTGTGCCAAATGTCCAATACTAGTATATGAAACCATCCAGCATACAATAGTAGGTAGATTCTCCCAAACCTCCTTCATCCCAGTTATCCTCCGTTACCAAAAGCTCGAGGGAGATATGTCAGTCTGTAAGAAGAAAAAAGATGAAAAATTCGTCATTATTACAAAAAACAACGATAAAAATAAATTAGAATACCAAAAGAAGTCGTGCTTATGTATCCACTAGGGTTCTTCACCCTAGATGAACGATGGTATGCAGGCTCGCATAACGGGATACGCTCATCAGCTACAGGCTCACAAAAATCAAAGGCATTCTCATTGCCCAATGTAAGGGGTGATCTAGATCGTCACTCCAGGCCAACCCAGTCATCAACGCCCAACCACTCATTGTTGTACACCCTGTTTAAAGAATCAATCATTTGAAGTCTTAAAGCAAAAAAGGACTTATGCACAATTTTTAAAGAGAGAAAGCAAAAGATTCAAACACTTGAAGGAGTGAAATTATATAGAAGGTTAAAGGGCTTGACCGATTGGCAGCCACCAACCCATACCGATCGATAGCCACCTTTTCATCTTCCTAAGAAAGCCTAAGAGTCCATGTACTTATCGATTGGCACCCCCTCAAGCCTACTTATCGGCGGTCCTTTTCAAATTTTGCATAAAAAACGATAGAAAATCTCATAAAAATCCAAAAATTGCCCGAAAAACTCCCAAAAATCCCTAAAAAGATATGGAACATTATTTTCCTCAAGAAAATCATTTTTGGAGAACTAAGCACCTTACCAACTCTCAAAATCCCCAGAAGGATTAATCTTACGCTCTTATCTTCAGCATACTACATAGCATAACTAATGATGTGCCCGCATCCTAATTTGTTATAATTCCCCAGTCGGAATCCCAAAACTAAACACCCCCTAGTGGAGTCTCAAGATAATATAATCTCGAGCGGAACCATAAGTGCACTTGCGCCCCAAGGTAATCTAAATTTCCCCAAGATATTTATGTCCCACGCTATAACTTAAGGTCTTTATAAGTGACCTCTGCTCAGAATTGGTCGTTACAACTTAAGGTCCTTGGAATTGGCCTCTACCCTTCGTATTAATTGTCACGTCTTTAAGTGCTCAGAATTAAAATTGGCTCGCAGAATTGGTCATCCAAAATTTAAGTCCTTAGAATTTACCTCGACCCTAAGAATTGGTCATCACATCCTTAGGTCCTCAGAATTGATCTCGATCCTTAGAATTGGCCATCACAACTTCAAGTCCTCGAAATTGAGCGCGGCCTTCAAAATTGGTCATCACAACTTTAGGTCCACATAATTAAACTCGGACCACAAAATTGGTTATCCTAACTTTAGGTCCTCAAAATTAGCCTCGGCCCACTCAATTGGTCATCCTCGTATCCTTAGGTCCTTAGAATTGGCCTCGGGCCGTTAAATCAATCATCCTCATCTCCTTGGGTCCTCAAAATTGACCTCAACCCGCTGAATCAGTCATCTACATCTCCCTAGGTCCTCAGAATTGACCTCAACTCGCTGAATCGGCCATCCCTAGCATCACTTTAAGTCCTCAGAATTAACCTCGACCTACTGAATTGGTCACCCTAGCCCCTTTGAACAAATAATGCATATTTGACTCCCTGAACCGGTCATATTAATCTCCTTAGGTCCTTAGAATTGAACTCAACCCACGGAATCGGTCATCGTTGTCCCTTTAGTCCTCAGAATTGACCTCGACCTACTGAATCGGTCATACTCATCTTCTTAGGTCCTCAGAAATGACCTCGACCCTCTAAATCAATCACCCTCATCTTTGATCTAAAATTCCCTTTCCCAACATCGAAGTGGTGTCTATCATTCGATGGACTTCGCTTGTTCCAAGATAACCCTTTAAGGGTATCTCTATAGACACCCCATCCTATGATCCCCTAACCACATCCTGAAGTCCCTAGCACTCACTCGTTCACCACAAACCATAGATCATACTCTGAGTACTGATATTAAGGCTATCGATCCCTCCTGAACCTCATTTGACTTCGATAAACTTTCTCTATGAGCAAAAGTTTAATGAATCTACTACACCACCTTTTAGCCGACCACCCTTGTCACAGTCCATGACCGTGACAAAAAAGCATGCATTTTTTATCACGGTGATTGACCGTGATAAGTTCGTGACAAAGACTTGTCACGGTCAAAGACCATCACAGGTCTGTGACAACTTAATCAATAAAAAAACCTTCCCTCTTCTTTTTTTCCACTGTTTTCACTTCCCCCTATTTTTCTCTCTCTAAGAGACTGCTCTCTCACTCTAGACGATTTTTAGGTTCGTTTTTTTCGTCTCTTTCTCTTTCCTTTGTATATGTTTGTTTGTATATGTGTGTATATGTGTGTATGTGTGTGTATATGTATGTGTGTGCATGTACAGGTAGGTGTGTGTGTGTCTGTGTGTACGTGTGTGCATGTGTGTGTGGTGGGGGGAGGAGGGAGGAGGCAGGGGGTATGGGGTGGTGTGTGTGTGTCGGTAAGTGTGTGTGTGTGTGTGTTTATAAGTGAGTGTGTGTGTGTGTGTGTGTGTGTGTGTTTGCAGATGTGTGTGTGGCGGGGGAGAAGGGGGGAGTGGTGGGGGTGGGGTGGGAGAGAAATTGGGTATTTACAAAAATCATTATGTGTATGTGTGTGTGTTGATTGGGGACTTGATATTAATGTTTAGTTTAGGACTTGAAATTAATGAGTAAAAATATATGTTGTACCCTTAAGTATAAATTCCCAAATATTGTTGGCTAATACAAAATGATTCTCTCCATGTTTAAGAGGCTTAAATTTCAATTTGAGATTTTTCTCACGGAATAGTCATAATAGGAATTGGAATTGGGACATATAATTATTATTGTTAATTTTATTATGATTTTAATTGGATATAAATGAGTTAGGAGCCTTTAGATTCCCCTTATTAATTGTTGGTTTTTAATTAGTAAGTAGTTATCTTGAATTGATGTTTATGATTTTTAGTAATTGTATATATTAGATGTTGCTGTTTTGGACTTCAGAATTAAGTTGTTAAACATTAATATTACACCGTGACAGTTGAAACAGACAAATTGATTAATAAAATATAGCTTTAATTGTAACTTCAATTGTATAGCTTTAATGATGATAAGTTTATCAGACATGCTTAAATGAATTAATTAAGTAGATGAACGAGAAGGAGCATGAGATACACATTTATTGTTGTTGTTGCTGTTGGATTATAGTGGACCGATGTTGGGTCGGTTAATTTTGGAAGTGGCATGACCACTGGATTATTGTCCAAATGTGTGGGGGGGGAGTTTTCAACTTTTTTCTAAAATTAATATGTGTCACAAACAATTTATATTAATTTATATGTATTTTTAATTTGCATAACTTACTAATTTTGCATTATTTTATTTCAGGGGACGGGGAGTGTCCCTAGGGGTAGGCCACAGAGGCTCGATGCCTATATGGCAATTCAGACGAATAAGGGCAAGGATAAGGAGGTGTCCTCGAGCGTCGCATCCACAATTGTAAGTAATCTGACGGTTTAATTTTTGTGACTTACATTATAATTTTTTTATTTACTTATTTAACTAATCATGTGTTTTTTTCGTTTCAGGCAAAGCTTAAGGAAGTGCATGAGTCACAATCTGATGCCGACAAGGCATCTTTTTCCACGGACATACTCAGCCAAGTGCTTGGCGCTGATCGCAAGGGGAGGACTAGGAGGTGAGCTCGCAGGTGGCAAAATCTGATATCACCGAAATGGAGACGAGCAACACGAGGTTGGCTCGTCCAGTGGACACGCATGACGTGAAGCTATAAAGGTTGGAGGCGACATGCCTAGATATGTATGCATTCATGAAGCATTAGTTGGGTGGAAAGGGAAAGGGAAAGGGAAAGGGAAAGGGGAAGGAGAAGGTGGAGGAGGGGGAGGGGGAGTAGGACGAGGACGTGGACATTGCTTCTTCATCGCCGATACGCGCAAACTCACCGCTTGATGATCAACTCCCCTAATTGGCTCCCGTCCAGCATCCTATGTCAACAATCGGTTAGCCGTTTTACACGACATATATGATGTCCAACGGATAGCGAGGTGGTTGAGGGACCCAAATACGATCGAGGGTATGCCGGTTTGTGAAAGTAACCTTCAAAACATAGAGGCCAAGGTGCTCGTCAAGCATGTGATACCGAAAAAGGAGAACTCTGCATTGTGGTTACGCGAACAATCCGACGTGATACATATTGAGGGGTGTCTCAATGTGTATATCGTGTGGTCTTCCTTCCTCCTCGAACCTACCCCCAGACACTATGTCGTGACATTATTTCTATCTATTTTTATTTGAACACTTGAATTATATTTGAATTGTTTTTATTTGTTACATTTTGGTTTGGATATGGATTGTATTGTTATTTTATTTGGATATGGAAATATATATGCAATGAATTGATGTATTCTTTCTACTGTATTTGGATATATGTTGTTTGAACAAGTACAATTTTTCTATAATAAGTACAAATATACTGCTGGGCAGTGGCAGTGGCCAGACTGCCCAGCAGATTTTTTTAAAATTCTGCCCAGATTTATCATGGTCAATTACCGTGACAATTTTTTAAATTTTGTCACGGTCTTTAACCGTGACAAACCTTATCAAGGTCAGAGATCATGACAGGACCGTGACAAGTCTAACGAACTTGTCACGGTCAATGACCGTGATAACAAAAGTTATCACCCCCAGACTAGTCATGGTCATTGACCTTGACAAGTTGGACTTGTCACGGTCAATAACCGTGACAATTCGACTAATTTAGTGTAGTGATATTTGAAGGGACCAAAATCCCCATTCCAACGGTTCACCCCCGTGCACAAATCGACCTTACGATTTGGATGAACGGTCCATTTCACTATCGAAAACTGATCAAGAGGCCATCGGGCGATCCCAGACCCTGTTTAACTCCAATTAACTTTCTCCCTTTAGTAGAGCTCAATAAATGATCGAAGGCCTCTACATCCCTTTCCAACGGTCTGTCCCATGTACAAATCAGCCTTATGGTACGAACGAATGATCCATTTTACCCTAAAAACTGACCTTGAGGCCACCAGGCACTCTCGAGCCCCGTTTGACCCTGGTTAACTCTCCATATTCAACGAAGCTGAATGAATATTCGAAGGTCTCTAAATACCCTTTTCAATGGTCCCTCGGTGCACAAATCAGTCTTACGTATGAACAACCCATTTTACTTCGAAGGGTCACTGTTGATGTAAAAAATTAGATCACTCTAACAATTTAATCACAGATAAATAAATGAGACAGAATATTTTAAAGTGGTTCAGCCTTGTATGAATGGCCTACGTCCACTGTTATGTTATTGCTGAGTGTTTGGGAATTCTCGATTACAAGTTCTATAAAGAAATTCCGGTCCCCCCTGAATGAGGGTGATACAAGGTATTTATAGCCATTAGGTTGTACATGAAAGGGTGTTACATTAAATGATACACCTATGAAAGGGTAATTCATTTAATGCTCTTCAAACGTGTGCGTCAAGATGATAAGCATTCAATGAATAGTTGAACTGTTGATTATCTGGAAATCAATGCTACGGTCGAGATGCAGCTCGAACCGCCTTAGTTGCTCGTCGTTTAAGAGTTCCTCAGAGCATTGGAGTTCCTCAGAGAGCTTGAGTTCCTCCTAGAGTTTGAGTTCCTCGGAGAGCTGGAGTTCCTCGGAGTATACTTGTTGCTCGGAGAAAGTCTGACTTGGTCGGGGGAATAGACTTCCTCGTTGCTATTGTGCCACGTAGATTGACACGTGTCTTCTTATTATTCATCCACATCAGCATACTAATTTTGGTATCAACAGAAGCCCCCAATGTTTCATATTTCGAACTTTGAGGAGTATGGAACATTCTTTCTCGGTATATGGCAATATTAAATGACCTTCCTGGGTTTTAGGAGCCTTTTCTTCGTATTTGAATTTCCTTCCAAATTCGCAGAATCCGCCTTTTTGCATTTTTATATGCGCTTCGATCTTCGTGCACTTTTTGTCCTTTTAGCCGCCGGTAGCGTAATAGTTTCTTTTTTGTAATCATTTCTTTCGTCGTTTCCCAAGGCAAAGTATTTAAGCTTCAGAAGCAATCCCATCGTCTTCTACCTTTTCAATTTCTGCTTTCGAGTTTTCTATAGGTTTTCTCTCTCTTGTGCGTTCATCCCTTCCTTCGTTTGTTTGTCAACAGATCTCCTCTTTCCTGTAAGATTTTCTTCCTTCTTCTTCATTTCTTTTTATTCACCATGGTTTATATTATCGAATCTCTTGATAAATTTCGTTTTGACTTTTCTATTCCTTCTTGGGTAACTTTGGAGAGTCTTTCTGAACCTTCAACTTATTTTAATTTGGCTGAGGGACATTGGTTCCCTAGCCTCTTTATTGCTGAATGTGGATTTTCTTTTCCACCAAACCCTTTGTGTTTAGAGTTCTGTCAGTATTTCGATGTTGTCCCTGCAAAAATAGCCCCCAACACATGGAGAATAGTTAATGGGGTGTATAGGTTAAATCAAACGCATGGAACTTGTATAGGAATTCCTGATATTATGTAATGTTATAGATGGGATGTTTTAGACAATGTTTTTTATTTAAAAACTAGGTTTTTGAATAGGGCCTTAGTAGTCAACCTCCCTGATGCAAACAGGGATTATTTTGAACACGGGGTAGTCATAAAAAATTGGCAACATACCCCTTTGGTTGGAGATGAAGTATATGAGGGTCCCAGATGCCCCCCATATGGCAATGGGATAGGTTATTTTCATCTTATTTTGTTTTTGAAATTATGATTTCATTGTGTTTGACAAAATATATGACTGATATTTCACTATGTATTTGTTTGCAGTTGACAGTAATAGAAAAACTCCAAAAGAATCAGAAGTAAATATTAAACATTTGAAACATATCTGGAATTTGCATCGAAGAGTTGCAGACGAGCACATCAGGTCTGCTTCATATTTTCTGCAGTACAGGAGCTACACATCATCCTTTACTGCTCGTCCTGTGGTCAGCATTAGTGACCCATTGCCAGCTTCTGAGGAATCTTCACCAGAATCTCACATTCCTTTAAGTCAGAAAATGGGCAAGAGAAGAGTTCCTGCTATCTTCGAGGAGTCTTCCTCTGCTGGAGATGGAAAGAGAAACAAGGTTGAGGTCCCAAAGGGGATAAAGAAAGTAGATGGTGCCTCTTCTTTTGCTCCTCAGAAGGCTGCCGAGAAGCCCCCAGTGGCTCCGAGCAAGAAAAATGCACCTGTGGAAGTAGTCCCAACCAAAAGTTCTTTGGTTGAAATTGCTGAAGTGCCACTGAGGAGATTGAAGAAATCGTCCTCGGTCACTTTGACTGAAACCATTCCCCAGCTCCAAGCTAGTGGACCTGGTGTTCTAACCATTATTCCCCCGAGTTCTGAGATAAGCTCGGTAAAGACTTGGACTATTCCTGAAGTCCAAGGGATAGAAGAAAACATGTCTAGGGATATGCTGACATCCCTAGCTACTCGTCACATTGCTTCAGTAAGTTTCTCTTATCTTGAATTTTTCTTTCTTTCCATCAATTCATGTATCTCGGCATTGACTTATCATTACCTTCTTTTTCAGCCGGTGAGTTGCTTTAACACCATAGTGAAGAAAGATGAAGCACTCAAGGCTTCTAGCTCCTCGTCTGGAGTGGAGGATGCCTTTGTGGGTTTGGCCCAATCTCTGAAGGAATCCCGTCAAAAATATGACGAGGATAAGGGTGAATGGGAGAAGAAGTTGACTGCGTCTGAGGTAGAGAAAGTGTAGTTGGGAAAGAAGGTGAAGGACTCGGAGAGAGAGAATAAAAAATACGCTGAGAAGCTCACAAGTTTTGGGGAGCTTGAGAATAAGTTGAAATCGGCCGAGGAAGAGTTGTCCCTTCTGCGAGAAGTAAATCGCCAGAAAGAGGAGGTGGAGGCCAAATTGCAAGTCACCGAGGATCTTCTATCCGAGAAGCTCTCCTCGGAGAAAATGAAGAGAAAAGTGGTTGTTAAAAAATCCTTTCGAACTGGTTGGGACAAAGGATGGGATAGGGGGGTAGCTGCAATGATGGCTCAGGTGCAGTATGGGAGTTTGAAATACTTCTGAGATGGTTGGGTTGCTGCCTTGCAAGAATTGAAGGTGAGCGAGGACTCTGAACTATTTCAACAACATCTTCCTGGTCCTCCTCCAGCTATTGAAGATGAAGAAGAGGATGAAGCTGCATCCGAGGAGTCTTCACTGATAGTGGGTGATCAAGTCATTGCTACACAACCCAACCAGACATCTACTGAGGAGATTTCTTCTTTACCTGCTCCTCCTGAACAAATCCCAACTCCAGCCAACCAGATTATTGTTCCCACCGAGCAACCAAGCTCCTCGTCCCAGCCTCCCGAGAAAGTCTTGGGAGATAAGGAAAAGCTGTGAAGTTGTTCGGTATTCTCTTTTATTTTTCCTTTTACTTGTACTTTGTATCCCAGATCTTTGTAACTTTGCCTTATGATCTAATAAAATTTGAGTTCTTTTCTTCCATATGATTGTATCTTCTCTATCTGCACTCTGTCTTGATCTTCTTTTTCTTTCTCTGTTAGTTTCTGACCAGGATGGATCTGCTGTCTGCTAATGACACAAAGTTGTTGCAGGAATGCCATGAATATTATAAAGCTGGTCACACAGACCTAAGTGCATCAGAAGTTGCCGACATCCTTGGCCAAGGTGCTTCAGAGCAGGCAGTAGAAGCTTATCAATACCTGAAGGGATTACTTGATCGAGCTGTAGCCAATAACGTGGCTTACTATGACATGATCGAGGAGCTTCAACATACTTTAGAATATCTTCAGACTCAGTACAAAGAATCAACTGCCCTTTTGCACGAGGGGTATGAAAAGAGGTATCAATAGCTTTCTGCCGAGACAGGCCACAAAAAGATCATTGTTGGGTACGATGTCAGGGAGAAAACCCTAAGGGGTGAAGTTGAAGCTTGTAGACAGATTGCCGAGCTGCTAGAGCAGGAAAATAACAATTTGCAGAAAGAGCTGGCATAATATAAGTCTGCAGCATCTTCTTCAACAGCTGTAATCCCAGTGACTGGTGAGGGATTTTCTTTTCTAGAGGTTGAGAATGCCAAATTAAGGCAAGAGTTGGATACCTTGAGAAGATCTGGTACTTCTACTGCTGCTCGGGGATGAGGAAGGGATTCTCGTGGACGAGGACGAGCTGCTCAGAATGTTGTCGAGGAACCAAGTTCCCGACCTGCTCGGGGAGGATCAAGAGCTCTTGGTCGTAATGTTGAAGAAGCTCGTACTCGATCAACGTTGGAAACTTAAGCGTTTCAATTGAATGCAAAAGATCGGGCCTTGTCTGAAATGTCTAAGAAAATCCAAACTCTGGAGGATCAACTTGCTTTGACCAAGTCTGCTCTGAAGAATAAGGATGATTTTGCCAGGAACCTTCATGAGCAGTTAGAGAGAATAAATTTCCAATTCCATAAACAACCTCGTGAGTTCTGGATGGCAGGCTACAACGAGGCCCTTTATCACTTGGATGCTCGTCTTGAAAATGCCAATAATGAAGGTTACAAACAGGGATGGTTGAACGCCCTGGGAGTATTAAAACTAGAGCAGGGCCATTATTTATGGGATTATCATACTCCTAGGCTACTAGACTTGCCTGCGCCACCTTATAAGTTGGACATGGAATGGATCCCATCTCGTGCCATTCCTCGGAGCTTAATTACAAAATACCTCGGTGACTAAAATCTTCATTCTCAGATCGACGTATCTCGTCCCGAGCATCTACTGGACACACCTTCTGTGATGAACGTTAGGATGCTGAAGGACTTGAACTTCATTAACTCTCCTCGGACTTTAAATGATCCGCCTGCTGGCGAGGAACCTATTTCAAAAGCTGAGGGAAAGAAACCAATAGAGTAGGGATCTCAATGTAATAGTTAGTACACATATGTAAATTGTAATTCATTTTGAATTTTAATGAAAGACTTTCATTTTCTGTTTGCAAATCTGTATTGCTATTGTCTTGTGCTTGTCAAACACTTTATATTTGTGATTGCATAACAATATCGTGTGGTTTAGTAATAAAAATTACAAGTATTAGTAATGTTGCTCGATCACTTAATAATAAAGTAATGAGTATAAAAATGTTTAAAAATTTCTCCAACCAACCAAGGTTGTCAAATTGTGCTCGTCGACCAATTATAGTTAGTGAGAGTTTTTATCCCCGACCAGCTATACTTGGTAAATTTTTGTCTTTTTCATAAAATGTGCCCGAACAACCAAGGTCGATGATTTTTCCTCATCGACCAACTACAGTTAGTGGGTTTTTATCCCCGACCAACTATACTTGGTTCAGTTTGGAATATTTGTTCTCCGAGGAACCTTTATGTAATAAACTTACTTCCCGGCCAACATAAGTTGGCATTTTGAGATAATCTCTTACTTCTCGACCAACATAAGTTGGCATTTGAGAGCATATTTTGTTTCCTAACCAACCGAGATTGGCCTTTTGTCGACCATCTTTTGTTCTCGCCCTTTTACCAACCGGAGTTGGTCGTGGGTTTGAACTATCATTTCCACTAGCTCTTTTACCAACCTGAGTTGGTCACAACAGTGTACTCCTCCTAACCAAATGAGTATAGTTTGTTCTCGCCCTTTTACCAACCGGAGTTGGTCGTGGGTCTGAACTATCAGGTCCACTAGTTCTTTTACCAACCTTAGTTGGTCACACTAGTGTACGCCTCCTAACCAAAGGAGTATAGTTTATTCTCGCCCTTTTACCAACCGGAGTTGGTCGTGGGTCTGAACTATCATGTCCACTAGCTCTTTTACCAACCTTAGTTGGTCACACTAGTGTACGCCTCCTAACCAAAGGAGTATAGTTCGTTCTCGCCCTTTTACCAACCGGAGTTGCTCGTGGGTTTGAACTATCGTCTTCTTTTTACTGCTGAGCAGCGTTGCGTACCGAGCAGCGTAGTGTTAAACACACTAGTATTCCCCGAAAAACTTTCAATAAAAGGAGAGAAGATTGTGAAATAGCATCATTTTATTCATATTGATGGAACTTCTTTACATTTTACATCACTGATAATACTTGTGTAGGTGTTCAGCATTCCATGCATTCTTAAATTCCTCTCCTTCTAGAGTTGCTATTCGGTAAGTTCCTGGTCGGACAACTGCAGTAACTCGGTAAGATCCATGCCAGTTTGCTTACAACTTATTGTGCTTCTGAATGACCTTCTTTAGCACGTAATCTCCTTCTTTTAAGTCCCATTTTTTCACCCTCTTGTTGTAGAACAGGGTTGTTCGCTATTGATAAGCAGCATTCCTAATGGCTGCCTCTTCTCTAACTTCCTCGAGCATGTCCAAATCTAATCTCCTCATCAAGTCACTAACTGGGGAATTCAAATTCAGCACTCTGTGTGTTGGAAGACCCAACTCGGCAGGTATTACAGCCTCACTTCCAAATGCCAGTATATATGGTGATTCTCCAGTTGCTGCTCGGGGAGTTGTTCGGTAAGCCCACAATACTGATTGTAGCTCATTAATCCAATTAGCTTTAGCCTCACTTAGCCTCTTCTTCAAACCATTTAGTAATGTTATGTTCATCACTTCAGTCTGTCCATTGCTTTGAGGATGGCATGGTGCTGAATGAGTCTTCAGAATGTTTGATTGACGACAATAGGCAACAAACTCCTCGTTATCGAATTGTGTTTCATGGTCTTTAATGAAGGCATGAGGGAGACCATATCGGCAAATGATATTCTTCCAAACAAACTGGTACACCTTCTCGTACGTCATGTCAATAAGTGGCTCAGCTTCTACCCACTTAGTAAAATAATCTACTGCAACGACGAGGTACTTGAATCTTCCTCGGGTCGTTGGCAGTGGTCCAACCAAATCCATTCCCCACATGGCGAAAGGCCAAGGGGAAGTTATCGGTGTCAACAATGCTTGTGGAGTTCGTCGGATGGAGGAAAAACGTTGGCATTTATCACATCTCCTAGCATAGGCTATACAATCAGCCCTCATCATCGGCCAGTAGTATCATTCTGTCATCACCCTTTGCAAAAGTGTCCGACCTGCTACATGGGCTCCACAAGACCCTTCATGGATCTCTTCAATCAATTCCTTCACCTCGGAGGGATGCACACATCTCTGCAAACCTACCATAATTCCTCGTCTATACAAAACACCATTAGTTAGTACATACCGAGCAACTTTAAACTTCACTTTCTTGGCCGCGAGTTTATCCTCCGGCAATTATCCCTCTTCAATATATTCCCTGGTGGGATCCATCCAAGATGGTCCTAAATCAAGGGTTATAACATTCATAGTCAGGTCTTCATCTATGCTTCTACTTTCTAACACCTCAATTGGTATCGTTCTTTGCAACTCGGTACAAGTAGCTGATGCTAGTCGGGCCAGTGCGTCTGCTTGTGCATTCTCCATTCTTAGTATTCTGATCAACTGAATGGCATTAAATTCTGCCAACAACTCCATCGCCTTTGCATGATATTTGACCATTAATTCTCCTTTAACTGCATACGTTCCCATTATCTGATTCATAATTAATTGAGAATCAATGAATACCATCACTTGTTGCGCTTCCATAATCTTTGCTAAATTAAGACCTGCTATCAAGGCTTCATACTTAGCCTCATTATTGGAAACTTTGAATTGGAATCGTAAGGCATATTCCACGTTAATCTCGTCTGGGGTGTTCAAAATAATCCCTGCCCCACAAACTATTGTGCAAGATGACCCGTCTATATATAATCTCCATGTAAGTAACTCGTCTTCAAATTTCTTATCTGATAGAGTTCCTCGGTGAAATATCTGTTGTTTCCTTTCATCCTCCCCTAGTATTTTTCGTTCTTCGTCGACTATCTCTCTTGCCCTTTTACCAACCGGAGTTGGTCTGGGTTTGAATTTGATGATCTTTCTACATCCACAAGCCCTTTTACCAACCGGAGTTGATCTGGACTTGTGTCTGTTGATCCTGTAACATCCACAGGTTGGTCAGCGAGCAACTTTTGCTCCTCGGGGGTATCAGGATATGTAAATTCTGCTATAAAGTCTGCTACAGCCTGCCCTTTTAATGATGATCTGGGTTCATACACAATATCATATTCACCGAGCTCTATTGCCCAATACATCAGTCTCCCTGATTTTTCTGGCTTATGAAGGGCTTGTCTCAATGGCATGTCGGTATACACGACGATGGTGTGGGCCTGGAAATAAGGCCTCATTCTTCTACTTGCTTCAATTAATGTCAATGCCAATTTTTCCAGCTTTGGGTACCTGATCTCTGCACCTCAGAAAGCCTTACTTGTTTAATAAATTGGCTTTTGGACTCCATTCTCCAATCTGATCAATGCCGAGCTGACTACATTCTCTGATACTGCCAGGTACAAGTATAACTTTTCTCCCATTACTGGTCTGGACAATAGTGGAGGTGCTCCCAAATACTTCTTCAAGTCTTGAAAGGCTTTTTCACATTCATCATTCCACTCGAAAGTTTTTCGAAGTGTTTTGAAGAATGGGAGGCATCTATCAGTTGCTCGGGATACAAATCTGTTGAGCGCTGCAACTCGCCCTGTAAGACTCTGCACCTCTTTTTTCGTCGTTGGAGATCGCGACCCTAAAAGAGATTTGATCTTTGCTGGATTTGCCTCAATGCCTCGTTGGTTGACGATGTACCCGAGGAACATTCCTTCTCGTACTCCAAAGGTGCACTTCATCGGGTTGAGCTTCATTTGGTATTTATCCAGTTGATCAAAGGTCTGACCTAAGTCAACTAGATGTTCAACAGCTTTTTTGCTCTTTGTCAGCATATCGTCGACATAGACTTCCATATTGCAACTGATTTGTTCGGCAAAAACCTTGTTCATCAGCCGCTGATATACCGCTCCTGCATTTTTCAAACCAAAAAGCATAACATTATAACAATAAGTTCCCCTAGGGGTAATAAAAGAAGTGCTTTCCCTGTCTTCAGGTTTCATTTTGATCTGGTTGTAACCAGAGTAAGCATCCATGAAGCTAAGCAGCTCGTGTCCCGAGGTAGCATCCACTAGTTGGTTAATTCTGGGCAATGGAAAGTGATCCTTTGGGCAGGCCTTGTTGAGATCAGTGAAATCAACACACATTCTCCATTTATTGTTTTTCTTCTTTACCATCACCACATTTGCTAACCAGTCTGGATATTTCACATGTTCAATGAATTGGGCTTTCTGGAGCTTCTCAACCTCCTCTTGTATGGCTTGATTCTTCTCGGGACTAAATACTCTTCTTCTCTACTTTACAGGCTTGATCTCCTTATTCGCATTGAGTTCGTGGCATAAGAAGTTTGGATCTATTCCTGACATATCTTCATGACTCCATGCAAAAGTTTTCTTTCTATTTCTCAAAAAAGTTATCAACTCCTGTTTTATTGAAACATCCAACGATGAACCAATCTGGGTTACTCGTTCAGGGTGCTCGTCGTCCAGAATAACATTTTCTGTAGATTCCACCACCTGTCCTTTTACAAGTTGGGATTCATCTCCGGGATCAAGTGTTTCAATTTCTGTACCTTCCTCCACCTGGTAGTTAGTAGTCTTTTTCCTTGATTCTTCAAGCTCCTCTTGCTCGGCAGACGAATAATAGCATTCCCGAGCTACTTTCTGATCACCTTTCACAACTCCTACTCCAAAATTGGTTGGGAATTTTAAGCACTGATGTACTGTAGATGGAACTGCTTCGAACTTCTTCAAACCTACTCTTCCCATGATGATGTTGTAAGCTGACTGCACATTCTTATCCATCACAAAGAAGCGTATTCTTTCTGTTCGACAAGCAGGCCAAGTTCCGATGAATATATCCAACTTGATCGTCCCAAGTGGAAAAACTTTCTCGCCAGCAAAACCCAATAGAGGTCTGTGATAAGGTTCTAATTGAGATAATTTCAAATTTAAACTGTCAAAGCATGAATAGTACATGATGTCGGCCGAACTACCATTATCTACTAGCACCCTTGAAATCACTACTTCTTTCATCCTCATTTGATCACTAAAGGGTCGTCGTGAGGGTAAAGAACACCTGCCAGGTCGTTTTTTGAAAAGCCAATGACCAGCTTCTCTTTGTTTACCTTCCTCTGGCGATCCTCTTCAGCCAAATTTATCCGCTGAATGTATGAGCAAGCCTGAGCCTCACTGAGGTAAGCTTTTCTTTCTGCAGTACGGTCTCCTCCTCTTGCATCTCCTCCTGTAATGACATTACAATCAAATGATCCAACGCGTATTGAAAATACCTCTCGTTCTGGCTGCCTTGGTTTCTTGGGAAGATCGGGGTCATCCTTTGTATCATCTTCATGATCCCTTTTCTTTTTCTCCTCTGCTCGATGAGGAGATCTAAACCGTTCTCTAGTTCGGTCATTATTTCTTCTTTCGCCTCCCCGATCAACATACTTTGCTAGCTTCCCTCTTCGGATGAGTGTTTCAATCTCGTTCTGAAGAGATATGTAATTTTTGGTCATATGGCCGTGATCCTTATGGAACTCGCAATATTTATCCTTGTTCCTCAGGTCAGGGTCTGACCTCAGTTTCTTTGGCCACTTTACTTCCTCGTTATTCTTGATTTCTTCCAAGACATGATTAATACCCATTTTCAAAGGAGTATAATTATCGAATTTCTTCAGGACTTCCCATGACGATTTATTATTCTTGGAATGCTTGTCACCGCCATTCCCCTTATGCTCTTTCTTCTTGGATTTGTCGTCTTCCACCTTGGTTTCTTTATCCATATTCTTCTTCGCAGCCATAGCCTCCTCGGTATTCATGATTTTGGACGCTTTTGCCATCAACTCTGACATAGTTGTAGGTGGATCTTTGGCCAAAGTGTAATACAACTTATTAGGCAACAACCCACTCATTAAGGCGGTGATTGTTGTCTTTTCCTCATAATCTATGACTTCCAGTTTCTCGTTATTGAAACGAGTTATGTAATCTCTAGTACTCTCACCAGATTTTTGTCTAACACTTAACAAGTGTGCTACTCTTTTGACTGGCTTTGCCCCAAAACAGAAATTACCGATGAACAACTCGGCCAATTGAAAGATAGTTGAAATCTTACCCCGAGGAAGATTGTTGTACCATATCTGGGTAGATCCAGTAAGAGTTCCTGAGAATGCTCTACATCTCATCTCGTCGGGGACAGCATAGATGTCGGCGGCAGCTTGATATTGCTCTATATGAAGAACAGGATCTGTCTTTCCATCATATTTGGGGGTCACCACAGGTGCTTTAAACTTTGACGGGGTAGGAAAACCCACAATGGCCTGGACAAAAGGTGTCCCTTGAACAAAAGTTCATTGTAAGGGATTCTTCGCCTTAGCCATTCCTCCCAATATATCCTCCAACCACTGAATGGAACCCTTCCACACATCATTTCCTTCCTCGGGCTTGTTAGTTCGAGCAATTGATTGCTCTGAAGTGGCCTCCTGAGATCTATCTTGACGAGCAACTGGTCGTGATTGTGCTGATCCTTCTCTGAGATCTGATGGTTGTCGAAAACTCCTCGACATGGTTTTAGGTGGACTCCTATTCCTCCTAGGGCCTAATCGACTGAAAGGAGACACCCTACTCAGTATTTCCAAGGCACTGGGTCTCTCTGGAGAGAGAGTGATACGTTGATCAGTATCTGTAGCCCTTATTGACGAAGTTCGCCCAGGTTGATAAGAGAAATCATCAGACTCCTTATTACGATATGACTCAGTATGCCTGGATCGTGAAGACTGTAAATAGGTTTACCTCTGACCACTTCATTGTCCCGAACGTGCAGGTGTACCGCCATGAAGGGTTTGTATGAGTTGTCGCATTGTTTCCTGCATGGCGGTTTATCCTTGAGCCAGATTCGTCATAATCCAAGCCAGATCTGGAGGTGCAGAGGGATTTGGAGGATTTCCAGCATTTCCAGCGTTACGATTGCTGGATTCCGGGTTATTTGTCATTGATGATGAATGATTTTTGGTGAAAAACGATAATAACAAGAGTTCCCACAAACGACGCCAATCTGTTGATGTAAAAAATTAGATCACTCTAATAATTTAATCACAGATAAATAAATGAGACAGAATATTTTAAAGTGGTTCAGCCTTGTATGAATGGCCTACGTCCACTATTATGTTATTGCTGAGTGTTTGGGAATTCTCGATTACAAGTTCTATCATGAAATTTCATTCCCCCCTGAATGAGGGTGATACAAGGTATTTATAGCCATTAGGCTGTACATGAAAGGGTGTTACATTAAATGATACACCTATAAAAGGGTAATTCATTTAATGCTCTTCAAACGTGTGCGTCAAGATGATAAGAATTCAATGAATAGTTGAACTGTTGATTATCTGGAAATCAATGCTGCGATCGAGATGCAGCTCGAACCGCCTTAGTTGCTCGTCGTTTAAGAGTTCCTCAGAGCATTGGAGTTCCTCAGAGAGCTTGAGTTCCTCCGAGAGTTTGATTTCCTCGGAGAGCTGGAGTTCCTCGGAGTATACTTGTTGCTCGGAGAAAGTCTGACTTGGTCGAGGGAATAGACTTCCTCGTGGCTATTGTGCCACGTAGATTGACACATGTCTTCTTATTATTCGTCCACATCAGCATACTACTTTTTGTATCAACAGTCAACAAGCTTATTCGGGCCCCGTACGACCTCGATTTATTCACATAAACACACACTTCACGGAGTCTAACAAGAGAAGATAATACCTTCCCATGAGACACCGAAAGGGCAGGACGGGTGCCTAACACCTTCCCATTTCGTAACTTAGTCCGCAAACCTTTGTACTACTTTGTTTTGCAAGCATTAGTATTGCCCTTGATGTCATTCTCTCGAGGCATCAACACTTCTTCTACCTATTTTGTGAAAAATAGGTAGGTAACTCTATCTCTATATACTATCCCATATTGACGGCGGCTGAGCACTTTGATAAAGGGCACAATCACACGTGCACGCACAGGAATGGGGGGAAGCTCTCATGTTCCCCCCTCGGGATGGTGACAAACTCGTAGGTTGATAATAAAAGGCGAATATTACGTGGTTCTTTTGTAAATTCAGGGTGTTATGCATTTAAAAGTTGCCACATGAGTGAATCAACAGGATGATTCTTGAGATTTCCACCCACCTAGCATCAAGCATGCCATGTTATGGATTCTTCTATCCACGGTAAAGTGAAAAATCAATTTAATTGTGGCTCAAGGGAAAAATACTTCCAAACCATATGTGTAACTTGTGAGCACTTATAAAATTTTGCAGTCTTGTCGTTTCCATTATTACAAGCCACATGTCCAGGCTCACCGCATATAGGACATTCACCCTTCTCTTCATCCTCAATGTGGTATTGTGGCCATCCCTGGGTTTTTTTTCGCGCTTCACTCGTCCCTCCCCTTCCTTGTGCTCATGTACACATGATAGGAAGGATAGAAGAAAAAGGGTTTCACGCCCTTTTTAAGGAGGATCCCCTTGATCGTCATCAATGTGGAGTGATGTACAGAGATAGAGTCGCCAGCCTATTTTGCACAAAACTAGCAAAAGAAATGTTGCATATCTTGAGAGAACGTCATTAAAAACATACTGATGCTTGCGAAACCAATAGTTCAAAGGTTCAGGGGATAAGTTATGGAATGGGAAAGTATTAGGCATCCAGTCCCACCATTTTGATCTCTAATGGGCTTGTGTTATTATTATCTTTAAAAAATCCGTGAAGTGTGTGTGTGTGTATATCTAAATCGATAAATGAATTTCTTAACTCACGTCATGGACAAAAAGGCGGAGTGAGATCATCTGTAGGAGTGTTCCCAAAATAATAATTAAAAAAAGTGTACACTTATCGAAATATCGATCGTTATGGTGAAATAATGATATATGTGTTTGATAAAATGTGAATAAGAATCATAAATACAATATATGGAAATAATATATGAATAAAAAATACAAGGAGGACTCGAGTCTCGAGCTTTAACCTGAAGCGCCTACGTAAAGGTATCAAAGTCCACGTAGCTTGCATGCAATACTAGGGTGAGGTTTATTCCATAAAACCAACCGTAGATTTTATTTAGATGTATGTGTAGAAGGAAATTTTGATTTGAGAAAATGTGAGGAAAAATCCCATTTGGAATTTATGAGTAAAACCCTCTTTTTCTTTTTTCTTTTTATAGAAAATATGTGATGTGAAGTACTACTAATAAAAAGGGATATTATTAATATATATGGACTAAGGAGGATGAAGTGCTAAAGTAAAGATTAGATAACTAATGCGAAAATAAGGAAATTTAAAAGAGAGAATATGTTTGGACCTTTTTGGAGACTTGAAGATTGATCTTAATTGTTAAAAAGGCTTCCTTGCAAGTAGATGAGGGACATAGGATGAGAGGGAAGGGGATATTGCTAAATTGGGTGTGGAAGTGGTGGAAATGAAAGGTTGGGAGAGGTTTTAAATGAGGAAACTTTGCTAAATTTAGAAGAACGTTACTGAGATCACTGAAGTTCATGTTTCTGGGGTGCCTTTCAAAATGAGCTCATTCTCTCCTAATATAGGGTCAAGGGGGTGCCAATAGACATTTTCCTTGTCCTACCAATCGATAGGCATCCCCAGATACACTGCCAATATGCAGTAAAATGGGTCAGCCATTCGAAAACGTCGTACATATTTCTCAAAAAATGATCATAAAATGGAATCCACAAGTCTGAATCACATACTGGGAACACCGTTGAAAAGGGTATTCAGATCCCTTTAAGAATCCATGGGGGTTGACCATTGGACAGGGTATTCATTTCCATTTAAGTATTCATTCAGTCTCCTTCGAGATGAAGAGTTGACGGAGTAAAATAGAGTATAGGAGAACGAGGTGGCCTTCAGATCAATTTTAGGAGGAAAACAGATCGTTTATCCAAATAATAAGTCTAATTCACACATGGTGTGGACCATTGAAAAGGGATTCAATGTTCAAAGATTCATTGAGATATTGCTCTGGTGAGGAAGTTGATTGGGGTCAAAATCGGGTCGAGGAGCTTCCAGTGACCTCCAGATCAATTTTTGATAGTAAAACAGATTGTTCATTCGAACCGTAAGACCAATTCATGCACGGGGTGGACCATTGGAAAGGGGATTCGGAGTCCTTCATGGATTCATTGATATTTCACTCTGACGAGAAAGTTAATCGGAGTCAAATGGGAGTTGGGGGAGACCCATGGCCTCTAGATCGGTACTTAAAGTACGACCTAGGGTTTTATGGTGAATGGGGAAGTGATAGTGACCTAAGGAGAGTATTAGGGTGGTCCTAGAATTTAGTTTCTATATATTCCCTAGACGGGTGAGATTTGGAAAAAGTGAAAGTCGTTGAATAAACACCATATGGATGTTTGGAAAAGACGCTGATTTTACGGACCAGATGGATGAGGATGACCGATTCATAGGGCCAAGGTCAATTATGAGGACGCAAGGTAATGATGCGAATGACCGATTCTGAGGGTTAAGGTCAATTCTGAGGACCTAAAGTTGATGACGATTGATTCTATGGGATGAGGTCAATTATGAGGACCTAAAGTTTTGACGATCAATTTTGAGGACCACGGTCAATTCTGAGGTCCTAAGATTGTGACGGTCAATTCTGCGGGTCGAGGTCAATTTTGAGGACCTAAAGTTGATGACCATCGATTCGGCGGGCCACGATCAATTATGAGGACCTAAGGTGATGACGGTCGATTCTGTGGGCCGAGGTCAATTCGAAGGACCTAAAGTTATGAAAATCGATTCTACGAGCCGAAGTCAATTTTAGGGCCTAAAGTTGAACAACCGATTCTGAGGTTCGAGATCAATTCTGAGGACCTAAAGTTGATGATGACCGATTCTGAGGGACGAGGTCAATTCTGAGGAGCTAAAGAGATAACGATCGATCATGTGGGACGAGGTCAATTCTAAGGGCCTAAGATTGTGGCAACCGATTCTGTAGGTTAAGGTCAAGTCCGATAACCTAAAATGATGATGGCCGATCTTTTGGTCTGAGGTCAATTCTGAGGACCTGAAGTTGAGGCGTGGGGAGGTTTGCTCTCCGAGGAGTCTTTTGTACTTGCAGCTTTATGTCACTTTGTGAGTTTACTGAGGAAAGGCATTTGATTGGAGATCATGTCCTTTTGTGGAGGAAATATATTTAGTTCAGAAATTCCACTAGGGAATGGGATGTAACCCTTCTAGCGAAGCTGAAATTCTTATGGTGGATGTTTTTGGAGGAAGTTTAGTCTGGGAATTCCACTGGGGAATTGTTGTGGTCTTTTGAACACACAAGTTTAGTGTTTTTTCTATGATATTAATCCATCAGGGGATTGTGGGATCTTAAAATGGCTTTTTTAATGAAGAAACATTTTCATACTTGTCGAGCATTTTTAGGAATTTTTTGGAGAATTTTTGGATTTTTCTCGCATTTTTTATACAAAATTTTAGGGGTTATGCCGACTGGCATGTGGTAGGTATTTCCATTTGGCAGGTCGCACGATCTCTTGGGTTTCCTTGGGTAGAGGAAAAGGCGAGTGACGATCGGTATTGGCAATGGTCTGTCGATCGGCATGTCGTTTAGGCTCCTATAAAAGGGGGCAAAACCTCCTAATTTTTCACATCTTTTTGCATCTGAATCTTTTGCTTCTTCTCTCTAAAATTCGTTTCTACGTCTTTCCTTTTTCAAAATTTCAAATGGCAATCTCTTCCAGCATTGAGGGACGCCACTTGGTGTGGTTGAGTGTGGATGATTAAGCGGGCCTAGAGTGGCGAGATAGGGTAACCCTTACCTTGTGTAATGAAAATGTGTTTGATCTATTTGATCATGTTGCTAATGAGCGCACTCTTCTATGTGAGCCTGCGCACCGCCATTCTTCTAGGGTGAAGAACCCTAGTGGCTATGTAAGTATAGTGACCTTTGGCATTCTTTTTTTCTTTTCTATTCTTTTCTTTGTTTTCTTATGCTGACAAGAGGGTTTTTCTTTTCTTTTTTGGTATTGACATTGCTTCTATGAGCCTGCATTCTAGGGGGCAACGGGGGTGAAGGATGTGTGGGAGGGTCTTCCATCGGTGGTGTGCTGGGTAATTATTTCTGCTGAATTTGGGCACTTGGCATAGTCTTTGGATGAGACATTGCGTCACACTGTGATTTTATGTCAATTGGGAGAGAGAGGTAGTGGGACACTACCCACGCCTTTCATTTTGGGTTTTGGGGAGATGATCGTGACTCCCATCGACGTGCAATAGTTGTTAGGGATAGACTGAGAGGTTGACATCGAATGCGATTCAGACGGCTTTGGGGATGTGGGTAAGATAGTTACTGGAGGCTCTATCCGCATCTCTTCTTTCAAGGAGGTTTTTTTGAGTCGAAGGATTGATGAGATGGAAGATCTGCAGGTGAGGCAGATGGCTCTATTATTTATTCTACTTTTATTGGGAGGTTTCTTGGTGGCAACGAGTGGCAACGTCATTTATATTTGGTTTTTTTCCATTTTTAATAATATTTTTGGAGGTCCCACTCTATGATGTCAATGCCCCAGGTGGAGAACGGTAGGGAGAAGTTATATTGTATAATTCCCAAGGAGGCAAGTGTTATAGATTATCAAATTGCTGACATTTAAGGCATCTTCAGATGTATGCAGTGCAATCTTGAACCCTAGTGGTCCAATAATACCCTTGACAGATAATCTTTTTAGTGAGCATATGACCATTCATGTGAGGTCCTCATTCCCCGCTGCGAATCTTCTACATCATTTCTTCAATGTCATTCCATGCGATGCAGTGCAAATGAGTTCCATCGAATTTTATTTTGAATAATTCTTTCTCACGGACGATGTACTAGCCAGCCATTTTGCGAAAGGTCCCCCGATATTTCTTTTTTGCATCTTGGGGATACATATTGTTCTTGAGGAGATGCTAAATATCGTATCACTTGTACTTGGCCATATCAAAATCTTCCTCCATGACGAGCTCAATGTTGTAGCAATGGGTTGGGAAATCTTATTTCTGGACTATGAAAGAGCCATGTTATTCCCTCGGGCATGTCGACCATAGAGGCTAAGGTAGCAAGGGCATCTTCTAAATCGTTCTTTGTGTGGGACAAGTAGTGGAAGGTGATATCTTGGAACTGAAAGGCCAAATATTCTAGGTAGCCGTAGAAGGGTAAGATCTTTTCGTCCTTGACTTTCCATCTTTTAAAAACTTCATCGATGATGAGGAGACATTCAGGTGTTTTATACCATTCTTGAGGGCAATTTCAAGGCCTACAATGTATGCCTTATATTCTATTATATTATTGGTGTAGGGAAAATTTAGATTGATGGAAATGGGAGTATGATTGTAATCAGAGGTTATTAGGAGTATCACAATGTCGTATCCCTTCTTGTTGGCATAATCATCAAAGAACATTTGCCATCGGAGGTCATTCTGAGAGGTGGAGAGGATATCTTCATCCGAGAATTTAGAAACCTAAACATCAACCTCTTCCATAGGGTAGTCAGTAAGGTAGTCAGAGATGGCTCTCCCTTTCATGGCTTTCTGCGTAACATACGTGATATTAAACTTAGATAGCAGCATCAATCATCGGGCCATTTGACTAGATATGTCGGATTTCTCAAGCAAGTATTTGATGGGGTCCATTCAGGATACAGGTCTGATGGGACAGAGATCATGTAATGCAGTAACTTTTGAGTGGCCCAAATTAGGGTAACACATGCTTTCTCTAAGGCGATGTAGTTGACTTCGTGCCCGATCAACTTTCGACTGGCACAGTAAATGTCTCTTTTTTTTAGATTTTCTTTAATTTATTGGGCTAGAGAAGCCCTTGCTATGGTATTTGTTATGGTCAAGTATAGGAGTAGAGGGAGACTAGGTTGCGATGGTATGAGTATCGGAGGTCGAGTAAGGTATAACTTTATTCGGTCAAAGTCTTCCTAACAAGCCTCATTTAAGATTTTAGTAGAATCCTTTCAAAGGATTTTGAAGATGGATTTACAAATAGAAGTCAACTAGTTGATGAATCGCCTGATATACATTAATTTTCCTAAGAATCCCCAGACTTCCTTATCCATTCGGGACGGTGGCATCTCGAGTATGGCTTTCAGTTTGGCAGGGCCTCCCTCTATTCCCTTCTCACTAACCATGAGCCTTAAAAGATTTCCTTTGGTGATGCTGAAAATAAATTTCTATGGGTTTAACTGCATCTGGTATCGTCGCAGTCATTCGAAGAATTTCTAAAGAGGATGAGTGTGACCTTCCTGGGTCTTATACTTGATAATCATGTCATCTACATAGATTACTAACTCCTTATGTATCAGATCATGCAAGATGGTTATGGAAGCGCTTTGGTATGTAGCCCCTGCGTATTTGAGCCCGAATGGCATAACCATGTAACAAAAGGTTCCCCGGGGTATGATGAAGGCGATTTTTTCTTGATGACCAGGGTGCATCTTGATCTAATTATATCTGAAGAAACCATCATCAAATGACTTGAGAGCGGGACTGGTCATATTGTCAACAATTATGTCGATGTTGGGTAATGGGTAATCATCATCTGAAGATGCCTTGTTCAAATCCTAATAGTTGATGCATATGCAGACTATTCCCCCTGATTTCGGTACGGATACATTATTGGCTAGCAATGTGGGATAACCTATCACCCGGATGAAGCCTACATTTAATTGCTTTATTACTTCTTCCTTTACCTTGACTTACCATTCAGTATGGAGCTTTCGTAGTTTTTGTTTTACCAATTTGCATTATGGGGGAGTTAGAATCTCGTGTTAGGTGATTTAAGGATCAATATCGAGCATATCATCATCGAACTAAGTGAAGACGTCCATAAGAAGCTCTTCGAATTACGTGTGCTCATGCTCTTCAAGGGTAGACCCTATCCTAATCTCGCACTATTGGATACTAGGATGGAGATTAATAAAAACAGTTTCATACTCATTCATTTGAACACGGTTATGTTGTTTGTTATTAACCTTATTAAGATCAGTTTAGCATTTTTCATTTGTAAAATCATCATCATCAAGAGTTTGATTAGATATAAGACAACTAACGTAAGGCACGATAAGATACTCAAAATATTCATTTATTTCATTTTAAAAAAATAGCGTTGAGAAAAACATCAAAAGAGGTCTTGATTACATTATAATCAGAAAAGGGAGGAACGGTAATAGAGCAAGAGAGAGGGTAAATAACTAGGTTGGGTTGTATCTCAGCAGGTGGAACTTGTATGGCATTCTAATTGAGGAGAGGCACATTAGTGGCCTTAATCAAAGTGGATGGGTCCGATGATGTAGTGCCTGAATGGATCATGTAGAGTGTCAGTCTCATGTCCACATATTGAATGAGTCTTTGAAGTCACTTCCCTCAGAGATCTTGGTAATGGTTACGGCTTTCTAAGTGAGAGGTTTCACTTGATACTGGAAGTCTTTGGCCCAAGAATAGTTGTCTTGACAAAAGATCTCCATCCCTTCCTTCATCTTCTTATCCACATCATCATACCATGGTTCAGGAAACCCACAAAAGGGGATGTCTTCAATCTCTTTGATAAATCTTTCATTAAAGGAATCCTTCGAGACAGTCTTGGCATATTCTAAACTTATCTTCAACCGTAGTTGGTGGATCATCCTGACTTATTTTAGTGAAGGCTGACAACCCAGGCCACATGGGGAAAGTCTTTTTTCAGGACTATGGGTTCCAGTATCCCTTGTTGATGTCATCCCAGCCCCAGCTTAGGAATAAAATACATATTCTTGAACACCTGTCTTGATGCAAAAAACTAGATAAGGCCTAATTAATTGATCACAGATAAATTAAGTAAACAAATAAGACATAAGATATTTTTAGAGTGGTTCGGCTCAAAGAAATAGCCTACGTCTTGCTATGTATTGACTGCCTTGATTTTTTTCCTCCCCCTACAATGAGGATGATACAATGTATTTATAGCCCAAGAGAGGTCTTGATTGTTGTCATGTGAAAGGATGGAATGTCTTTATTTGTTAGGAATTTACATCAATACATAATGATAATTAAATATATGAATGATATCGCTTCATTGGCAGTGCAGGCTGTAACACTGTTGTCAATTTGTCATCAATACAGGCAGTTGGTCGGGCTACAGAGTTGGTCAAGATTCATTATTGGTCGGACTCACTTGGACTAGTGCCACATTAGATGACACATGCTGGTTTGTGAATAGTCCACGTAGGATGGTAGATTTTTGTATCAATAGAAGCCCACAATGTTTTATACTTGGAGTTGATGCGAAAGTGTGAAATATTATTCTCCAACAGTAGCTCGGGCTCTTTGGTTTAGGTGCAGACCTTCCATACTTGTGAATTTTATCTACTCAATTGATATTTCGGGCGCGAATAACAATTTTGTAAAAATTTCAAATTTTAGCAAACTATTACAAGGTATCTTCGTCTTTTCCTTTATTATCCGCCGTAAACCTAAACGTCATTCTCTTTAATCATCACTTTTCCCAATTTCTGATGCATCTTATAAAAAGGGCAAAAAACTTTGATTATCTTCTACCTTTTTCTTCTGATTCCGCCATTGGGTTCTTTGCTTTCGTGTGATCATTTTCTTTCCTGTCTTCAGTTCTTTCTGAATCCTTAAATCTTTGTCATAATCTTCCTTCTGCTCCTTTGTTTTCTTTATCATGTTTTACTCTATCGAGCCACTTGATAAGTTCAGAATTGATTTTAATATTCCATCTTAGGTTATATTAGAAAATCCCACTTTTTCTTCTAATTTTTTCTCTCTTGCTGAGGGTCATTGGTTTCCCTCCATATTTATTGCTGAGTGTGGTTTCACGTTTCCTCCCAATCCCCTGTGTTTGGAGTTTTGTCAATATTTTGACATTGCACCTGCAAGAGTGGCTCCTAACACATAGAGAGTTGTAAATGGAGTATATAGATTAAATCAAATTTATGGAACCCATCTAGGGATTTCAGAAATCATGTTTTGTTATAAGTGGGTATCTAGTGATACCAGCTTTTATTTAAAAGCTAGGGCTATTAGTAAAGCTTTGGTAGTTAATCTCCCTAATTCTAATAGGGATTATTTTGATCAGGGGGGTAGTTGTAAAAAATTGGCAACATGCCCCCTTAGCTGGAGGTGCCAAATACCAAGGACCTAGATGTCCGCTCTTTGGCAATGGAATAGGTTGTTTTATGTTTTAATAAATTTGCCTGTTTATGTTTGATAAAGTGTCATACTGACTATTGTTTTATAAATTTATTTGCAGTTGAGAAAAAAATAAAGTACCCCAAAGAGAGTGAAGTAAATTTGAAAGAGTTAAAGTTTATCTGGCGTCTTCATAAGGTAGTTGCTGAAGAGCACGATATGTCTGCCTCTTATCTGCTCCAGTACAAAAACATTATTTCTTCTTTTATTGCCAGACCTGCTACCTCTCCTACTCTGGTTATTGATCTTGAACAAGAGGTTGCTATTGATTCTGATACTCCTCCATATGAAATTATGAATAAGACGAAGTTTCCTAACCTTTACAGCGGTAGTGCTTCTGGTTTCTAATCATCTGTTGAAGGAGCCAAGAATAAAACAGGGGATGTTATGAAGCCCCCATCCCCCAAGAGTCAAGTCCCTAAAGATCCCGTCCCCAAAGACGTGTCTCCTAAGGGTGTAGCTCCTAAAGAGGTTGAGGTTCCTCTGAGGAGACTTAGAAAAGGGCTTGCGGAGAAGCAAGTCCACCAAGTGACCGATCAACTGTCCTTGGTTGATTTACCTTCTTCTGATTTTATTCCTCCAACATCTATTACTCCTGATTTGGCTAAGAGGTTAATCAAGTTTTGTACTCTTCCAGACCACAAGGGGGTGGATGCCAAGCTCCCTAGAACGAGGGTCTTTAAATTGGCTGCTCAGAACCTTGCATTAGTAAGTAACTTTCATGTCTTGGTTTAGTTATCATTTATATTCCTCATATGCTCATTTTGGTCTTCATCTTTTGTAGTTCTTGGTACACTTCAATAATATGATAGAGAAGGATGATGTAATTAAGGCTTATTCTTCTTCAAATGAGGTGGAGGAAGCTTTATCTGGTTTGAAGAAGTATCTACTTAAATCTCAGCAGACTTTGGACACTGAGAAGAGCACTTGGGCAGAGAAACTCAAGACAACTTAAAATTCTCGTCAAACATCTGATACAAATTCCCTTGAAGCTACGTGCAGGGCCAAGGAAGATTGGCTCCAGAAAAAGGAAGCTGAGCGTAAGAAAGAGGAAGTTGAGCTCCAGAAAGAGGAAACTGAGTGCCGAAAAGAGGAAACTGGGCACAGGGAAGAGGCTGCTGAAGAGCTTGTATCCTCTGCCAGAGCTAAGAGGAAATCTGCAGTGAAGGCCTCCTTCAGTGCTAGTTGGGATAAGGGATGGAATAAAGACATTTATGCTGCTTCTGCTCACATTGAGTATGTGAAGAAAAAATGTTTCAGAGCTGGTTGGGTTGCTTCCCTTCAAGAGTTGAACACAAATGGAGATTCTAAACATTTTTAGAGGTGTATTCATGGTCCTCCTACAGTCATAGAGGATGAGTTTGAAGATGAAGCTGCTTCTAAAGAGTCTTCATTTGTAGTTGAGTCTGCTGTCAAATAGCTTGAGGTCCATAAGTCTTCTATTCCTCCAGCTGAGCAACTCCAGCCTATAGACCTTTTTTCTGCGCAGAACAAGAAGGTTGAATATGATAGGAAGAAGGTGTAAAGTTGTTTGGCATTTTCCCTTTTACTTTTATTGTCTTTTTTTCCATTATTTTGATTATACTTGAACTCTTTGTTATCAATAAAAGACCCTTTAGTCACTACTTCTTTATCTCCTATTACTTATAACGATTCTCCATCTTTGTTGTTAATTAGTGGTTATTTTCTTCTTGCTAGTTTATTGCTAAGACAGAACAACTATTTTCTCATCATATCGAGCTACTGAGGAGATGCAATGTTTTTTCCAAAGATGGTCATATGGACTTGTCCAAAGAAGAAAATGCTCAATTACTCGGTGCTGATACCACAGAGCAGGTTAAAGAATCCTACAAATATTTGAAGTACTTACTTGATCGGGCGGTAGAAAATAATATTGCGTATTATGAAATGATAGAAGAACTTCAAGAAAAGTATAAAGAATCCACTGCACTATTGCACCAGAGCTATGAGCAAAAATATCAAAGCTTAAGTGTAGGTCAGGGCTTTGATAAGTTAATCTCTGTTTATAATAAAAAAGAAGCTTTACTTGGGGTTGAATTTGAAGAAACTAGGACTGTTGCCAAACTCCTAGAATAGGAGAATAATAATTTGAGGAATTAAGTGAGTCTTCTGAAGTCTTACTCTGGAACGGTTGTTGCTACTACAGATGAAGTTTATTCCTTTTAAAAAGTTGAGAATGCCACATTGAGGGATGAATTAGAGGCCTTGAGGAAACTTAAATTTGCCTCTTCTTCCCGAGCCAAAAATAGGGCTAGTCGAGGAACCACAGAGGAAATTAGAACCCAATAGGCCCTTGCCATCCAAGCTGCATAGTTAAAATCAAAGGACCGAACTGTTGCTGAGATGTCTCAAAAGTTGTAGGCTTATTCTGAATAATTATCTACTTAATCTTCCCAATTGGAGGCTAAGAATGGGGTACTGAAGAAGCTGCAATCACAAGTTGATAGATTAACTTTTTAATTCCATAAACAGCCCAGAGAATTTTGGATGGGTGGGTATAATGAAGTTTTAGGACATTATGATGATAGACTTCAACAGGCCCAGAATGAATCCTACAAATGGGGTTGGATAAATGCTTTAATTGTGATGAAGGTGGATGGTAACGACTCTTTATGGGATTGGTATGATCCGTGATTGTTGCAGCTTGGGAATCCTGCCTTCAAGTTGGATGTTAATTGGGTACCTATTCACCGTATTCCCCATTTCTTGATTTCCAAGTACTTGGGGGATTATGAACTGCATGATAAACTAGAGATCGTTCGTCCTCCTCATTTGATTGACCGTTCTAGTAGCAACAATACCAGGATGCTTCAGGACCTTAACTTCATCAACTCTCCTTTTACTTTGGATAATCCTCCAGCTGGCATGGATCTTGTCTCTAAGGCTGAAGGAAAGCGTCCTGTAGAATAAACTTTTGTATTTTATTTTTCCATGTTTAATAAAAAATATGTAATCATTTAATTTCATTTAATGAAAAAGTTATTTTATGCATGGATCAACTTTCAGTCAATCTCTGAATGTTTTGTCAGTCTGTGACTATGAATGGATCAACTTTTTTAGTTAATCTCTAGTTTTTCATTGGTTCCATTGATATTCTTAGGATTATCCTATGTTTTCTACCAATTACCAATGTTTCACCATGGTTTTACTAATGTACCTAAATTTTATGGTAAGCGCATTAGTTAATTTGGTTCCCAGGCGTGAGTGGAACATTTGTCCATCTTTTAGCCCAGTTTAGATGAAAATTATTCATTCGGGTCTTCATTAACCAAGCATTTAGGACTTATAAATTTTCCTTACGTGGTTGTAGATGTTCGACAACCAACCTTGTTGGTAGTCTTGGTTAATACCGACCAACTTTATTGGTGGCTTTCATTGATGCCGACCAACTTTTTTAGTGGCCTTTGTTAATACCGACCAACTTTGTTGGTGGCCTTTGCTAATGCCAACCAACTTTGTTGGTGGTTTTCTTGATGCCAACCAACTTTGTTGGTGGTTTTCTTGATGCCGACCAACTTTTTTGGTGGCCTTTGTTGTTACTGACCAACTTTGCTAGTGGCCTTCATTGATACCGAACAACTTTGTTGGTGGTTTTGTAAGTGCATAGCACTAGTACTCTAAAAAAGAAAACAACAAAATAACAATTTTGGAAAGTCATGTTCTCATTAATATTGAAGTGAACTGAGTATAACATAACTACATTTACTAATAATACTTCTTCAGGTGCTCTGCATTCCATGGGTTCTTGAATTCTTCCCCTTCCAATGTCTCAATCCGATATGTGCCTAGTCGGATAAATGCAGCAATATAATAAGGCCCATGACAATTTACTTCTATCTTATTGCTCTTCTGAATTACTTTCTTCAAAACATAATCACCCTCTTTTAAGTTGCTCGGCATGACCCTCTTGTTGTAGAAATGTGCAGTTCTTTGTTGATAGGCTACATTCCTCACATCTGCATCTTCACGGACTTCTTCTAGGATGTCTAAATCCAACCTTCTCATCAAATTACTGATTGGGGTATTAAAGCTAAGAACTCTATGCGTAGGTAAACCTAACTTAACAGGAATTACGACTTCAGTACCAAATGCCAGTAGGTAGAGAGTTTCTCTAGTAACTGTTCTGGATGTTTTTCGATATGCCCATAGTACAGAATGCAGTTCATTAATACTATTTCCTTTTGCATTTTCCAACCTTTTCTTCAGACCATTCAGCAAAGTTCTATTAGTTACCTCTATGTGGTCGTTGCTTTGAGTTTGACCGGGAGTAGAGTAGATTTTTTGGACATTGGACTAGGTCCAATAAGTAGCGAATTCATCGTTCTCAAACTGTGTGCCATGATCAGTTATAAAGGCGTAGGGTAAGCCATACCTGCATATAATACTCTTCCAAATAAACTGATAAACCTTTTCATAGAACATATCGATCAACGGTTCAACTTCCACCCATTTAGTAAAATAATCAACAACTACAACCAAGTATTTGAACCTTCTCCGGGTGGTCGACAGAGGCCCAACCAGGTTAATTCCCCACATAGCAAAGGGCCAAGGGGATGTGATTGGTGTTAGGAGACCTTGTGGAACCTTGCGTATGTTGGAAAACCTCTGGCACTTATCACACTTTTTGGTGAAATCTTCACAATCTTCTCGCATAGTTAGCCAGTAGTATCCTTCTATATCAATTCTCTACAACAACATTCTTCCTACTATATGGGCTCCCTCGGACCCTTCATGGACTTCTTCAATTAAATCCTTCACTTAAGCTGGATGTACACACCGTTATAGACGAGCAGGTAATCCTCTTCTATATAGTAGACCACCGTCTAGCACATATCTTACAGCTTTGTATTTCAACCTCTTAGCTTCAAGTAGATCGGCTGGAAGAATCCCATCTTCAATATATGCTCTTATGGAGTCCATCCAAGATGGCCCCATATCAATTGCAATAAAGTTTACCATCAGATCTTCATCAATGCATATATTAGCAAGTAGCTTAATAGGAATAGTTCTTCGTATATTCGTTCTTATTGCTGAAGCTAACCAAGCAAGTGCATCTGCTCGGACATTCTCAAATCTTGGAATCCTAACCATCTAAACTGCTAGCAAAGTTTCAATTACTTCCAAAGTTTTGATCAAATATCTGGTCATCAGTTCTCCTTTTAGTGCATATAAACTTAACACCTGATTTGCAACTAACTGCGAACCACTGTACACCACAACTTACTCGGCGTTCACTGATTTAGCTAAATTTCATCCAACAATCACAACTTCATACTCTGCCTCATTATTGGTGTCTTGAAATTATAATCATAGAGAGTACTCTATATCAAGCTCGTCTGGAGTATTGAGAATGATTCCAGCTCCATATCCGATTGAACAAGATGACCCGTCAACAAGCAGACTCCATATGAGAATATCGCTATGAAATGCTTGGTTTGTTAAAATCCCTTTAAAGAATATTTTATCCTTCGCCTTCTCATATTTTCTCTTCATCTCCCATAGTCCACTGAACGGCTCTGATTAGTCTTTTTCTATGATTTTCCCTGTTTGGAGTTGGTCGATCGTATCTTCAATAGGTTTGTTGACTCGTGAATGTTTCTTAGCTAGAGTTCCTTGTTGCTCTAGGACCTCTGGATAAGTGAACTCTGCAATAAAATTAGCCACAACTTGGCCTTTTAAAGCAGTCTTTGGTTCATACACAAGGCCATATTCCCCCAACTCCATAACCCAATACATCAGTCTTCCAGATTTCTCCGGCTTATAAAAACCCTGCCTTAATGGCATGTTAGTGTAGATCACTATGGTATGGGCCTGAAAGTATGGCTTCATTCGTCTACTAGCTTCAATTAAGGCCAGTGCCAATTTCTCCAGTCTGGGATATCATACTTCTGCTCCTTGAAAAGCTTTTCTAGGGTAATAAACTGGATTTTGAACTCCATTTTCCTCCCTGATCAAGGTAGAGCTAACTGCTAACTCAGATGCCACCAGATAGAAATACAGCTTTTCTCCCAGCATTGGTCGAGAAAGTAATGGTGGTGTTCCCAGGTATTTCTTCAACTACAGGAAGGATTTTTCACATTCATCGTTACATTCAAAGGTTTTTCTGAGTACCTTAAAGAATGGCAAACATTTATTCGTTGCTCGGGACACAAACCTGTTGAGTGCTGCTACGCGTACAATTAGCTATTTGAATATCCTTTTTACAGGTCGAATATTGCACTTCGATAAGAGATTTAATCTTATTTGGATTATCTTCAATACCTCTTTGATTCACTATATACCCAAGGAACATTCCCTCCTGCACTCCGAAGACGCATTTGGTGGGGTTTAACTTCATTTAGTACTTTTCCAATTGATCAAACGTATTCCTGAGGTTGGTAATATGATCAGCATTTTTTCTGCTATTTGTGAGCATATCATCAACATATACTTCCATGTTTTTGCCTATCTGCTCCCCAAATACTTTGTTCACCAGTCTCTGATAAGTAGAACCCGCATTTTTCAGACCAAACGACATAACAATATAGAAACAAATTCCTTAGGGAGTGATAAAGGAAGTACTTTCTCTATCTATATTTTGACTTCATTTTGATCTGGTTATAACCAGAATATGCATCCATGAAACTCAGCAGCTCGTTCCTAGAAGTAGCATCTATTAATTGATCAATTCTTGGCAAAGGAAAGTGATCCTTCGGGCACGCTTTGTTCAAGTCAATAAAATCTAAAAACATCCTCCACTTGTTGTTCTTATTTTTTACCAAAACTACATTGGCGACCCAATTAGGATACTTCACATCTTTAATAAAGGAAGCTTTTAGAAGCTTCTCCAATTCTTCTGGTATAGCCTGGTTCTTCTCCGGGCTAAAAACTCTTCTCCGCTGCTTCACAATTTTGACCTCCCTATTGCCATTAAGCTCATAACACAAAAAATTCAGATCTATGTCTGGCATATCTTCATGACACCAAGTAAACACCTATTTTCTTTGCCTTAAGAAAGTTGTCAACTCCTGCTTAAGAACTGGTTCCAATGATTCTCCTATTTGAGTTGTTCGTTCTGGTTTATCATCATCCAGAATAATGTTTTCTGTTACCTCCATCATTTGGCCTTTTACGAGGTCAGATACATCTCGTGGATCTAAGGTTTCAACCTCAGACTCGTTGTTCGGCTCAGATGTATCTACTTGATAAGTGGTTGTTTTTTTCTTTGTCTCCAGCATATCTTCTTCCTTGGCAGAGGAATAGTAGCACTCTCGAACTACTTTATAATCTCCTTTCACTACTCCAACTCCAAAGTTAGTCGGTAATTTCAGGCATTGATGAACAGTACAGTGTACATCTTCTAACTTCTTCAGACCAACTCTTCCCATAATCATATTATAAGCAGAATGGACATTTTTATCCATTAATTAATCTCACATTCGCTCTCCTGCTCGTCGTTCATGTCCCGATCAATACGTGTAGCTTGATAGTACCCAAAGGAAACACTTTCTTGCCTAATAATCCAATTAGTGGCATGTGATAAGGTTCCAATTGATTGAGTTTTAAACCCAAACTATCAAAATAGGGATAGAACATGATGTCTATCAAACTGTCGTTATCCACTAATGTTCTTGCTACCAATACTTCTTTCATCATGACTCTGATCACTAAAGGATCATCATGAGGATATAACACTTCAGATAAACCATTTTTAGAAAAGCCAATTACGAGCTTATCCTTGTTAAATTTTCTTGGTCGGTCTTCTTCGATGAGGTTGATCCACTGGATATAAGAACAAGCTTGAGCCTCATTGAGGTAATCTTTCCTTTCAGTTGTACGATCTCCTCCTCTGGCATCTCCACCTGTAATCATGTGATCATCAAAAGATCCAAAACTGAGTGTGAATACTTCACGCTCCGATTATCTAGGCTTCTTGGAAATATCAAGATCATCTTCTGAATCATCGTCGTGGTTCCTCTATTTCTCTTCACTGGGTTTAATTGGGGATTTAGATCTCTGTCAACCTCTACCTCCATTTTTCCCACCATTATGTCGATCAACAAATATGTTTAACTTTCCTCTTCAGATCAGTTATTCTATCCCATTCTGGAGGGCAATACAACGATTAGTAATACGACCATTATCTTTATAAAACCCATAGTACTTCGACTTGTCCCTATTATTAATAGGTGACCTCAACTATTCCAGACAACTTAAATCATTGTTGTGCTTGATTTCTTCCAACATATGATTTATGTCTACTATTAAGGGAGTGTATTTAGTGAATTTTCTGAGCCAATCTTGACCTTCTGTTCCCTTCGAACCCCTGCGTTCGTTGTGATTCTTATGCTCCTTATTATTTGACTTCCTTTTTATTTTTTCTTCCGCCTTTGCGTCTAAATTATTTTTAGCATCCATGTCTTCCTCGAAATTCATGATCTTCGCTGTTTTGGCCATCAATTTTTTCATCGTCTTTGTTGGATCTTTTGCCAAAGTGTAATATAATTTATCAAGGAGCAAACCACTCATTAGGGCAGTGATTGCATTCTTCTCTTTGTAATCAATGACTTCCAGTTTCTCGTTGTTGAAATGAGTAATGTAATCCCTCTTACTTTCTCCTTCTTTATGTCTTACGCTGAGCAAATGAGCTACTCGTTTCACTGGCTTTACTCCAAAGCAAAAACTACCAATGAATAGCTTGGCGAGTTATTAAAAGAAAGAAATTTGTGCTCGAGGAAGGTTGTTGTACCAGATTTGAGAAGATTTAGTGATTATTACTGAGAATTCCCGGCATCTTATCTCATCAGGAACATCATAGATATCAGCAGTTGCTTGGTACTGTTCTATATAAAGAACTGGATCAGTCTTCCCATTATATTTAGAAGTGACCACTGGAGCTTTAAACTTGGTTGGGGTAGGGAAATCTATGATGGTTTGCACAAAGGGGGATCCCTTAATAAAACTTCTTTGGATGGGATTCTTGGCCTTGTCCATTTCTCCCAAACTATCTTCCAAATATTGAATAGAACCTTTCCAAGCTTGACTGTCAGCTCCAGATCTATGGGTAGCAGTTTTTCCATATCGACCATCAGATCGTGCTGAACTTTCTTCTTGCGAACCTTCCCTCTGACTGGATCTATGATTTTATCGGGTGCTTAATTTGGATTAGGTTGAACCTTACCTTAAATCGCATGGTCGTCGAGTATCTCTTGATGCAACCCTTTGAGAATTTCCCTTGGGTTCCAGACGATCAAAAGGAGAGGCCCTACTTAGCCTTTCTAAGGCACTCAATCTTTCTGGGATGAGAGATTGTCCATTAGAGGAATTAGTAATCCTGATGAAGGAAGTTGCTCCAGGCAGGTATGAAGGATCCTTTGAAGTTCTAGAATGGCTAGGCCCAACACTCTTGGATGGCGACGGTGGCATATTAAATTGTGAAGGAACTCTAACTTACAGAGTTTGGGCCAACTGTCGCATGGTATCTTGCATAGCCTCTTGACCTTTGGCTAAACTAGCCAGAATTTCTGTTAAATTGTGGTTATTTAGGGGGGAGAAGGATTAGGCGAAATTCCCTCATTTTTTATACTTGATTCAGGAATCTCAGTCATGGATGGTGAATGAGTGACAACGCTTAGTAATACGTTCCCACAGACGACACCAATCTGTTCATGAAAAAAACTAGACAAGGCCTAATTAATTTATCACAGATAAATTAAGTAAAACAAATAAGACACAAGATATTTTTAGAGTGGTTTGGCTCAAAGAAATATCCTACGTCCACTATTATGTATTGAAAGCCTTGATTTGTTTTCCTACCCCCTCCAATGGGGGATGATACAATGTATTTGTAGCCCAAGTGAAAGGATGGAATGCCTTTATTGCTAAGTATTTTCATCAATACATAATGAGAATTAAATATATGAATGTTGTCGCTTCATTGGCAATACAGGCTGTAAGACTACTGTCGATTTGTCATCAATATAGGCAGTTGTTCGGGCTTCCTTAGTTGTCGAGCTTCCTTATCGGTCGAGCTGCAGAGTTGGTCGGGCTTCATTATTAGTCAGACTGACTTGGACTAGTGCCACATTAGATGACATGTGCTGGTTTGTGAATGGTTCACGTAGGGTGTTAGATTTTGGTATCAATAATCTGTATCACAATGGCATTGTCGTGAGGGATATGCTCTGGACAGACTCGATCTTTAAAATCACCCCCTATCGAAAGAGGAAACAGATCAAGCCTAAAGTAAAAAATAAGAATATTATTCATCCTATTTTGTATTTCAAGCACCGGATTGTTGGTGTTGGAATTTTTAAATCATCGTCTCCCAAAATGGTAATGACTTGCCCCTTGGCAAATAATTCCAACTTCTAATGAAGTGAGGAGGACACTCCTCGAATGTTATGAAGCCATGGTCGACCAAGAAGCAGATTGAAGCATGTGGGTATATCAATAACTTGAAACTTAGTAATAGAATTGATGGGGCCAATCTTTATTATGAGTGTCATGGATCCCATCACTTCTTGGCAATTGTGGTTCTAGGCACGCACCGCGACATAAGTAGGAGCTAGGTCACTTACTTTTAACCCTATGCAATTGAAGGTTCTTAATGGTCAAACATTGAGGGCAAAGACATTGTATACGAGTGAGAGCGGTACTATCTTCCCCATCACTTCAAAGGAGATGTTGAGAGCATAGTTTTGGTTAGGGCCAACCTTTGAAATCTCTTCTTCATATAAGGAAAGGAGTCTAGTGGTGGTCAAAGACCCAACCAGGTTCATGCTTCTTCTGGAGTGGTGGAAGAAGGGACTACGGCCCCAGTGAGTAACTTTATCAAAGCGTTTCAGTGTAATTGGGAATACATGAGAGTCCCTATAAGGTAATATTGGATTGAGTCTTTTTGAGTTGGTCTAGGATCTTGCTTTCCTCAATGGTTATCTCCGGTATGGAAAGTTCTTTGGACACTCCCTATTCCTTATCTATTCGTGATGGATGAGGACTCGGATCCTATAAGTGTCACCCTGATCTGGTCATATGGTTTAAGAAGGTGGGGAAGAACAAGAACCTCGTTTCTTCATCGATTTCTAGTTGTACGACTACTTTACTGATTTCCCCCAATAGGTCCACAAAAATGATCATCCCATATATGTTGATTATTGGACTAACCTTTTCTTGACTCGGATCATCATTAGAGCTGTCAAATTAATCCCCCCCCCCCCTCCAGTGGCAATAATGTCTTCCTCCCAAGAGAAGTTAATACATTCCATAACCTCAACCTTTTCTTCATATAAATCCTCTGTAAGGACATATAGTATATAGTCTATATAAAGTATGTCATATAACGCTACAACCGTCGAGAGAAGCTCAAGATCATTTGTTCAAGACGACGGATCCAAATTTTATGTATCTTCAACATAGGTGCAACATGAGGTATAATTTTGCATCGAATGTGCTTAAGTTTTGTAAATGTTTTACTTTAGCATTGGGATATTTTTCTAAGTTGTTGCCTAACAAAATGAGGCATTTTTTCTAAGTCAAAATAATTTTTGAAGACTTGTAGGTGAGCTTTTTAAAATAAAATTTTCTCGGTCCTATCGTTCAAACGACAGCGTCTAACGACAGTAATGTTGTTCGAAGGGTCGCTTGAAGGGTCGTTTCTTGTTTGCTTCAAACAAACCCGTACTGTTTTGTGTTTTTATTGGTCGTTTGTAAGGTCATTATTAACGACATGAGATGTTGTTAAAACGACTTATACATGTCGTTCAAACAACTTCTAACGACATGCGTCGCCTCAAGAATTTTGTCCAACTATAAATGCATATTTAGAAGACCTATTACAATAAGACTTTTGATATACGAAAACTTCTCCTTGGCAAACCTTTAGTCTTCATCTTTTACGGTTAAAAACCTTATTTTTTTATTCACTAAAACAACCCAATTCTTTTGTGAATCATTTGTGGAACCCAAAATACTTCTTGAAAGTTTTATCTTTGTGGAGTGTCATCTCTACTGCTGGATTGGTGGTTCTTATAGGAGCTGCTTGCTGACGACTGAGGTCATTGAGATTCTCGAGGGGATCTTTGTTGGTTGATGATTACGGTCTATGTGGGTTTGCTGTAGTAAATTTAGTTCAGATTAAATTATGTAATTTTAAGTTGCGATTTATGTTATACAGTGAAATAAAAATTTTATCCAAAAGGTTTTTTTCCTGAACCTCAATATTTGTGATTATTTGAATTTGCGTATTTGATTTATATCACATAGATGCATGATTAGGGTTTAATTCATTTGAATCAAAGATTGACTCTAATTAAATAAGTTTAAAATTAGAAAATTACGAATTAAATTGATAATTGATATCACGCACTTTACAAATTGGTATCAAAGAAGGTTACTCTAAATTATCGAGTGATTCTATTTCCGCAAAATTTTTGTGATATCGATTTTTTTTTTCAAAATCTGGTTTTGAAAAATTTTGCAATTTTTTCAATGGATAACTTATATAATCGGCTGCCCGTCCTTGATGGAACGAATTATACCTATTGAAAAGCCCACATAAAATCGGGTTTAATGGCTATTGATGAAGATGTCTGGACTATTTGTGAAAGAGGGTGGATCCTCCCACTATCACCGTTGACAATGTCACCAATCCCAAACCTGTGTCGGACTAGACTGAGGATGATTATAAATGGATCAACTTTAGCGCTATTTCTGGAGCCGTCACTCCTGATGAGTTCTACTAGATTATGAGGTGCATCATATCTAAAGAGGCATGGGATATCCTCCAATTGACACATGAAGGTACCAATGCGGTTAAGGCGTCTAAGTTATAAAATTTAACCACCCAGTTTGAGACAATCACCATGTCAGAGTCCAAGTGTTTTGATGAGTTATATGCTAGATTATCGGATATATTCAATATGAGTTTTATTTTGGGTGAGAAAATTAAGGACACGAGGGTTATTAAAAATATTTTTAATTGACTCCCATCCCGTTTTATTCTTAAGGTCACTGTATTAAATTCTTTGGGGATAATAGATACACTTATGGTTGAAGAACTTGTAGGAGACCTTCAAACTTATGAGATTGACATGTTCCCTACAATCGTTAAGCCTAATGATAAATGGATTACTCTTAAGTCACAATCTAGAAAAGGTGAGGAAGTGTTTAGGAAGAAGAAGAAGAAGAAGAAGAAGAAGAAGAAGAAGAAGAAGAAGAAGAAGAAGAAGAAGAAGAAGAAGAAGAAGAAGAAGAAAATGAGATTTTGTGAATCCGAGTCTGAAGGAGAATTTGATTTTGATGATGTGGCCATGTTTGCTAAAAAAATTAATAAGTTTCTCAAATTTTCTAAAGAATTTTTTTCAATAAAAAGATGTTTGAGAAAAATAAAAAGAAAGAAGAGGCCAAAGAGAGCAGTGACAAAGAGAAAGAGGAAGAGGTGAGATGTTGTGAGTGAGAGGGAAAAGAGCACAAAGCGTTTGAATGTCCCATTATGCCAGCCACTCTTAGCAATAGAGAAAGGGCAAGAAAATTGATCATCAGGAGTGAGTAGTTGATCGTCGTAGGTTAAGAAAAGAGTGAACTTGAATCCCATGTGTCCCAACTCGAGAGAGATCTCGAATGTTCCCGATAGCTCAAGGTTACTATAGAGGATACATCTAACAATGTAGGAAAGATGTTCCTCGGTACCTATTTGGGTAATGTTGAGAGATTAGGAATAGGTCATGACGGTGCATCTACTTCCCATGTTGCACCCAAGACGGTTCTAGAGTTTCTGACCGATCCATATGGCTCTCAACCCAACCCACCTAGGCGTCTATTACCCAATAGGATAGCGGATCCTAGACGTTTTGTGAGAGGTGTTCCTAGGCCCGTGTATGTTTTCACCCATTACAAGAAGAAAGGACACCTTAGGGAATTCTGTTTTAAGGTAGGTAGTGTGTCTTATAGATTTTTACCACATGTTCTCATGCACCAACACATGATACTTTGCATGATCATGCACATCACATGAGAGAGTTTGAGCATATTCGAGAGCAGGTTAAGTTTTTAGTCAAAACTTCACATGATTTTATGGATTTTTTCATAGAATGTCACCACCTTTGAAATACTCCTCCGCACCTAATGGTTGAGGTTTTGACTTGTTTGTTAGCATAGGATGATTTTCATGATTATATTTTATGCCTATTGCTAGTGTTCACCACTTTTGTATTTATCTTTTCCTTTTTGTCATAGTTTTTAAAAAACCAAAAATATTTTTGGTTTTGAAAATATTTGAAAAAATACAAAAAGAATTTCTATTTTTTGAGCAAATTTGAAAAAGCCAAAAAGATTTTATTTTGATAAAAGTTTTTGAAAAAGACAAAAATATTTTTTGCATTTCGTTTTACGTCATTTATGGATGGACAATTAGGATGACCAAGTCACAACATCATTCCATATCCATGTGACTATTTGATAGTGTTTTGAGACAATACATCATTTCATCCTTATGCTTTGTAATGTTTGGAGTCATTAAGATGAAATTTGAGATTAATTTGTACGTGTTTGACTTATGATTTCCTTTAATGAACACATGCACATATTTGTTTATTATTGTACATGTCTATCACATGTTGGCCGAAGTGTTTTCATTGCAATCCTATATTTAAAACGAACCAAGAGCGATAAAACTTGACAATGAAAGTAGTCCATGTAAGAACCGTTGCCCGTGAGGAATTTATCTAATTTAAAAAAATGATGAGTGAACACGGGGAAGGGCTACAAAAGGTACACATGTCCCTTGCAATTAAGCCACCGTTCAAATAAGGTCTAAAAAAGTGTGGCATTGTAAAAAGTAGCCAAGACCTAAAGAGTTTAAAAGAGCCAAAAAAGTGTGGCATTAAAAAAAGTAGACAATGCCAAATTAGTTTAGTTTGATATGATCATTCAAAAGAAAAGAGTTAAATATAAAAATATGATCATTATCTTATATTTGAGAGAGTTTGGTTTGGAATATATCAACGGGTTTGAACGTCTTGACAAAGTCTTGAAAAATCATTAAATAATTTCAGATTTATTGATGTCGAAATCATCTTAGACTTTGATTTGTTGAATAGATTGAGTCAATGTCATTTGAATTCAACAATTTTTTTTACACCAAAGGACGATTTTGAGCTCATACGTTAGGAGTATCCATAATCATCGTGCACATATGTTATGTATGTTTGAATTGATTTATCTATTGAATATGTTCACACCCATTCATTTCATTTTCACGATTTGGCTATCTTAGTGTAAATTCATGGTGTGTGTTATTTTAGTATATTTTCTTTTATTGAAAAAATTTTAAAAATCAAAAAGAGTGTGTGAAATCCTTTTGACTATATTCTTGCATGAGCGTAATTGTTATATGTTTGCTATATTTGTTGTGACACTTCGAGCTTATTATTTGTTTATTCGTTTCCTTATCTATTTCGGAAAAATAAAAAAGGGGAGAACGAATAATGAATTATGGGGGAGATTCTATGCGTTATTACGAGGGAGATTTGAGATTTTATTGATTTGATATTATTTGATTTAGGCTTATCTCATTTCAAAATCGATACGCCACGAAGGTATTTGCTTTGTTTATTGTGTGTAGAACTTTATGATTATTTGAAAAGCACACAAAAGAAGTGCAAGGAAAGCAAAGAGATTTGAATATTTCAATGTTGAACATTTTTGAGGAATTTGAATAATATCATTTTTGGTATCTTTCCGGCTTCTGGGTTGCATGGGATGGTATTAGATTTGTATAGGCATTTTTTGATAATTCGAATTATTTTTTTTATACCGGCATAGACATAGGGCAAGATTTTTAAGGACATATTTTACATAGTCCATTGTTTACATAGAGCATGTCGTATACCGCTACGACCATCGAGAGAAGTTCATGATCATATGTTTAAGACGACGGATTTGAATTTCAAGTATCTTCAACACAGGCACAATATGAGGTATAATTTCTTATAAAATGTGTTTAAGCTTCATGATAAGCACCCAAAAGTTTCTATTTTATACCATGAATATAAGCATTTTAGTTGCTCATTTTAATTAAAAATGGCCTTATGTTCGTATTTATTTATTTTCCAGGTCAATACGCAGTTGCGGTACAAATAATGCTAAATCAGTATAATTGTGACACAATAGCGGTCAAAATCATGCATCGAAGAAATCAAAGAGACCACGAAGTCAGAAGTCCCATTGAGCTTGCGCCGATGAGTTCTGACGTACCAAACCCTATCCCCGGCCCAAACCTAAGCCTACACCGAGCCCAGACCATCACCCGAGCATGTGTGTGTTGAGTTTATACCTTTATTATTTTTCTAGATTTTTATTTTGAGTCGTTTTATTTTTAGGATTTATTTTAGATTTATTTAGAATTTTCTAAGATTTATTTTCTATTCTTATATCTCTTTATTCTGATTTTGTTTTTTATTAGTTTTTCATTTTCATTTTATTTTATTATTAGTTTTTAGGAATTTATTTTATTTTTCTTTAGTTTTTAGTTTAATTTTTTTAGTTAGGATTTTTAGTTTTTCTTAGTTTTTATAGAGTTTTATTTATTTTTTATTTCTTTTTAGTTTTGTACCTCGTAATAATAGATTAGAATTTTATTTTTAGATTTTAATTTTTTATTTTTGTCAAATTTTATTTTTTTAGGTAGTGTTATTTTATTTAAGGGTCCAAATTAAACAAATACAACACACTTACTTACACTCAACTACCCGATACCTAACATACACACAAACCACTCTCCCTTCACCCTCACCCTTTATCCCCTAATACCTCACACACACAATAATACCCATCTTCATCTTCTTAAACCATTATCTCTCTCATCTCTCACCATTTACAATACAACCAAACACCTCCATAACCCACTACCCATAACACAACAACCCCACACCTGGACTCGAGACCCATTTTGTACCTCCTACTCCGGCCGGGATACTCACTTTACCCACTGCCTATACCATATCTCCGGACCTAACTCGAGCCAATTCCCATACCATACCCGGCCGATGCTTCCACACCCAACCCAGCACCAACCCGCGACTTCCTTCTACCTCAACAACCTGATTCTCAAAAAAACCACGACCTCCAGACTCGGCGCTACCCATCAACCTGTTGGAAAAATTGGACTTAAATGGGTTTTTAAGAAAGCTGTCCAGAATTTTCTGGACAGAATTTTGAGCAACTTTGAGCTCAAATTTAGGTGGGACCCACACTACGAAAATTGTGGGACCATATACGAACGCGTTCACCTCCGCAAGGAGATTAACGTAGTATATTCATATGTCCAATTTCAATAAGTTATGAATGATAAATATGTCCCCAAAGTGACTCACAAAGCAATGAAAGTAAATGAATTGGGTGTGTTTTAACTCTTGTCCCACATTGGAAGAGTAGTAGAATTTTGATGAGTTAATAACACCCCAAGTATGGACTAAGGCTTGGATGCCTTGGGGGTATCCCAACTCTTTGAAGGGGAGATGACCTAAGCTATGCACGGGTTGACTTTCGGTCAAAAGTCCACGCGCGCGCGTCCGTCCGTCCGGCCGGCTCGGCTCGGTTCGGCTCGGTTCGGTTCGGGCTTGGGCTTGGGCTTGGGCTTATAAAAATCTTGGGCCGAATTTATTTAACTTTCTGGGCTTTAATTATTAATTAATTACGAAATTAATTAATTAGTTGGCAGTTATTGCCAACAGTCAACAGTTAATTTCGTTTAACTGATTAACTGTTTTGACAGTTAATTTCGGTTGACTGTTCCAACAGTCAACACAAAAGCTATAAATTAAACATTCCCCCTACAGAATTTACAACTGAAAAAATTTCCCTCCTTCCAGAATTGCTGTCAATTTTATCCCGGAAAATTTCTGTCCTTCTCCTGCATAACATATCTATACTGTTTGTTATTGAGTTGAGTAAAAGCCACAGATTTGAGTTCGTTGTAATTAATTATTGTCGTGCTACATAATTAATTGGAAAATCCGTTCTATCTTGGGAGACAATATTCATCAACCTCGGAGCACATTGGAGGGAATAAATTGTCTTAAGGAAACTGTGAGATTCACAGGGCTCGGATTATTTCTTTTATTCTTGTTTAATTTCTGCAAATTCAAGTAAGTGTTTCATTTCTGTAATTCTGTTTTAATTCTGTAATTATATTATTTTCATAATTCTGTACAAATTGTTATTTATAAATAGTAGACATAACAATCTTAAGACAATTTATTTAGTTCTACTATTTTTAGTGTACAGTTTTTTTTTATTACAGAAATTTATTTGTTAGAAATAAAATCTGTTTTGACAGAAAAATGAATTAATTTACTGCTTTATAGTAGAAATTAGTAAAACAGTTTTAATATAGAAATTAGTTTCTATACTATTTTTATATTCTGTTTTAGAAAATAAAATTTTATTTGTGTACTCTTGTTAAAATCTGTTTATCTAAATTTTTTTTATCTTAAATTATAATTCTGTTTTGTACGGAATTCCTTTTATTATTAAAAATTAGTGTGACACAGATTTTATAATTTAATTCTGTTTTGTACGGAATTCTGTTTATATTTCACTTTTATTCTGAATTATTATTTGAATTCTTTTGGAATTCATTTATTGTGAATCATATTTGGAGGAAATTGTTGCACAGAATTTTGTATTCTGTTTTGATTAATTCATTATATATGAATTTTATCATTGATAAAAATTCTGTTTTTGTAACAGAAATGGAATCGCAAAGTACGAACACTACTCCTACGAAACTGATTGTCACCAACACAAGTGTGACTGCACCCGTATCTATGCCACACGGGGAGAAACCTGAAAAGTTCATTGGGGCTGACTTCAAACGTTGGCAAGGACAAATGTACTTCTATCTCACTACCTGCCAACTGGGCAGGTTTGTATATGAAGATTGCCCCTCTATTCAAGAGGGAGATGATGCTGAAAAGGTTGCTGCTGTCGATGCTTGGAAGCACTCGGACTACCTATGCCGAAATTATATTTTGGCCTACTTGGACAAGACTTTGTACCATGTCTATTGCACTATCAAAACTTCCAAGGAATTATGGAATTCTTTGGAAAAGAAGTATAAAACTGAAGATGCTGGGATGAAGAAATTTATCGTTGGGCGTTTTCTGGACTTCAAAATGGTTGATTCTAAATCTGTGATCTCGCAAGTGCAAGAATTCCAAGTGATCCTCCACGACATTCATGCTGAAGGAATGTCAATCAGTGAAACTTTCCAAGTTGCTGCAATTGTTGAAAAGTTTCCACCTTCTTGGACTTTGTTCAAAAACTATCTCAAGCACAAGCGTAAGGAGATGAATGTGGAGGAGTTGGTGGTCCGGCTAAGAATCGAAGAAGACAACCGTGAATCTCAAAAGAAAAGTGGGAAGAATCCGATGGAAACAAAGGTCCATGTCGTTGAAGGTCCTAAAAAGAACAAACGAAAATATGATGGGGAAGGCACTTCTAAACATAACAAGAAAAAGTTCAAAGGCAAATGCTACAATTGTGGTAAACCGGGACACCGCTCAAGTGAGTGTCGTAAGCCTAAGAAGCAAAATAAAAATAACTCTCAAGCAAATGTGACTGAGGGTGATCATATCACCAATGATTTGGCGGATATGAATCTTTCTGCCGTTGTCTCTGAATGCAACTTGGTTGGAAATACCAAGGAATGGTGGGTGGACACTGGAGCCACACGACACATTTGTGCAAACAAATGGATGTTCTCCACCTATAAGCCTTTGGAAAATGAGGAGAACCTTTTTATGGGAAATTCTTCCACTTCTAAGGTGGTGGGACAAGGAAAGATTGCTTTGAAAATGACTTCTGGAAAAGAACTTACTCTTAACAATGTTCTTCACGTGCCTGACATCCGAAAGAATCTGATTTCTGGATCTCTCCTTACTAAGAATGGTTTCAAGCTTGTGTTTGTGTCGGATCGCTTTGTGTTGTCTAAAAATGACATGTATGTAGGAAAGGGCTACCTAAATGAGGGGCTCTTTAAACTGAATGTTCTTACTGTAACCCCTAAAACATCTGTTTCAATAAATGAAGTTGCTAGTTCTTCTTATTTGATTGAGTCATCTAATATTTGGCATGCTAGATTGGGACATGTTAATTTTGATACATTGCGTAGATTAATTAACTTGGAATTTTTGCCAAAATTCAATATTGATAAAAATCATAAATGTGAAATTTGTGTAGAATCTAAATTAGCTAGATTACCTTTCCATTCTATTGAAAGGATAACTGAACCTTTAGATTTAATTCACACCGATATTTGTGATTTAAAATTTGTTCAAACTAGAGGTGGGAAAAAGTATTTTATTACTTTTATTGACGATTGCACAAAATACTGCTATGTATATTTGTTACATAGTAAAGATGAGGCTATTAATGCATTTAAACAATATAAAAATGAAGTTGAGAATCAATTAAGCAAAACGATAAAGGCTATTAGAAGTGATAGAGGAGGTGAATATGAATATCCATTTGAGGAATTTTGTTCTGAAAATGGGATTATTCATCAAACAACCGCTCCTTATTCTCCTCAATCGAATGGTGTTGCTGAACGCAAAAACCGTACTTTGAAAGAAATGATGAACTCAATGTTATTAAGTTCAGGAGCTCCACAAAATTTGTGGGGGGAAGCCTTACTTTCTGCTAATTACATTCTCAATAAAGTACCTCACAAAAAGACTCATAAGACACCTTATGAATTATGGAAAGGTCGAAAACCTTCCTATAAATATTTACGAGTGTGGGGGTGCTTAGCCAAAGTGATGGTTCCTAAACCTAAAAAGGTAAGAATAGGGCCAAAAACCGTGGATTGTGTATTCATCGGTTATGCTACTAATAGCAGTGCATATCGATTTCTAGTTTGTAAATCTGAGATTTCGGACATTCATGTAAATACGGTTATTGAATCGAGGGATGCTTCATTTTTTGAAAATGAATTCCCGTATAACATGACCCGAGAATCTGGTCCTCCTAAAAGGACAAATCAAGCTACTACAAGTGGTACTCATCAACCTATTGAATCAATAGAGGATGAACCAAGACGTAGTAAAAGAGCAAAAACCTCGACTTCTTTTGGTCCGGATTTTCTAACATATTTGTTAGAAAATGAACCTCAATCGTATAAAGAAGCTATATCCTTACCCGATGCTTCCAATTGGAAAGAAGCAATTAATAGTGAAATTGAATCCATATTACAAAATCATACATGGGAACTAGTGGATCTTCCACCAGGTTCAAAACCGTTAGGTTATAAATGGATCTTCAAAAAGAAATTGAAGGCCGATGGATCAATTGACAAATATAAAGCTAGACTTGTAGCTAAAGGCTATAGGCAAAAGGAAGGGTTGGATTACTTCGACACATATTCACCGGTAACAAGAATAACGTCCATTCGGATGTTAATAGCAATAGCTGCTATTAATGGACTTGAAATACATCAAATGGATGTAAAAACTGCATTCTTAAATGGTGAACTAGACGAGGAAATTTATATGGAGCAACCTGAAGGGTTCAAAGCTCCCGGGCAAGAAGGAAAAGTATGTAAGCTTGTTAAATCACTATATGGATTAAAACAAGCACCTAACAATGGCATGAAAAATTTGATAATGCAATGTTATCAAATGGTTTCAAAATCAATGAATGCGATAAATGTGTTTACTTTAAATACATTCAAAATGGATATGTCATTGTATGCCTCTATGTTGATGATATGCTTATCATGGGTAGTAACTTGGAAATTGTCAAAACTACAAAACAAATGTTGAGTAGTAGATTTGACATGAAAGATATGGGAATCGCCGATGTTATATTAGGAATTAAAATTTCTAGAACATCGGATGGACTTATATTATCTCAATCTCATTACATTGAGAAAGTACTTGAAAAATTCAAGAAGTATGATATTAGTCCTACCAAGACACCTGTAGATGTAAATTTACATCTAGCAAGAAATAATGGTGAAAGCATATCTCAACTAGAATATTCTAGAATTATCGGCAGTTTAATGTATGTCATGAACTGTACGCGACCGGACATAGCATACTCAATAAGTAAGCTAAGTCGATTTACGAGTAATCCAGGAAGAGATCACTGGAAAGCAATATTGAGAGTTTTGGGTTATTTAAAATATACTCAAAACTATGGATTGCATTACTCAAAATATCCAGCTGTTCTTGAAGGACATTGCGATGCAAATTGGATATCTGATACAAAAGACTCTAAGTCTACGAGTGGGTATGTGTTTACCCTCGGAGGTGCAGCCGTATCTTGGAAATCCTCAAAACAAACGTGCATTGCTAGATCGACAATGGAATCTGAATTCATTGCACTAGACAAAGCTGGAGAAGAAGCTGAATGGCTTCGAAATTTTTTAGAGGATGTTCCAAATTGGTCTAAACCTGTGCCCGCAATATGTATACATTGCGATAGCCAATCAGCGATTGGAAGGGCACAAAATCACATGTATAACGGAAAGTCACGACATATTCGTCGTAGACACAATACCGTTAGACAACTTCTCTCAAACGGAATTATCACAATTGACTATGTAAAGTCAAAAGATAATATATCGGATCCACTAACGAAAGGTTTAAACCGAGAGCAAGTTGAAAGATCATCGAGAGGAATGGGTCTAAAGCCTATAAATAAATAAGAATCAATATAGTGGCAACCCAACCTAGCTGACTGGAGATCCCAAGATCTAGGTTCAATGGGCAAACCGAACTACATTGTATTCAGTAAGCACTGGAGGATATTTAATCCTATCCATTCCAAAGATGAGACAGTGCATATCTGCCGAGAAATTAGGATAAGTTATGCTTTTAAATGACATCTATATCTTAGTACGTCTAAGTGGGGTATTGCAGAATACTCTTTATGAAAGTCACCTACGTGAGTAAGAAGGGGGCCACTTCTATGAGAATAATGAAAGGCATATTCTCTAAAAATACTTGCGGAACCAAGTGGTGTTCACGGCCAAAATGAACACAAACGTGAGAACCAACTGTGTTGAAGAATTGTTGTGTGAATACTGTTGTCTAGGTTTATAAAAACGGTTGACGGTTCAAGGACGTGAAGTCTACTGATTAACCAAGTAAATCCGATAGTATATCACTAAGGAAAGTTCAAGGCCACTAGGCTACTTCTCCCGATGCAATAAGTCTTCAGTTTTACTCAACTTGTGTCTGCATCTGCATTAGCATCTGATTTGTTTTATTTATAGAGATATATCATTCATGTGGGGGATTGTTGGAAAAATTGGACTTAAATGGGTTTTTAAGAAAGCTGTCCAGAATTTTCTGGACAGAATTTTGAGCAACTTTGAGCTCAAATTTAGGTGGGACCCACACTACGAAAATTGTGGGACCATATACGAACGCGTTCACCTCCGCAAGGAGATTAACGTAGTATATTCATATGTCCAATTTCAATAAGTTATGAATGATAAATATGTCCCCAAAGTGACTCACAAAGCAATGAAAGTAAATGAATTGGGTGTGTTTTAACTCTTGTCCCACATTGGAAGAGTAGTAGAATTTTGATGAGTTAATAACACCCCAAGTATGGACTAAGGCTTGGATGCCTTGGGGGTATCCCAACTCTTTGAAGGGGAGATGACCTAAGCTATGCACGGGTTGACTTTCGGTCAAAAGTCCACACGCGCGCGCGCGCGCGTCCGTCCGTCCGGCCGGCTCGGCTCGGCTCGGTTCGGTTCGATTCGGTTCGGGCTTGGGCTTGGGCTTGGGCTTGGGCTTATAAAAATCTCCTACATTTTTGGGCCGAATTTATTTAACTTTCTGGGCTTTAATTATTAATTAATTACGAAATTAATTAATTAGTTGGCAGTTATTGCCAACAGTCAACAGTTAATTTCGTTTAACTGATTAACTGTTTTGACAGTTAATTTCGGTTGACTGTTCCAACAGTCAACACAAAAGCTATAAATTAAACATTCCCCCTACAGAATTTACAACTGAAAAAATTTCCCTCCTTCCAGAATTGCTGTCAATTTTATCCCGGAAAATTTCTGTCCTTCTCCTGCATAACATATCTATACTGTTTGTTATTGAGTTGAGTAAAAGCCACAGATTTGAGTTCGTTGTAATTAATTATTGTCGTGCTACATAATTAATTGGAAAATCCGTTCTATCTTGGGAGACAATATTCATCAACCTCGGAGCACATTGGAGGGAATAAATTGTCTTAAGGAAACTGTGAGATTCACAGGGCTCGGATTATTTCTTTTATTCTTGTTTAATTTCTGCAAATTCAAGTAAGTGTTTCATTTCTGTAATTCTGTTTTAATTCTGTAATTATATTATTTTCATAATTCTGTACAAATTGTTATTTATAAATAGTAGACATAACACAACCCACCCCCCCGATCCTTGCTGCGACTTCACCAAACTCGATCAACCCGGCGACTCCCATCGAATCCCTATGTCTTCCAAACCGGGCATCACCATTCCTGCTACCTTGACCATGTCAAAAACCATTTCGAAACCTCAAACCGTAGTCCAAAACCCCTATACCTGAGACCCGCCATAGCCATCCAAACCAAGTTCACCCAAATCCACATTAAAATCCAAACGGAACCCATTCAACCCACCTGCCAAATCCCTTTAAAATAGGAACAAAAATTCAAGCCAAATGAAATTCCAAAAAAATCTCCAACAAAACAAACAGCCGTGGGTCTCTAAAACAAAAGTAAGGCATCTCATATAAAAGGAAAATAGATGACTCTCGCACAGAGGAGACGCACAGAGAACACGAGAGACAGAAAAGAAAAAAAACACTGCAGAGGGTACAGAAAAAAGTAAGAAAAATAAAAAAAATAGTTTAGGATTACAAAAAAATTTAGGTTCAGTCTTTTATTTTAGTTTTGTAATCCAGTTGAGTTTCTGTGACGAGTTTGGGACGCGTGTTCATGCACACAATTGACATGATGAATTATTGCGTATCGTATTTCTTTCTCTTCTCTTTACTTTCTTGTTTGTTAATTGTTCTTATTCTGAAATTTTAATCATGTCTGGCTAAACACCCCATTCAAGGGGTGGGATGAAATGCATAAGAAGATTTAAATTGATGAATTAATTTTTCATTGATGTGTTCTAGGCTAATTAAATTGGAAAAAATCACACATTAATTTATGTAACGAGAGTTAATAAATTAATGTTGCAAATTAATATTTGATTTTTGGATTTGACTTAGAGATATGTCTTATTCTTAAATTCAAGAGTTGATTCTTTGTGTGCAATTCAAAGATCCGTACAAATTTGTATGAATTGATCTTAGCGGATAATTTGTAATAACAAGTATGAATCTTAATTTTTTTATATGTGGTGACAATTCCTGATTTAATTGCTGATAAAGGATAAAATTGAATTTAGGATTGTAACGAGAGTTAAGTTTTAATGTCAAAATTATTTCGAACTATTCAATTGAATAATTAAGACATTATATTAAATTGACTAGGCGGTGTAATCCCACCTTGTGTTTCTTCTCATAAATTCTAAAGTATAATACATTTTAATTTTTCATAGTCATTTTAATTTCATAAATTTTCATTTTCTCCCTTGAAATTATTTTTAATTATGAAACTAAAAAAAATTAAATTAAAAACACAAAACGATTATTTTTATAAAAATTGAAATTGCAAATTTTCACGATAACGGTTTTGACTCTTGAAATTGGATTGATACCCGAATTTACAACGATACTGAATTTTTAACAAGTTTTGTAGGTGATTTCAAGGGAAATTTGATACTCGAAGTTTGACCGCAACGACTAACGAATAAAAAAAACAAGTCACACGAAAGACAAAGTATCAAATGGCGCCTTTGCCGATTTTTTAAAGTTGAAGCCCATGAAGATTTGTAATTTTTATTTTTATTTTTTATTTTTTATTTTTAGTATAGTTATTCCTTCCTCTCCCTCCTTCGACTGGTTGTTTAGGATTATTGAGGCCTTGCAATTAATTGGGATGCACTTTGACACCATTTTATTTTTTGTAATAATTATTCAAACATTCAAAAAAGCTTAAGGGAAATCGGACAAGGCAGAGAGAGGGCGTCCAAAGACGTGGATTTTTTAAGCCTCTCTACTTTGGGTCAGTAGGACTCACGAGGACGACTGAAGTAGGCGTACTTCCCCCCCATCGACTCAACTCGGTTTCACCCCACGTGCTTAAAAATCGTGGGAGGTAAACTCTTTATCACTCGTGAATCTCCTGCAAGCGAGTCCATTTTTGTGTGCTACTTGATCCTATGTGCTTTTCATTTCTGTATCGCACTTAAATTGGATGGTTTTATGAATAAATTGACCTAATACCTATACTCGGTCATTGCAACAAGTTAGGGGTGACAATTTTAGAAACGACACGAAAAAACGACACGGAACGACACGAAATTGACCCGAAATTGACACGATATTTCGTGTTCGTGTCGTGTTCGTGTCGTGTTTTTTTGACACGAAGTCGTGTCGTGTCGTGTTCGTGTCTTAATTATGAGTCGTGTCGTGTCGTGTTGTCGTGTTATCGTGTTTTTTAAGCCTAAAATTTAAGAAATTATGGTTGTCGTGTCGTGTCGTGCCGTGTTATTTTTTATTCGTGTCGTGTTCGTGTCAGCTAAAAAAAACACGAATTCGTGTCGTGTCGTGTCGTGTTCGTGTCCGAAAAAACCTTGTCGTGTCGTGTCGTGTTGGGTCAAAACACGACCCACTGACCCATATTGCCACCCCTACAACAAGTTGGGATTTCATCAGCCACTCAATCACATCACCATTTGCTTATTACTCGTGCTCTTACTTAAATTAAAATGAATCAACTAGCAAGACAAGTAGGAATGGTTGAAACGAGACCTTCGTAGGATACTCTAGTGAGTCCTTTCCACCCCTGCAAATCTTCATTCAACTATCTTAAGACTTTTGTCTAGGGAAACTGGATTTTAAGTGAGACCGCCCAGTAAAACGGGTTTGTGCTTTCCCCAACGTGGTACCGAATAGTTGTTTGTTGTAGTAGCTAGTGTGGTGAGCCTTAACTAGTAAGCCACTTGTCTCTCGGGAAGAAAGTAGGAGAACACGTTTACCGGCGAGGCCTAAGCTTCCGTATTTTTCTCGCCCACGGACAAATTATAATTGACTGCCCACTCACTTAACTTAAAGATAATAATTTGGCTATGTGCTCGTTCGGACTTGTTCCCTTTGTGTACGTGTCTAAATTATTCCTCTAGGTAGTCAATTTTCGCTCCATCTATCAGTTTTTTTCAACGTAAGTTCATCGCTCCTTTTTCTCGCTTTTCTGAATTATTTTACAAAAATAAAAAATACAAAAATATTTTCCATTTTTTCTGACTCATTCTTCTCTCCAAATACCACAAATATTTTTCAATTTCCTTCCTAGATTTACAAATATTTTTCGTTGTTTTTATGCAAAATTGGCACCGAATTGATCAGCGATTAACATGTTCCCCTAGTGCTCCATCTCTAAATTCCCTCTTAGGTTATTATGCTCTTCTCGTTGATTTTCCTCCTCATCTCCTCGATCCGTGTTCTTTTTCATCGGAGATGCCTAGTTCTCCAACTTCCCCTAGTTATGTTACCCCACCCATCATGGCCGACGAACGCGCTTTAAGGGACTACTTTGCCCTGATTAGGGCCACTCCGCCTTCATGTATCATTCTTTCGCCCACTCCGACCGTGCAATTTGAAATTCTCCCCGCGACTATTTCTATGTTGCCCAATTTTCATGGCCTTAAACGCGAATCTCCTTATACTCACTTGCAGAAATTTCCCACTATGTGCGATGCTTTTAAAAATCAAAACTTAGATGAAGAGAATGTTCATCTTCGGTTATTTCCCTTTTCTCTCCAGGATAATGCATCCATGTGGATCCATTCCTTGCCCCCTAATTCTATCCAAACTTGGGAACAATTTGTCAAAAAGTTCATGTCTAAGTTCTATCCCATGAGAAAAACAAATGAAATGCGCCAAGCAATTCAGGATTTTTGACAAAAGCCTATCGAACAATTTTGTGAAGCATGGGGACATTTTTAAGACTGAATTAATTGTGGCCCACATCACGGTCTCGAGAAAAGTCGCTTAGTCCATAGTTTTTACAATGGTCTTATCCCTTCTTCTTGCACCATGATTGAATCCATGCATAAAGGGACGTTCATGCATTTAAATCCCACTATCGCCTATAATTTTCTTCTTGAATTAGGCGATGACTCCCAAGATTGGGAGGGTACCAATGTGTTTTAGAGATCCAACCCTCCATGTATAGGGAACACTTTTGAGGTAAAAAATGATCATGATTTTAAAACTTCGCTACACAGCTTACACTCATTGACTAAAATCGTTGATGCTCTTAGTTATACTATGCAACAAAAATGTTTCACTGTCTAAACAAGCGATAACTGTTAGTGATTCTAGTCCTTCTTCTTGCAGTGTCTTCTTAAGTCAATATCATGTAGCTCATTTGTACCCCCTCCTTCAAGATGATCCCGAACCCACCATGGCCTAAGCATGTGCCTTTGATACCACAAGAAAACCCATTCCCCCGTCGTTTACTTACAATCCTAACAATAGGAATCACCCCTATTTATCCTATAAGTACGACCATGACTCCTCTCCTTCCTAACCATAACAACTTGTTGGTGGTCCCCCTGGGTTTCCACACAACCCACAAAGGCAACCTCGCCCTCCTGCCTCGCATCAGTCTACTCCTTACCTTCAACCGCACTTTCCATCTTCCTTTGTCCCCCATGGCAGATATTCAAACCATAATAATCAGCTTGTTCCTATACCCTCACCTTCATATGAGTATTCACAACCGCTTCATTCTCAGCGCAAGTTGGTATCCCAACCATCTTATACCCCTTCGCCCAATTCATCCATCTCTTCTCTCGAGAATCTCCTCACTCGGTTTATAACCACTCAGAGTTAAGCCCTCCAACGGCCTAAGCAGCGTTTTAACCACTTCGAGTCTGAGCACAAGAAATGCCATTTCCCCAGTTAACCCATTGTTAACCCTAAAGGCAACAGCATAGACTCGGCCTACGAGGTTGGTTCCACTTCCACTCCACCTAATTACCACACGGATATGAAAGCGATGTCTACTCTTCGCTCGGGAAAACAAGTTAATAATGGTGTTAACGATCTCCATGATGTCCTCAACCCACCCATCCCATCTTTAGAGCCTATCCCTAAGGTTACCTCACCATCTAATTCTACATCTCACACTAAGTCTGAGCCTACTGCGTCCACCTCTATTTATGTGACCAAAGCACCCTTCCCTCATCGGTTGGCTCCCACTAAGAAAGCCCAGCAATTTGATGAGATCAAGAAAGTCTTTTAGAATGCTCATAATAGCCTTTCCTTCCTCATCGCGATTCAACAAGTCCCTTCGTATGCCAAATTTTGAAAGACTTATGCATTGTTAAGCGTAGGACCAATGTTCCTCGTGATTCTTTCCTCACTGAGCAAGCTACATCCCTTCTCCATGATAACGGTGTTATGAAGTACAAATACCCTGGTCGTCAAACAGTCTCTTACATGTTAGGCGACAAGTTCACTACTCGTGTTTTACTTAATCTTGGGGATAGTGTTAATTTGTTACCTTACTCCCTCAACCTTGAGTTAGGTTTACAAAACATGAAACCTACATGGGTTACTCTTTCAGTTGATGATCGTTCCGTGAAAGTACCTAAAGGAATCATTGAAGATGTTTTAGTGAAAGTTTCACACTTTTACTATCCTGTAGATTTCATCATCTTAGACACTCATGCGCCCTACCCTACCAATAATCCTATCATATTGGGTCACCCCTTTTTATCCATTGCCAATGCCATCATCAATTGTCGTGATGGGTCCATGAATCTATCTTTTGACAACATGACTATCGAAGTCAATATCGTCCACCTTACGCAACAACCGACTAATGTCAATTCTATTGATGAGGTGTGTGTGATTGGGTCCTTAGTTAACAAAATATTGGACCAAACTTACCCTGCCTATCCTCTCCAATAATGTTTGGATCATTTTGGATCTGACTTAGACATTGATTCCTCCATCTCTGAACTCAAAACCATGTTAGATTCCACTCCCCCAATGGACACTTTCGCTTAGGCTCCTCCCTTCGAGCCCCTCTATGTAGATACTATTCACTATGTGGATCACCATGCTCCACCTTATGAAATCACTACCACATCTGATTCCTCCACTTTATGCACGGATAGTTCTTCGAACTTCGTTTTTTCATCTGAGTTCGATGTCACTCTTGCACCACTTATTTTGGAGCTTAAGCCCTTACCTCCCAAGTTAAAATATACTTTCTTAAGACCCAGCAACCATCACACTGTCATCATTGCTTCCAATTTGACCCAAGTGCAAGAAGAGCAATTAGCCCACACTCTTACTCAGCATAGCACTTCTATAGGATGGACCATTTCATACATTCACATAGTGAACCCCAATATTTGTAATCATCACATTCATTTGGAGGAGAATGCTAAAACTTCTCGTGAACCCCAACGTCGACTTAATCCTGCTATGAAAGAAGTCATGCGACCTGAGATTTTAAAATTAATCGATGCTGGTATTATCTACCCTATATCAGATAGTCAATGGGATAGTCCCATTCATGTCGTATCGAAAAAGTCTGGTGTTACCGTCATAAAAAATAGCGATAATGAGCTTGTGCCCACCCGTATGCAAACGAGCTAGCGTACTTGTATTGACTATCTAAAGCTCATTGTTGTCACTCGCAAGGACCATTTTCCTCTTCCTTATATTGGCCAAATGCTTGAACGTTTAGCTAGCCATGCATATTACTGCTTCCTTGATGGCTATTCAGGATACAACCAAATTCCTATTGCCCCTGAAGACCAAGAGAAAACTACCTTCACATGTACCTTCGACTCTTTTGCCTACTCTCGCATGCCATTTTACCTTTGCAATGTTCCTGTGACTTTTTAACAGTGTATGATTAGCATTTTTAGTGACATGGTAGAACGTCTTATCAAAATGTTTACGGGTGATTTTTCTATGTTTGGTTTTTCCTTTGAGAAATACCTTTCTCACCTCACTATGATCCTAAAAAATTGTTAAGAAAAGAAATTGGTCATCAATTGGGAAAAATGACACATCATGGTCAAAAGGGTAACTGTTCTAGGTCATGCAGTCTCTCACGAAAGTATTTAAGTAAATAAAGAAAAATTCGACTTAATTTCCACGCTTCCTATTCCTAACTCTATTAAGAACATTCGTTCCTTCTTAGGACATGCGGGCTACTATCGTCGTTTCATCAAGGAATTTTCTAAAATTGCTCGACCTTTAACCACCTTGTTATCCAAAGATGTTCCCTTTGTCTTTGACAACGCATGGGTCTCTTCTTTTGAGGGTCTTAAGGCCAAGCTCACTTTTACTCCTATAATTAAGCCTCCTAATTGGTCTTTACCTTTTGAGCTCATATGTGACGCCTATGATTTTTCTCTCGGTGTTCTAGTTGGTCAGAGGGTTGACAAGCATCAACACGTCATTTATTATGCTAGCTGAACCCTCCATGACACTCAACTTCATTACACAACCACTGAAAAAGAATTGTTAGCTGTCGTATTCTCATTAGATAAGTTTAGGTCATATTTCATCGGTTCCCCTATCATCGTTTGCACTGACCACGCCGCCCCGAGGCACCTTTTTAGAACAAATATTATAAGCCACGATTGATATGGTGGATTCTCTTATTTCAAGAGTTTGACCTCAAAATTCTTGATAAGAAAGGGTGAAAAAATTTGGTTGCATACCATCTCTCTTGCCTTTCTGTTACATTTGAATCTGATCCCATCCCTATTTCTAAAACATTTCCTAATGAGCAACTTTTTTCTATCTCCACCTCTCCTTGGTATGCTGGTATCGTTAATTTTCTTGTTATCGACCAACTGCCCAATCATTGGTCGAAACACGATCATTCTAAGTTTATGGCCTAGGTGAAGTTTTACTCTTGGGATGAACCATTTCTTTTCAAGTGTTTCCCTGATCAAGTCATTCGTCGATGTGTTCCTGACCATGAACAGTCTAGTATTCTCTCATTTTGTCCCGATGGTGTCTGTGGTGGACACTGTAGCTCCAGGAAAATTGCCACCAAAATTTTGCAAAGTGGTTTCTACTGGCCCACTCTTTTTTGAGATGCTCACCACTACGGCCAGGCTTGTGCCAAATTCCAACAATATGGGCGTATCTCTCGTCTTCACATGCCGCCTCTCACACATATTCTCATGGTAGAAATCTTCGATGTGTGGGGCATTAATTTCATAGGTCCTTTTACCTCATCTCATCGTTTCCAATATATTCTAGTTACAGTTTATTATGTTTCGGAATGCATAGAAACCATCGCTTGCCGCACCAATAACCATCGCATTGTGGTCAGTTTTCTTAAGGAGTATGTCTTCACACATTTTGGAACTCCCAAAGCTATCATTAGTGATGGGGGTAAACATTTTTACAATTGAGTCTTTGAACATCTCATGAAAAATTATGGTGTTACTCACAAAGTTGGTCTCTCTTACCACCCTCAGATTAGTGGTCAAGTTGAAGTTTCCAATAGTGAAATTAAACCAATCCCAGAAAAAACAGTTAATCCTAGTAGGAAAGATTGGTCCTTACACTTGAACAATGCTTTGTGGGCATATCTTACTACTTTTAAAAATCCAATTGGCATGTCTCATTATCGCTTGGTCTTTGGTAAGCCATGCCACTTACCTGTCGAACTTAAACATCATGCCTATTGGGCTGTCAAAACCCTTAATTTTGATATCGACGAGGTTGGCATCCATCGAAAGCTCCAACTTAATGAATTAGAGAAGATACGGAATGATGCCTATGATTTGTCCAAGAAGTACAAGGACAAAATGAAGTGGATCCATAACCGAAGCATCCTCCGCAAAGAATTCCACCCGGTCAGAAAGTGTTGTTATATAACTCCCGTCTTCATCTCTTTCCCAGGAAGATAAAAACTCGGTGGTCTAGACCCTTTGTTGTTGACTCTGTTACTCCCTATGGTTCCATCACAGTTTAAAATCCTAAGGATAGTAGCCTATTTTTGGTCCACGATCAACGATTGAAGCCTTTCTTAGAGCTAGGACCCTCTCACATAGAAGAAATTAACCTTGTTGACCCCATTTATGAAAACTAACTGTTTAATCTTTTTCTGGGGTGATTATCCTCCCCCGATTTTTCTTCCGCCTCGTGCTTTCACAGTTCTTATCCTTAGGGTGAGTTTCGATCGATCTGGTTGAAGACGTTAAACTTAGCACTACCGGGAGGCAGACTGTTGTTCATTGTTTCTGAGTATGAGTTTTATCTAGTTTGGGGGTGGTGTTTCACATCACCCTATGATTTTCACATGCTTTATAGACTTGTACTTTTTGTGTCACATTTGTTCTTTAGGTTTTATCTCTACACAATGCGGTACCTTTTCATAAGCGGTTCATTATGGTAATATCTTTCCTCCCTTATGCTTTTCATTTTTTATACATAGTTTTAAACATCGAGGATGATGTTCTCTTCTGTTTAGAGGTGGAAAATTTATCAAAATCAAGCCTCTTTTGAATAATTTTCAGAAACAAGTGATTTTAAACTTTTTGCAGTTAAAAATAAATTTTTATGACATGGTTGGTCTATTATCCTTCTTTTAGAAATCTCGGAATACCAGTGTTCGACCCTACGCTTTTTACAAATAAATTAATTAATACCTCTTAAAGCGTACTTGCACTATGAATTCCTAAACTCGGCAAAATTTTCACTATCACGTTTACAATCAAAAGTTGAAGAGTAACTATTCTCAAGAAATCCTTAAAGGTCACTAGTGGCGACTTAAACCCGTGAGATTTGAGCTTTTCACCTTTTTGAGGGTTTTTACGTATCTCCGAGTCACGAGTTAACTCTACTTTCTTTGGGTACTACAGTTAGTCATTGCATCATCTCATTATTTTTCAAATTTGGCTTAATCACTGAGACTGACATCATTTTCGAGTTGTAAGAAACATGTGTCTTGTAGTTTGTCCCGAGCACTAAACTATCTTTACCATACATTCACCATTTATTTCACCCATTATCATCCCATATTTCCCTTATCCATATATTCCAGATACCATACATTTATGATTTCCCATCACTACCATTGATTATGAGAAAAAGAGTGTTTGAAATTTTCAAAGTAAATTGTCTTCATTTTTGTTATGAAAAGAAAAATGTATCGCAATTAAAAAAAAGGCAAAGAAAAAAAATAGAAAGGAAGAAAAAGAAAGCATGCAATCATAGATTTAAAAAAATAAAGACATTAGTTATTCTTGTGTCACACTCTTCTCAAAACACTTCCATCATATCTTTCATCTTCTTCATGTCATTATCCCCTCATACCTTTCATAAATCCCATTTTCACCCTTGGTAAAGTATTCGGGTAAACGAGAAGTCTATATGGTAAATAACTCGACATTCTCAACATAGTGGTTAACATTCGTTCATGAGATCAATTTTATTTCATGTATCCAACTTTTTCAATAAAGTGTGTGAGACGTTTGAACTTGTTTATATTTACTCACCCCCTCACACACTAGAGAGATACATTTACCCAATTCTCAGAGAGTTCAATTCAGAGAGATATATCCAGTGAGAATTGAAGTCAAAGCTTCGATTCTTAAAAGACGATCTCGAAATTACTCTAATGATACTTTAGATTATTTCACACTACACACGCTGAGTTTTAGGAAGGGTTACGCTTTTTGGTATTAAGTAATTTTACATCTTGTTTTGATAGTTGAATACGGTGTTCCTTGACAACCTTTTTAGTTGGGTTGCATAGCGTTTCATCGTCAAAATAAGAAACTGCATCTCAATAAAAAAAAAATGAATTTTTTGGGTATATTCACTACAAGCCCTCACGAGACACCACTCGTCCTGTAGGGCAACCTATAGGTTTAACGGCTTGTTGCACATGCTAAGTGCAATCGCCAGTGCCTGCGAAAGTGGCACACTTTTGGTTACTTATCTCTGTTTTCACTCTATTTTTGCTCGAGGACTAGCAATGTTCTGTTTGGGGGTAGTGCGATAAGCACCCAAAAGTGTCTATTTTATACCCTGAATATAAGCATTTTAGTCGCTCGTTTTGATTAAAAATGGCCTTATGTTCGTATTTATTTATTTATTTATTTATTTATTTCTCAGGTCAATATGCAGTTACGGTACCAATAATGCTAAATCAGTATAATTGCGACACAATAGCGGTCAAAAGCATGCATCGAAGAAATCAAAGAGACCGCAAAGTCAGAAGTTCCATTGAGCTTGCCCCCATGAGTTCCGATGTCCCAAACCATATCCCCGAACCAAACCTAAGCCTACATCGAACCCAGACCATCACCCGAGCCTGTGTGTGTTGACTTTGTACCTTTATTATTTTTTAAAATTTTTATTTTGAGTCGTTTTATTTTTAGGATTTATTTAGAATTTTCTAGGATTTATTTTATTTCTTTATTCTGATTTTGATTTTTATTAGTTTTTAATCTTTATTTTATTTTATTATTAGTTTTTTGGAATTTATTTAATTTATTTTAGTTTTTAGTTTTAATTTATTTAGTTAGGGTTTTTAGTTTTTTTTAGTTTTTATAGAGTTTTATTTCTTTCTTTATTTCTTTTTATTTTTGAGTCTCTTAGTAATAGATTAGAATTTTATTTTTAGATTTTAATTTTTTATTTTAGTCTAGTTTTATTTTTTAGTTAGTGTTATTTTATTTAAGGGTTCAAATTAAACACACACAACACACTCACTTACCCTCAACTACCCTACACCTAAATTACACACAAACCACTCTACCTTTACCCTCACCCTTTATCCCCTACCACCTCACACACACAATAATACCCATCTTCATCTTCTCAACCCACCATCTCTCTCATCTCCCACCATTAACAATACAACCAAACACCTCCCTAAACCACAACCCATAACACAACAATCCCACATTTGGCTTCGAGAACCATTTCGGGCCTGCTACTTCGGCCTCGATACCCACTGCCTATACCACATCTCCGGACCTATCCCGAGCCAAATCACATACCATACCCGACGGGAGCTACAACACTCAACCCGCGACCTCCTTCTACCTCAACAACTCGATTCTCAACGAACCACGACCTCCAGCCTCCAAACCCGGCTACCCGTCAACCCACCACCCGAACCTTGCTGCGACTTCACCAAACCCGGTCAACCCGGTGACTCCCATCTAATCCTTATATCTTCCAAACCGGACATCACTATTCCTTCTAGCTTGACCATGCTGAAAACCATTTCGCAACCCCAAACCCGTCGTCCAAAACCCCTATACCCAAGACCCGCCATAGCCATCCAAATCGAGTTCACCCAAATCCAAACGGAACCTAGTCAACCCACCTGCCAAATCCCTTTAAAATATGAACAATATTCAAGCCAAATGAAATCCCATAAAAATCTCCAACAAAACAATCGTAGGACTCTAAAACAAAAGCAAGGCATCTCATATAAAACTGAAATAGAGGACTCTCGCACAGAGGAGACGCATAGAGAACACAAGAGACAGAAGGAAAAAAAAAGACTGCAAAGGGTACAGAAAAAAGTCAACAAAAAATTAAAAAAAAATTAGGTTCAGTATTTTATTTTAGTTTTGTAATCCAGTTGAGTTTCTGTGACGAGTTTGGAACGCGTGTTCATGCACACGATTGACTCAAAGAATTATTATGTATCGTATTTCTTTCTCTTCTCTTTAGTTTCTTTTCTATTAATTGTGATTGTGCTAAAATTTTAATCATGTCTGGCTAAACACCCCATTCAAGGGGTGGGATGAAACGCGTAGGGAGATTTAAATTGATGAACCAGTTTTTCATTGATGTGTTCTAGGCTAATTAAATTGGAAAAAATCACACATTAATTTATATAGCGAGAGTTAATAAATTAATGATGAAAATTAATATTTGATTTTTGGATTTGACTTAGAGATAGGGCATATTCTTAAATTCAAGTATTAATTATTTGTGTGCAATTCAAAGATCCGTACAAATTTTTATGAATTGATCTTAGCGGATAATTTGTAATAACAAGTATGAATCTTAATTTTTTATATGTGGTGATAATTCCTGATTTGATTGCTGAAAAAGATAAAATTGAATTTAGGATTATAACGAGAGTTAAGTTTTAAATTCAATATTATTTCAAACTATTCAATTGAATAATTAGGACATTAATTTAAATTGACTACGTGTTATAATTCCACCTCTTGTTTCTTCTCATAAATTCTAAACTAGATTACTTTTTAATTTTTCATAGTCATTTTAATTTCATAAATTGTCGTTTCCTCCCTTGAAATTATTTTTAATTATGAAACGAAAAAAAAAATTAAAAACACAAAAAGATTATTTTTTTTAAAAATTGAAAATGCAAATTTTCACCATAACCGTTTCGATGCTTGAAACTGGATTGATACCCGAATTTATCACACGATACTGAATTTTTAACAAGTTTTGTAGGTGATTTCAAGGGATATTTAATACTCGAAGTTTGACAGTAACGACTGACGAATCAAGAAAAAAAGTCACACAAAAGACGAAGTGTCACTTCATAAATGTTATAATTTAGTATTGAGATACTTTTCTAAACTATTTTCTAACAAAATGAGGCATTTTTTTTAAGTCAAAATAATATTTCAAGACCCGTAGGCGAGATTTTTGAAATAAAATTTTCTTGCTCATGTCGTTCAAACGACAAGGCAATGTCGTTCAAATGACATTGACATGTCATTCAAATGAAAACTTCTAACGACAGGCAATGTCGTTGGAAGGGTCGTTTCTTGTTTACTTCAAACAAACCCGAATTGTTTTATGTTTTTACTGGTTAGTTGTAAGGTCATTAGTAACAACATGAGATGTCATTCGAACGACTTCTAACGACATGTTCCGCCTCAAGAATTTTTTTTATCTATAAATACATATTTTGGAAACCTATTTCATTAAGACTTTTGATACACGAAAACTGCTTTTTGGCAGACCTTGGGTCTTCATCTTTTAGGGTTAAAAAGCTTATTTTTTTTATTCACCAAAACATCCTATTTATTTTGTGAATCATTTGTGGAACCCAAAATTCTTCTTGGAAGTTTTATCTTTGTGGAGTGTCATCTTTACTCCTGGATTGGTGGTTCTTGCAAGGGATGTTTGCTAATGACTGTGATCATTAAAGTTCTTGAGGAGATCTTTGTTGGTTGATAGGTTATGATCTATGTGGATTTGCTACGGTAAATTCGTTGCAGATTTCATTATTTAATTTGTAAGTTACGATTTACATTATATAGTGAAATAAAGGTTTTACCCGAAAGGTTTTTTTCCTGAACCTCAAGATTTGTGACTGTTTGAATTTGCATATTTGATTTATATCACATAGATGCATGATTAGGGTTCAATTAATTTGAATCAAGGATTGACTCTATTAAATAAGTATAAAATTGAAAATTTGCGAATTAAATCGATATGACGCACTATACATCCTCCCACTCAACGGGGAGGTGCGAGAGCGAAGGGAGAAGCCTCCCTTAAAGCTTTAAAGTAGTGAGTAAATAAAAAACGTTGCAGATTTCGCTGGTCTGTCAAAAAATGTCTGCCATAATCTGCATTACATCGTACAAACTGATTTCATCGACGGGTACCACCCAACATCTGAATCCCGAGCCCACTTCTGGGCTTTCATGAACCGGATGTTCAATTTTGTATAGTCGATGGTCACTTCAGAGGGAAATTTCAGTCTGAAATCCAAGAGATATTTCTAGATAGCTGGCAACTCCATATATGTTCCTTCGAACAGGGTACGAACGAAATCCATGAGTTGTTTCAAAATAGCTTATCAATAGTAATACCCCAGTCAGATATGATGTGTCCAAGAAACTGCACCTCCCATAGCCAAAATCCACACGTCCTGAATTTGGCATACAACAGATGGTCCCGAAGTCTCTATAATACCCTATACAGATGCTCTAGTTGCTCCTCCTCAGTAAGAGAGTAAACCATAATGTCGCCTATAAATACAATCACGAACTGGTCCAAGAACTCCCTAAATACTCTGTTCATGAGATGCATGAACATTGTTGGTTCATTATTGAGCCTAAATGGCATCACCCTGAACTCGTACGGCGCATATCGCTATAGAAAAGCGGTATTGATAACATCCACCTCCGAAATAAATAGTTGGTGATAACCCGATCTCAAATCAATCTTTGAGAAGTAACTGCCCCTCTCAACTTATCAAATAGGTCATTGATCCTCAATAATGGATACTTATTCTATATCTTAAACTTGTATAGCTCCCTGTAATCCACACACAAGCAAAGTGAACCATACCTCTTCTTCACAAACAATACCGATGCCCCCCATGGTGATGTACTCCGCCGAATAAAACCCTCACCCAAAAGCTGTTGAATCTGCTCTCTTAACTCACGTATCTCTGAAGGTGCCATCCATTAAGGTTCTCAGGTAATCAATCTCATACCTGGTGCTATGTCAATCACAAACTCGATCTCTCGAATAGGTGGTAACCCTGGTATCTCCTGAAATACATCCTCGAAGTCCCTCAAGAATGGAATATAGTCTAACAAAATCACTATCCCATTGAGGTCTGCTCCTTAATATAATATAAGTCGGTACGTGACCCTCCCTCAGGAATAGGCATTTCCGCCAAAAATATCTCATGTCCTGGGATAGAGAACACTATGGTTCTCTCATAACAGTCTACCATCGCCCTGTATCCTGTCAACCAATCCATACCCAAAATTACATCGTACCCCTCCATGTCTAACACTAGAAGGTCTGCCGCTGAGCTCAATCTACCTATAACGATATTGACTCCTCTACAAATCGAGTGTATCAGTGAACCACTTCCCATTGGGGACTCTACACACATAAGGAGACTATCGGCGATCACTATTAAATTGAAAGCCCTAGCAAATTTGGTATTAATAAAAAAAAGTGATACCCCAGTATAAAAAACAATCCTACCCTAAAGCCCATGAATAGGAAAGAAACCCTCTACTTCTGGTGGCGCCTGAGGTGCAGGTGGCATCGATATGTCCCGGACGTTATACACACCCCCGTAGTGCAATTGTCCCTACTGCAGCTAAGGGGTTGGTGGTGTTGGTGCTGCAAGGGTAAAGGAACGTGCTAGGCACCCTAGTACTGTGCCCTTCCCTACTATGGGCCATCTCTCCTCTTGTGACCCTACTAGCCATAGATGAAGCACTTCCCCGGGACTCTCTGTGACTATGGCCCTGTTGGTCTTAATGTTATTTACCCGGATGGCCTCCACCCTGGTTCCCTTATCCGTGAGGAAATTGCTGTTGATTTGGGCCCTACTGACCCTGTCTATAACCCTGACCCTCTGGTCAGTACCCACCATGCCCAAATCTCTTGGCATTATTCCCCTATCGGGAATCTTGCCCGTGCTGACTGATTGTCGGCTACTGCGGTGCTCCATTGGCACCACCCCTATTTTTCTTGCCCTACTAACTAGGCTATCATTCTTATCCTCTATTGCTTCCCTTATCATGGAAGCGATGATCCTGACGGTGTACAAATATTGCATTGACGATATCTGTACATGTCACCAATGCGGGGTTCCCTATCAAGTATTGCCTGATCTTCCGGGCCAAATCGTCCATAAACTTTTCTTTCTTTCTCTTCTCATTGCTCACCTCATCTGACACAAAATTAGCTAGACGGGTGAACTCCTCCTCATACTCAACTACTGAGTGGTCACCCTGTGCTACTTCCCCAAACTTCTTCTTCGTCTTTAACTCAGTTACCGACATAAACTATTTGTGGTCGAACCACACCCAGAACTCGATAATGGTCATCATATCTCTCTCCTCAGCGGTGGTCATCGACTCCCGCCACTATAAGGCTACTCCATCCAGTCTGAAAGTAGCTAAAATTTGTATCAGCATCTTAGTACACTCCACCATGCGCAGATGGCGTTGAATATTCTTCTTCCACTGACACGCCTCCACCGTATCAGAACTACCCTCAAACTCGGGCGGGTGACCCTTCTAGAAGGTCTCTCTGACTCTCTACCATGTAGAAGGCCCTATCTGGGTCTGGGTCACGGATGCCACTAGGGCGGTGCCTAGGGCTGATGGAAATGAACTGCCATGGCTGTCATAGCTTCATTAACCGCTTTAGCCACTATCTCGGCCACCAGTGCAGTCGAAATCATCTCCGGTGGTGGTTATGGTGGCAATACCTGTGGCCCCTGTTGAGCCTCCCTCAACCCGTCCCTGGCCTCTTCTCTCTCTCTCTCTCCTTGGTCGCATCTGAAAACAAATCAAATTGTATGAGTTCACAGCCAATAAAATATAAAATAGTAGATGTACGTAAATCGCAAATATGTTATCAATAATGCAATAATCCTAAAAGTAGGGCTCTATGTCAACTGTACAGATCCTATGGATACTAGAACCTGATGCTCGGATACCATCTGTGACACCTCGCCAAATTAAATACCGAGTGATTAGGCCTTTATTTAATTAAAACATGATTTACAAATTGGTTCATTCTTAACAGCACTATCGAAAACAAAATTTATTAACTAATAGGTAATTAGTAATTTATTTGATTTTCGATAGTGATACTAAGAATGAACCAATTTGTAAATTTTGTTTTAATTTAAAAAAGGCTTGATTACCCGGTATTAAATGAGGTGGGGTGTCACACGTTATTTTATATAACGTGTATATATATAAGTAAATAACTGATCATACTCACTAGAGTTGGAGTCGAGTTTGGTGGGAATTTATTATCTTTGTCCCATCGGGCATGCACGTACAAGTTGTCCCGATTAGGTTTTTTATCGGCATTTGGACCGTCCTTTATCATTTGTGACTATTCATTCCTCAAATTTTCATATGATTTAGACCCCAACCTATGGACATAAACTTTCTTCACTCTATTTTATTATATTTTCCCTCTGGACCAATTTTTTATCGATTGCCTCATTTTTTAAAAATTTATTCCATTGATCGATCGAAATTTCAACATTCAGAGGGACTCTGTCTTTCATAGCCAAAATATCGGAGCTCGATCCCCCATTCGAGAAATATCTTTGTCGAATTTTCCTTCGATATGTTCTCATTTATTTAGCAATCCGAGAAAGAACCTTTTGCTTTGAACGGACGGAGAATGAAAAACTCTTACAAAGTTATTCAAAAATATCATCCTTGATGGCTTGATCAATTGCGTTCCAATTATCTTCTGCCACGACTCTCACATTCATTTTCCCAACCAACGGACATTGGGATTTAAATATCTGGATGTCATTTTTATTTCCAATAGAATTATTCCCCATAAGGGAGAACCTAATGGGCTTCTTCACATTTTCTCGGGAGGTAATGGAAGTGGGGAGTGGGGATATTGGATTAATCGGAATTTGGTTCCTACTCATAGATAGGCTGGTAGAATGGACCATTGGATGAGAATGGTATTTTTTACCCAGTGGTGATGAGAATCTAGGTTGAGGTACAGGAGATGAGAATCCATGATGTTTCCTATCATTATTTTGTATGTTACCTCCTCTGCCATTCGATATTACCTACAATAAAAAAAATGACGAATTCGTTACACTAACATGTTTATGACTAACTAATCATGTTTACAACCATATATATTTGTATATACCTTCTCATAATAATACTTTAAAATATGTTCAATGTGTCTGATCTCCATCCATTTGGTATTATTTTTTAAAAATCTATGGATTTTTCACATTGCCAATTAATAGGAAGCGTATCTATTATTGATGTAGTGATGTCCGTGACATGTACTTGGAATCCTTTCTTCATCAATTTATTATCAATATTCAATTTAACGTGCAATATGTCGTGAGACATCAGAGTTTTGGCCAATGCTCTCTTTACATAGTTATATCCATAATGGCTGGATATTTTTTCTTTCTTCTCTATTAGTGTAAGTAACATCAGGGCGACATCAGGATTATATAAGAAAAATATATTTTCTACTGCCTCATCCCATCTTTCTGATAGGAAATGCAGAATACGATCGAACAGGTTGTCTTGCGAGAGATGAACTCCATGATTTGCAAGATAGTTAAATTGTTCAATCTTCTTATTCCCATACTTATAAATAGGATTACCCTATATATGGCGTGCACCAACAAAAGACGTATAAGTGCGGTCCAATTGCAACCTCTCGTACTCTTGTTGACAATGATTATCACCGTGCCTCATTTTTCTTGAGAAAATATATAAGGATGTGAATATGAGTCCTACAAGTAATGATTTAATTAATCATTAACTATTTATTATTTTTAATCCAAATTAATTTTAGTTTATCTTATTTTATTTAATCCTAACATTATCATGCATCCTTTTAAAACTAAAATTGGGGTTCAAAAATACACCCAAAAGGGTCATATAACCATAACATAAAAGGTCTCAACTCCATGTTAGACTTTGTGCATTATGATAGCATAATGAAAATTCTCCCATCATAAACATAACACCCTTTACTCAATCAAGTAGGTTTTCATCTTGGGAGTAACAACATCACCTTTCTTTTCACAAAATATTACCCCATCATAAACCCCACTAGCTAATCAAATCAACATGTTGTCTTTCACTATAGGTTATATACCACCACTAAAGTCCCGACAAAATGATGGAGCTTAAGGAAATACACATAAACATATCAATATACTTATTGAAAATATGAGAACTTTTGGGGCATACCTATCATTAAGATTAAAAGAGTTACCCATATCCCTCTATAAGGAAGAAACGAAATGGTCGTTAAGAACATAGTAGACCGCGAGGACAAAACAAAAGCAAAAAATAACTATTTCAATGTTTGATGCCAAAACTAAAAGATGATTTGATCCCCAACATAATCATCAAGCACACCACAAAATTCAAGGCATGTTTAGATGAGTCTGACCATGCAAGGACCTCGGATAATATTTGAAGGGAGATATAGAATAAGCCAAAGAAGTAGCTTTGGTTCAACCTATGATATAAGTTGTGCAGTTGGTTCTACCCCATGGGATACGTAGGTCAGCCTTTAAAGGGACATCCAAATCTCTAATTTTGAGAACTAATTATAAAAATTAAATAAATGAAGAAAATAAAAAATGTTAGATTGATGGAAAGAAGGAAGTCCAAATCCAAATCTATAAGGTTGTATTGCTAAACCCTCAAAGGGAAATCCAAATCTCTCATTTTACTCCCGGGATGAAAACACACTCTTAGCTATAAAGTCCTGCATGGAGTTGAATGTCTCAAATTTTGGCCTTCTGTTTATTTTATGTAAATTTCCATTATACTGTCATAATAAATAAAGTCCAACATTTCTAAATAAAAAGAAACTTTCGGGTACTCAATTTATATCAGCAATATCTAATCAACTTCAAACCCTAAATAATAACAATTAACCAAATTTTAAACCCTAAATATTTTCAATGTCAAAATAATTTCAATCTTTAAATAATAATACACAATAAACTTCTAGCCATAAATCAATATTAACAATACCCAATTAATTTCAATCCTAAATAAAAATACCCAAACAATCCCAATCCAAAAATAAGAACACACAATATTAACCATACCTAATAAATTTCAAGTGTTAAATAAAAGTACCCAAATAAAAAATCAATTTCTACAAGGAAGTTAAGGTAGGGAGAGTAACTGAGAGAAAGAGAGTCGGAGCCGGATGAGAGAGAGACAGTGTAGAGGGTGAGGTTAGAGAGAGAGAAAGAGATCGTGAAATAAAAAAAAAAGTTGGGTTGTTTTACGTGCAGAGGGTATGATTATGGCCCTAGGCCGTGAACCAAGGACGTAACCATTTATTTTTTAACACGTCATAACACAGGTCACGTTTAGGACAGTAACCATGATGGTGATGTGTAAAAATAAAGGGTCATGTCATGCATCATGGCCCATGATTGTGAACAACTCCCATGGAAATTTTACATTTGGTAACAACTCATGACTGTGATCCATCTCAATTGAAAAACTAACATTTTTCATGCCCATGGTCACAATCCAAGGTCGCGACTTACGTTGGGGAGAGTTTTGGTGCCCATTTTTTTGTAGGTGTGGCCACGGTTCATGGCCATGAACCTCGTGGTCACAGTCCATAGTCATGACCAGAACCATTTAAATCCACCCTTTGGCTTAGTCATGGCATTTGTCACGTGCTTTTGTCTCTGGTCACAGTCCTAGGTCATGACCACTTGCTCACGATCATAGGACCTAACCCACTTGTCATGACCATTCTTGATTTGTGGTGTAGTGCTTTACATTCTGATCAACCAAAAAGATTCTTCTTAATCGACTCAGAACTATCCAATGAAGATTTAAATAAAATGATTGATGTCCTTAAGAATAATATGGATGTATTTGATTGGCAACCATATGACCTTAAGGTATAGACCCAAAGGTTAATTATCACCGATTCCACGCAGTACACCAAAACAGGGCAATTGTAATGGTTTTTTCATGTTTCCAAAAGTATTTGTAATGGATTTAATTCATTAGAAAGTTGTCGTTATTTATTATTACTAACGGATTTTGTAACGGATAAAATTCATTACAAATTTAATATTTATAACCGAATAAACCATTACAATTTATTTTGTAACGGATTTTGGATTTGTATACATCCTATGTATTAGTAACAGATTTACTAATTTGTAAAAAAACAGACACGTTACAAATTCTATATTGTAGCATGTAAAAAATGTTACAAAATATAATATCACGAATTGAGCGTGTCATATATTTGTAACAGATATTTTTTTATAATGGTTAAAGTCCGTTAGAAGTATTAATATATTTTTGAAAAAGTATTAATTTCTCATTAAACAAATAGATATAAATAGACTAGTAATTGTGTTAAATATATATAAATACAATTTATTTCTCATTAATTTTAATAGACTTGTCCTAATCTTTATTTTTATGTTGAATGGTTGTGCTACTTTAATTTTGAAGATCAATTTGTTTTTATTTTGTTTGGATTTTGAAGAATGGTTATGTTGCTACTTGTTAGTATATGATTCTGTTTGGTTTTTGAATAATTTGATAATGTTATTGTGGTTGGTTTTGTTTAATTAATTTTCATTATTATGGAATAAAATTAACACTTGGAGTTGAATAATGAATTTCTGAAATATTATCGGGATATAAACGGGTGGTAAGCATGTAATAAATGAAACAGGTTGAACGAGTGAAAGCGAGTCGTGTCAGGTCTAACAGGTGAAAACGAGTCGTGTCGGGTCTAACGGGTGAAAATGAGTCGTGTTGTGTCACCCACTAAACAAATGAACCGTTTACGAATTCAAGTTTTCCACCCATTTAGTAGACGAATAGTGTACGGGTGGATCCATTTTTCACACGACTCATTTATCACCCAACACAAACCTGGATCGACACCACCAGTTGCCACCCCTATGAGTAAGTCGTATAATAAATTTACAAGTGTGAATAGACAAATATCTATGACTGTGACAATTTATTAGCATCACAAAATTTGTATCCATTGACTAACCACTATGTAAAAGAAAACATAGTCATAACCAGTAAAACACAAATAACACCCCATAAACTAACCAGGAAAATAAATTAATAAACTATGACAAAAATAAAAATTGAAAGATAAATATTGTGATATTTATCTAGGTGGAGGATTTGAAACTAGAGGGAAAGCTCTATCAACTCGTTATCCCACTCATAACACTTTTGACTTGGAAAATACCCTTTGGAATACCTGCTAGAGTTGGGTAGGCAATCAGTTTGATTATCAGCTGCTCCCCGCCCAACAGCGAATGTGAGTCATGCGAGATGCAAGTGAAGGAAACGAGCCATTCTCGCCAACTAGCTAATCCGACTCAAGTCAACAAAATGATTCCAGATAAGAATGAATATGCCAGATCAGTACCAGATTTCACTACGTCTTATGAACCTGGTAGTGACTTTCAGTCCCCCTGATCCACTTCTTTTAATTCTTTAATCCACTAGTTTGTTAGGATTTGTTTTGTTTTGATTATGGTTTGTGCATTTAGTACATATGAGAAGTGGAGAAAAAGGAATAATGTGAAGCACCGGTGGATGTGAGCGCATTGAACCTGCAGGTTGCTGTTGCCATCGCCATTTTAATGCAGCAGTAACTAAAAAAGAGGGTCAAAGTTAGAGGTAAGGTAACTTTTACACATAACTGGAGTTCAATTCTGTAATTGCTCATTTTTGCACCTCCTTCCTCACTTGTTATCCTACTATTAGTTCTTATTCCCAGTTGGAGCATGGAACTCTGTACATTACCCAATTTTACTTTTCTTACGCTAAAATTAATAATTTTACATCTACATAAAAATTTAGTCATTTTTTACTACTTTAACTTCATAAACTCCACAAAAAACACCTAATATGAACCCCACCCCAATTCATTTTAATTAATTGCCTTATAAATTTTAATTGTAATCAAGAATGACTGGAATTTTATTATGAATGTGTTAGTTTTAGTTAATAACATTCTCAGCCATTAATAATTTGATCCAAATCTGTGAAACTGTGAAACCCCTTTAAGCATGATCTCATACATTAAATCGAATGAAAACTAACCGCGAGCTATGAATTTAAATCAAAACACCAATTTGTGTTTCTCATCACGAAATGAAAGAAAGGAAACAACCTATGTGTATTGTAAGAGTACTAGAAAATAATGATGTGTCCACATAGAAATAATCTATAAATTTAAGTATACAAGGAAGAAAGCAAGTGTATATTAACATGTAAATAAGAAATATGATCCAACATAGAAATTAGGGATAAGAACGACAAATTGCCAAATGAAACTAAAAAATTATTAATTGCAATTTTGAACATTAAACAAGTCATATATAATAGGGCATAGATTATCAATTGCATGTTCAGAATGAAAAAACATAAATAAACAATACGTAAGCAATACTATAAAAAAAACAAGCAAAACGAAAATTATTAGAAGTCTTAATTTTTCTTGCTATCCTCAGCAGTGAGTACACCCTTCACTAGGATTCGCAATCACGTGATAGTATGAAGACACTTCACATCCTGTCCATATACCAACATACTATTAGACACATAACATGTGGTTGTTTTTATCGTGGCCATCTTTAAACATAAGTAAATATAAAGTTATCATGATCCAATTTTATGATCGAGCCCTTTTCCTTGTCGCATTGTATTCTTAATATTTACTTTTCATAGAACGTTTGTTCATTTTTATACTAGAATTTTGGTATATTTAAGCATCATTCTCTCCCACATTTCATTTTACCAGGAATACATGGATCGAACAACAAAAAGGATTGAAGACTGGGATCGTCCGTAAAATTTGAGTTTACAGGACTAAATGCCATGGGCCCCTAATGTTAGCTTACATATTTCAAATTGCAGAAGATATGAGTATTAAGGATATTGAAATACAATAAGGAAACTAAGAAAAATTAAAGTTTTCTTAACAAAAACATGATCATAAACTACCATATGACATCAATAACAATTTACAATAAGAGAATTAATGTTAATATTTTATAGCAAAAAATGAGTAAGATATTTATAACTTCAATTCAAACTGGAGACATTAAAATTTAAGGGATCGAAGTGATAATTAAAATAATAAATTGTTTAACAAAATTATGAGAAGCCCTATATATAAAACTAAAATAAATTAGGAAGAAGAATAATAGGAGGGAGAGAGAGAGAGAGAGAGAGAGAGAGAGAGAGAGAGAGAGAGAGAGAGAGAGAGAGAGAGAGAGAGAGAGAGACAGACAGACAGACAGACAAAGACAGAGATAGAGACAGAGACAGAGACAGAGAAGCCCTTAAGTCATATCGTGAGGGTGCACCGACTAGTATATCTCACTATATGAAGCTTATTTTATGGAGAGTAGAAAAATTATTTTCTATCTCACTTCTTCATCCTTCCACGTTAAATAATTTACATGCATTGTAAATGGGATAAAAAAAATCATTTTCCACAGCCTAGACAAACCTTATAGATGCATGTATCTATTGTGATGTATTAAAAAGAAAAATAAATCTGGCCCATAAGCATAATGCATCTTGAGGTAGATACAGAAAACAATACAGTGTTGTTGGTTTTCTTCTTCTACAAAGAAGATAAAAAATCACAAAATTAATTTTAACTAACCAAAATAAAATGCAATGAAATAACACACATCATTATTGTATTAAAAAAGTAAAATGTTATTAATAAATGATGAATAGAGCGAGTAATAAAAATTTTCATTAGTTAGAATATTGTATTAAAAAGTAAAATGGTGAAATCAAGAGACGAGTTAGAATTTTTCATTAGTTAATAAAATTTCACATCTCTAGGCCAAATCTACTAGTAGTTCATTATTTTCAAACATTGATTTGATCTAGATCCTCATATATCCCGAATATATAGCTCTACTCATGCTCAATTGCCCCACATATGCATACATGTCCACTAGTACAGTTCTCAACACTAAGGTCAATTTATATAATTGTTATTCATATATGTGCATGTTCCTCCCTTGCTCAAGTGCATATAAGTGAGCACAAGCACGTAAAATAATATCCATAGTAGCCTCATTGTCCCATGTCCCCAATAATCGTATTCTTTAAATAGGGGGTGTTAGATAGTTTAGCAAGACACTAACTCAAAACATTTCAACACAAACATTTATTGACTTGTTTGGGGTCTTTCTTTTTTAGTAACCTCTAATTATTGTGTTCTAATTACAGATTGTTGGACTTGAGAGTTGAGAAAAATCCGATGTTAGCTATTGTTTTCGTAATTGGATGGGGTTTCAAGGAAAAAAAAGCATTAAGAAATAGGTATTTGAACATCCAATAGAGACAAAAAAAATTAATAGATACCAACAAAAAAAAATTTACCATAAAACATTATTATGGATAGATGTCTCATGGTTAGATAGCTGGCTTAGGTATAAAATTGGACTGAGATTACAAGTAAATGGGGGTCACCTTAAAGAGGATATTAAGACACATTTTGGAAATAGATCTTAATTGTTGTTAGCCTGAATGGTGATATAGTTTAGATTAAGACAAATTTGGAAAACAAATCATGATTATCGTTAGCATTTAAAAAAATGTAGGTGAATTAAATAGGTTAGATCATGGGACTCAATGTGAAATGAATCTAAACAAAAGAAAAATCAACATGTATGATATTCTTTAAATATTGTTGAATGAATGATGCACCATACCATAGCTAACTAGAAAATAGAAAGAAAAAAAACCTTTCATTTCATAACAAGGTGGACACCACGAAAGTAATTGAGTTCTTTTCAGTTTTGGAAGTAGTTGTTCAAATTCTATACTTTATCTATGAAAATACACAAATATACAAACAAAAAGTTATATATATCCCAAAACTATGAAATAAATATTTTAATAAACATGAAATGCAATATTTAAAATATATAAGTTGAAATATATACGTTCTCATGGCACACTCAAACCTCAAGTATTATAAACAATGCCTTTTAAGATTTCACCTCATGGATAATAAACTTGGTGCATTAAAGAAAAAACGTAAATTAACTAAATCAATACTTGTAATGACCAAAGTTAGTCTCTCCTATCACTAAATAAACACTTGTAGTGACTAGAGTTAATCTCTATCATCACTTCTAAATTACTAAGCTAAAAGAGGAATACTATGGATGTGTTTATTAATAATTAATAGGATAGAGATGAGGCAATGAGAAAACAAGAATCAAAAGTAAAAAATTTATTCAACAAAGACAAAAAAATATAAAATAAAAATAAAGACAAAAGGTTTGCAATATAAGAAAGTCGTTCTCTGTAGTGAAAATTAGATGATCTTTCAGTAAATTAAATCATGAACACAATTTTTCTTCTATTTTCATCTAAATGACGAATAACCCATATTGTTTCTATATCTGTAGGCAGTAAATCAATTAGAATTTCCATTCAAGAAAAAATATTATCAAAAAACACCATGCCACATTTCTATACAATAATTAATGTCCAAATACAATGTATTACCTTGTGTAAATAAGGAAGGAACTTAGGTTGAAGAGTTTTAGGGAGTTTTTCAAACCTTAATTTGATGCATAAAATTTATGTGGTGAGAAAATCTATGAGAGAAATAGTCGACTCCAATGAGTGAGAGTTATTCTAAAGACACCACCGAGTGAGAGTTGTCATGACGGATGTCATATTTTCTCACTTGTGTGTGTGTGTATGATGGCAATGTAAGGGGTAGAGGTAGGCCTAAATTGAATTGGTGGGATATTGTAAAATGGGACATGATGTCTTATGGTTTAGCCAAAGATATTGAACTTAACAAAATGAAATGAAATAATAGGATTCATGTAGCCAACACCAAATAATTAACAAAAGACTTTATTAAGTTGAGGTAACTTGAGGTCCGCGCGCGCGCGTGTGTGTGTGTGTGTGTGTGTGTGTGTGTGTGTGTGCGTGAAAGAGAGAGATAGGGAGAGAGAAAGAACCACAAAAAAATTTAGCACAGCAAAGAAAATATTGAAGGATTATTCTCACGTAAGTACATATGAATTGTGTGTGCATAGAATAAAAAGATTTTCTTTGAAAAAAATATTTAATAAAAAAAGAATGAATGTGTACTAGTAACAGATAAGAAACATGTCTAATAGTTATAAGTCGTTCGTAATTAATAACGAGTAAAAACTATTAGCATTTAAATAATCATTATGTTAATAAGTTGGTAATATGGTATAGTGACATAGATCCCACATGCCAACCGGTCAAGCAAAAGCTAAGAAATCATCTCTGAAAAAGGTAAAAGTAGTGGAGGAAGAAGTAGATAAGTTTCTTCATTAAACTCCATCAAATAAGTACATGATAGTTCATGCTCGAAAGAAAAGAAGTAAGTGGAAGGTTTGTTTTAACTTTACCGACCTCACCATAGTTTTCTTTTTCCCAAGATTGATCAACTTGTACACTTAATTATCGACCACTTATGGATGAGCTCTATGAATGCATACTCCAAGTATCTCCAGATACCCCTATTTAAACCTGATTAAGAAAAAACCTTCTTCATAACCTATATCGATCTCTATAGCTATAGAGTGATTCCCTTTTGTCTTAAAAATGCCAGAAGACAGGTTAAAGACTCGTCACCAATATGTTCAGGAAGAAAATCAGTGCAACCATGGAGGTGCATATCGATGATAAGATTGATACGATCAATCTTCCTACCGACCACATAAGAGATATCACCAATACTTTAATATATTTAGAAATTACAGGATAAAGATAAATGTGTCTTTGGGGTCAGTTCAGGCACGTATCTCTAATAATCAATCACACAATGGAGCATAGAGGCCAATCTCGATAAGATCAAGGTAGTAAAAGAGATCAAGTGCCCAATTACAATTAGAGAAGTGAAGGTTCTCATTGGGATGTTGTCAACACATAATTGGTTTATTTCCTAATCGTCGGCCAAATATCGATCATTCTTTAAAGCTTTGAATGACAGAGTATGAGGAAGCACTAGGAAATCTCAAGAATTACCTCAACTAACCAACTCAATTGTCCAACCCAATTAGTTGCTAAAATATTTACCTATACTTAGTGGTTTCACGACATGTAACTAGTGGGGCACTAGTCTGACTTCAAGAAAAAGAGAGACAAGCGTTGTATTATGCCTTATATACCCTCTTAGATGCTGAAAAGGGGTAAATGATTATTTAGAACTTGATTTAGCATTAGTGATGTCCTCTCGAAATCTAATACATTATTTTGATGCCCACTCCTTAATTATCCTCACCTCCCAACCTCTAAAGGAGTTCTTGAAGAAGGCCAACCTCATAACTAAAAATACAAAGTAGTTCTTGGATTAAGAACTTGGGAAAACAATAAAGGGTTAAGTGTTGTCTGATTTCATACCAGAGTTCTCTTATAGCCAAAAAGAGGAAGCAATTCACTCTGATCCACTCATGGAGATGTTTAATGCCAGCTTAGGGGGTCAGACCCTTTATAACCCGTTTGATCATCTCACCAAATGAAATTATTCATAGATGCGGCTTCTAATGAATAGGGAGATGGCATCGATATTTTTTCATCACGCCATAGGGGGCGCGATTGAACAAGTAGTTCAGTTAAGGTTCAAATGATCCAACAATGAAGCAGAGTATGGGGAAATGTTAGTCAGTCTCCAGAGAAAAATCACAATGGGTGCAAAAGATATTATCTTCTACTATGACTCTCGTTGATCGTGAACCAAGTCAGTAAAGAGTATAACGCTAGAGATCCAATGATGTTAATGTATAAGGATAAATTAAGGAAGTTGATCAAGACTTTTAGGTCAGTTTTAATAGCTTAGATACCAAGAAGTTACAACAGTCACACCAATGCCCTAGATACTTTAGCCTCATCAATTGACACCGAGTTGAAAAGGACAATTGATATGGAATACATCCACCAACTAAGCATAAATTAACAAAAGAATGAAGTTGTAGCCATAAAATTTTATATATCACCCAACTGGATGGATCTAATAGTCAATTACTTTAAAGGCAACGAGTTACCTCCAGACAAAAAGTAGGCTCACAAGTTAAAAGCATAGTAAAAAAGATTGTGCCTTAACTTAGAGGGGAACCTATACCGTCGATCATTAATTGGTTCACTACTCAAGTGTGTGCATCTTAACCGAGTAGAATGCATTCCCAGAGAAATGCATGAAGGTAATTACAGAGTTCATACCAACGGTCGATAAATAGCCTATAGAGAAATTTTACAAGGATGCTAGAGTTCCTTCATGAAAAATAATGCCATCCAATTTGTCTAAGAATGCCCTAAGTTCCAGGGTTTTTCCCTTGTTAATAAATATCCCACTTACAATTTGAACCCTCTTACAATCCCCTAGTCCTTCACCTAGTAAAGGATGGATATAGTCAACCCACTTCCTAGGTCCCCTGATGATGATAATTCCTTGTCACAACTATCGACTACTTCACTAAATGAATTGGAACTAAACCTTTTACCCACATTAGAGAAGTCGACATCAGGAGATCCGTATGGAGGAACATAATTACCATATTTAAGATACCCAAAACCCTTGTATCGGATAATAGAACCCATTATGCTAATAATCGATTCAAAGGATTTTGTGTAGAATGCGTGATTTATAATTACTAGGCTTCAGTAGTCTTTCCTCGCAGTAATAGGCAAGCTAAAATCTCTAATAAAACTCTCCTCGCCAGAATCAAATGCTGACTTGAGAAGGTCAAGGGAAGATGGGTGGATTAACTACCCACCCCCACTACCTTTTGGGACTATAATACTGCATCAAGACATATACACTCCTTATGCTCTAGCTTACGACATGGAGGTTGTCACTCCACTTGAAATCGTCCTACCAATGTTTAGGTCTGAGATATATGAGGATGACCACAATGAATATTGGACTTGACCATGAGCTGGACTTAGCCAAAGAAAAAAGGGATCAAGCCCTCATTAACTTAATAGCCTGATTGCCAAGTACCACAACAAAAGGATCAAAGACTAATAATTTGAATTAAGTTACCTAATACTCCAAAATTTACTTACAGGAGCAAGGAAATCATGTGATAAAAATTTGACTCCTAACTAGTAATGGTCCTAATTGATTGGTTCAATAGGATTAATCACATCTTATCACTTGGATATATGGATGGAACGCCAGTTCCCATGTCATATAACGCTATGAACATGAGAAATTTTTATTATTATCTTTATTTAGATTATATTAGTTTATTCTATCTTTATAAGAATACAATATTGTAGCATATACAATCCTATAAATGAAATTTCAAGTTTTCATATCTTAGTTAATTACCAAGTAAAAATGCAAGTCCAATTTAAGAGGCATAAAATATTTTATCAGTGTACATAACACATAAGTTTTTTACAAGAACCATAAGTTTTCCACTAGGGTTTAACTGATCAAAGCAGCTAAAATACTACATACCTCATAAAATATTTCTCTAATTGTGCTTATTATTCCATTATCGTTTTGGCCTTCTAAGACTATCCAAGAAGATCTATCGGAGAGACTCCCTACGCTTTAGAATACGATATAAAGGTCATCACTCCCATTGAAATTAGCCTACTAATGCTTAGGTTTTAAATCTATAAGGACGGCCACAATGAATATCTACTTGAATATGAGCTGGACTTGGTCGAAGAGAAGAGAGAGAAAAAGATCATTCACTTGACAACCTATTAGAAACAAATATCCAAGTACCATAATAAAAGGGTCAGAAACCAAAATTTTGAATTGGAAGACCAATCAAAATGCTTCTTTCAAGAGAAAGGAAATTGGTCGATAAAAAATTGGCCCCTAATTGGGAGAGGTTTTACTGGAATGCCTCAAATAGAGGCATTAGTTCTTATCACTTAGAACAAATGGATGGAACGCCAATTCCCACATCATGTAATTCCATTAACATGACAATTCTTTATTTATTAAAATCATTTAGCTTATATTAGCTTAGTCTATATCTAGAAGAATAAAAGGTTATAGTAAATACAATCCTATAAATGAAATTTCAACTTTTCCTACCTTAATTACGTGTACAATATCCAACTCATTAAACCAACCTTACAAAGGTCATACAACTTGTATAAGTTGGTCGCCTACAATTGGCACTAAACTCACCGTATAATGGTGGTACGACTTGTACTAAGTTGTTCACCTATGATTGACATAAAACCCACCTTACAAAGGTGGTATGATTTATACTAAGTCAATCTCATACAATTGGAACTAAGACTGACTCATAATCGTGGTGTGACTTATAACAAGTCGTTCGCCTACGATTGAAAAAAATCCACATTTTAAAGGTGGTACAACTCGTACCAAGTTAATCTCTTACAATTGACCCTAAACCCACCTTATAAAAGTGGTATGACTTGTACCAAGTCAGTTTTTAATGATTGGTACCAAACCCACCTTATAACAGTGGTACGACTTGTACCAAGTCGATCGTCTACAATTGGAACAAAGGCCGCCTTACAAAGGTGGTACAACTTATATAAAGTCGATCGCCTACTATTGTAATTAAACCCACCTTATAAAGGTGGTACAACTTGTACCAAGTCGATCATCTATGATTGGTACCAAAACCACCTTATAAAGGTGTTATGACTTTTTAATACCCCACTCTTTCACCATCGATAGTGTCCCTAATTAAACCACCATTCACAGTAATATGGGGCTTTATTATCTCTAAATTCACAAATTGGTGTCACTGGGGTTTGAACCTCTAACATGTGCATCATCTATCACATGCCTTACCACTGGAGCTAAAAGGACCCAGGCTTAGAAGAGTGAAAATCTACATATATAAGATATTATTTTCCCTCATTCAGGTGATGTGGGATGTAACTCTCTGACTACTAAATCAACCATATCACCATTCTATTACAATTCACCCTCTAAGGGAGCCTAGCATCCCTGTTAGGATGAAATCAACCATCACCCAACACGTAGGCACACTTTATGATTAGGTATTGACTATGATACCATTCTATAATATCCCATTATTCCACCATCGATATTGTCCCCAAATTAACCACCACTCACAGCGGTATGCGGTTTTATTGTCTTTAAATCCACAAATTGGTGTCAGTGGGGTTTGAACCCCCAACATATGCATCATCAATCACAGGCTTTAACGGTAGAGCTAAAAGGCCTCGAGATTGGAATAGTGTGATTCTACATATATGGACCATTTCTTTCCCTCACCTTAGTGATATGGGATGCAACTCAATGGCTACCATATCAATCGTGGCACTAGTCTGTTACAGACTTGTATCACGTTGATCGCCTACGATTGGCTCCAAACCCACCCTATAGAGGTGGTAAAACTTGTACCAAGTCGGTCGCCAACAAAATCCACCTTCAACAATGGTACTCGTTATGTATATCGTTAATAATAATAATTAAATAGCCTTTAAAGTAAAACCTTTAACAAGTCTAAACTTCCTAAGATTAAACTGGAGTAAAATTTTGTATAAGTATGATAATTAGGTCAAACAAGAACTAACCATGTGTTAAGACCGTTACCCCGTCATATCAAAATTTATCAATTTTATCATAATTATTTCAAATTAAATTTGAATTATAGATTGGGGAGACTTAGGATTTCTCATTTTTCTCCTCACCATTATTAGTCAGATCGACTGAACCCTCGGCATATCAGCGACTGACTTGGCAACCTCTTAACTAGAAGCTAAAGAGGTCTCCCCTCGCCAACTACCGGTTTGGGGAATGGTGGGTTCTCCATGAGGGTCCCATTATGAATAGGTACATTGTAATACCTCGTAAAATTAAAAGAATTTGAATAATTAAAATAATCAATTAAATTAGGTTTTTAGAATTTTATTGGATTTTCAAAAATTATTGAGAACTTTTTAAATAAATATTTTTTAAGAGAAAAACAAAGCTTTATAGCAAACTTTGAAAAAGGAACATTTATCGAAAATATATTTGGTAAACCAAAGTAGTTGGGGTTTAACTATAATTTAGAATAGTATTTAAAGAAAATATAATTTATTATTTTATCAATTAAACAATTTAGTATTGTATCAATTAAACAAAAGAGAAAATTCTACTTAAGAGCGTGAGTAAATTGGTAAATGGAACATACTTGGAGATAAATCTACGGTTAGGGGCAAAAGAGGGAAGTAAATTTTAAGAGGAGGTAATATATAAACCTAGAAGAAATCCTATTTTCATTTTAAGCTTACAAAAAACCTCCCCCAAATTTCATGATTTCACTTTAAGAATTGTCTTAATCCAAACATTCTACAATCGTATTGTTGATTTTTGGAGAATATCCAACCAAGTTCAAGAACAAAAAGGGATTTGTGAGGATTTTTGAAGAACAATTATACTTTTGGCTTAAAGATGAATTTTCTAAACCTTTGAGGATTTCTCAATAATAATTTGGGTTTTGTATTCTTCGTACCAAAAAAGATAGTAATACTCCCTCTTTTCTTGTTGTGAATAATAATTTCTACCTAAATATTATCGTTTATGAATCTAACAAATATGTAGAGATAAATAGGTTTTTGCAGGTGTATTGGAAAATTTCTATTTTTATTAAAGATATGAATTAATCCAATTCTTACAAAGATTGTATTAATTTGTACTAGTTTAATTGAAATGAATTGAAGAATTTTAGGTTCTATTAGAATTAGATGGAACTAGTTGAATTAAATTATATTATAAGGTAAATTGGATGTCCCCATTAAAATTAACTTTGATTAATTGATTTATATTAAGAAGACCTTAGTTTCCTTGTTAGAATAACTTGTCTATATGAATTCATATACTAGTTACTCTTATCAATGTTCTATAATATGTTCTTCTATATTCTTATGTTGAAATTGAAAAAATGTTATATGTTGCAAACTCCCCATTTGATTATGCGAAAATGATAAGTTTAACAAGGAATAAACCCTTAGAATGATTATAGGTTCGGATAAGCACTCAAAACTGTACATTTTATACCCCGAATGGACGTAGTTTAGTGCTAATTCTCGGCAATTTGGGTCTTATGCGCTTTATTGTCTATTTTGTAGTTCGAATGCACGTTGCGGTGCTCAAACGCGTATTTCAAAGCAATTGTGAAGATTATGGAGCTAATTACCAATCTAGCCTAAACTTTGTCTCGGCCCGTGTTTGTTTGATTTGTTCCCTTTCGTATTTTTTTTATATTTTTAATTTCCAGTTTGAATCGTTTTTTTAGGATTTATTTTTTATTTCTTTTTATTTAATGTTGCTTTATTTTGATTTTTAATTTTTAGTTTTTAGTTTTTATTTTATTAGGATTAGTTTTTTTTAGGAATTCATTTATTTTTTAGTTTTATTTGGATTTACATTTTTGTAGGTCTTTAGTTTTAATTTTTAAGTTTTAGGAATTTATTTTTTTTACTTTTATTAGTTTATTTTTTTAGGACTTGAGTTTTGATTTTATTTAAGTTTTTCTTTTTATTTTTAGGATTTAATTTTAAATTTTATTAGTTTTAGTTAGATATTTTTTAGGGGTCATAAGTTAACACACACACAAAATCCCTCACACCTTTCCCCCATTCACACTCACTCTCACCTAAACCAACCTTCATCTCACCCACATCCTAACACCCTACAAACACACACATTAAGACCCACCACTTCATCTTCCCCAACCTCATTCTCTCTCTCCTAAATCACCAAAATCACCTCACCCTCTCTCTCTCTCTCTCTCTCCTCACCACAAAACCTCCATTAACACACCATTTATCTCTCTCCTCTCTCATAACCCCCCATGGAAACTACACTAACCGGAACCATCTTCCGTCAATCAACTCGAACCCACAACCCGATGACTACCTCCTATACCCTCCAATCCGGGCCCTGTACAACCAAACTCGGCCTACAACCGGCTACCCCCCCCCCCCCCCCCGACGTCGGACATGCCGCGACGACCCCTGCACCGGTCCGGCACTGTCCCACCTCGCGACACACCCGAAGCCGGCTACCCAATACTGAAACCCCTCCTTATCCCACCTCCGGCACCCATCCCCAAGATCAGCCCGCCTTCCCCTACTTGGAACCCATGACAAACAACCCATACTCGCGACATCCCCATCGGACCTCACCCCATCTCCCCTTCAATGCCGACGTCGTGTGCCACAACCCGTCAACCAAAACAGTCGACCCAACCTCCATTTTACCCAAACCCCATTTCCCATTCCAAAAACAATTTCAACCCATTTCTCCAAATAAAAAGCCACGACCTGTTTCAAGCCAAAACAACAAAAACCCAAACAAACCAAGACCAGGTCAACCAAATTAACCCACATACCACTTAAAACCATTTTACCCAAATACCCCCAACTACCACTTCTACCCCAATTTCCAAAACTACCCCTCTAAACCAAATCTGATTTTATCCACTCACCCACATGACCTTACACAACTCATGCATATTTGTGCATTTTCCTAAATTAACCCCATCATTTTCTCACACCCCTTATGTCCATTTAAACACTACCCAAATTATCCCCATGCTCCATACCTACTATTTAAAGAATGGAAGACTCAATTTGAAGGAAGTTTTAGAATAAAATTTGTAGAGAGATAGTTATAGTAGAAAATAAATTAGGTAGAAAATTTATTTGTAAATATTTTTTTTATTTTTGTAATACCCCGTATTTTTATGCTATATTAATTTGGGGATTTATCAAATTTAATGTGAGTTAATTATTTAATAAAAATCCGAAAATTAATTATGTTATAATTATTAACGTGACGAGAGTTAGTAATTATGGGAAATTTTTTGAATATTACTAATGAGAAAAGTAATATGTAATATTGGTTATATTGAATGTCACGAGTGAATAAAATGACAATTTTGGAAATTTGAGTCGGGACGCGCCCGTGTCGCGTCGGGACTAAACTTTGATAAATAAAAGTGAATATTTTATAAGTCGTTCATATGGTCATTTTGAGTGCGCCAACGCGTCCGGAAGGGTCGAGATAGTCAGAAAAGTGTACCCGGGGGTTTAGTTTGGGTCTCGGGGCATTTTTAGACCTAAGTGGTACCCCGGGAGGGCATTTTGGACATTTCACATTTATGGGTAATTAAACCCACGGAAATCAGAAACCTATATTAGCCATTTAGGTTAGTCATCTAGGATTAGAAAACTCAAATACAAGTGACGGCCAGAGGAGAGGGAAGAAGAAAGCTTCCAAGGCAATCCAAGGCCCCAAAAGTCATCCGTTTGCACCGCCACCACCACCAACGCGTAGATCGCGCAACGGGCTACGCAACCACACCAAAATCATCTGCAAATCAGAATACCAAAGATCCCAGGCAAGTGTTTATCTTGCTTATTTCGTTGATGCATCTTTCATATTAGCGTAGGAATGATTAGGATGAGTTTTATGGAAGAAAACTTAAGATTTGAGATAGGAATCACATGTAGATATGGTTTAAATGATAATTCTCGAAACCCTTGCCATGTAGAGGAATTTACCCACGAAATTATGATGTTTATAAGAAGAAAATTCTGGAAAAGATGGATTAGAACCATGTTAATGAAATTTTAGGGTTCTTGAAGTTTTATATGAAATTGGGGCTTGTTAATCCATGTTTAATAGTAGAAATCTACATGCTTTACGTAGGAAATGTGTAATATCATGTTAGGATGTTAGTAGTACAAATATTGAGACGTTTGGGATTGTAAAATATGGATTTGGTGTAAGTTAGAAGATTAAACCCATAACTGCAATTCTGCAGATTTCGCAGACCTGCTTGATCGATCGATCGAGCCCAGAGCTTCGATCGATCGAAGGTTCGATCGATCGAGCCCCAGACCTCGATAAATCGACCCCTACTGGAAGACTCATGCTTTCCCTTATTAATTAGTTGAAAGTCAATTTAATGTGAAATAATTCTTGGGCATCCTTAATAAAATGTTTTGGGAGATATGGAGGACTAGTAGGACATATGAATAATTTTGGGATTCTTAATATCAGACGAGAATTGTACTTGTGGGATAATTACTTAAGGGTTGATGAATTTATGAATTAACGGGAGAGTTGTGTAAGAGAGTTACGTTGGAACATAGAAAGGACCCTTACTGAATTTTATACTTGGGAGGATAGAGTCCATACATGTTACGTATTCAGATGAGAAAACCCTTCGAGTTAAAGTTAAAAACGAACTCTTATACGAAATACTAATAATGTGAAAATTAAGGATAAATGTTGTAATTATGGGTGATGAGAGGAACCTATATTAATATGATAAAAGTGGTATATTTATATGATTATGTATGCATATATTATATACATGTGAAAACCATGCCCGCGCTACTTGCTATCCCTGAGGTTTCCGCGCTGGGACAGTCTTATCTCGATGGGACCTTTATGGGGGATATTGACTTGTACCCTAGAAGATAGATATCCTTGGTACAGGCTATCGAATCGATAGTTCACACGGTCCTAAGAGGCGTGGGGTATGTACTGACCTCTTAGAGACTTGGAATCTACGCTTAGCCTCATTATTATTTTTATGTATATGTTGATACAGTTCGAGAGTGATTCCGAACTTGTATTTACCTTAGTGTGAGCGATACGGGGATTGGATAGCAGAGTATGCCCGCACCATAGTTTTATTTGGGGTGTTGTTATAATATATATATTATACGAGTAGTTAATATATATATGAAATTATGAAATTTGGTACTACCTATTGTGTTACGGTAAGTAAGACTGATAAAATGTCGTAAATTGGAAATACTTGTTTGAAAAGTATAATATAACATTGGGAGGCTTTGTTAATAATTAAAGTGAAAATGAGAGCATTGTTATTAAGCGAAATCCTCCTTTTTAAACATTTACATGGTTCGGTTCTGAAATCTTACGAGTAATCTAAGATAAGTTAAATCATTGGGAAGATTGGTGCTATAAATGATAAGACAAACCGTTGGGAAGGTTAGTGCGATAGGTGTGCAGATTAGAAAAGAGGTGAGAATTACTCAAGAGAGTGTCGCACTAATATGTTGTTGCATTGGCATGTATCAATTTAAATACTTGCTAAACGTACTTTAAATCAAACACACTATTGGGATCTGACCCGTTTCTTTTTCTCTTTCTCTCTTTTGTATATATATGTATGTATTACAGGTGCCCAGCCACAGGGGCGTCTTGCTTAGGATCCCTTGAAAGGAACGTGCTGCAGCTTAGGTGGGAGTTGCAGGCCACTTGCATAGACGACTTCGTTTACTTGATTCCACATCTATCATACTCATTTATTGGGCATGTGTCGCCCTTTTCACTATTTATCTGTTTTATTGGGACATTTGTATTTCAGTTATTTCTAGTACTGTTACTATGGAATTTATTTCAGTATGGATGTTTTACTTTAGGTTTTAAATGTTGGGATTTTGAATGTTGAATGTTTCAATTAAGTGGATTATGTTCCAGGATAATTGTTGTATGATTCTTACTTATTGAAAATGTGGTTAATAATTAGTTAAATAAGTTTTTCTCTAAAATACAATTTGGTTAGGAAGGTTAAAAATGGTTTTGACACTTAGCTTAGTTAATTAGGGTGTTAATTTGGAAAAGTTTATTTTTACGTCAGTGATGCTAAGAATGAACCAACTGTTCACCTTGATTTTAATTTAATAAAGGAGTGATCGCCCGGTATTTAATTAGGCGGGGTGTCACAGGTGGTATCAGAGCATCAGGTTCTAGTGTCCATAGGATCTGTACGGCTTATTTCGCTTTCAGCTTAACGTTGTTGCTATAGAGCCCTATTTTTAGGATTGTTGTACTCTTGCTTTTACCTTTAAGCCTTCAGCTATTTGAGATTTGATAATAACTGTAGACTAATAAACTTCATCACGTTTCAGATGCCTCTGAGACGTGCACCGAAGGATAGGCGTGCCCAGGCCGAGCGGCCAGCAGCTCCGGCACAAGGCACTATGAATGCTAATGAATTAGCCGCCATTGTTTCTCAGGCGGTGAATGCCGCACTAGCGGTGGTTCAGCATGCTCCACCCCTGGTTCAGGCAGTGGCGCCAGTACCAGCATAACTTCCATCTGCATGGGAGAGGGTTCGGGATGCTTTTCAGAAAGTGCATCCCCCTGAGTTCTCTGGTAGCTCCGATATTGTCACAGTTAGCCAATGGAAGAAAGACATCCAGAGGCATCTCCGTATGTATGAGTGCACCGACGTGCAAAAACAGTTGTTGACTTCCTTTAAGATAGTGGGGGCCGCTTTGTAGTGGTGGGAGTCCACTACCACATTGGGGGAGAGGGACACGATCCCTATTCAGTTGTTCTGGGAGAGGTTTGACCGCAAGTACTTTCCACCCACCGTGCAGACTGAGATGAGGTGAAAATTACTGAATTTGAAGCAGGAATGAGGAGGAGTTCACGAGACTTCTCAGCATCCTGCCAGATGAGGCACCCACTGAGGGCAAGAAGATTATGTTCTTTGTGGATAGGTTAGCTTGGAGGATCCGTCAGCATCTTATTGGGAATCTATCTCTGAGTACTTTTACTGATGTACTCAATGCTGCGTTACTGCATTTCCAGGATCACCGCTTCCATCTGCAGGGAAGCACGAAAGTAGGAGAGTCCAGCCAGCAGGGCAGGACCGGGGGTAGTAGTGCTAGTGGGGAACCATATCATGGACAGACTCGTCAGCACGAGCATAGTTCCCATCAAGGGGACCCTGCTAAGCGATTCCATTTAGGTGATTCCAGGCAGGGATTCGGGGGTTTTAGGCAGGGCCATCAGGGCCAGCCTAATCAGCAGGGACAGCAAGGCCAACACCGACAACAGGGTCAATAACAGGGCCAACAACGTAATCACCAGGGCCAACAGGGCCAGTGGCGTGGAGGTAACGGCCAGCAGGGCCGTGGTCAGCAGGGACAGAGGGGAGGTAACTTCAGAGGCCACTGTTTTGGGTGCGGTAAACATGACCATAGGCGCCAAGATTGTCCAGAGGGAGAGAGGGTCCCACAGCAGCAGGGAGCCCGTAATGAGCCACAGAGACCACTTTTTCCGGCTGCCCTCCCAGCTCCAGCCCAGGTGCCATCCCTACCAGCCATTCCAGCAGCTCCAGTGCAGCAGGGGCAGTTACAGTACGGACGTGTCTATAACGTCCACCAGGCAGCAGCTCCACAGGCACCACCCGCGATTGAGGGTATGTTTCCTATCCATGGTACTATGGGTCGGGTTTTGTTTGATACGGGGGTGACTCATTGTTTTATAGCTACGCATTTTGCGAAGGCCTTAGGGTTGTTAGCCACAGTAGAGAGCACAGTGACGTGTGTGGACTCACCACTGGGGAGTGGGTCACTTATTTTCTTTATATGACGGGGAGTGGGGGTAGAAATTGGTAGTTTGGTATTTCCTGCAGACATGTTAGTCTTAGACATGCACGAGCATGATGTGATTATTGGTATGGATTGGCTCGCAGCTTATAGAGCCATGATTGATTGCTTCGGTGGGAGCATTATTTTTGCCATTCCGGGGCAAGAGATGTTTGTAGTGGCGATGCCTCGCCCAGAGTGAGGTTCGACCGCTCATTTGTATTACATAGAGGAGGACACCTCTAAGGAGGTTGTGATTCCCTTAGATTCGATCCCAGTTGTCAGGGAGTATTCCGATGTGTTTCAGGAGATACCAGGCCTACCCCCCAGTCGAGAGATAGACTTTGTTATAGATTTATTGCCAGATACTAGACCTATAGCACGTGCTCCATACCGTATGGCTCCGGTGGAGATGCGTGAGTTACGAGATCAGATAGAGCAGCTGTTAGGTCAGGGCTTCATTCGTAGGAGTACCTCACCTTGGGGCGCTCCAGTTTTGTTTGTGAAGAAGAGATATGGTTCACTGAGATTGTGTGTGGACTACCGGGAGCTGAACAAGGTCACGATACGGAATAAATATCTGTTGCCTCGAATCGATGATCTGTTCGACCAGCTGAGGGGAGAAACTTTCTTTTCGAAAATAGATCTGAGGTCGAGGTACCATCATCTATGTATTAGGGAGCATGATGTTTTGAAGACTGCTTTCTTGACGAGATATGGGTCTTATGAGTTCCGGGTGATGCCGTTCGGACTCACAAATGCTCCAGCCATTTTCATGGACTTGATGAACCGACTATTCAGAGAGTTCTTGGATCAGTTTGTCATCGTTTTCATAGATGACATTTTGATATATTCACACTCCGAGGAGGAGCATGCCGAGCACTTGAGGCAGGTTCTTCAGACTCTACGAGAGCATCAGCTGTATGCTAAGTACGAGAAGTGCGGATTCTGGTTACGAGAGGTACAGTTCTTGGGGCATGTTGTTTTTGAGCAGGGGATAGCAGTTGAACCGAGTAAAGTGTCAGCAGTGAGGGAGTGGGGACAGCCCACGACACCGACGGAAGTGCGTAGTTTCTTGGGGTTAGCTGGTTACTACAGGAGATTTATTCGAGGATTCTACAAAATAGCGGGTCCACTGACAAATCTGACTCGCAAAGTGGTACCGTATGTTTGGGATGATGCTTATCAGTTGGCTTTCGACGAGCTTAAAGACAAGCTTACTTCAGCGCCAGTCCTTGCTTTACCGAAGCCGGGTGTGGAGTACCTGGTTTACACCGATGCCTCTTTACGGGGACTTAGGGGAGTACTTCAGCAGGAGGAGAAGGCTATAGCTTTTGCCTCCCGCAAGCTTAAGCCGCATGAGAAAAATTACCCCACCCATGACCTGGAGTTAGCAACGGTCGTTTTTTTATTAAGGATATGGAGGCACTACTTATTGGGGGAGAAATTCCGCTTGTTCACAGACCACAAGTCATTGCAGTACCTGTTCACTCAGCGAGAGCTGAATATGCATCAGCGCAGATGGCTAGAGTTTGTGAAGGACTACCAGTTCGATATACAGTATCATTCGGGAAAGGCCAACGTAGTTGATGATGCGTTGAGTCGTAGACCGGTAGACGAGGTAACGGACGTCTGGAAGGAAAAGTGGAAGGAGTTGGGTCACCAGGACGCAGTAGCCCGTTATTTCATATCCGTTATGTCAGTCACACCCGAGATTATTACGAGGGTGATACAGGCACAGACCACAGACCCATTTTGCCAGGAGCAGATTGTGCGACTTCTAGCCAAGGGTGCTGAGTCCTATTCTGTTAGTTCCGATGGAGGTTTGCGGTTTAATGGGAGGTTGGTAGTTCCTGAAGAGGATGAATTACGTCATGCAGTGATGACCCAATCTCACGGGTCCCGGTTTACGGTGCATCCTGGAGGGGATAAGATGTACCAGGATATGAGGAGACAATACTGGTGGAGTGGGATGAAGAAGGACATTGCTGAGTTCGTGTCCAAGTGTTCAACCTGCCAGCTGGTGAAGGTGGACCACCAGAAACCGCCAGGGTTGCTTCAGCCATTGGAAGTACCCGCGTGGAAGTGGGAGAGCACTTTTATGGATTTTATTACAGGGTTGCCTACATCACAGCGGGGCCATGACTCAATCTGGGTGATTGTAGACCGTTTGACCAAGGTGGCTCATTTTTTTACCAGTGCGGACAGATTATACCACGGGTCAGTATGCTCAGCTGTTTATTGCCGAGATCGTCAGATTACACGGGGTGCCCCTGAATATTATGTCAGATAGAGACAAGATCTTCGTGTCACGCTTTTGGGAAAGTTTTCAGGAGGCTATGGGTACTGAGTTGAGGTTGAGTTCAGCTTATCACCCACAGACAGATGGACAAACAGAGCGTATTAATCAGATGTTGGAGGATATTCTACGCATGTGTGTTCTTGATTTAGGAGGAGGTTGGGAGCCACATCTTCCACTGGTAGAGTTTGCTTATAATAAATCTTATCAGTTCACGATTGGGATGGATCCATTTGAGGCTTTCAATGGCAGGCCTTGTCGTTCCCCAGCTTGTTGGCTCGAAGTGGGGATAACAAGTTGTTAGGACCAGAGGTGATTCAGGAGACCTCCGCGAGGATCGAGATGATCAGGAGTCGCATTCGGGTAGCCCAGGAGAGGCAGAAGAGCTACGCCGATGCGAAACAGTTCTTTCAAGAGTTTAATGTGGGGGACCAAGTGTTATTGCGTGTATCTCCTATGAAGGGAGTGATGAGGTTCGGAAAGAAGGGGAAGTTGGCTCCGAGGTACGTGGGACCATTTCCCATAATCGAGAGGATTGGGCCGGTTGCATATAGGTTGGGACTGCCAGAGCATTTACATCACATCCACGATGTATTCCACATCTCGTCATTGAGACGATATCTTCGGGATGATATGGCCCATACTCACATTGCGATAGATGAGATAGACTTACAGCCTGACGGCTCTTACGAGGAGAGATCGGTGGCTATCCTAGACTATAGTGAGAGGAGATTGAGGTCAAAGATAGTTCCACTTGTACGGGTCCAGTGGGAGCACCACAATGTGGAGGAATCCACTTGGGAGCGCGAGGCCGATATGCGCGAGAGATATCCAGATTTGTTCTTACCAGGTATGCATTGTTTTCTGAATTTCGAGACGAAATTCCGTTATTAGGGGGGAAGTATGTAATACCCCATACTTTTATGCTATATTAATTTGGGGATATATTAAATTTAATGTGAGTTAATTATTTAATAAAAATTCAAAAATTAATTATGTTATAATTATTAACGTGACGAGAGTTAGTAATTATGGGAAATTTGTTGAATATTACTAATGAGCAAAGTAATATGTAATATTGGTTATATTGAATGTCACGAGTGAATAAAATGACAATTTTGGAAATTTGAGTCGGGACGCGCCCGTGTCGCGTTGGGACTAAACTTTGATAAATAAAAGTGAATATTTTATAAGTCGTTCATATGGTCGCTTTGAGTGCGCCAACGCGTCCAGAAGGGTCGAGATAGTCAGAAAAGTGTACCCGGGGGTTTAGTTTGGGTCTCAGGGAGTTTTTAGACCTAAGTGGTACCCCGGGAGGGCATTTTGGACATTTCACATTTATGGGTAATTAAACCCACGAAAATTAGAAACCTATATCAGCCATTTAGGTTAGTCAGCTAGGGTTAGAAAACTCAAATACAAGTGACGGCCATAGGAGAGGGAAGAAGAAAGCTTCCAAGGCAATCCAAGGCCCCAAAAGTCATCCGTTTGCACCGCCACCACCACCAACGCGTAGATCGCGCAACGGGCTACGCAAACACACCAAAATCATCTGCAAATCAGAATACCAAAAATCCCAGGCAAGTTTTTATCTTGCTTATTTCGTTGAAGCATCTTTCATATTAGTGTAGGAATGATTAGGATGAGTTTTATGGAAGAAAACCTAAGATTTGAGATAGGAATCGCATGTAGATATGGTTTAAATGATAATTCTGGAAACCCTTGGCATGTAGAGGAATTTACCCAAGAAATTATGATGTTTATAAGTAGAAAATTCTGGAAAAAATGGATTAGAACCATGTTAATGAAATTTTAGGGTTCTTGAAGTTTTATATGAAATTGGGGCTTGTTAATCCATGTTTAATAGTAGAAATCTACATGCTTTACATAAGAAATGTGTAATATCATGTTAGGATGTTAGTAGTACAAATTTTGAGACGTTTGGGATTGTAAAATATGGATTTGGTGTAAGTTAGAAGATGAAACCCGTAACTGCAATTCTGCAGATTTCGCAGACCTGCTTGATCGATCGATCGAGGACCAGTAGGACATACGAATAATTTTGGGATTCATAATATGAGACGAGAATTGTACTTGTGGGATAATTACTTAAGGGTTGATGAATTTATGAATTAATGGGAGAGTTGCGTAAGAGAGTTACGTTGGAACATAGAAAGGACCCTTACTGAATTTTATACTTGGGAGGATAGAGTCCATACATGTTACGTATTCAGATGAGAAAACCCTTCGAGTTAAAGTTAGAAACGAACTCTTATACGAAATACTAATAATGTGAAAATTAAGGATAAATGTTGTAATTATGGGTGATGAGAGGAACCTATATTAATATGATAAAAGTGGTATATTTATATGATTGTGTATGCATATATTATATACATGTGAAAACCATGCCCGCGCTACTTGCTATCCCTGAGGTTTCCGCGCTGGGACAGTCTTATCTCGATGGGACCTTTATGGGGGATATTGACTTGTACCCTAGAAGATAGATATCCTTGGTACAGGCTATCGAATCGATAGTTCACACGGTCCTAAGAGGCGTGGGGTATGTACTGACCTCTTAGAGACTTGGAATCTACGCTTAGCCTCATTATTATTTTTATGTATATGTTGATACAGTTCGAGAGTGATTCCGAACTTGTATTTCCCTTAGTGTGAGCGATACGAGGATTGGATAGCAGAGTATGCCGACACCATAGTTTTATTTGGGGTGCTGTTATAATATATATATTATACGAGTAGTTAATATATATATGAAATTTTGAAATTTTGAAATTATGAAATTTGGTACTACCTATTGTGTTACGGTAAGTAAGACTGATAAAATGTCGTAAATCGGAAATACTTGTTTGCAAAGTATAATATAACACTGGGAGGCTTTGTTAATAATTAAAGTAAAAATGAGAGCATTGTTATTAAGCGAAATCCTCCTTTTTAAACATTTACATGGTTCGGTTCTGAAATCTTACGAGTAATCAAAGATAAGTTAAATCATTGGGAAGATTAGTGCTATAAATGATAAGACAACCCGTTGGGAAGGTTAGTGCGATAGGTGTGCACATTACAAGAGAGGTGAGAATTACTCAAGAGAGTGTCGCACTAATATGTTGTTGCACTGGCCTGTATCAATTTAAATACTTGCTAAACGTATTTTAAATCAAACACACTATCGGGCTCTGACCCGTTTCTTTTTCTCTCTCTCTTTTGTATATATATGTATGTATTACAGGTGCCCAGCCACAGGGGCGTATTGCTTAGGATCCCTTGAAAGGAACGTGCTGTAGCTTAGGTGGGAGTTGCAGGCCACTTGCATAGACGACTTCATTTACTTGATTCCACATCTATCATACTCATTTATTGGGCATGTGTCGCCCTTTCCACTATTTATCTGTTTTATTGGGACATTTGTATTTCAGTTATTTCTAGTACTATTACTATGGGATTTATTTCAGTATGGATGTTTTACTTTAGGTTTTAAATGTTGGGATTTTGAATGTTGAATTTTCAATTAAGCGGATTATGTTCCAGGATAATTGTTGTATGATTCTTACTTATTGAAAATGTGGTTAATAATTAATTAAATAAGTTTTTCTTTAAAAATACAATTTGGTTAGGAAGGTTAAAAATGGTTTTGACACTTAGCTTAATTAATTAGGGTGTTAATTTGGAAAAGTTTATTTTTACGTCAGTGATGCTAAGAATGAACCAACTGTTCACCTTGATTTTAATTTAATAAAGGAGTGATCGCCCGGTATTTAATTAGGCGGGGTGTCACAATTTTTTTTAGAGATTATTAAGTGATAAATTGTGAGTAATTCAATTGAGTATTATATTGAATTGATTATTGTTGGATGATCATATTGGATGGATGGTGCTTGATTTCAAGGAAATAAGAGTTCAATTTCACTTCAAGAGATTAGGTTTGATTGTTCTCTTCTCTTCTCGTTTATTTTATGCCTTTTATTATTAATTGACAAATTTCATACCATGTTAGGCTAAATCCCCTTTCAAGGGGTGGGGTGAACCCTTATTTGATATTATTTTAATTTAATTAGTTTGATTACTTGATTATTCCCTTTGAATGTTAATTTTGATCCCTCACCCTTAAATTTATGCCTCGAGAGAGGGTAAATATTTTTCGAGAGAAAATCAAAATTCCAAGTTATAATACCTATTTTAGATTCGAACTAGAGATAGGGGTTTCTTAAGTGGGGTATTATTACTTGAATTTGAACTCTATTTTTATTTTCTAAGATTTACATAAATTTTAATCGATCAATCCTAGCGGGTGATTAATAAAAGGAGTGTAGATCTATTTTCTAGAGTTGTGGGGGTGTGGGGGGGGGGGGGGGGTAAACTTAATAACTTAATTTTCTAAAAGGTTACTATTAAAATTACATTTGCAACGATAGTTGATTTGTAATTTTGATCTTAATTTGGAATAATTCAATTAATTAAATTAATTAGTTAGAATAGCTAAAATTTGTGGTGTAATCTCACTCCTTGATTGTTCTCACATTTATTTACCTCATTTATCTCATATTTTAGTGTTAGACTGTGTTTTTCATTTTAGTCACTTTTTAGTTTGTAATTTGATCTTTCATTTTAGTTTAGCGTTATTTCACATCATCACCTCACCTACTTGTTTTAATATTTGGAAAAAACTAAAAAAAAAAATAGAAAAAGCAAAAGCCCAAAAAGAAAAAAAAAATGAATTACAATTGAGTTTGTCCATAGCTTACCCCCTTGATGTGGATTGATACCCTTACTTACCTCTACACTTTAGATTGTTATATTTTGTATGTAATTTGAGGATTTTGATTAGAGGAGCTTTTCAAGCAATGATGAAAAATACACCAATAGTTTTAATATCAAATGGCGTCGTTGCCGTTCTTGGGAGTGTGAAGCACTCGGAGCGGATTTCAACTTGTTGTTCATTTATTTTTTGCACTTTATTATTTTTTGTACCATTTTTATATTTTTAGAAGGCTTGTATTAGGATTTTTATTCTTGGCTTCTATTGCGGTGCATAGAGACACAATTTATATTTATTTTTATTTGTAATAATTAATTGCGACGAAAAGCGTGATAGGAAAATCGGACAAGGTAGAAAGAGGGTGTCCAAAGGTGAGGAAACGAAGCCTCCCTACTTTGGGTCGGTAGGACTCCCGAGGCCGACTGAGATAGGCGTGATCTCCCTCCGGTCGACTCAAATTTTTCGGCACCCCACGGCGTAAAAACCGTGGGAGGTACATTTCTAAACTCTCGTGCATCTCCTGTTAGCGAGTCAATTATTATGTGTACTTGTTTGCTCTTGTGTGATTTTATTATCGCATTTATTTTTTCGAATGGTGTGATGAATTAAATTACTAAGACCTACACCCGGTCAATCATGAGAAAGGATTTCATCACTCGACTCACTCGCTTACCATTGTGTGCTACCCTTGCCATCATTAAATTTAAAATCCATTAACTAGGTAGCCCAATAGGGGAATATTTTTGCAAAGGGTATCACAAAGAATTCCCTGAATTTTTATCGCCCGCGGACTTAATTAAAATTTGACTACCCCTTTCACTAAAATTAAAGATAAAAATTGGCTATGTGCTAGTTAGAAAATTTTCTTGACTTGTGTGTGTGTCCAATTTAATTTTTCGATAGTCGATTTTAGTTAGTTCGTCCCAAACTTCTGAGTCCATAATTTTCCCCACCTTTTCTTCCAGAAAAATCCAAAAATATTTTCTTCCATTATTTTTAGAAAATCAAAAGGAAATTTCTTTCCTTTTGAAAAAATTTAAAAAATTTCAAAAAAATATTTTTCTCCACATGGCTGAAGAATGTCCCTTGCGGGACTACTTTGGTCCTTTACCATAGAGGCGTGACACGTGTGAGAGTGATCACGAGCCATCTCTTTATGATATTTTTAGTGGTTTCACCTCTCTCAAGAGAACCGTAAATACTCTTAACCCGTCCATGAACGCACCTCATTTTCCATCACCCTCGGTGTTAAGTGTCGACGTGTTGCAAATATTGTCGTGCACCCATTGTTCATATGCCTATCACATGTCCCATGAGTGCTCTAACTTTTCATATCCCTATGAACCCACCATGGAACATGTGTATCCATATGACACTGTTTCGGAACCCACCTCGGCCCATTGTCATGATATACCCAATCCCGAGTGGTGTGAGTACCGAGTTATTCATGGAGGCCTGATCACCCTTACACGCAATACGAATCCCAACCCGATGTTGTGAATCCTCACACATTCCCACAGTTGTCATGGCAACCTTGTGCACCCATTACTGATCAATTACCTCACTCTGCACACACTGAATATCAACCATTTCTCCATCACGAAAGCGATCCTTTCGTGTATGATGAACTTGGCCCCACTCCACCCACGTCATTTGAGTCTTCCCTATATAGTCATGATCATTGCGACTTGTGTCCACCTCAACCATCGGCACCACCCATCACTCCACCACCATCATCCACCTCCTCTCTCGAAAGCCTCTTGCAAAAGTTAATACTTGAGCAAGAGCACGCCACTCAACTTTAAAATCAAGCCCTCCAACGGCTTGAACAACGATTAAATGAATTGAAGTGTGCTAGATAGTCGGACATTCTTATGGCTCCACCCATCGTTGCACCCAAGTATGATGATGATGTGTCCTCTTGTGACACATATTTTGAGTGTGACAAACCCTACCACTTCGAGAATCTCAACGATGACACCATCCCATGGTCCGGGCCCCAAGTCAATAATTTTGTTGACTTACCTTTCATTAGTGAGCCTGATCCAATCCCACCATGTCCACATGAACATCTTTGAGGTTCCCACTCCTGTCATATCCAAAAACATGCCCGAGCTTTTACCTTATGCCATAATTACATATGTCTTTGACATGCCCATATCTTTTAGGTTAGCTCCGGCTATGAGTGCTCACCATTTTCCTAAGATAGAATCCATGATAGTTCCTAACTATCCAAATATGGATGATGTCCCACCAATCATGTCTCCCATTGAGCCCGATATTTCTAGTGATTCCTCTATCTCTGATCTTGGTGCCTCGTCTTACCCACCCTCAACATTCAGCGATGCTACTCTTGTGGAGAAGTTGATCACTCCATCTTGAGAAACCACACTCCCTTGTGAGTATTCCTTTACTCCTCCCAATGAGTGTGTGTCTCCCACACTAGAGTTAGATCATCTTCCTCCACCATTTATCCCACCCGACCCACCCATTATCCTTTCCACCCCACCACCTGGTTTGGATCTTGATTTTACACATTTCATGCTTCCATCTATATTTTTATATCCTCACCTGAAACCATCCTCCACCTTTCATGAGAGTATATGGGGTGCTACTCTCTACCGTGGCACCGAGCTTGTTACTCTATACACACCACTATTTTGTGGTGTTGATTTTTCTTCTCAACATCTCCCTGGCGTGTCACGACGTGACCATTATCATCACCCATTCATAGAACGATCGTGTGATTTCTCTAAGGCCCAAACCATTCCACTTACCAAACCATTTTGCCTTCCTCACCAGTTAGAGCACCATTCTTGTAGGGCCCTTGTTGCCCTCGCCTTTAAGCTCAATAAGGCCCGTGGTTGATACCTATTCACCCTTTTCACCCTCACCTTTACCCTAACACCCACCCACCCATGGTCCACCGATGCTTTGCATCGTGTGATGCACTTTTCCATGTAAGTGCATTGACCATTCTTAGCCCTGACCCAATAAGACTGATGCTTCAGTCTTGTTTGGTGGTGATTCTCATCACCCAATTTTTCTGTCGCCCTACGCTTTCATCGTTCTTATCCTTAGGGTGAGATTCCATCGTTCTGGCTGAAGACATTAAACTTAGCGCTATCGGGAGGCAACCCGTGTTTCTTGTACTAGTCTCATCCTGTTTGGGGGTGGTGTTTCACCTCACCCAATGCTTTACCATGTTATGGATTTGTACACATTTTTTTTCTCACTTCTTATTCAGGTTTATTCTTGGCTACATCTGTCCACATCATTCGCGGTTGATTCTGGTAATCTCTTTCCTACCTTATGCTCTCAATTTTAAAAATCATTTCACTTAACATCAAGGACGATGTTCCTTTTTGTTTGGGGGTGGGGAATTTTATCAAAATCGTACCTCTTTCGAAAAATTTTGATTTTTAAAATTTCGTGCAGTTTCTTTCATCTCATTTATTGATGTGAATTTTCAATCATCCATCTTTTAAGTCTAGGAATCAAGATAGAGAATATTTTTTTCTAAATAGCTTATGTAATACATAATAAGGCACTTTGCACCATGAATTTCTATACTCAACAAAAAATTGCGCACTTATCATGTCACTACGGTTTAGAGTTAAGGAGTACTACAATTCCCAAGAGAACCTTAAGGATCACTAGAAGAGACTTTAGCTTGTAATATTCGTGCCTTTCACACTTTCAGAGTGTTTTACTCTGAGTCACAAGTTGATTTAACTTCTTTTGGGTCCGCACTAAATCGTTGCATGATCTCATTATTCTTGAAATTTTTTTTGTCTTAATCACTGAGAACGACATCACTTTCGAGTTGTAAGAAACGCGTGTCTTGAAATTTGTCCCGAATATTAGCTTCTCATCCATACACATACCATTTACCATTCAATTCACCCATATTCTATCCAATTCACACATATTCCCCACACCCTCACCTATCATCTCCATTTATATTTCATCCATCATTTTTTGAGAAGAAGAGTGTTGATTCCAAATGTTAAATGTCTTCAGTGTTGAGAGTATAAAAAATAAAAAAAGAGAAAAAAAAAATAGCAAAACTAAAAAAAAAGAAAAATAAAAGAAAAAAGAAAAAAAAAAGAGTTTGTAGTTTTGTAGTGAGTTCTTTTCTAAATAAGACATTTGTGCCAAAAGTGTTATACACTCTCTCACATCGCATATCCATCCATTTCGCATCCATTTTACATCCATCTTATCCAACCTCATATCCCATCCTTCTCATTTCATTTCCCCCTCACCCATAATCATCCATATTTTCCCTCAGTATTCGGGCAAATGAAAGTCAACGTGGTGAATAACTCGACGTTCTCACTATAGTAATTAGCATTCTTTCATGAGATCAATTTTCTTTCTTATTGTTCGTTATTTCTTATATGTGGGTGAGACGTTGGAGCTTGCTTACATTTACTCACCTCCTCACACACAAGAGCGATACACTAACCCTAATCTCGAGAGTTCTTTTGAGAGAACTATATCCAGTGAGATTTGAAGTTGAAGCGTTGATTTCGAAAAGGCAATCTAGGAATTACTCTTGTGATACTCGACCCGTTTTGACTGATTCACACCACACACGTTGAGTTTTAGGAAGGATATGCCTTAAGTATTTACTTAGCTTAATCTTTTTACATATTCTAGCTTGTATTTCTGAAATCATTTATCTCCTAATGGATTGTGCGATTATTCTATGTCGAATAAGAGATTGATTGTCGTTGAAAATAAGAATTTTATGGGTACATTCCCGACAAACCCTCAGGAGACACAACTCGTCATGTAGGTCAATCTATAGGTTTAAAGGCTTGTTGCACATGCTAAGTGCAATCGCAAGTGCCCGCGAAAGTGGTACACTTTTGGTAACTTATCTTTCTTTTTCTCTCTATCTTATTGCACGAGGACTAGCAACGCTCTGTTTGGGGGTGGTGTGATAAGCACCCAAAACTGTACATTTTATACCCCGAATAGACGTATTTTAGTGCTAATTCTCGGCAATTTGGGTCTTATGCGCTTTATTGTCTATTTTGTAGGTCGAATGCACGTTATGGTGCTCAAATGCGCATTTCAAAGCAATTGTGTAGATTATGGAGCTAATTACCAATCCCGTTGTTGATGTAAAAAACTAGATCGCTCTAATTATTCAATCACAGATAAATAAATAAGACAAAGATTTTTAAAGTGGTTCGGCTAGGAATAAAGCCTACGTCCACTGTTATGTTATTGCTGAGTGTTTGTGGAATTCTTGATTACAAGTTCTCTCAAGAAATTCCGGTCCCTTTGAATGGGATTGATACAAGGTATTTATAGCCTCAAGGCTGTACATGAAAGGTCCAATACATTAAATGATATACATATGAATGGGTAATACATTTAATGCAGCGTGTGCGTCAAGAATCTAATGAATAGTTGAACAGTTGTCCGTCTGATAATTGATGACACGGCCGAGGTGCAGTTCGGACCGCCTTAGTTGCTCGTTGATCAAGAGTTCCTCGGAGTGCTTAGAGTATCTCGGGATGATGGAGTTCCTCGGATGGAGTTCCTCGGCATGATAGAGCTCCTCGGTGTATTCTCGTTGCTCGGTACCAACCATGGTTGTTCAGTAAATGATCTTCCTCGCTGTTATTGTGCCACGTAGATTGACACGTGTCTTCATACTATTCGTCCACATCAGCATATTAATTTTGGTATCAACAGAAGCCCCCAATGTTTCATATTTCGAACTTTGAGGAGTATGGGACATTCTTTCTCGGTATATGGTAATATTAAATGACCTTCCTGGGTTTTAGGAGCATTGTATTCAAATTTCCTTCTCATTTCGCAGTTTCCGCCTTTTTTACAAGCGCTTCGATCTTCGTGCAACTTTTGTCTTTTTAGCCGCCGGAAGTTCAGTAGTTTCTTTTTAGTAATCATTTCTTTCGCCGCTTCCCAATGCAAAGTATTTAAACTCCTTTGGTAACCATACCGTCGTCTACACTTTCCATTTTTCTGCATTCAAGTTTTCTATTCTCTTCCTCTCTCTTGTGTGTTCATCATTGTTTCCGTTCGTTGTCAACATATCTCCTTTCTTTCTGTAAGATCTTCTTCCTTTCTTCTGCATCTTTTTTATTCAATATGGTTTATATTGTTGAATCTGCTGAGAAATTTCGTTCTGACTTTTCCATTCCTTCTTGGGTAATTCTAGAGGTTCTTTCTGAGCCTTTAGATTACTTTCGATTGGCTGAGGGACATTGGTTCCCCAGTCTTTTCATTGCTGAATGTGGTTTTTCTTTTCCCCCAAACCCATTATGTCTTGAGTTTTGTCAATATTTTGATCTTGTTCCTGCAAAAATAGCCCCCAATTCATGGAGAATAATTAACGGGGTGCACAAGTTAAATCTAACTCATGGGACTCGTATAGGGATCCCAGAAATCATGTACTGCTATAAATGGGCCACTTTAGATAATGTTTATTATTTAAAAACTAGGTTTTTAAATAGAGCCCTTGTAGTTAACCTCCCTGATTCAAATAGAGATTATTTTGAGCATGGGTTGGTCATAAAAAATTGGCAACACGCGCCTTTATCTGGGAATGAAGTATACAACGGTCCCAGATGCCCCCCATACGGCAATGGGATAGGTTTATTTTTCATTTTATTTTACTTATGAAATTGCGTTTTCATCATGTTTGACAAAATGTATGACTGAGATTTATGTATTTATTTGCAGTTGATAGTAAAAGAAAAACTCCAAAAGAGTCGGAAGTGAATATCAAGCATTTAAAACTTATCTGGAATTTGCATAAGACGATTGCAGACGAGCATATTAGATCTGCATCATATTTGCTGCAGTATAAGAGCTACACAACCTCTTATACTGCTCGCCCTGTTGAACCAGCCTCAACACCAGAAAGTTCATCTTCAGATTCTCATATTCCCCTATCTCAGAGAATGGGCAAGAAAAGAGCTCCTCCTGCTCTATTTGGTGAAATTTCTTCTGCTGTTGGAGCAAAGAAAGGCAAAATTGATGTCCCAGAGGGGACTAAAAAAGTAGATGTTAGTTCCTCCAAAGTTGCCGAGAAGCCCCCAGTGGCCCCGAGCAAGAAAGCTGATGTAATTACAATATCTCCGACCAAGACTTCTTCCTTGGTTGATGCTGCTGACCCTCCTTTGAAGAGATTGAGGAAATCATCTTCGGTTAATCTTGCTGGAACTGCATCTTCTCTACCCGCTGGTGGTAGTAGTGTTTCAAAAATCCTTCTTCCGAGTTCTTCAACGAGCTCAGTTATACCTGAGGTTCTCGGGGTTGATGAAAAGATTCCTAGGGATACACTGACATCCCTAGCTGCTCGCCATCTTTCTTCAGTAAATTTCTCATACCTTTGGTCTTTCTTTTCTTTTTTCTTGAACTCTTATATTTGTGTTGACTCTATTGTTTTTCTTATCTTTCAGCTGGTGAACTGTTTCAATACCATCGTGAAGAAAGATCAAGCTATTAAAGCTTCTAGTTCCTCGTCCGATGTTGACGATGCCCTCTTGGGTTTAGCCCAATCTGTGAAAGAATCTCGCCAGCAGTACGTCGAGGAGAAAGCTGCCTGGGAGAAAAAATTGGCTGCAGCTGAGGCTGATAAGATGAAGATGGCTGAAACCTCCAAGAATTTGGAGGAGAAGGTGAAAAGCTTAGAGGTCAATCAGCAAAGGTGCGATGACCAACTGAAGAAGGCAGAAGAAGAACTGTCTATCCTGCGAGACATCAAAATCCAGAAAGAACAATTGGATGTCAAACTCTCCTCGGAGCAGTTGAAAAGAAAAGTTGCAGTTAGGAAACATTTCAGTGCTGGTTGGGAAAAAGGATGGGATAAAGGGATTGCAGCTATGACATCTCAAGTCAAATATGGGGAGTTGAAATACTTCCATGACGGTTGGGTAGCTGCTCTACAAGAGCTAAAAATCCAAGACAATTCTGAGCTATTCCAACGGCATCTCCCTGGTCCTCCTCCACCAATTGTGGAAGAAGAAGAAGATGAACCTGCTTCAGATGAATCTTCCAAGGCTGTGGATGTCCCCATTTCTGCTTCTCAACCCTCTGTCGTTGAGGATATTTCTTCTATGCCTCTTCCTGCCGAGAAGATTTCTGCCGATCAAGCTGTTGTTATCACCGATCAACCGAGCTCCTCGTCCCAGCCTCCCGAGAAAGTCTTGGGAGACAAGGAAAAGGTGTGAAGTTGTTCGGTATCATTCTTATCTTTTATCATTTGTAATCGAACACTGTAATCCTTTTATGATCTAATAAAATACTTCTTTACTCATCGCCGTTATTGATGATTCTTTGTTGATTGTTGTCTTTTTCTTGTCTTTAGTTTGTTGCTAGAATGGAACTAATCTCTTCTCATGATACCGAGCTGATTCAGCAATGTCACCAATACTATAGGGCTGGTCATACAGACCTTAGTTCTTCTGAAATTGCTGACATTCTTGGTCATGATGCTTCAGAACAGGCGACTGAGGCTTATCGGTACTTGAAAAATTTACTCGACCGAGCTGTAGCTAACAATGTCGCTTATTATGACTTGATTGAAGAGCTGCATTGTTCCTTAGAGGATCTCCAAGGCCAGCACAATGAATCGATGGCTTCATTACACGAGGAATATGAAAATAGATATCAACAACTTTCCTCTGATACAGGTCATAAAAAGATCATTGCTGCATATGACATTAGGGAAAGGACCCTAAAAGGTGAAGTTGAAGCCTGCCGACAAATTGCCGAGATCCTGGAACAAGAAAATAATAGTCTGCAGAAAAGATTGGCTCAATATGAATCCGTTGCCTCCTCTTCCACTGCATTAGTACCAGTTATTGATGAAGGTTTTTCGTTTCTAGAGGTTGAAAACGCCAAACTAAGGCAAGAGTTGGATGACTTGAAAAAGTCTATTATTCCTGTGACTGCTCGGGGACGAGGAAGGAGTTCTCGGGAACGAGGAAGAATCGTCGAGGAGCAAAGTTCTCCAGTTGCTTCTCGGAACCGATCAAGAGTTCTTAGCCGTAGTGTTGAAGAATCTCGCACCCAATCTACTCTGGAAACTCAAGCATTCCAACTGAATGTTAAGGATCGTGCTCTGTCTGATTTGTCTAAGAAAAATTTATCTTTAGAGGATCAATTGGCTGCGATGAAGTCTGATCTGAATAATAAAGATGCTCTTATCAAGAACTTTCTCGAGCAAGTAGATAGATTAACTTTCCAATTCCATAAACAGCCTCGGGAGTTCTGGAATGCAGGCTATAATGAAGCTCTTTATCATTTGGATGCTCGCATTGAAAATGCTAACAACGAAGGTTATAAGCAGGGATGGTTGAACGCCCTGGGTGTATTAAAATTGGAACGAGGTCATTATTTATGGGATTATCATGCTCCTGGATTGCTAGACTTGCCTGTTCCTCCCTATAAATTGGATATGGCATGGATTCCTGCTCGTTCCATTCCTCGGAGTTTGATCTCTAAATATCTTGGTGATTATAACCTTCATTCTCAAGTTGAAGTATCTCGTCCTGAGCACCTGTTGGACACTCCTACAATAATGAATGTCAGAATGCTGAAGGACATGAACTTTATTAATTCTCCTCTTTGTCTAGAGGATCCTCCTGCTGGCGAGGAACCTGTCTCAAAGGATAAAGGAAAGAAACCAATAGAGTAGGAATCTTTAATGTAATAGTTAGCACATACATGTAACATGTAATACATTTTTATCTTAATGAAAGAATTTCATTTTCTGTTTTGCCAATAGCTATTTTTCTGTTTGCAAATTATATGGTTCATCAACCAACTTAGAATTTATAACAAGCATAAATTGTTCAAAATTGTTTCCAACCAACCAAGGTGGATAAATAATGTTTGTCGACCAACCACAGTTGATGGGTTTCTATCCCCGACCAGCCATACTTGGTTCAATTTTAAAATATAAACATGTGTCCGACCAACTAAGGTCAATACTTTTGTCCTCGTCGACCAACTACAGTTAGTGGGTTTTTATCCCCGACCAACCATACTTGGTACAGTTTGGAATATTTTGTTCTTCAAAGAACTTTTTGTAATAATGTTACCTCCCGATCAACATAATCTGTAATGCGAGAGTATATAAAGTCTTACCAACCGTAATTGATCATGCTGGTATACACCTCCTAATCAAAGGAGTAGTAGGGTTCTTTCGAACTTTTTGGCTCCTTGGAGCATGTCCTCCTAACCAAAGGAGGTTGGCTACTTATAGCACTTTTGCTCCGTAGAGCGCTCCGTAGAGCTTATCCTCCTAACCAAAGGAGGTTGGCTACTTATAGCACTTTTGCTCCGTAGAGCGCTCCGTAGAGCTTATCCTCCTAACCAAAGGAGGTTGGCTACTTATAGCACTTTTGCTCCGTAGAGCGCTCCGTAGAGCTTATCCTCCTAACCAAAGGAGGTTGGCTACTTATAGCACTTTTGCTCCGTAGAGCGCTCCGTAGAGCATGGCTCCGTAGAGCAGTCTGCAGTCTTCTTCTTGTTATCAAGCAGTGTAGTGTTCAACACTAATATTCCCCGAAGAACTTTCAACAGAAAGAAAATGGTGAACCATCCTCGTTTTATTCATAATGAAGGAAATACTTTACATTTTACATTACTGATAATACTTTCGCAGGTGTTCAGCATTCCATGCATTCTGAAATTCTTCTCCTTCTAGAGTTGCTATTCTGTAGGTTCCAGGTCGAACAACCTCTGTAACTCGGTAAGGTCCATGCCAGTTTGCTTCCAGTTTATTCTGTTTCTGAATGACTTTCTTCAGCACATAATCACCCTCCTTCAAATCGCATTTCTTCACCCTTTTGTTGTAGAACAGAGCTGTTCGTTGTTGATAAGCAGCATTCCTAATGGCTGCCTCTTCTCTTACTTCTTCGAGCATATCCAAATCCATTCTTCTCATCAAGTCACTGATCGGAGAGTTGAAATTCAGCACTCTATGCGTTGGGAGACCCAACTCGGCCGGTATCACAGCCTCACTTCCAAATGCTAGCATATATGGTGATTCTCCAGTTGCTGCTCGGGGAGTTGTTCGGTAGGCCCATAATACTGATTGGAGCTCATTAATCCAATTTGCTTTAGCTTCACTTAGCCTCTTTTTCAACCCATTCAGTAATGTTCTGTTCGTCACTTCAGTCTGTCCATTGCTTTGGGGATGGCCTGGTGCTGAATGAAACTTCAAAACGTTCGACTGATGACAATAGGCAGCAAATTCTTCATTATCAAATTGTGTTCCATGATCTGTGATGAAAGCATGAGGGAGACCATATCGACAAATGATATTCTTCCATACAAACTGGTATACCTTCTCGTACGTCATATTGATAAGAGGCTCAGCTTCCACCCACTTAGTAAAATAGTCCACTGCAACTACGAGATACTTAAATCTTCCTCGGGTGGTCGGCAGTGGTCCAACCAAATCAATTCCCCACATGGCAAATGGCCAAGGGGAAGTTATTGGTGTTAGCAATGCTTGTGGAGTTCGTCGGATGGAGGAAAAACGTTGGCACTTGTCACATTTCTTGGCATAGGCTATACAATCAGCCCTCATTGTCGGCCAGTAATATCCCTGTGTCATCACTCTTTGTAAAAGTGTTCGACCTGCTACATGAGCTCCACAAGATCCTTCATGGATTTCTTCAATCAATTCTTTCACCTCGGTGGGATGTACACATCTCTGCAAACCTGCCATAATTCCTCGTCTATACAAAATACCATTAGTTAATACATACCGAGCAGCTTTATACTTCAGTTTCTTGGCAGCGAGTTTGTCCTCCGGCAATTCACCCTCTTCAACATATTTCCTGATTGGATCCATCCAAGATGGTCCTAAATCAAGGGTAATCACATTCGTTGTCAGATCTTCATCTATGCTCCGACCTTCTAATACTTCAATCGGTATGGTTCTTCGCATCTCGGTACGAGTAGCTGATGCTAGTCGGGCCAGTGCGTCTGCTTGTACATTCTCCATCCTCGGTATTCTCACCAATTGAATGGCCTCAAATTCTGTCAACAATTTCATCACTTTTGCATGATATTTGATCATTAAATCTCCTTTAACCGCATACATTCCCATCATCTGATACACAATTAATTGAGAATCACTGAATACCATCACTTGTCGTGCTTCCATAGTCTTTGCTAGATTAAGACCTGCTATCATGGCCTCATACTCTGCTTCATTGTTAGAGGCTTTGAATTGGAATCGCAAAGCATATTCCATGTCAATCTCGTCTGGAGTGATCAAAACAATTCCTGCTCCACAACCAGCTGTGCAGGATGATCCGTCTACATATAATCTCCATGTAGGTATTTCGTCTTCAAATTTCTTATCTGTCAGAGTTCCTCGATAAAATATCTGCTGTTTTCTTCCATCATCCCCCGGTATCTTTCGCTCCTCGTCAGTCATCTGCTCGTACCCTTTTACCAACCGTGGTTGGTCTGAGTTTGAATATAATGATTTCTCTACATCCACAAGTCCTTTTACCAACCTTGGCTGGTTTGGACCTATTTCTGCTGATCCTGTATCGTCCACAGGTAGGTCAGCAAATGTTTTTGTTGATCCTGTATCGTCCACAGGTAGATCAGCAGGCACCTTTTGCTCCTCGGGGGTATCAGGGTACGTGAACTCTGCTATAAAATCTGCTACAGCTTGCCCCTTGAATGATGATCTGGGCTCATACACAATATCATATTCACCAAGTTCTACTGCCCAGTACATCAGTCTCCCTGATTTTTCTGGCTTATGGAGGGCTTGTCTCAATGGCATATCAGTATAAACGATGATGGTATGGGCTTGGAAATATGGCCTCATTCTTCTACTTGCTTCAATTAGTGCCAATGCCAATTTTTCTAGCTTTGGGTACCTGATTTCTGCACCTCAGAAAGCCTTACTTGTGTAATAAATTGGCTTCTGGACTCCATTCTCCAATCTGATCAACGCTGAACTGACTGCGTTCTCTGATACTGCCAAATACAAATACAACTTTTCTCCTGTTATTGGTCTGGACAACAGTGGGGGTGCTCCCAAATATTTCTTCAAGTCTTGAAAAGCTTTTTCACATTCCTCATTCCATTCAAAGGTTTTTCGAAGTGTTTTGAAGAATGGCATGCATTTATCAGTTGCTCGAGATACAAATCTGTTGAGCGCTGCAACTCGTCCGGTAAGACTCTGCACTTCTTTCTTCGTCGTCGGAGATCGCAGCCCTAGAAGAGCTTTGATCTTATCTGGATTTGCCTCAATACCTCGCTGATTGACGATGTATCCGAGGAACATTCCTTCTCTTACTCCAAAGGTGCACTTTGTCGGGTTAAGCTTCATTTGGTATTTATCCAATTGATCAAAAGTTTGACTCAAGTCAACCAAATGATCAGCAGCTTTCTTGCTTTTAGTGAGCATGTCATCGACATAGACCTCCATGTTGCGGCTGATTTGTTCGGTAAAAACCTTGTTCATCAACCGCTGATATGTTGCACCTGCATTTTTTAAACCAAAAGGCATAACATTATAACAATAAGTTCCCCTAGGGGTAATAAAAGAAGTACTTTCCCTGTCTTCAGGTTTCATTTTGATCTGGTTGTAGCCAGAGTAAGCATCCATGAAGCTGAGTAGCTCGTGTCCCGAGGTAGCATCCACCAGTTGATCAATTCTGGGCAATGGAAAATGATCCTTGGGGCATGCCTTATTGAGATCGGTGAAATCGACACACATTCTCCATTTGTTGTTTTTCTTCTTTACCATCACCACATTAGCCAACCAATCTGGATATTTTACATCTTCAATGAATTGGGCTTTCTGGAGTTTCTCGACTTCCTCCTGTATGGCTTGGTTCTTCTCGGGACTAAACACCCTTCTTCTCTGCTTTACAGGTTTAATCTCCTTATTCACATTGAGTTCATGACATAAGAAGTTTGGATCTATTCCTGGCATGTCTTCATGACTCCAAGCAAAAGTATTTTTCCTATTCTTCAAGAAAGTTATCAACTCCTCTTTTATTGGCATATCCAACGATGAACCTATCTGGGTTATTCATTCAGGATGTTCGTCGTCCAGAATAACATTTTCTGTAGATTCTACCACTTGCCCTTTCACAAGTTGGGACTCATCTCTAGGATCAAGAGTTTCAATTTCTGTACATTCATCCACTTGATAAGTAGTAGTCTTTTTCATCGATCCTTCTAGTTCTTCTTGCTCGGCCGACGAATAATAGCATTCCCGAGCTACTTTTTGATCACCTTTCACCACTCCAACTCCAAAATTTGTTGGGAATTTCAAACATTGATGTACTGTTGAAGGAACGGCTTCGAACTTCTTCAATCCAACTCTTCCCATGATGATGTTGTAGGCCGATTGCACATTCTTATCCATCACAAAGAATCGTATTCTTTCTGTTCGACAAACAGGCCAGGTTCCAATGAATATATCCAACTTGATCGTCCCCAGTGGAAAAACTTTCTCGCCAGCAAAACCCAAAAGGGGTCTGTGATAAGGTTCCAATTGAGATAATTTCAAATTCAGGCTATCAAAGCATGAATAGTACATGATGTCTGCCGAACTACCATTGTCTACCAACACCCTTGAAATGATCACGTCCTTCATTCTCATTTTGATCACCAAAGGATCATCATGAGGGTAAAGAACACCTGCCAGGTCGTTTTTTGAAAAACCAATTACTAGCTTCTCTTTGTTTACCTTCCTCGGACGATCATCCTCGGCCAGGTTTATTCGCTGAATATATGAGCAAGCTTGAGCCTCTCCGAGATAAGCTTTTCTTTCTGCAGTAAGGTCTCCTCCTCCTGCATCTCCCCCTGTAATAACGTTACAATGAAATGATCCAAAACGTATGGAAAATACCTCTCGTTCAGATTTTCTTGGCTTCTTGGGAAGATCGGGGTCATCATCTGGATCCTCTTCATGGTCCCTCCTATTTTTCTCCTCTGCACGACGAGGAGATCTAGATCTCTTTCTAATTCTGTCCTCATTTGTCCTCTCACCTCTGCGATCTACATACTTTGATAATTTTCCTCTTCGAATGAGTGTTTCAATCTCGTTCTGAAGGGCTATACAATTTTTGGTCATATGGCCATGATCTTTGTGAAACTCGCAATATTTGGTCTTATTCCTCATGTCTGGATCTGTCTTCAGTTTCTCTGGCCATTTGATTTCCTCGTTATTCCTGATCTCTTCTAAAACATGATTAATACCCATTTTCAATGGAGTATAATTATCATACTTCTTTAGGGCTTCCAACTTTATCCTGTTATTCCTGGAATGTTTGTCACCACCATTACCTTTCTGATCTTTCTTCTTAGAGTTGTCGACCTCCACTTTAACTTCTTTATCCATATTCTTCTTCGCAGTCATAGCCTCCTCGGCATTCATGATTTTGGCCGCCTTTGCCATCAATTCCGACATATTTTTAGGCGGATCTTTGGCCAGAGTATAGTATAGCTTGTTAGGCAGCAAACCACTCATCAAAGCAGTGATTGCTGTCTTTTCTTCATAATCTATGACTTCCAACTTCTCGTTATTGAAACGAGTTATGTAATCTCTAGTACTTTCTCCTGATTTTTGTCTAACACTTAGTAAGTGCGCTACTCGCTTTACTGGTTTTGCTCCAAAACAAAAATTACCAATAAACAGCTCGGCTAACTGAACAAAAGTTGAAATCTTACCCCGAGGAAGATTATTGTACCATATCTGTGCAGATCCGGTAAGAGTTCCCGAGAATGCTCTACACCTCATCTCGTCGGGGACAGCATAGATATCTGCAGCAGCTTGGTACTGTTCTATATGAAGTACGGGATCTGTCTTTCCATCGTACTTGGGGGTCACTACAGGTGCTTTGAATTTCGACGGTGTAGGGAAATCCACAATGGCTTGCACAAAAGGTGTCCCTTGAACAAAAGTTCTCTGTAAGGGGTTCCTCGCCTTAGCCATTTCTCCCAGTCTATCCTCCAATCGTTGAATGGAACCTTTCCATGCTTCATTCCCTTCCTCGGGCCGCTTAGTCCGAGCAACTGATTGCTCTGACGTAGCTTCCTGAGATTTATCTCGACGAGTAATTGGTCGTGATTGTGCAGATCCTTCTCTCAAACCTGGTGGTGGTCGAAAACTTCCTGATGGAGCCCTAGGTGGACTCATGTTCCTCCTTGGTCCTAACCGACTGAAAGGAGACACCCTGCTTAATCTTTCTAAAGCGCTAGTTCTCTCCGGAGAAAGAGAGATATGTTGATCTGTATCCGTAGCCCGTATTGATGAAGTTCGCCCAGGTTGATAAGAAGAATCATTGGATTCCCCATTGCGATATGACCCAATACGTCTGGATCGTGATTGCCCATGATCAGTCCTTTGCCCTGAATGAGTAGGTACACCGCCTTGAAGAGTTTGAAGGAGTTGCCTCATAGATTCTTGCATGGCGGTTTGTCCCTGAGCCAGATTCATCATAATTCCGGCCAGATCTGGAGATGCAGATGGATTTAGAAGATTTCCAGTATTTCCAGCATTTCGATTACTGGATTCCGGATTATCTGCCATTGGTGATAAATGATTTTTATGAAAAACGATAACAACAGTCGTTTCCCACAGACGGCGCCAATCTGTTGATGTAAAAAACTAGATCGCTCTAATTATTCAATCACAGATAAATAAATAAGACAAAGATTTTTAAAGTGGTTCGGCTAGGAATAAAGCCTACGTCCACTGTTATGTTATTGCTGAGTGTTTGTGGAATTCTTGATTACAAGTTCTCTCAAGAAATTCCGGTCCCTTTGAATGGGATTGATACAAGGTATTTATAGCCTCAAGGCTGTACATGAAAGGTCCAATACATTAAATGATATACATATGAATGGGTAATACATTTAATGCAGCGTGTGCGTCAAGAATCTAATGAATAGTTGAACAGTTGTCCGTCTGATAATTGATGACACGGCCGAGGTGCAGTTCGGACCGCCTTAGTTGCTCGTTGATCAAGAGTTCCTCGGAGTGCTTAGAGTATCTCGGGATGATGGAGTTCCTCGGATGGAGTTCCTCGGCATGATAGAGCTCCTCGGTGTATTCTCGTTGCTCGGTACCAACCATGGTTGTTCAGTAAATGATCTTCCTCGCTGTTATTGTGCCACGTAGATTGACACGTGTCTTCATACTATTCGTCCACATCAGCATATTAATTTTGGTATCAACACCCGTAATCCTAGACCACCCTAACCTAGCCTAAACTTTGTCCCTCGTCGTGTGTGTCTGATTTATTCCCTTTCGTATTTTTTTTATATTTTTAATTTTTACTTTGAATCATTTTTTTAGGATTTATTTTTTATTTCTTTTTATTTAATGTTGCTTTATTTTGATTTTTAATTTTTAGTTTTTAGTTTTTATTTTATTAGGATTAGTTTTTTTTAGGAATTCATTTATTTTTTAGTTTTATTTGGATTTACATTTTTGTAGGTCTTTAGTTTTAATTTTTAAGTTTTAGGAATTTATTTTTTTTACTTTTATTAGTTCATTTTTTTAGGACTTGAGTTTTGATTTTATTTAAGTTTTTATTTTTATTTTTAGGATTTAATTTTAAATTTTATTAGTTTTAGTTAGATATTTTTTAGGGGTCATAAGTTAACACACACACAAAACCCCTCACACCTTTCCCCCATACACACCCACTCTCACCTAAACCAACCTTCATCTCACCCACATCCTAACACCCTACACCTCACACACACATTAAGCCCCAACACTTCATCTTCCCCAACCTCATTCTCTCTCTCCTAAACCACCAAAATCACCTCGCCCTCTCTCTCCCTCTCTCCTCACCGCAAAACCTCCATTAACACACCATTTATCTCTCTCCTATCTCATAACCCCCCATGGAACCTAAACTAACCGGAACCATCTTCCGGCGACCAACCCGAACCCACAACCCGGTGACTACCTCCTATACCCTCCAATCCGGGCCCTGTACAACCAAACTCGACCAATAACCTACTACCCCCCCCCCCCGGCGTCGGACATGCCACGATGACCCCTTCACCGGTCCGACGCTGCCCCACCTCGCGACACACCCGAAGCCGCCTACCCAATACCGGAACCCCTCCTTATCCCACCTCCGACGCCAACCCCATCTCCCCTATCCAAGACCAACCCGCCTTCCCCTACTCGAAACCCATACCAAAACTCATACCCGTGACATCTCCATCGGACCTCACCCCATCTCCCCTTCAACGCCGGTGTCGTGTGACACAACCCGCCAACCCAAACATTCGACCCAACCTCCATTTTACCCAAACCCCATTTCCCCTTCCAAAAACAATTTCAACCCATTTCTCCAAAGAAAAAGCCACGACCTGTTTCAAGCCAAAACAACAAAAACCCAAATAAACCAAAACCAAGTCAACCAAATTAACCCACATTCCACTTAAAACCATTTTACCCAAATACCCCCAACTACCACTTCTACCCCCGATTTCCAAAACTACCCCTCTAAACCAAATCTAATTTTATGCACTCACCCACATGACCTCACACAACCCATGCACATTTGTGCATTTTCCTAAATTAACCCCAACATTTACTCACACCCCTCATGTCCATTTAAACACTACCCAAGTTATCCCCATGCTCCATACCTACTATTTAAATAATGGGAGACTCAATTTGAAGGAAGTTTTAGAATAAAATTTGTAGAGAGATAGTTAGAGTATAAAATAAATTAGGTAGAAAAGTCATTTATAAATATTTTTATTTTATTTTTTTTTAGAGATTATTGAGTGATAAATTGTGAGTAATTCAATTGAGTATTATATTGAATTGATTATTATTGGATGCTCATATTGTATGGATTGTGCTTGGTTTCAAGGAAATAAGAGTTCAATTTCACTTCATGAGATTGGGTTTGATTGTTCTCTTCTCTTCTCATTTATTATATGCCTTTGATTATTAATTTGTCAAATTCCATACCATGTTAGGCTAAATCCCCTTTCAAGGGGTGGGGTGAACCCTTATTTGATGTTATTTTAATTTAATTAGTTTGATTACTTGAAAATTCTCTTTGAATGTTAATTTTAATCCCTCACCCTTAAATTTACGCCTCGAGAGAAGGTAAATGATTTTTGAGAGAAAATTGAAATTCCAAGTTACAATACCCATTTTAGATTCTAACTAGAGATATGAGTTTCTTAAATGGGGTATTATTACTTGAATTTCAATTCTATTTTTATTTTCTAAGATTTACATAAGTTTTAATCGATCGATCCTAGCGAGTGATTAATTAAAAGGAGTATAGATCTATTTTCTAGAGTTGTGTGGGGATTAAACTTAATTTTCTAAAAGGCTACAATTAAAATTACATTTGCAACGAGAGTAGATTTGTAATTTTGATATTAATTTAGGAGAATTCAATTAATTAAATTAATTACTTAGAATAGTTAAAGTTTGTGGTGTAATCCCACTCCTTGATTGTTCTCACATTTATTTACCTCATTTATCTTATATTTTAGTGTTAGACTGTGTTTTTCATTTTAGTCACTTTTTAGTTTGTAATTTGATCTTTCATTTTAGTTTAGCGTTATTTCACATCACCACCTCACCTACTTGTTTTAATATTTGAAAAAAACTAAAAAAAAAATAGAAAAAGAAAAAGCCCAAAAAGAAAAGAAAAAATGAATTACAATTGAGTTTGTCTCTAGCTTACCCCCTTGATGTGGATTGATACCCTTACCTCTACACTTTAGATTGTTATATTTTGTAGGTAATTTGAGGATTTTGATTAGAGGAGCTTTTCAAGCAATGACAAAAAATACACCAAAAAGTTCTTTCTATCAGGTCCAAATTCGGGATTGGTATGGTTAGAGATTGGATTTCAGTGGAGAACTGGGATGTTTTGAGTTCTGGGCTATTGCAGAAATGAATTCAGAAAAATTATCTCGATCTTCCGTGCTCATGGTTGCATTGAGTGCCCATTTGCACGGGCATTTGTGTACGACCTATTATAGGTGATGTTCGTATGATTACAATAAAGTTGGTATTTTATTTTAAGGGCCTGCACAATATCCCATTACACAGTGTTATTTGAATATAAATTCCTTTACTGGTACTTAATGAACTCTTCTAATATGAGGAATTGTGAAAGACTCTAATGTACGAATGTTGATAATACATATCGTATTAGATATGAGTTGACTCTGTTTTGAGTAAGACATAGCTATAACTCTAATAATTATAGATTTTATTATTATATTCATGACTGATGGTTTCACTACCCGAGTGCCAAGATATTATCATGTTGCGCTCGGCTTGAACCGTCGCGTTATCACATGTGATCCAGAGTACCCGACTTAGTTTCTTACTCATTGTTGTATTCAGTTTTCTAAAATGAGAAAGATGAGAGATTTTGTATGTATTGAGTTTTGACAAACAATTTATTTGATTTATTGGAGGTTTCTCATATAGTTCTATATATTATTTTGACTTAAGTTTTTGTTTCTTGTTACATGACAAGGATGATAATTAATTGTTTAGATGGCGTGTATAATTTTAATAAATAGATTTAATCAACCTAATTATTAAAAATATACAAGTGTTACAGTCGTTATTAGAGCATGGTCCTAGGTATCGAGGAGCATGGTTCTAGGTATCGAGGATTATAAATTTATGCTAGTTTTTCGTGCACCATTCTTTGATACATTTTTTGAATTTCTACTCTCTTTAGACTTTGAGTATAATATAAATTTTGATCCTATCTATCCAGATGGAGAACACTAAGATGAGAGATTTTGAAGGCTAATGCAACGAGGGGTTTGATTTAAGGTGAGAGATAAAGATGTAACAATAATCATTCGTGAGGCCACATTGAGAAAAATTGATATAAGAATCCAGAGATCTAAAACTCAGCTAGTGAAATAAGAAGGAATACCCGCATAATCTTGAGAAAAGGAAGTTACTCACTCTAGAAAAAGGGTTTGAGAAGAGGGGGTTACTCACTCTAAAGAAAGGGTTCAGATTTTATATTTTCGCATATGATATTAGATTTGAGAAGAGGGAGTTACTCACTCTAGACAAAGGTTTCACAAAAGGTGAATGAGTATGAATAATAGTTCACAAATATCGCTAAACGTGTCCCAGAAGAAGTGGACAATAATGAAAATAAAACGTGTTGTGTCATTCGAGGTCTAAATTGATTGATTAAGAAGCTTATATTAGAAAAATCGACTTTCACCAATTATACACAAGTAGTGAATCCCACTTTAATGCTTTGGAAATATCAGGTAAATCCACATAAGCGTTTAGCCAAGAGGGCATAAATGAATGGTCTAGAGATAACTGAGATATGGATAGGTGATGATAAAATTTAATTTAAGGATCAGAAGGACCCTCGTGAGAGACGTTATGGCAAGAGGACCCGAGTAGATTGTGATCATACACATATAAATAAACACCCATAATTTACTAAAATTCAAGGTCAAGGATCAAAATAAGTAGGGCGAGTGTCAGTTAGGCGACGAGAACATTTTAAAGGTGCTTGCTATGTATGTGGAGAGAAAGGACACAGGATTATGAGATGTCCTAGAAATCAGGCTCATTATGATGAAACATTTATAGTTGAGGAGATACTAAAGGATGTTATACCACTTGCAAATTGAATATGGACCGTTTCTCTTGAAGCCCAAATATTGATTTATGTAAGACACTTGTGAGGTTATCGATATATGTTATTGGGGTGTGTTATTACTTATGATTACACATATGGTAACCTATTAATTATGTTTTGAGTGTATGAGCACTCAGGTTGTGGCTTATTATTATCTGTGAATGTGAACAACTTTTGAGGTACTATATGCGTTAGTCGAGATATAATCACTATAAGTGTGGCGGCTCATTTATTAAAGCGTTTACGATGGGAGTTGAAGGAAAAAAATAGTAAAGTGAAAGAAGAAAGAATAAGGGCCAAGTTTAAAAATATTTTTAGGTTAATCCAAATCCACTTAGAGCATATAAAATATTTAACAACTTTATGGCCTTTACAAACTTTTTAGTGGGAACTTTTTTGGCGAATCGACATGTAAATGTAGAAAGATAAATTCACTTGAAGAGTAAATTTATGGTAAGAATACCTTATGATAGTACACAAATGACTGCGATATTATTTAAATCTATATATGAACTGATCTAAAAGAAATTAGAGGTCTAATTAAGCTAAGATAAACCTAATTATTCCCATGATAAGATTAAAAATTGAGATATAAACTTGAGATTAGAGGTAATTACGCATTAGCAACAGTGTTTGGGGGATTAAGGCATCGTGGCAGCTCAACGTGGCAGCTCAAGCGAGGCATCTTAGCATGACAACTTGTACTTTATCTTGTTGTATTAGTCATACTGTATCTTTGTTTATATTGACTATAAGCTATAACGGTTGTAATGATGTAACGAGAATAATAAAGAGTTTTAGCGTGAGATGAAATGGTACTCGCGAGAGACCAGGCTTGGCAAGGCCTGGGAGAGCTTTCATGCTCTATTGATGACCTCACCGCAGGAACTTTAGAGGGACTTGGTTTGGAGGATTGAGAAGTAAGTCACCGTTGGGGCTCGTCCCAACCATCTTAGATACACCTGGTAAAGCACCGAAGAACTCTGGTTGTGGAACCTCGGACAAAGCAGCTTGGAGTTCCATCAAGCGTTGAGCTGTGAACCAAACATCCCTCTACTTAATGTCATATATACTATAGGTGATGTCACTAGCCAGCTCAACAATGTCAGACCTGCACTTGAGTAAACCACCGTGGTATTTGGGGCTGTCAGGCAGTTGGTGAGCCACCTCTGCGACAACAGCCCCCTGACACACAGTGGTTAGGCAAAAGGCATGTCTTGGCCTTTAATGTTTATGACATGGAGACAGCTAGTGCATCAGGCATTTAATGCTGTGACATAAAGTATGAGGGATTTCTTTCATAGTCTTTAATGATTGAGTTGCCTCAGGGATGGTGTGGGGGGACTATTTAAGGACCACAACCACCCTTGAGGAGAGGATCGATCTTTTGAGAGTTTAAGAAGTTATTACTAGAGAAAATACACATCAGAGAGAGTTATTACAAACCAGAGGTCGTATTCATCCACCATTGTCAGTTATTAAGAAGCTTTTAATACCCGATAGAGATTCTTGTAGGTGGTTGGTGTGTTTGGCTGGCTGCCAAGGTGTATCTAGGGTGCTTACTTCTCTCTCCCTCTAGCTAAGTTACTTCTAAAGTTTCCTTACTACTTTCTGAGTTATACACGAGAGATTTGTGAGATCAAACTAAGTCTTATCCTCATTGAGTTTGTGTTTGCGTGTTCTATCACTAATCAAAGGGTTTTAGCTAATTAACTTATCATTACTATACTTCAAAGGGGTTACGCCTCCATATTATCTAAAGTACCCTCTTACAAATCTATATATGAACAAATGTAAAAGAAATTAGAGGTATAATTAAGCTAAGATAAACCTAATTATTCCCATGATAATATTAAAAATTGGGATCTCTGCAAATTAATAATACCTACAAAATGGGTATATAAGGTAAATTGTTTAAACAATGGTAATGACAAGATGATTGGTATAGTAACAGAACAATAAATTTTAAAAGTTGCGTTATGATTCTTTTGAGAATTGAAATGTAAAATATGATTATGATAAGTCCCGTGAAATTTTAATACAAATTATCAGTAATGATGTTGAGATATGGTTAATTGTGGGAAATTCATATGAATCCCATTTTTATATACGTTTTATCGAATCTTGTTTCGAAACATGAATGAAATGAGAACGCATGTGGTTATAGTATCATTGGATGGTTATGTTGAGACTTATTGACTAAATTAAGAAATCATTATATGAAAACGTTTTTGGGATATGATCCTAGTATTAATCAAATATAGAAATGAAAATACCCATAAACAACAGGTTGGGGTGTTGGGTCCAAAAAGGGAAAAAATGTTTTAAAGGTTGAACTCCTTTTGGTGTATTTGTGAAATGCGGTTAATATTAAGAAAAGATAAGTGTCTCTTGACGTAGTTTGGTTGTTAGGAAATTCATGCGAATCTCACTTGAACATGGATCAAATAATGTATTGTGAAACCTTACTTGGAACTTTGAAAATTCTATCATACGTAGTGATTAGAAATCATAACTTTAATTAATGAAATAATACATTATGGTTCAAAACATAGGTAGGCAGAATTTGAAAGTTGGGAGTTGTTTAGTTTATAGTATTAGAAAGATGGTGCTGAAAATTTTAAAGTTTAGTTTATGTTATTGGAGTGGCAACTGACATTGATTATAGATAGAAAAATTATTGGATATTTATTGTCGGTAAATGACAAATGCTTATGAATTGGGATAAGCATGTAGATTTTAACTGGTTCAAAAATTACGGATCAATTTGAAGGAATTTTCTTTAGTGTGTGGTATCGATGGGACTAAATTTTTGGAATGATAATATTGGGATTTGGACTGGTATTTTTAGATAAAGGCTATTATGACTATGGATAAATTATGTTAATTTATTTCACTTGATAATCATGAGTGTGGGTATAGGTTAAAGTGCTTAAAAAAATTAGCTAAAGATGTTGACTAATAATATTTACCCTTTGGGAATGACAGCGATTGAGATTTTATAATGGTGCCTTTGGAGTCGGGAGCGATATGATGTATACCTGTAAGGATGGAATGAAAGAAATGGTGCACTCAAAATAATTTTATTAGCATAAGGAGTAGAACAGAGATTTTTCTTTAGCCATCTCTATCGAGTAAGGTTGTTGACACAGTAGATGTTGAAGGAAAAATAAGGTTATAGTAAATGAGAATTCAATAGGGAATTAGAATACTTGTGACAAATAACAAAATAGTTAGGAGAGGTTCTAGTATGATATGTGAGTAAACTATAAACACCATGCAATGGAAGTGTGGCGGTATAAGTAGTCCTAAAATAAAGGATGTATGGAAGGACTAGTCTAGTTTTTGTCCTATCAACAACCTAATATATACATAAGTGTATCAAGGGGTTCCTTATTTGGATTTTGTTTATAAGACGTCCCACGCATGGATTCTAGAGAGGGTGGTAGTTGAGAATTCAGCAGGTATATGTTGAGTAGTTTTTAATATAAGACTGTTGGAAGGCCTATACCATTTACTATTAGTTTAGTTGGCTTATAACAACAGTTATTAGGAGTCCATTTATATGTCCTCTTATGAGGCACTTTATGGGAGGCTGTGTCGATCACCAGTATGTAGGTTGAATACACGCAAGGGTAGACATTTGGGACCAGAGTTCGTTCAGGAAATGATTGAGAAGATCAAGTTAATCAGAGAGGGAATAAAAAATCTCTCAAGATAGTCAATAGAGTTATGCCGATAAGAATTAGAAGCTGATAGAGATTCAAGTGGGAGACTAGCTTTTATTGAAATGGGTAGTTTGGTTTGGAAAAGAGGGATGTTATCACCTCATTATATTGAACTATTCATGATCTCGAAAAAAGTGGGGAAGGTTGTGTACCGGATATCACTTATTAGCCAACTCAATCAGGTGCATAATATGTTTCATTTTTTCATATTCCATCCATTTCTAGACCCTACAGCTGCATATCAGCATGTTAATGTGACAACCCGCAATCCAAAATAGAGGTGGCCAGCCCGATACTCCAACATAACAGAATCATGGATGGAATCATTCTCAGCATCACAACAAAATAAGAAGTATGCAGGATAACCACTCCATTTTTCAGAAAAACGGGTTGCCAAAAATTTTGGTTTTAAAGAAAAGGAAAGAATTCAAAAAACCCAATTTTAAAAAGAAGGTGGAAAACCCCGGATATATAATATTACATATACCTAAAATATACAATAAGGGACCGAATATGCTGTCGGTCAACAGTCTCATACAATAATATTAAACGAGTTCAATAAATTACATATTTCATTACATTAAATAATTACAAAAGTTTGGGGCTCGCGCTCGAATAAAAAGACCCGATCTTAAATAGAGTGCAATAATGACGACGTCTATTGCATTATGTCCCGTAATAACCGCAAAGCATCACGGCTCGCCAAAATTACCGGGATGGGAAGTAAGATCAGGCATCTTTGCGGCGGAGTACCTGAGCGGACACAAGAGGCATGCAAAATAAGAAATATGAAAGGGTCAGGGCCCGATTCTATATAATTACCAGATGAATAAAGAGTATGACAGTTATGAATGACAAATCATGAAGAACAGAAATAAGAATCTAACTACATAATTTAAGCATAAGCTAGGACAATTTAAAGAAAATCATAAATTTAATTTAACTAAGCAGGAGAAAAGGAATAATTTCATTAATTAAAACTTTCCTCATGTACTCTAATTCATTTCATAGTTCGATTCCTTATTAGGAAAATATAATTACAATTAAGCTCTTTGTGGCTTTTATCTCAATTACATGCCTTTCATGGCATTCCATTCCTTATCAGGAGAATAATCATCATCAAATGCACTTTGTGGCATTTCATTGTGCTCTTTATGGCACTACATTATGTTCTTTATGGCATATCACAATACATCAAATCCCACTTGATTATGAATTGTTATATTTACATACATATAACGATTCTAAGACCGCCCCTCCGAGTTTCCCCACTGGGCGCACCCCTAAATAACCATCATCTTCCAGGGGCCTATCAAACAAGGTATCTTGGGCACCTATCGCAACGTCGGGAAGCGGCCATATGCCTGCGGGAGAGTCAAGACCACACCCGGAATCTCCTCACCAGCGCAGAAAACACAACATATCGCTCATATGGCCTAGGACTATATCCACCGTGCATTCACTAGCCAGGGGGCATCACCTCGTGCGTGAACTTCCCTTATGATGGGTTTTAGAGAGGTGTGTTTAAATAAATTAGCATTTACCGTATTCATAATTAAGTAAATTATCATTTACCATAATTATTACCATTTCCTTTTTCCATTTTCATATGTATGTTTCATTTTATCCGAAACCATAATCATTTACATTTTGCAAATAATTTATCTTTTTAATCCGGAGCCATGCGTGATTCATATTGTCATTACAACCTCAAAGGATAAGTGAACTCCCAATTTAATTCACCCAACACCCTTTTTGCGGTGTTATACTATTAACCATCGAGACTAACATAGCTCAATTGAGCTCCTAAAGTCTCCCAAACGTAATACTATAACTCCTAGTTTCTTAAAAATCAACTAGAAGGAAAAAATGCCCTAACATCAATTGGCATATCCCCAAAAAAGTCCCCACTCATCTAGGACTCTAGAACTCTAAGTTTACTTCATTCAAGAAGGTTCCTAGGTCCTAAGCCTAAAGAAAAAGGAGAAAAATTGAGTTAAAAAAATAACTCAAAAACAGCTTGATTCCTAATCGATTCGCCCAAACAGCAAATCGGTTCGGACATCAAGACCTAGGATTCTGCAAACTACCAAATCGATTCGGCCTTAACCCGAATCGATTCGGGTACCCAAACCTGGAAACTGACCCTTAGCGAATCGATTCGCCCAGGAGGCTGAATCAATTCGCCCATGCGATTTTGCCAAGAATTACTTACGGGTGATAAACCCTGGATTTTCTCCAAACCTCAAATTTCTTCCATTTTTACACACATCCAACATCATAAATCTACCCCACATCAACCTACATGATTATTAACTACTAAAACCCACAATTTCATCATCAAAAACTAAGATTAGGGTTAAAACACCATAAAATCTATAAAACCCATATTTGATCATTTGATTTCATTACACAACTATCAATACAATTTATGCATCTTAAATCACATATTAGCTAGTAGAAAACTTGCCTTAAGGTTGAAATCTCAGATTTCTTCTTGGTAGCAACAATCCAAGCTTCAATCTCTCTCTTTTCTTCATTTCTCTTCTTTTCTCTTCTTCTCTCTATCTCTCAATGTTAAATAAATGCACTTAAGAGAAAATAAAAGAAAGGCAAGACATAAATCGTGCCTTTAGTCCACAATTCCCAACTTAAGTGGTTAATACCACATTAAAATGACTCCCAAATACGCAATTAAGTTAAAACCAGTCAAAAGTGCCCGAAGCCTAAAAATACAACATGGCACTTATTTTGACTGTTTCGCTCATTCCGGGACTAACTACACCCTCTAAACTGGCATCCGGCAATTTTATAAATTATTTTGAGTTTCGATTTCATTTAAACTATAATGTCGTTTAAAACACATGACACTATAAAACATGCAACATGATGTTATTTACCTACACATACATTAAATATGCATCAATCTAGTAAATATTAACTTCCAACTCATTCAAATAATATTTACTCCAGTTCCAACATTTTATATAATTACCTTATGCGGTAAATTAATATAAAATTAGCCTCCTAAAAGCAAGGGTTGTTACATACTCCCCCCTTTATGAGGCAATTTTGCCCTCAAAATTTGGGCCTACCCTATCGCATAATGGGTATACTATCTTAAACTATCACTCTATCGCCCTTAACAAACCCTCGTCATTACGGCGTCCTAAAATGGACTTGGACTAAGGTCGTCACTATCGATCTCTGTCTACAATCTTTGTGCTCTGGCATAGCACAAAGCGTTCCTCACAAACTATCAATTCTAACTTCCTACGGCGGAAGATGATAACCACGAGACTCGGCGTAAATAGTCTTACATCTTGAATCGCGTTACATCCCACCTCAGGGGTACTCACACCAACGCTAAATGGCTTAACCCCAACACTACTCAACTTCTCCTTGCATAGGCGTAGCCCTTCAAAACATATGGCTCACAAGCCCAATCCTTAAAGAGATATTTCGAGACCACTCCCGGTCCAAGGAACATATTATTCGCTGGTTCCATCCAACGAGTATGCAAATTACTCACCCCATTACAAAAGGCCACTCCAAAAAGCCTAATTATTATACGAGAAATTTCCATTCCATACAATCTACTGCTCCCATCCATCCAGTTAGCCTAAGGCGCCCATTTAAGGTATGCCTTTTGGCCATACGTTAACTTCCTTCATTCATCCATCCACTTTAGGGTGGTAAGATATACGCCATTTCCATACGGTTCCCATTACTTCCTGGAAAATTTCCCAAACCTTCGACATGAAAAAAAATGGTCTCGGTCCACCACTATTTTAATAGGCGCCTCCTACGGTTCTACCATTTCTCCATAAGGAGCGGGACGTACTCCTCTACATAAAATCCGCCCGCAATGTCCGAAAAAGCAACGGTTCGGTCGAACGATCAATAATTTTCTCAAATAGGATCACGACCAGTTCGGTACCAGCAATTTAAAGAAGACGTCTATGAATATACGCTTCTTCGTTCCACCACCACTCTTTTTCACACGAGTAGGTGAAATGGTCATTCATAGGCATATGCTCTTGCTACAAAGTCTTCCTAGTCATGCTCGTTTCATTTGCCTTTCCAAGCCATCATAAATATCTCCGACGGGTTTCCTACTTGACACATCTACTACCCCAATCGCATTCCCTTAGTGAAAGGAAATATTTCCAACCAATAGTCCTTTATGAACTCCATAAACCAACTATATTCCTCCACAACATCTCGCAACAACTTGGTGCTCGCGAAAAAGACCAAATTTCCTGCCCAGGAAGTAGTGCCTTTATCACTTTAAGGAGATTACTACCGCAATGAATTCTAAATCAAGCATGGGATAATACTTCCCCCAAGATTTAAATTTACGAGTCACATGAACAATGGGCCCATGCTCCAGTATTATTACTCCCCATTCCTGGCAGAGACATTATTCCTTATTTCCACCCCCGAACTTAACCACATGGACTAGGGAGTAGAAGTCAATTCATCCATTTAACTCCACAAAAGTTAAGTTACCAATGTAACATTCTAACCAAGAGAGGCCTCATCTCCTTAGGCCTAACTTTCCAAATCTCTTGAGATTCTATACTGCTCATTTCTAGGGACCTACTCCCCCTTAGAGTTAACCCACGACCCATTCATGGTCAACTCCTTACAGCCTCCCTAAATTAACGTCGCATGCCCTAAAGGCCTTACGTCCTAAAGATCCTAAGGTCAATCTATATATATCCTATCTAAGTCATAGACTTAAAGTACTAAGTATATCCCTATTTCCCCAGACCCTACTCAACTTTCGACATTCGCTCGGTTTCATGCGTGGGACATCTCGTCGAAGCGAAATCCAGACAAGGAACCCTCCCGTTACACTACTACCTCGCATTGTCGGTCATCAAGATATAACTGTCTAATACACTTAATCGGGACCGGAATTATACTAATTCGCAACTCTATTAATTAAGATTCTACTTCTATGTCTTACCATAACAATTAATTCAGGATTTCAACCAACCGGACATTTTCTTTCAGTAAAGTCTTATAATTTTTGTCCCACAGCATATACAATGTTCTAAATAGCCTTTTGATCAAGGCATAACCCGAAGTCTCAATTCGACTTCATATCTCAGTCTCCCTCACATCGATCAGAGGAGAGAACTATATACAGTGCTTCTATCTCGCACTTTAATAGGCCTTAATCACTCTACTACGTGATTCTCGGCTAAACCTTTCAACCCATCTCCCAATCAACAAAATAAAATAAAAGAAGAAAAAGAACAGCATCTCTCCACTCCCAACATCGTTGAGATTCACGCATGGAGCGTCCCGTAAAAGCGGAATCCAAACAAGGAACCCCTCCTATGCATTACTACTCAACCTTGTTGGTCGTGGAGATAAGGCATAACAATCACATACAATGCAAACAAACAACCAAACACTCAAACAAGATAACACAACAAGTACTAAAATCTTGACCCTACCTCAACTACCCCTATAAAGTCTCAACCTGTATCCAGGAGAGATATTATAGGACAACTAGTTCCATCCTGAAACTAGAAGTAGGATAGCCTCACAATCTATTTGCTTGCTATCACCCCAATCAAACCAAAATATCTTTACTTGTATAGTATACATCATATAAGTAGTACATAACGTACATAATACATTTAAAACATCATTACTCGCCTCATAACGAGTGAAGAAAACATAAAACTTCCCTACCACGGAAGTCATATAATTACTCTCTCTATAATAGCGTCGATACTACCACATGCTCGAGATACACACATGAATCTAGAGTAAACACAATACTACTCTATCTTATCATGGGGGTAATGCACCACCCACTACTAAGGTGGAATTCCCACCAACATTCTTGCTAATCACTCCGACTGAATACAAACGGTTCTCAGACACCGCACTCGAGTCTGATTCGAACCCATATTACTTTCATTAATGCCCCAACTAGGCACTTTATCATTGCCCTTGTTCTCCAATCAACAAAATCAAAATGAGTGATTCTACACTCCATGTCACAATAGCCCGCATAGTTCCTTTTTCTTCCTCAACAAAAGAGAACATGCTACCGGACTCCCCTTCCTTAGTTCAATGAATCCTCCCCAGGCAATTTGCGAATATCCACCAAGGGGGTTCATGAACACTGTTCCTTCTAAAGTGTTAAAGACACTTATTCTGGAGTCTATCATTCCACTGGAGGGATATTTCTTCCTTATACCAACCTTACATGGGTGTACGGCCTCCCTAACCGTACAACTCTTTATTCACTGTCAGCCTTCGACCGAACCTCGTGTGAACATTTGAGATTTTTACCTTCTCATCAGTCCAATTTTCCCAGAGAGACTTACTGTTGAAATTATCCACAGGTTTTCTCCATGGGAAAAACTTTTTGCACCCAAAAATATGGTGACTACGTTTCCCCCATTTCAACACTACTCCTACGGGTGAAGGATTTTCCTCCATTCTTTTTATCTGGGCGACTACTATACCCTTCTCTAGGTCAAAACTCCTGGACCTTATACTTCTACCGAATGAGGACGCATCTCTTCCTCCTTACTTCAACATGTGACCCTTATCGTGGGCTCTTCTCCACTTCAATTTAACATTTCTTGAAATCTCAAGCTTAGTACCACCCTTTCTTCTAAAGGTACCTGGAAAACTACATCCACTGTAATTAGTAGTCGCAATAGCAAAATAAGAAAATGCTACAACAGGGAGCGACCTCCAAAGCAGTCCTCATCCCCGACCACAATTTACAGTTCTTAGTAATTCCATCTAATGATGCCTTCACAATAACATTCCCTGGTGCCCTTCTTCAATCGACCTACTACTCTCACACGAATGCGCAAAAGATTCTATAGGTTCTACCTCATGGCAGAAGAACGAGATCTCACAAGAGAAATCAACAATCTTAATCCTAAGGCTCTACGTCAAATCAAAAGCAACGCTGAAAACATAAAGCATTCACACAGACCCTTAAAGACTCTAGAACCTGATGCTCTGATACCATCTGTGATAACTCGCAATTCGAAATAGGGGGTGGCCAGCCCGATACTCCAATATAATGGAATCATGGATGGAATCATTCTCAACATCACAACAAAATAAGAAGTATGCAGGATAACCACTCCATTTTTCAGAAAAACGGGTTGCCAAAAATTTTGGTTTTAAAGAAAAGGAAAGAATTCAAAAAACCCAATTTTAAAAAGAAGGTGGAAAGCCCCGGATATATAATATTACATATACCTCAAATATACAATAAGGGACCGAATATGCTGTCGGTCAACAGTCTCATACAATAATATTAAACGAGTTCAATAAATTACATATTTCATTACATTAAACAATTACAAAAGTTTGGGCCTCACGCCCGAATAAAAACACCCGATCTTAACTAGACTGCAAGAATGACGACGTCTATTGCAATATGTCCCGTAATACCCGCAAAGCATCACAGCTCGCCAAAATTATCGGGATGGGAAGTCAGATCAGGCATCTTTGCGGCGGAGTACCTGAGCGGATACAAGAGGCATGCACAACAAGCAATATGAACAGGTCAGGGCCCGGTTCTATATAATTACCAGATGAATAAAGAGTATGACATTTATGAATGATAAATCATGAAAAACAGAAATAAGAATCTAACTACATAATTTAAGCATAAGCTAGGACAATTTAAAGAAAATCATAAATTTAATTTAACTAAGCAGGAGAAAAGGAATAATTTCATTAATTAAAACTTTCCTCATGTACTCTAATTCATTTCATAGTTCCATTCCTTATTAGGAAAATATAATTACAATTAAGCTCTTTGTGGCTTTTATCTCAATTACATGCCTTTCATGGCATTCCATTCCTTATTAGGAGTATAATCATCATCAAATGCTCTTTGTGGCATTTCATTGTGCTCTTTATGGCACTACATTATGCACTTTATGGCATATCACAACACATCAAATCCCACTTGATTATGAATTATTATATTTACATACATATAACGATTCTAAGACCGCCCCTCCGAGTTTCCCCACTGGGCGCGCCCCTAAATAATCATCATCTTCCACGGGCCTATCAAACAAGGCAGCCTGGGCACCTATCGCAACGTCGGGAAGAGGCCATATGCCTACGGGAGAGTCAAGACCACACTCGGAATCTCCTCACCAGTGCAGAAAACATAACATATCGCTTATATAGCCTAGGACTATATCCACCATGCATTCACTAGCCAGGGGGCATCACCTCGCGCGCGAACTTCCCTTATGATGGCATTTAGAGAGGTGTGTTTAAGTAAATTAGCATTTACCGTATTCATAATTAAGTAAATTATCATTTACCATAATTATTACCATTTCCTTTTCCATTTTCATATGTATGTTTCATTTTATCCAAAACCATAATCATTTACATTTTGCAAATAATTTACCTTTTTAATCAGGAGCCATGTGTGATTCATATTGTCATTACAACCTCAAAGGATAAGTGAACTCCCAATTTAATTCACCCAACACCCTTTTTGCGTTGTTATACTATTAACCATCGAGACTAACATAGCTCAATTGAGCTCCTAAAGTCTACCAAACATAATACTATAACTCCTAGTTTCATAAAAATCAACTAGAAGGAAAAAAATGCCCTAACATCAATTGACATATCCTCAGAAAAGTCCCTACTCATCTAAGACCCTAGAACTCTAAGTTTAGTTCATTCAAGAAGGTTCCTAGGTCCTAAGCTTAAAGAAAAAGGAGAAAAATTGAGTTAAAAAAAATAACTCAAAAACAGCCTGATTCCTAATCGATTCGCCCAAACAGCGAATCAGTTCGGACATCAAGACCTAGGATTCTGTAAACTACCGAATCGATTCGGCCTTAACCCGAATCGATTCGGGTACCCAGACCTGGAAACTGACCCTTAGCGAATCGATTCGCCCAGGGGGGCGAATCGATTCTCCCCTGCGATTTTGCCAAGAATTACTTACGGGTGATAAACCCTAGATTTTCTCCAAACCTCAAATCTCTTCCATTTTTACACACATCCAGCATCATAAATCTACCCCACATTAACCTACATGATTATTAACTACTAAAACCCACAATTTCATCATCAAAAACTAAGATTAGAGTTAAAACACCATAAAATCTATAAAACCCATATTTGATCATTTGATTTCATTACACAACTATCAATACAATTTATGCATCTTAAATGACATATTAGCAAGTAGAAAACTTGTCTTACAGTTGAAATCTCAGATTTCTTCTTGGTAGCAACAATCCAAGCTTCAATATCTCTCTTTTCTTCATTTCTCCTCTTTTCTCTTCTTCTCTCTATCTCTCAATGTTAAATAAATGCACTTAAGAGAAAATAAAAGAAAGGCAAGACATAAATCGTGCCTTTATTCCACAATTCCCAACTTAAGTGGTTAATACCACATTAAAATGACTCCCAAATACGCAATTAAGTTAAAACCATTCAAAAGTGCCCGAAGCCTAAAAATACAATATGGCACTTATTTTGACTGTTTCGCACATTCCGGGACTAACTACACCCTCTAAACTGGCATCCGAAAATTTTATAAATTATTTCGAGTTTCGATTTCATTTAAACTATAATGTCATTTAAAACACATGACACTATAAAACATGCAACATGATGATATTTACCTACACATACATTAAATATGCATCAATCTAGTAAATATTAACTTCCAACTCATTCAAAGAATATTTACTCTAGTTCCAACATTTTATATAATTACCTTATGCGATAAATTAATATTAAATTAGCCTCCTAAAAGCGAGGGTTGTTACAGTTAATTTATAAGAGATTGAGTTAGACTAAAATACGTCATACCATGAGTAACCAGTGAGTCCTGTGAATATGCAAATATATAAATGGTGTTCCAATGAAATATTAATGGTACGTGTGCGGTAAATCTCCACAATAGATAGGAATCCGCTTGAAAGTGTGGGACTTGATGAGGCAACAGTAGCCCCATCTATATAATATATTACTTTTCGCTCATCTTCATATGAGGTGAGTGTTTTGACTCATTCGTATATAATAGGATTATTTTTTTACAGACCTGTATATGAGGAGAGAGTATTTTTACTCATTCTTATATGAGAAGATGATTTTGACTCACATGTATGTGAGGAGATAATTTTGACTCACTCTTATATGAGGAGATTATTTTAACTCACACGCGTATGAGGAGATCACTTTTGATTCATTCTTATATGAGGACATGATTTGACTCACACGCATGGGAGGAGTTGATTTTGAATTATTCTTACATGAGGAGACTATTTTGACTCACACACATGTGAGGAGATGATTTTAACTCATTGTTATAACAGGAGATGATTTTGACTCATACGCATATGAGGAGGTGATTTTGACTCATTTTATATGAGGAGATAGTTTGGCTAATTTTATATTAGGAGATAATTTCTAACTTACAAGGGAATAAAATTTTTGACTCAATGAAGTAAGAAATTTATTATATATTTCGAGGACGAATTTCTTTTTGTTAAGAGGGAAGATTGTAATACCCTGTAAATCTAAATTAAAATAATTAATGAAATAGAATTTTGGGGATTTAATTGAATTTTTGAAATTTTTTAAGAAATTTTTAAATAAACAATTTTAAGTGAAAATAAAGTTTTATAAAAAACTTTGGAAATGGAACATTTATCGAAGATATTTTTGGTAAAAGAAAGTAGTTGGGGTATAATTGAAATTTAGAAAATTATTTAAAGCAAATTATAATTTAGTATTTTATCAATTAAATAATTTAGTATTACATCAATTAAACAAAATAGAGAATTCTACTCAAGAACATGCGTATATTGGTAAATGGAACATACTTGATGAGCAATATAGGGTTAGGGGAAAAAGAAGGAAGGCACATTTAGGAGGAGGTAATATATAAACCTATAAGAAATCCTAATTTTATTTTAAGCTTACAACAAACCTCCACCAAAATACAACCTACACCAAATTTTATTCTTTCACTTTACAACTTGTCTTTGTCCAAATATTCAACAATCCTAAATTTATTTTGGGAAAACAACCAACCAAGTTCAAGAAAAAAAATGAATTAATGGGAATTTTTTAAGAATAATTCTACTTTTGGTTAATAGACGGCTTTCTACACCTTTGGATATTTCTCTACAACAAATTGAGTTTTGTATCATTCGTACCACGCAAGATAATACTACTCCCTAATTTCATATTGTGAATAATAAATTCTACCTAAATATTATCGTTTATGAATTATAAAATTTATGTAAAGATAAATAAGATTTTAGAACATGTATTGGAACATTGAGATTTTTGGTAAAGAAATGAATGAATCCATTTATTACAAAGATTGTATTAGTTTGTGCTAGTTTAATTGAAATGAATTCAAGAATTTTAGGTTCTATTAAAATTATATTAAACTAGTTGGATTGGATTTGATTATAAGGTTGAATTGAATATCCCCATTGAAATTAAATTACATTATTTTATTTATGTTAAGAAGACTCTAGTTTCCTTGTTAGAATGACCAATCTATATAAATTCATATATTAGTTTAATCTTACGAATGTTCTTGAATATGTCAAACTATATTCTTATGTTGAAATTGAAAAGGATGTTATATATTGCAAATTTACCCAATTTATTGTAAGAAAATGATACGTTTAAGATGGAATGGAACCTTAGAATGTTCATAGGCCAAACTTCAGGATTGGTAAGGTTGGAGACTGGATTTCAGTGGAGAATTTGGATGTTTTAAGTTCTGGATTGTAGCACAAATGAACTTAGAAAGATTATCTCCATATTTTGTGCACACGACTGCATTGAGTTCCTGTTCACATGGGTTTATACGCGTGGCTTACTATTGGTGTCATTCACACGGCTATAATAAACTTGGGAATTTATTTTAAAGGCCCGCATTATATCCCATTATACATTGTTACTTGAATACAAATTATGTCGTTGGAACTTATTTAACTCTTCAAATATGTGGAATTGTGAAAGACTCTAATGTATGGATATTGATAATACATCACGTAGTAGATATGATTTGACTCCCTTATGAGTGTGACTTAGCTATAACTCTAATAATTATAGATTTTTATATTCATGACTGATGGTTTCACTACCCGAGTGAACAGATGTTACCTTCTTGCGGTGGGCCTAATCCATCTCATTATTATAGGTCCTCTAGAGTATTCGACTTAGTTTCATACTCTCCGTCATTCGTTCCATTCATAACTGCCTTTTGATGAAGTAGGGGTTACATCTACCTCTAACTTTATTTCATCTACCTTGAGTGATGAGAGATACCTAATGGTCGTATTCAATTTTGTAAATTTGAGAAAGGTGAGAGAATTTGTATATATTGGGTTTTGAAAAATACTTATAAAGATATTTTATTTATATATCATAGTTGGACCTTTCTCATATCATTCTGTATATTATTTGAACTTCAGTCTTTGTTTCTTATTACATGATAAGGATGATAATTAATTATTTAGATGACCTGTATAATTTTAATAAATAGATTTTATCAACCTAATTATTAAAAATATACGGGGTATCACATACATTGCCCATATAAATCTAAGAAACCCAACATTTATTAAAGACAACGGATTCCAAGTAGTCTATCTTGGCTTCCACTAGTTTTATTCAGGTATAAAGGCCATCATTATACTCTGCATTGGTCGTCTCCTCGACCTTCTTCAATCGGGCTTCTACGGATTCCTTTACATTTTAAAGGATAATATTCTCCTCCATCCATTGGGATATATCCTTCCTCATCCAAATTACCTCATCGTCCTCCTTGATGTAAGCCACCTGAAGGTTTCCCCCCTCCTTCAACATGTCCTCCTTGTAGGAGATCTTCTTAAGTTGGTCAATGAGATCAATTATTTTTCCACTTGCCACGATCAGGTCGTCATTTATCTTGTTGACCTCAATGTTAAGGATATCACTGTGTTCCTCAAAACAAGTAGCTTGGTTAGAGGCCTTATGGAAAGTCTACATGGCATGTAAAAATATAAGTCACTCAAATAGGTCAGTTCAATTTAAAGCGCTTATAGAACTAAAAACTCAAAAGAAAAAAGAAAAAAATTACCCAGATCACTCGAACATGTCCTCTTTGAAAAGTTGTCATGTCCCAAAATACCTAAGGTATGACATGTCTAGGAGGAGCAGGGCATCCTCTCTTAAGGGAAAGGCCATGTAAAGATCCCTATAAGAGGAATTTTCAATGGTGAGAGGCTATTTTCCCTTCATAAAGATCATTGTCCGTGACTGTACCCTATACGATGAAGCATGGGATCAGGACAAGAAACTATTCGGTTGAGAAATCACTAACGAAGTGTTGGTGGGCCCAATAGCCCTAGTAGTTAGGGGAGGAATCTTGGTAGTGTGAGTAGGGGTGTTGGACAGTGCTATATATTTTTTAACCTTTTCGATCTCCTTTGCCTTCTCTCTCTCTCCCCCATCTCTCTCTCTCTCTCTCTCTCTCTCTCTCTCTCTATCTATCTATCTATCTATCTATCTATCTATCTATCTATCTATCTACCTATCTATCTATCAATCTATCTTGGTGATAATCTTCCCCCGTTTATTACGGGCATTAGTTTGGGGGAATTTGGACTTTTCTTTAGCTAAGTTAGACCTAGCGGCGTGAAGATCCATGGGAGGTGGGGGAATATGTCTTCCAATCATGTCATCCAAATTGCTTATGAGGTCAACTTGTGTGACCTACTCTTTTCCAAAGGCCAGGTTGAGATGGACACCTTGACTCTATAAAAAAAATATAGAGAATCTAAGTCCTTTTGGTCATCCCACGACTAGACCGACCTGGTTTCTTCTGAGTCCCTATAAATGTGGGAAGAATAATTACTCACTGTCATGTAAATCCCCTTTGAGTTAGCATTGATGATCGACTGTGCAGTTGGAATAGCATCATCAACGACTGCCTAATAGTTATCAATAGTAACCTCAGTACTTTTGTGAATTTATTACCACGTCATTGTCAGATTATACACAAACAATAGTTTGGTTGCTCTCTACAAATATTTGATGCTCGAAGGGGTCTTCCTTGTCCAAACTTTCCTCAAATGCCAAAGCCTTACTTAGAAATCTTTGGGCTTCTTCTTGCTCTATTGATCTACATAAGGACAAGATCGATTAAACACCGTTCTTGGAAAATCATCAAACTTTAGGGAAAAATAAAAATTAACTGGAGATCAAAATGATCCAGACACTTTTCTTCCTTTATAATCTAGATTCTCAACCTAAAGATTCCCATGAAATACTATAATGCCTATGTCCGTGCCTTTATGAGACTTAGATAGCTATTCACTCAATTTTTTACTTATTTCTGGCTTTGAAATGCCAAGTACTAGACCCAATACTACTTTGTAGGTTATAACAGTACTCGATCTCGTCTAAGCTAAGTTTTGTTTTGCAACTTTGATTGATGACAGTCATCCCCATAACGAAACATAAATAACTTTCGTTCACTTGGGGAGGGGAAATTCTAAAGTGATGGAGCGTCTCCATCAAAAAAGGGTGGAGAGGGAATCTAACTCCCCCTCCTAAAACTGCCAAAATATACATCGCAGCCTCGTTAGGACCTAGGTCTCTGAGATTCTTATCTATCGATATTCTAATTATCACGTCATCGGGGATTAGATATTTATCTTTAAAATCCCTTAAGTTGTTTTCAGATGAGACCTCATGCTTCCATAGCCTCTTAGACATTGCATGTTTAAGTGGAAAAAAAGAAGAATATGAGAAAAAATGAAGATTTTTATAAAGGAACACAAAGAGCTCCTAACAAGTTTAAGTATAAAAAAGGGCTCAAGGGCATTTTGAGTCCCTTTTTTCCGTTGTTGTAACAAGGAATGGGAAGTGACAACTCTATGTCCAAGAGGGGTGCACTCGCTCCCGTCCAAGGTCATGCACTCAAATGTATTAATGACCCTGGGTCAAACTAAATACGACATGTTTAACCCCCATGTTTAGGGATTACTCATGTATCATTTCAATGATTACAATCCCACTAGACCTAAGTGGAACATCTATCATATAGCTAACCTCTATCCTAAAAATATGCATAAAACTATCCTCACAAGAAAAAACCATGCCGACTAGACCTAAAGACCACTGGACCTAATAATGGGGGCAAATGAAGGGGAAATGGGAGAGACTTTATCCAAAAAGTGACATGTGGAGCAAGGTGGCTTAAATATATCATTGGGTAGATTTAGGTAAACATCAAGAAGAGGCCAATTATGATTGGACGATATTAAATTAATGAGATAACTACAAACTACTTAGAAGAATCACCACCATCCTATCATGACCGAGAAAATGTATAAAAAATAATTTAAAATCACGCGGACTAGGGGCTAACTTGTTCTCCAAAGTAGGGTAGTTTGATAGGACTCTTTATGAATATAAATAAGACTCTCCACCTATGAGTAGAGCATGTTGTGAAGACTTTATGGACAAAAAGCTTTGCACTCCAAGCTCGGACTCTTAGCTTGCATTCTCTAGCACCCTAAGCTTCTCTCTTTCTTTCCTTTAGTGAAAATCACCCTTTTACCCCATGGAATCTTTACGTTGAGAATAAAATATTGATTTAAAAAAAATAGCATAAATAAAAAGTAATTGAGGAAAAATTATTATTTGACGTAAAGATAGTTATAACTGAAAGGTAGAGGAAAAAAGGGATAAATGAAGGGTAATATAAGTGAGAATAATAAAATTAGAAAGATATAAATGAAGGAGAGAAAAAGAAATATTTAAAATTTAGGGAGAGAAATTGATAAGAATAATAAAAGTGGGGGCTTTAATTGTTTATTGTAGATCTTTGGTATTAGTGTATGCATGCTTATATATAGTAATAAATTTTAAAAAATCAAAGTGACTATTAACCTTTTGGGTGCCGTGCCTAGTTGCATGGCATTTGAAATATTGGATGTTGATCCAATTACACCCAACCCACCAAGGATTGAAAGTAGCAATACTACAAAAATATATATATATATATATATATATATACAGCTTTTGGTTATAAGTTGCATGTACCTAACCGGCTACGTAAGGGTTAGTAAGATCTTAATTTGTTTTTAAAAGAAGATACAACATCTCATAGATATGTGTGAAGCCAAATGGCCCACAGAACTATATGAAAAATCAACAGTTGGACTTTAAAATCAGTGGACAATTAACCATTATACTATCTCATAATGTTTTTATAATTCATACTAGATTCATAATATTCTTGCGGGGTGCCCGTTTTCCCAACTCTTTAGATCTTAACATTCATTATTATTTTTTTGTCAGATGACTTCAGATCCCCATGATCTAGCAATTTGATTTTATGAATTTTCATTGACTTTTTGCAAATTTAGTTCAAATTGAATAAATGAATGTAATTAAGCTAATATCATTCTAAATATCTTTTTAATGATAAAATACGCTTCTTACCAACTACATTAGGAGTATTGTTTTCTTTTTTAATCCATCCGGAATTAAGATTCTTATTTTAAAAATAATATATAATACAAAGGTGAGATTCAAAAGTTACCCCTCCCAAAATGATCCAAGTGCAATGTATTATTTTGTAAAAATATTAATAACTTTTAGAGAGATAAATTTAAAATGTAAATATTATTGACTTTCAAATATGGATTTTTAATTTTGAATGGATAGAGTATATTATTTAAAGATTTTTTCTTTTTTTTTTTAATAATAAAACTTTAGTTGGGAATTAGTTTCAACTAGAGTTAGTACCGAAAAGTCAAAATATTCTAATATAGTTTGGGTTTGATTTCAAATCCAGACGGACCCCCAAATCAGGGCCGGTCCCGAGGTTTTGGGGGACCCGAGGCGAACTTTTAAATTGGGACCCCATATTTAACAAGAGATTTTTTTTATTAATTTAGAAATTGTAATTTTTTTTTACCCGAAAGGATGCCGACTTATTTTTCGGAAGTTACAACAAGTTTAAATGTTTGTCTGTTCAGTTTTCAACAAATTGGTTTTAGGAAGATTGGAAAATGACACTGAATATATATACACATAAAATTTTGAGGTCCCTAAAATGCGTCGAAAATCGGGGGCCCGAGCCGGCCGCCTCCCTGGCCTTCCCTCAAAACCGGCCCTGCCCCAAATCATGTAACTCAATTTCTCTAATTAAATAAAATGTAACTCTTATAGTAAAACTATATACCATGGTACCTTTTTTTCAAAAAAAAAATTAATCCAGAAAAATGGTTAGGCGGAGTTTTCAAGTCATATATGCTGATTTGGGGGGGAGTTTCTTGGTTACCAAGTCTTTCTTTCTCACCATGCATGTTCTTCCTTAAATGGGCAAGAGCAGACTAAAATATGTTTAGTGAAATTATTGTGCTTCATTGGTGAAGCATAATATGAACTTGAAAAGTTGGTATCTTACACACCAATTTTGGATCTATAAACTCTCTCTCATGTGACGCAAGGGATAAGATGGAATCTTGAGTTAGCTCACACTCAATAATAAACATCTAACATGGAAACTTAGCCCTGGTTTACTGGTCACACAATCTTTGGGCCCTTTTTTGAAAGCCATAGAATGTGAAATGAAATAGTCTCTCTCCATATATAGTTGTAGTTGGATGGTTATAACTTATATGATTAGATAAAGAAATTAAGGGAATTGACTTGGAAAGAAGCAAGAATTAAAAATGAGGTGATACACATGGAGAATTAGTGGAGGGTGGGAGACATCATGTGGTTATAATGGTGGACTAATGGGGTAGACCTTCTTGGAACATAGTATAGAGATGCATGATTGAGATAAGCTAGAGTTGGTCCCTGTTTAATGGAAACCAAAACTATTCTATAGCATCCCTCATGTGATGTCTCTACTTTATCCACGTGCTCTGTATAATATCCGACTCTAAACTATCACCATCACAATCATCCATTCTTTATCTATTTATTTAAATTTATCAATTAATTATTAAATATGTGTATATATACTCACACCATATGATAAGATCGCCGTACTTAAATGTACGTCTACGTGTATACCATCTCATGCATGCACAATATCTCCCTGAAATATAACCGCATGCACCCAATTCTTACAACTCTCCAATGAATTTTTCTTCTTTCAAATTGGGACAAAATTCCATAAGTTCGACCTAGGGGAGGAAGTGTCTCAATCTTTTAATTAACTATATATTAAATTATAATTGACACAAGTAAAAATACATAAATTTACTTCTTTGTATAAATATGCTAATACATTAGAATTTAGCAAAAAATGAAAGTTAAATATTGACTATATAAATATGCCCAGTGACATTTTCATTGATGGAGACGGTTCTTAGAGTCTTGTAGAATTAAGAGTATTTTGAGCGCTTAGCAGAGTTAATCATGATTATGAGTTCCTTTAAAATGAGCAAAATTGGAAATGGAAAAATATGTGAATGTTTGAAAAAAAAATTATGAGATGACAACCTCTCTTTCAAAAAATAAAATATCCAACTACGAATTATTATTAAGAATGTTTGTAACATTAATTATCAATTGAATAGTCGCATGTATAGTAATCTAGATTACATTCGTCCAATGAAATTGAAGATGTAAGAAAAGTTTGACAAGCGCTAGAAGAATTGTAGTTTGGTGTTGACATTTGGATTAATGTTGAACCGCATCGGTACAAAATAGAGTTTGTTCAATGTCTTTTGCGAGCTTTATTGTTCTTTAGCAAAGAGTAGTGTAACATCCTTTATTTTTATGATATTAAATCATTATGGGATTAATTATTACTGTTGGATTAATTAAATTAAAAAGGTCGGAAAATTTAATTGTTAATTAATTCGAATTTAAAATAATTATTAACTAGCGTGCCAAGGGTTAATACTTATTGATGGAAATCATTGATTATTACTCTAAGTATATGTAATATGGAATTATATAATTTTTAAAAAATTTCGGACTGCGAAATATGACGGTTTGGTATTTTAAGTCAGGACGCGCGTGTGAGTCATGTCGGGACTAATTGCACGGAATGAAAAGATTGTATAACTCGTATGGTAATTTCGAGGGAGCCATTGAGTCCGGAAGGGTCGAGATAGTCAGAAAACTCGCTCGGACATTTTATATGGACTCCGGGGTAATTTTAGGCCTAACGGCACCCCGTAGGGGTATTTTTATCCTTTAGAATTTTGGAGTAATAATATGGACGAAAATTGGGAAATAAAATATAGATGTACATGGGTTAGTGGGGAGTTATCATCTCTAAACCTACGTGAGAGAAAAGAGAAAGGCACATATAGGATGAAGAAGCTATTGGTGTTCTTGGTGCCTAACTCAAGGACGCACACCAAAAACTATATCAAAGTGTAGATCGCGAGACGAGGAACACACTCATACCCATATCAACAGCGGATCACACCGTCGAAATTAAGGCAAGTGTTTATTACTTGCGATTCATAGGAATAAATATGTTCATATTAGTGTAGGTAAATTATATTCACTTTTGATTTATGATTTTTGATGAAATTGTAGATTTAAGGATATGAATTGAAATCTGGAAAAAAAAAATTAGGATAAATCCCTCATGTTGATAGTTTAGAAATCCCAAATTATTGATTAATTGTAATGGACGACTCTAAATTGGAGTTCGTGTTTAGAAATTTGAAGAACTAGGGTTTGTTTGATAAAATTTGGGGATTCTGAGAATTTACTAAGGTTCATGCATGATTAAATAATTCTAGATTTTTAGATATTATCCCTGCATGCTTAGTTATTGATTGGAAGAAATTGCTGGGAGTTTGGGATAAATTTGTAGAGGTTTTCGTTTGAAATTCTGGAAAGACGCAACAGGTATCAGATATTGGAGATGACGACGTCTCGTTCGAACAACATGCTAAGCTCGTTCGAACGAAACCCTTTCTCGTTCAAACGACGGCACCCAAAAAAGCCCAGAAATTTCCATTTTTCCCCAGATCATGTTACCCAGTTAATTATGTTAGGAAAACTGTCATTTACTAATATTAGTTTAGTGCAAAATTATTTAGGAAGTAATCCTAGAATAATACCTTAAGTATTGAATAGGTGAATTAACCTTGGGAATTTCGAAAGTGTAAATAATCGATATAATTGCGTAAGTATTAAAGAGAAATATACTACGTGTAGAAATATACATATGGGTTGGGTGAATACCTAAATTTCTGTAAGGCTTTGGGAATGCCTATTATTATATGTTTATCATTATTGTGTGTATAGCATACCTACGTTGCTTGCTATCGAGCGGAGGTTTCTCACAGTAGGCAGTATTATCCTGGGTGACCCAATGGGGGGATATTTTACTTGTACCCAGAGCATATGAACTTGGATACATGTTATCTGTTACGTGGGATAGTTTCGACGGTTGAATGGGAGCGTAGGTATGTGTGTGACCCATTTAGCTGGTGAGTATGCTCGCCTCCAATATTTGTGTTATGAGATTTATGGATCGTGAGATACGCCGAACCAATTGTCCTTTATGCAACGAGCGATGCACCGACACATGATAGCAGAGTATGCATTGCGTCAAGTGGTCATAACCAAGGGGCGCAGGATTTGTGTGTGTGTGTGTGTGTGTGTGTATATATATATATATATAAGGATGATTTGACTACATATATATATAGTTATAATTGTTAATAATCCTAATGTGTGAAATTAGTAAATATGTAAATGTTGGTAAACAAGTTAACTTAAGGGGCTAAAGTACTTATCACTAGAATAGAGAATATCAAATGCAGTTAACGGGAGTGAAGTATTAAATAACATATTGTATGGGCGATACGGGTTTCTCTTAAGAGCTATAATTAGTAGTATATGTATATGACCTAGTTAGGTATCATATGGATAACTAGGTTAGTGTAGACGTACGCTAGGTGTCCACATTAGTGGGGGGGTGGGGATCTCATGTGAGAGTTCGGAACTAATATGCACATAATAATTGCAATAATGAAGTTTTAAATACCTGCTAAAATAAATATTTTTACAAATCGGGCTCTGACCCGTTTCTTGCTATTTCTTTTCTCTTTGCTATACATATATTATACCAGGTGTCCAGTCACAGGGTCACCACCAGATTTAGACGCGTGAATCATTCGACGAGATGCAACTGTTGTGAAAGCTGTAGGTTATTGATACTAGATGCCTCTATCTTTTCATTCAGTTCTTAGTTCAGACATTTTAGTTAGGGCATGTGTCGCCCATTTCCAACTTAGTTATTTCAGATATTGTATTTTCATATTATCTTTTCTTTTCCTGTTGGATTGAGTATTATGATTCTATTGGTTTTAGACTTTGAACTGGAATGTTTCATCCAGTCTCATTATTTCAGTATTTGATTCATGTTCAGTATTTATTCTTGTGAATGAGAATGGCTTATATCTTACAGCATAAAATTTATTAATAGATTAATTGGGTATAATTAATTGGGAAAATGTTTTAATACTTTACTTAATTAATTATTAGGTGATTAATAATGAAAATTATTTTTCGACAATGATACTAAGAATGAACCAACCGGACACTTTGATTTAATTTAATAAAGGAATGATCACCCGGTATTTAATTAGGCGGGGTGTCACAGGTGGTATTAGAGCATTAGGTTCTAGTGTCCTTTAGGATCTGTACGGCTTAACATGTTTTTCACTTAGCGTTCTTTGATATAGATCCCTATATTTAGGACTATTGCACTCTTATTTATACGTTTACGTCTTCAGCTATTTGAGATTTAATAATAATTGTGGACTAATAAATCCCTTCTCTTTTCAGATGCCTCCGAGACGAGCCTCGAGAAACAGAAATGCCCAGCCAGAGCAGCCAGCATCTCAGGCTCGGGGAATGATTAACACGGCTGACGTTGCCGCCATTGTTGCTCAGGCGATAAATGCAGCCTTAGCGGTGGTGCAGTAGGCCCCACTCCAGGTACAGGTTGTGGTGTCAGTTCTGGTTCAATTTTCCAGTGCAAGGGAGAGAGTCGGGGATGCTTTTAAGAGGGCACATCCCCCAGAGTTCTCGGGCGGTTCTGACATCATCATAGCGAGCCAAAGGAAGAAAGATATCTAGAGGCATCTTCGCATATACGAGTGTACCAACATTCAGATGAAGCTACTGGCTTCCTACAAGCTAGTGGGGGTCGCTTTGCAGTAGTGGGAATCCATTACCACCTTGGAGGAGAGGGATAATATGACTATTCAGAGCTTTTGGGTGCAGTTTGATGGAAAATACTTTCCCTTCGTAGTGGAGACAGAGATGAGGCGGAGACTATTAAATCTGAAACAAGAGGGTATGACATTGGCAGAATATGAGGAGGAATTCACGAGGCTGCTTACTATGGTGCCAGATGAGGCACTTACTAAAGAGAAGAAGATTATGTTATTTATGGATGGATTGACCTTTAGGATTCGTTATCACCTCATAGGCAATATGTCGTTGGGTAATTTTACTGATGTACTCAACGCCGCTCTGTTGCACTACCAGGACCATCGCTTCTATCAGCAGGGGAGAAAACGAGCAAGGGAGTCCAGCCAGCAGGGCCGGACCAGAGGAAGTAGTGCCAGTGGGGCACCATCAGCTCAGGGGCAGGTCTGTTAAGGTGAACAGAGTTCCCATCAGGGAGACCCTGCTAAGAGGTTTCGATCTGGTGACTCGAGACAGGGATATGGGCATTATAGACAGGGCCAACAGGGCTAGTCTAGTCAGCATGGCCATCAGGGCCAACATCGTTATCATCAGGGCCAACAGCGGGATATGCAGGGCCACCAGGGATAGTGGAGGGGTGGCAATGGCTAGCAGGGCCGAGGCCAACAGGGGCAGAGAGGAGGTAACTTCAGTGGCAGGTATTTCTCCTGTGGCAAGACTGGCCATAGGAAGTAGGATTTCCCCGATAAGGGCAGGTTTTCCCAGCAGCAGGGATCCCAGGAGGAGCCCTAGAGGCCCATCTTTCCCGCCACCCTACCAGTTCCAGCGCAGGTCCCAGCTTTGCCAGCACCCTCGATTTAGAAGGGAAAGCTACAGTATGGACGTGTTTATAACGTCCAGCAGGAAGAACCACAGCAAGCACCACCCACGGTTGAGGGTATGTTTCCTATCCATGGCACTATGGGGCGTGTTTTATTTGATACCGGGGAATCACACTATTTTATAGGCACTAGCTTTGCACGGGCCACGGGGTTATTAGACACTGTAGAGAGCACAATGACTAGTGTAAACTCATCGCTGGGTAGTGGGTCTTTGATTTTCTTTATATGCATAGGGGTAGGTATAGAGATTGGGAGTTTGATTTTACCTGCAGATATGTTAGTACTAGATATGCAGGAGCATGACACCATCATTAGCGTGCATTGGCTTGTAGATTATAGAGCCATGATAGACTGTTACGGTAGGACTATTATCTTTGTGATATCGGGCCAGGAGATATTTCTAGTGGCGATGCCTTGTCCTGAGGGAGGATCGTCCACCCATTTATATTATATAGAGGAGGATACCTCTGAGGAGATAGTGATTCCTATTGATTCGATTCCTGTAATTCACGAATTTTTTTACGTGTTCCAGGATATACTGGGACTACCTCCTACATGAGAGATAGAGTTCATTATAGATTTGATGTCGGGCACTCGGTCGATAGCCCACGCACCATATCGTATGGCTCCAGCTGAGATGAGGGAGTTACGAAATCAGATTGAGAAAGTGTTAGGACAGGTCTTCATCCGTAGGAGTACCTCGCCTTGGGGTGATCTCGTTTTATTTGTGAAGAATAGGGATGGTTTGTTAAGGTTGTGTGTGGACTACCGAGATTTGAACAAAGTCACAATACGGAATAAATACTCGTTGCCCCGAATCAATGATTTGTTCGATCGGTTGAGAGGATTTGCTTTCTTCTCAAAGATAGATTTGAGATCGGGATACCATCAGCTATGGATTAGGGAGCAGTATGTGTCGAAGACTGCTTTCTTGATGAGATATGGGTCCTATGAATTCAGAGTCATACCGTTTGGTCTGGCAAATACTCCAACCGTATTCATGGACTTGATGAACCGAGTGTTCATAGAGTTCTTAGATCAGTTTGTCATCATCTTCAGAGATAACATACTGATTTACTCACTTACTGAGGAGGAGCATGCCGAGCACTTGAGACGGGTTCTTCAGACTCTACGAGAGCATCAGCTGTATGCCAAGTATGAAAAGTGCGGATTCTTATTATGAGAAGTACAGTTTTTGGGGCACATAGTGTCAGAATTGGAGATATCAGTGGACCCGAGCAAGGTGTTGGCAGTGAGGGAATGGGGAGAGCCCACGACACCAACGGAGGTGCGTAGCTTCTTGGGGTTAGCAGGATATTACAAGCTATTCATCAGGGGGTTCTCGAAAATTACAGGCCCATTGACAAATTTGACTCGCAAAAGGGTGAAATTCATTTGGGATGATGCTTGTTAGTTAGCTTTCGACGAGCTAAAGGATAAGTTGACATTAGCGCGAGTTCTTGCTTTACCCAGGCCTGGACTAGAGTACCTGGTATATACTGATGCTTCTTTACAGGGACTTTATGCAGTATTTCAGCAGGAGGAACAAGTTATAGCTTATGCCTCCTACAAGCTTAAGCCTCACGATAAGAATTACCCCACCCACGACTTAGAGTTAGCAGCAGTCATGTTTGCCCTACGAATTTAGAGACACTACTTATTAGGGGAGAAATTTCACTTGTTCACAGACTATAAGTCACTGCAATACTTGTTCACTCAGCGGGAGTTGAACATGCGTCAGCGCAGGTAGTTGGAGTTTGGAAAAGATTATCAATTCGAGATACAGTACCACACGGGGAAGGAAAACGTAGTTCCTGATGCGTTGAGTTGTAGGCCAGTAAATGAGGTGGCAGAAGTGTGGAAAGAATTGGGACATCAGGATGCAGTGGCTCGATCCTTTATGTTCGTTATGACAATCACTCCAGAGATTGTTACGAGAGTGATTCAGGCGAGGACGCTAATTCGTTTTGCCAGGATCAGATTGTACGACTTTTAGCGGAGGGCGCAGAGTCCTACTCAGTGACCTCAGATGGGGGACTACAGTTTAATGGGAGATTAGTGGTCCCAAAAGGAGAGGATTTACGTCATGCAGTGATGACACAGTCTCATGGATCCATATTTGTGGTACATCCTGGAGGGGATAAAATGTACCAGTATATGAGGCGATAGTACTGGTGGAGTGGGATGAAGAAAGACATTACGGAGTTCGTGTCCAAGTGTGCCACCTATCAGCTGGTAAAAGTGGACCACCAGAGGCCTACAGGGTTACTTCAGTCGCTAGAAATACCTACGTGGAAATGGGAGAGCATTTCCATGGATTTCATCACTAGGCTGCCTACTTCACAACGGGGTCATGACACGATTCTATATGGGTGGTAGTGGATTGGTTGACCAAGGTAGCTCATTTCTTACCGGTACGAACGGATTACACTACGGGACAGTATGCTTGGATATTTATTGCTGAGATAGTGAGATTAAATTGGGTGCCCTTAAACCTCGTGTCTGACAAAGATAAGACTTTTTATCATGCTTCTGAGAGAGCTTTTAGGAGGCTATGGGTACTGAACTGCGGTTGAGTACGGTTTATCACCCACAGACAGATGGGAAGACTGAGCGTACTAATTAGGTACTGGAGGACATGTTGTGCATGTGTGTCCTTGACTTTGGAGGGGGTTGGGAGTCTTATCTTCCACTGGTCGAGTTCGCATACAATAACTCCTATTAGTTTACGATCGACATGGCGCCATTCGAGGCGTTGTATGACAGACCTTGTCATTCTCCTACTTGTTGGCTAGAGGTGGGTGACAACAAGTTACTCGGACCAGAGGTAATTCAGGAAATGTCAACTAGGGTGTAGATGATCATGAACCCTATTCGGGTAGCCAGGATAAGTAGAAAAGCTACGTCGACCCAAAGAGGTTATTTAGGGAGTTCAACATGGGGGATCAAGTATTGCTGCTAGTGTCCCCTATTGAAGGGGTGATGAGATTCGAAAAGAAGGAAAAACTAGCTTCGAGATATGTAGGATAATTTTCCATTATCAAGAGGGTAGAAACGGAGGCATACAGACTTCGGTTACCGGAGCACTTTCATCGTATTCACGATGCGTTTCACATCTCATCATTGAGGCAGTTTCTAAGGGATGAGCAAGCCCACACCCACATTGCGATTGAGGAGATTGATTTGCAGCCCGACAGTTCATATGCGGAGAGGCCTGTGGCTATCCTAGACCATAGCAAGAGAAATTGAGGTCAAAGGTAGTTCTACTGGTGAGGGTTCAATGGGATCATCATAACGTAGAGGAGTCTACATGGGAGCGAGAGGAGGATATACAAGAGAAATATCCAAACTTATTCCTACCAGGTATGGTTTACTTTTTGAATTTTGGTGCGAAATTACGTTATTAGGGGGAAGTGTGTAATACCCCGTATTTTTATGTTATTAAATAATTATGGGATTAATTATTATTGTTGGATTAATTAAATTAAAAAGGTCGGGAAATTTAATTGTTAACTAATCCGAATTTAAAATAATTATTAACTAGCGTGCCAAGGGTTAATACTTATTGATGGAAATCATTGATTATTACTGTGAGTATATGTAATATGGAATTATATCATTTTTATAAATTGTTAAAGTGCGAAATAGGACAGTTTTGTATTTTAAGTCCAAACGCGCGTGTGAGTCGTGTCGAGACTAATTGTATGGAATAAAAAGATAAATTATTTTTGTATAACTTTTATGGTAATTTCTAGGGCGCCATTGAGTCCGTAAGGGTCGAGATAGTCAAAAAACTCTACCCGAATATTTTATTTGGACTCCGGGTTAATTTTAGGCCTAACCGGCACCCCGTAGGGGTTTTTTTGTCCTTTGGAATTTTGGAGTAATAATATGGACGAAAATTAGGAAATAAAAGATAGATGTACATGGGTTAGTGGGGAGTTATCATCTATAAACCTACGTGAGAGAAAAGAGAAGGCACAGAGGAAGGAAGAATAAGCTATTGGTGTTCTTGGTGCCTAACTCAAGAACACACAGATCCAGTGAAACCTTTCTCTTTCCAATGACAGGTCCCAAACATTTTAGTTAACAATGAAACCCTTTCTCGTTCGATCAAAACCCTTTCTCGTTCGAATGATAAGTCCCAGAAATTCCCATTTTCCCCCAGATTATGTTACCCAGTTAATTATGTTAGGAAAACTGCCATTTACTAATATTAGCTTAGTGCAGAATTATTTGGGAAGTAATCCTAGAATAATACCTTAAGTATTGAATAGGTGAATTAACCTTGGGAATTTAGAGAGTGTGAATAATCAAGTTAATTGCATAAGTATTAAAGAGAAATATACTACGTGTAGAAATATACATATGGGTTGGGTGAATACCTAAATTTCTGTAAAGCTTCGGGAAGCCTATTATTATATGTTTATCATTATTGTGTGTATAGCATACCTACGCTACTTACTATCGAGCGGAGGTTTCACGCAGTGGACAGTCTTATCCTGGGTGACCTAATGGGAGGATATTTGACTTGTACCCAGAGCATATGAACTTGGATACATACTATCTGTTATGTAGGATAGTTTCAACGGTTGAATGGGAGCATAAATATGACCCATTTAGCTGGTGAGTATGCTCTCCTCCAATATTTGTGTTATGAGAATTATGGTTCGTGAGAGACACCGAACCAGTTGTCCTTTATGCAGCGAGCGATGCACCGGGACATGATAGCAGAGTATGCATTGCACCAAGTGGTCCTAACCAAGGGGCGTAGGATTTGTATATATATATATATATATATATATATATAAGGATGATTTGACTACATATATATATAGTTATAATTGTGAATAATCCTAATGTGTGAAATTAGCAAATATGTAAATTTTGGTAAACAAATTAACTTAAGGGGATAAAGTACTTATTACTAGAACAGGGAATATCAAATGCAGTTAATGGGAGTGAAGTATTAAATAACGTATTATATGGGTGATACGGGTTTCTCTAAAGAGCTATAATTAGTAGTCTATGTCTATGACCTAGTTGGGTATAATATGGATAACTAGATAGGGTAGACGTACGCTAGGTGTGCACATTAGTGGAGAGGTGAGGATCTCATGTGAGAGTTCGGAACTAATATGCACATAATAATTGCAATAAAGTAGTTTTAAATACTTGCTAAAAAAATATTTTTACAAATCGGCCCTGACCCGTTTCTTTCTATTTCTTTTCTCTTTGCTATATATATATTATACCAGGTGTCCAGCCACAGGGTCAGAACCAGACTTAGACGCGTGGATCATGCGATGAGCTGTAGTTGTTGTGGAAGCTGTAGGTTATTGATACTAGACGCTTCTATCTTTTCATTCAGTTTTTAGTTCAGGCATTTCAGTAAGGGCATGTGTCTCCCGTTTCCAGCTTAGTTATTTCAGAGATAGTATTTTCTTATTATATTTTCTTTTCATGTTGGATTGAGTATTATGATTCTATTGGTTTTAGACTTTGAACTGGAATGTTTCATCCAGTCTCATTATTTCAGTATTTAATTCATGTTCAGTATTTATTCTTGTGAATGGGAATGGCTTATATCTTATAGCAAGGAATTTATTAATGGATTAATTGGATATAATTAATTGGGAAAATATTTTGACACTTAGCTTAATTAATTATTAGGTAATTAATAATGAAAATTATTTTCGACAGTGATACTAAGAATGAACCAACTGGACACTTTGATTTAATTTAATAAAGGACTGATCACCGATTATTTAATTAGGCGGGGTGTCACAAGCAAGGGCAGAGCTACTTTTTGAGGGGTTGGCGCAAGTGCCTCGTGTCACACCACGCAAAATTTAGCAGACGGGGTGGCCAGCCACCACCGCCGAACCGTGTCGGGCGTGAGTAAATAAAATACCATTCTTAGCATGAGACAGATATGAGACATAAATAAGTCAATCCACAAGATAAATAACTGAATTAATCCCAAATGATTATTACCAACGGCGCGATAAAAGAATCCATCACATGCTAAAACTCCAAATAAATCCAATCTCTAATAATGATTTAATTAAAAGCTGAATAATAAACCAAATGAACTCCTCAAACAACTTTGGAACCGAATGACCCAATAAAATCCAAATAAAGTCTCATAAGAAATACGATAGGAGAGAAAGTGTAAACTAAATAAAGCAATAAAAGAAACATACTCTAGATGCACCTCCAAACGATAATCTCTAAAATAGCCTTGTTCAGCTTCTCCAAAACTTATTCTGAAAAAGTTAGTCAATGCACGAGGTCAGAGCTCCGAGCATGAATACACACTACCCACCTCAAATAGGATCCTTGAATCAAGACAGTAGAATTATACATGATAAATCTCACAATAGAATATTTTAATTAACGAGATATGATTAAGCGCAATAATAATAACTCACTATTTACCCACAATAGTTCTTATTCAAAATGCACACTAATATAATTTTAAACATACAATAGCCTCCAAGTTGTTAATTTAATTATCGTTCTTCTCAATTTTTATCTTAATTATAGTAGTCTTCCCTCTACTGGGGGTTTCCCACCAAAGTTTTACACTTCCCCTTATGAAATGGCCTCTGATTCGTTAAAACTGTCGACCCCGCCCCAGGACAAGGTTCCACACACAACATGACATAAACGTCCGCTGATCCATTTAAACTGTCGGTCCCTCACACATTATGTCGCCATAAATTTTTATACTCGTTATTATCTTAGGCATTAATTCTCATCTTCTCAATTTCTCATTTATCAAATTACCTCACCCTTATTATCGATGTGAGATCCTCAAAATACCCTTAGTCCTATACCTAAGGGTCCCATGTACATATACGTCCAATACTACGGATAAGATGAATTTCTAACAATAGTTTCGTCCTAGCCTCACACCTAGACTAGCGTAACGATAATAAAACATGAAAATCAGCCCCACCCCGGAATATAAAATCTGCACTAAACTACACTAACTAGTCCCATACCTAGCAAGCATAAATTATAATCAAGGCGTACCCACTAGTCCGATACCTAATAAGCCTCCTATAATTAAGGTGAGCAATATACTACCCAAAAGCTCATCATCCCCACGATGGCAAAAGGTGACAAAACAATTCACACAATACACAATTCATAATCACAACATAACAATATAATCATAAAGTCCCAATTTAGTTTAATTCAATGAATAACACCGTTGTTGATTTCAACACAATTAATTTCGTTCAATAATGTTAAATTAATTAACATGCAATAATATTCCATATGTCATAATTGTTTTCTTGTTTTTATAAGACATATAATTTTAGAAGTGTACGCATCCCATATAACATATAAATAACCCCAATAAAAATCTATATGAATCCTACACCCAAAAATCATAAAAACTCAATAATCTAGCCTGCGTACCCAAGGGTTTCAAAGATTTATTCATATTCAAAAGTTTCATAAAAACAGTCCCAAAATTAGTGTTCACTTTCTCTAATTAAGTTACTAATTAATTTAATCAAAAACACATTATTAAGGGTTGAGCGACACTTAAGGCGCATAATACCAAATCAAGAGAATAGAGCATTCATGTCTGGGTATAAATCGTTTGTAAATTCTGAATAGACGGTTGAATTCCTCTCGAAAAATTAGCAAAGAGTTGTTCTTGAACAATCTTGAGAAAACACCAATTAAGCCTTTAAATATTGAGTTAAACACTTAAATAAGTTTGGGGGTAAAGTTTGTAGATGAAAGGGAATAATTTTGGAGAGGTCTTCTGGTTAAAAAGTTGATGATAAAGTGATTTGAAAAGCCAAGCCATGAATTTGTTGCGATATATAAAGGATTAAGAGTTTGATTAAGAAAAGAGTTTTAATTAGATACAAAAACTAAAAAAAATATTCCGAACGATCGAACTGTAGGAATTATTTGAAATTTGGGGGCGTAGTAGCTGAAGACGAGAGGAAGCTGCACAAAAAAATTTAGCTCGATCGGAAGGTCAAATATTTTTTTTTTCTTGAGAGTTTTACGTTTTGAGGACTCTCAGAGAGATTTAAGTTTTGAGAACTCTTCTAAATACCCCAAGACTTATATATACTCATATTAGGAGTCTTACAATTTAGCTTTTCGAATTTCGAATATAAAAACTAATGCTTAATTATTAAAAATAATATATTCAAAATTTTATTTTTCTCTAATTTTTCAATTAATTAAATAATTAATTAATAAAAACACAGGGTGTTAAACCCCGCCTAGAAATTCCATATATATATACATGCTAGAGTTGAAAAATATAAGGTATGGGTTAAAAAATAGAAAAAGATAAATGTTGACATAACTTACTCTCTCAGCCTTTCTCCCGTTTTCTCTTTTTGACTTCTTTCAAAACAAATCAAAGAATAAAAAAAATCCTTTGCCTTGCCACCGCCCACCATCCGCACCTTTCACCCTCCTCGTGAGTCGCCGGCACCGACCACTGCCCTTCGCCCCTGCCTACAGCCGAACTTCTCGTCTAAGTAATGGTCAATTTTTTTTTGAAAATTTACAACCAAATCTAACCCAGCTTTGTATAGTTTTTAGTTTATGTTTTTTTAATGTTTGATTTACTTTAATTGATGTTGTTATTATTTAATGATTTAGCTAAATATGGTTAGTTTGTGATTTAAAATTTATTTGTTATGATTTGTTTATTTTTTAGGGATTTGCAAATTGCAAGTTGTGATGGAGGATTTCTACATTAGACATGTTTTATCTCATTGGATTGGAGCTATTGAGGTATTTTTATTAAGTATTACGTTTTAATTTTAAATGAACTTGCAATTTGTATATTTGTTGAGTTAAAATATGTGTAAATATTATAAAAGAATATGATAATGTTTGGTGACTTTTTCTACCTATGAGTTATAATTGTCTCCAAAAATACAAATTATCACCAAATATTTGTAAAAAATCTAAACATAACCCTTAATTTTTTCGGGGGGGTACCACCAATGGCACCCATCAGAAGTCAATATTGCGTATAAAGTGCCCCACCAAATATTATTTTCTGGCACCACCACTGGAAAAGAGTTACTGAAAAGGTAAAAACAACTAAAAGCTTTGATAATAATTTGTACAAGCAAATAATCCAAGGGTGCTTTTAAACAAAAATTGCAACACCAATTTTAAATGCGGAAGCCAATTTTAAATAGATTTTATCTTTTTATCCTACGCATGCATATATGGCGATAAAATAGATAAATCAAACAACCAAATATGACAAGGCTAAATTTCAGGGGAAAAAACACAAAGGAAAAATCTTTAATCACTTAGAAATTTACAAAACACTCGACTGACAAACTACTTGATCACCGCCACAAGTATAATGCACTAATTGTGACACCCCCACTAATTAAATACCGGGTAACTACTCCTTTATTAAATCAATACAAAATGCCAAGTTGGTTCAGTTAATAGCATCACTGTCGAAAACATTTATAATTACTAACCACCTAGTATTTAAAAAGTAAGTTGCCAAATTTTAAATTAAGTCTGATTAACATGCAATAAAAGAATAATGGAATAACAACATAATCCATTCACCATAATGAAGTAATGAAATAACCAACAAATAATGATAGGTCCGGAGGAAAACTCCTCACAACAATCCCACGAATGAAAATAATATGACAAGTCTGAATCCTGAATTAATTACATGCCCGAAGTCTGAATAACTGAAATAAGTGAAATGTCTCTAAAAGAAATGGGCGACATGCCCTACAACTGATAACTGATAAATATCGAGTCAAGATAGATGAAGCGTCTACAAGCAAAGTCCTGTAACTTTCACAAACAGCTACAGCTCGTCACCTGAATGAGAATCCTAAGCATGGTCTCCTTGCGGCTGGGCACCTAAAATGGTTTTTACAAAAATAGATTTGGAAGCAAATGGGTCAGATCCCGAAAGTGGAAATCATTTTAAAAACAGCAAGTATTTTAATAACATTAAAACATTAAATGCAAAATACATGTTAGGACGTGCACTCACATGACATTCTCACCTCTCGACTACATGTGCACTCCTAACGTACCGTACCCATCTAAAAACATACATATCTAACCAAACCGTAATAAGTTCTACCCCTTACTACTCGATTACCATATTACATTCTAGCGTTATCAATTAAATAGAGGGCTTTACTTAAACTCAGATTCTCAATTAGTAATACACTTCACTATCGGTTAACCCGTTATGTTTTCTCAAAACATTACCATAATTATATTTACAATACCAACACGAAAGTTCCCATTAATTACGTGTATATTATTCACGTCATAAATATACAATACAAGCACCCCGAGACTAAGCTGCGGTGCACACATACTCTGCTATCCATCCCAGTACATCACGTACATAAGGATCACGTATTCCGAATCTCTCAGGGATCGTTCTCAGATAACAACATCACAAATAATGGAGGCGAACACAGTCACATCACATGGGTCACGCACATACCTGCGCTCCCACGATCAGCAGACTTATTAACATCCCAATAAGCCCTTCTCTGACCTATGTTCATCGAGGTACCAGTCTAAATCTGGGCAACACAAGGATTAGAGGGCCCTAAGCGAACGTAAACCTCCCGTGATAGAAGTATGGTAGGTATGTCATACACATAAAATCAATACATATACTAAGTATGCACACTTCTTAGTAATCATCATAATTTATTCGTAGTACACATATCATTCTCGTACCGACACAATTTATATGTTCCCGATTAATATAAGTATTTAAGCCGTCAATAGTTCTCGCATCGTAATAGACACTCACGTCCTACTCCAAAATTTCCATTTGGTTCGAATCACACTTCTAGGTTTTACTCATCTATATATCTCAAATGTCCCTATTATATCAATTTATCATCAAGGGAAGGTCATCTCTACCATTAAATAAGGTTACGGGACACGCAAAATCAAAACAGGCTAAAAAGCCTAAACTGTCAACTCGTTAGAAGTCTCGTTCGAACGAGGTTGTTCGAAGGAGAGTTCGTTCGAACGAAGTGGGCTTTCTAACGAGGTCTCGTTCGAACAAAATCATTGAACGAACTTCACCCTCGTTAGAAGTCAAACTGTCAACTCGTTAGAAGCTCGTTCGAACGACCTGGGCAGGTCTTCTAACGAGTGGCCAGTTTCGTGCCCAGATTTTCCTTAATCCGTTTCTCCATCTTTTCTTCACCTCTAATCTCACCTAAGTGTCATTCCAACAATGTTTCCAGGTATCTAATCCTTCCTTAACATGTTTCAACCGTATTACAACATTTATATGGGTTCAAATCACCCTAAACTACATCAAATTATCAAATCTCCACCATTTTTCCCAAATCTCAAGAACATGAACCCTAGAAAAATCAAGTCATTCATAGACATAACTAAATCCGTTTTTATGATGTAAAAGATGTATTTTCATCCGACTAATCATCCTATCAATGTTCTATATGCAATTTCCTCAATAGATTCTTAAATCTCTACATCCAATTAAATGGGTTTTCATCATACTCCAAGAACAATACAATTTATTTGAATTTCCTACGCATGGAAGAAGCATTCTCTGCAAAATAATGAAATTAAACCACTTGCCTTATATGTATCTCTGATTTGATGACGAATCTGATGAATGGTTCTCTCTCTCTCTGCAGAATTCTCCTCTCTTCTCTCTCTACAAGCTTTCTTCTCTAATGGTAGCAATGGAGGCTAGGGTTTGTCTTAGGAACTTTTGGGGCTAATTCTAATAACCCCCGTAGCCCTCTAATCAGTTTATAGCTGGTAATGGGTTAGTGGGTGTTTTAATTTTCCATTTAAAACTCCTAAAATTCGTTAATCAAAAATCCCATAATTCTAAAATTACCAAACTGCCCTTTTGGGTTGCTGGTATGGCCTAAAAATACCCCGGGACCCAAACCAAACCCCCGGCTAGTGTTTTCTTACTATCTCGACCCTTCCGAACGCGTTGGCACACTCAAAATGACCATACGGTTAATGGAAATAAAATTCACTTTTTAATTAAAATACATACATTCCTGACGCGACTGTCACACGCGTCTCAACAAAATTTCAAAATTGCCGTATTTCAATCTCACGATAAATTTCATAATTCAATATTCATATATAGCCATATACACTCATTAATATCAAATACTAACTCGCATCTCGCTAGTATTTTCATCCGAATTAATTTCCAATTAATACGCATTTAATTCAATTAATCCCATAAATAAATATCACAAAAATACGGGGTATTACATACTTCCCCCCTAATAACTGAATTTCGTCCCGAAATTCGGAACTAGATAGTACCTGGTAAGAACAACTCTGGATAACGTTCGCGCATCTCATCCTCGCGCTCCCATGTGGACTCCTCGACATTATGATGTCGCCACTGAACACGCACTAACGGAACTATCTTTGACCGCAGTTTCCGCTCACTTCGGTCCAAAATAGCAATCGGCCCCTCCTCGTAGGAGGTATCAGGCTGGAGATCTATGTCCTCCAAAGCAAAATGAGAATGAGCCAAATTGTCTCTAAGATATTTCCTTAGCGAGGAAATATGAAACACATCGTGAATCCGATGTAAATGCTCCGGTAATCCAAGCCTATACGCAACCGGTCCAATCCGCTCAATAATAGGAAATGGTCCCACATATCTCGGTGCCAACTTCCCTTTCTTCCCGAAATGCATAATCCCCTTCATAGGAGATACTCTGAGCAAAACCTGGTCCCCCACTTGAAACTCCCTGAAGAACCTCTTCGCACCAGCATAGCTCTTCTGCCGATCTTGAGCTACCCGAATGCGACTCCGAATCAATTCTATCCTTGCCGAAGTATCCTGAATTACTTCCGGCCCAAGTAGTTTGTTGTCCCCCACCTCCAACCAACATGCTGGGGAACGACAAGGTCTACCGTACAACGCTTCAAATGGAGCCATGCCAATGGTGAACTGGTAGGAGTTGTTGTAAGTAAACTCCACCAGTGGAAGATACTGCTCCCATCCACCCCCAAAATCAATGATACTCATACATAGCATGTCCTCCAACATCTGGTTTGTACGCTCGGTCTGCCCATCGGTCTGCGGGTGATACGCCGTACTCAACCGCAATTCCGTGCCCATGGCCTCCTGAAAACTCTCCCAAAACCGTGAAACAAATATCTTGTCTCGGTCAGACACGATATTTAGGGGCACACCGTGAAGTCTCACTATCTCTGAAATAAAGAGCTGGGCATACTGTCCCGTAGTGTAGTCTGTCCTTACGGGTAGAAAATGAGCGACTTTGGTCAACCTGTCCACAATTACCCAAATGGAGTCATGACCTCTCTGTGACGTAGGCAACCCCATGATAAAGTCCATGGATATGCTCTCCCACATCCACATCGGGACCTCCAACGACAGTATCAGTCCTGCCGGTCTCTGATGATCCACTTTTACTAGTTGACAAGTGTCGCATTTAGAAACAAGTTCGGCAATATCTCTCTTTATCCCGCTCCACCAATACTGTCGTCTCATGTCTTGGTACATTTTGTCCCCTCCGGGATGTACCGCGAACCGTGAGCCGTGCGACTCTGCCATCACCTCGTGCCGCAATTCCTCCCCTTCCGGAACTACCAATCTCCCATTGAAGCGTAATCCCCCGTATGAGCTAACGGTATAGGACTCGGCTCCCTCTGCTAGTAATCGAACTATCTGCTCCTGACAGAACGAGTCATTTGCCTGTGCCCTTACTACCTTCGTGATGATTTGCGGTGTAACGGTCATCACAAACATGAACGATCGGGCCACTGCATCCTGGTGTCCCAACTCCTTCCATTTGGCCTTCCACACCCCTGCCACCTCATCATCTACTGGCCTACGGCTCAACGCGTCTGCTACCACGTTAGCCTTCCCTAGGTGATACTGGATGTCAAATTGATAGTCCTTCACAAACTCAAGCCACCTTCGCTGCCGCATATTCAACTCCTTCTGCGTGAATAGGTAATGTAGGGACTTGTGGTCCGTGAACAATCGAAACTTTTCCCCCAAAAGGTAATGTCTACAAATATGAAGGGCAAATACAACTGGCGCCAACTCCAAGTCATGAGTGGGGTAATTCTTCTCGTGAGGCTTTAGATTACGGGAAGCATAAGCTATGGTCTGACTCTCCTGCTGCAATACACCTCCAAGTCCTTGCAAGGACGCATCGGTGTAGACTAGATACTCAACTCCCGGTCTCGGCAATGCTAACACAGGTGCTGAGGTCAATCTATCCTTCAACTCATCAAATGCCAGCTGACAGGCATCACTCCAGATTAATGGCACACCCTTACGAGTCAGATGTGTCAAAGGACCCGCTATCTTTGAAAATCCCCGAATGAACCTCTTGTAGTATCCTGCTAGACCCAAGAAACTACGGATCTCCGTTGCTGTCGTGGGCTGTCCCTACTCCCTCACCGTGGATACCTTCCCCGGGTCAACAGATATTCCCCGGTCGGAAATAATGTGTCCCAAAAAATGGACCTCCTTCAGCCAAAACTCGCACTTCTCATATTTTGCATACAGCTCGTTCTGACGTAGCGTCTGCAAAAATTGCCTCAAATGCTCGGCATGCTCCTCCTCTGTCTGGGAGTAAACCAGAATATCATCAATGAAGACAATGACAAACTGATCTAGGAAATCTCTGAACACCCTATTCATCAAGTCCATAAACACGGCTGGAGCATTGGTCAAACCAAAAGGCATAACCCGAAACTCGTAAGAACCATATCTCGATAAGAACGCAGTCTTCGAGACGTCCTCTTCCCTAATACACAACTGATGGTATCCCGATCTCAAATCAATCTTCGAGAAGAAAGAAGCTCCTCTCAACTGGTCAAATAGGTCATCGATTCGAGGCAACGGATACTTATTCCGTATCGTGACCTTGTTCAACTCTCGGTAGTCCACACACAATCTCAGTGAACCATCTCTCTTATTCACGAATAACACAGGGGCACCCCACGGCGAAGTACTCCTCCGAATAAACCCCTGACCCAACAACTGCTTAATCTGATCCCGTAACTCCCTCATTTCAGCTGGAGCCATACGGTACGGTGCGCGTGTTATAGGTCTCGTATCTGGTAATAGGTCTATGACAAAGTCTATCTCTCGACTGGGAGGTAGGCCTGGTATCTCCTGAAACACATCGGAATACTCCCTAACAACTGGGATCGAATCTAAAGGAATCACAACCTCCTTAGAGGTATCCTCCTCTAGATAATACAAATGAGCGGTCGAGCCTCCCTCTGGGCGAGGCATCGCCACTACAAACATCTCTTGCCCCAGAATGGCAAAAATAATGCTCCCACCGAAGCAATCAATCATGGCTCTATAATCAGCGAGCCAATCCATACCGATAATCACATCGTGCATATGCATATCTAATACCAACATGTCTGCAGGTAATACCAAACTACCAATCTCTACCCTCACTCCCCGGCATATAAAGAAAATAAGTGACCCACTCCCCAACGGTGAGTCTACACACGTCATTGTGCTCTCTGCTGTAGCTAACAATCCTAAGGCTTTTGCAAAATGTGTAGCTATAAAACAATGTATTGCCCCCGTATCAAACAAAACCCGACCCATAGTACCATGGATATGAAACATACCCTCAATCGCGGGTGGCGCCTGTGGAGTTGCTGCCTGGTGGACGTTATAGACACGTCCATACTGTAAATGCCCCTGCTGCACCGGGACTGCTGGAATGGCTGGTAGTGCTAGCACCTGGGCTGGAGCTGGGAGAGCAGGTGGAAAAAGTGGCCTCTGTGGCTTATGTCGAGCACCCTGCTGCTGCTGCGGGACCCTGCCCCTATCAGAACAGTCCTGGCGTTTATGGCCAGTCTTGCCACAAACAAAACACTTCCCCGGGAAGTTCCCCCCTCTCTGTCCCTGCTGCCCCCGGCCCTGGTGGCCATTACCGTTCCTCCACTGGCCCTGCTGGACCTGCTGAAACTGTTGTTGACCATTCTGACCCTGCTGATTCTGATGGCCGTTTGGACCCTGATGGCCCTGTCGAAAACCTCCCTGTCCGTGCCTGAAATTTCCCGACCTGAACCTCTTATGATCCCCCTGCTGGGAACCCTGATCACCCTGTCTCTGCCCCTGAACAGATTGTGCCCCACTGGCACCATGTCCTCCAGTCCTGCCCTGATGGCTGGACTCTCCCGATCGCTTGCCCTCAGTCATGTGAAAGCGGTGATCCAGGAAATGGAGCAATGCAGCGTTAACCACATCAGAATAAGTGGCTAACGAGAGGTTCCCTAACAAGTGCTGACGAATCCTCCATGTCAACCCGTCCGTAAATTTCTGTATCTTCTTCTCCTCTGTCGGTATCTCATCCGGAACAATGTTCAGAAGATCAGTGAATTCGGCCTCATACTCGGCCACAGTCTTACCCTCCTACTTGAGGCTCATCAACTTCCTCCTCATCTCCGTGTGAACAGCTGAAGGAAAGTATTTGCGGTCGAACCGCACCCAAAACTCCTGGATAGTGAGAGTATCTCTCTCCTCCACGATGGTAATAGACTCCCACCACTGCAGTGCAGACCCTACTAGCTTAAAGGTAGCTAGTATCTGCTTCTGGACATCTGTGCACTCATACATCCTCAGGTGCCGCTGAATGTCCTTCCTCCACTGACTCGAAACTACCACATCGGAGCTACCTGCGAACTCCGGAGGGTGTGCTTTCTGAAAAGCATCACGTACACGTTCCCAAGCAGACGGGAATGCATGTGCCTGAACTGGCGCGGATACTGGCGCCTGAGGTGGTGCCTGCTGAACTACTGCTAGTGCGGCATTTACCGCCTGAACCACAATGGCTGCAACCTCGGCGGCATTCATCGTGCCCTGAACTGGTGCGGGCTGTAGTTCTGGCGTTGCATCCCTGGGAACCCGTTGTGCACGTCGTGCAGGCATCTGAAATAAGAATGAAGTTTATAAGTTCGCAGTTATAAACTTAAAATAGCTGAAGAACGTAGCATATACAAGAGAATACAACAATCCTAACATATAGGGCTCTATATCAAAGAAAGCTCAGCGAAAACATAATAAGTCGTTCAGATCCTAAAGGACACTAGAACCTGGCTCTGATAACACCTGTGACACCCCGACTAATTAAATACCGGGTAGCTACTCCTTTATTAAATTAATACAAAATGCCAAGTTGGTTCAGTTAATAGCATCACTGTCGAAAACATTTATAATTACTAACCACCTAGTATTTAAAAAGTAAGTTGCCAAATTTTAAATTAAGTCTGATTAACATGCAATAAAAGAATAATGGAATAACAACATAATCCATTCACCATAATGAAGTAATGAAATAACCAACAAATAATGATAGGTCCGGAGGAAAACTCCTCACAACAATCCCACGAATGAAAATAATATGACAAGTCTGAATCCTGAATTAATTGCATGCCCGAAGTCTGAATAACTGAAATAAGTGAAATGTCTCTAAAAGAAATGGGCGACATGCCCTACAACTGATAACTGATAAATATCAAGTCAAGATAGATGAAGCGTCTACTAGCAAAGTCCTGTAAGTTCCACAAACAGCTACAGCTCGTCACCTGAATGAGAATCCTAAGCATGGTGTCCTTGCGGCTGGGCACCTAAAATGGTTTTTACAAAAATAGATTTGGAAGCAAATGGGTCAGAGCCCGAAAGTGGAAATCATTTTAAAAACAGCAAGTGTTTTAATAACATTAAAACATTAAATGCAAAATACATGTTAGGACGTGCACTCACATGACATTCTCACCTCTCGACTAGATGTGCACTCCTAACGTACCGTACCCATCTAAAAACATACATATCTAACCAAACCGTAATAAGTTCTACCCCTTACTACTCGATTTCCATATTACATTCTAGCGTTATCAATTAAATAGAGGGATTTACTTAAACTCAGATTCTCAATTAGTAATACACTTCACTATCGGTTAACCCGTTATGTTTTCTCAAAACATTACCATAATTATATTTACAATACCAACATGAAAGTTCCCATTAATTACGTGTATATTATTCACGTCATAAATATACAATACAAGCACCCCGAGACTAAGCTGCGGTGCACACATACTCTGCTATCCATCCCAGTACATCACGTACATAAGGATCACGTATTCCGAATCTCTCAGGGATCGTTCTCAGATAACAACATCACAAATAATGGAGGCGAACACAGTCACATCACATGGGTCACGCACATACCTGCGCTCCCACGATCAGCAGACTTATTAACATCCCAATAAGCCCTTCTCTGACCTATGTTCATCGAGGTACCAGTCTAAATCCGGGCAACACAAGGATTAGATGGCCCTAAGCGAATGTAAACCTCCCGTGATAGCAAGTATGGTAGGTATGTCATACACATAAAATCAATACATATACTAAGTATGCACACTTCTTAGTAATCATCATAATGTATTCGTAGTACACATCTCATTCTCGTACCGACATATAATACTACACAATTTATATGTTCCCGATTAATATAAGTATTAAGCCGTCAATAGTTCTCGCATCGTAATAGACACTCACGTCCTACTCCAAAATTTCCATTTGGTTCGAATCACACTTCTAGGTTTTACTCCTCTATATATCTCAAATGTCCATATTATATCAATTTATCATCAAGGGAAGGTCATCTCTACCATTAAATAAGGTTACGGGACACGCGAAATCAAAACAGGCTAAAAAGCCTAAACCGTCAACTCGTTAGAAGTCTCGTTCGAACGAGGTTGTTCGAACGAGAGTTCGTTCGAGCGAAGTGGGCTTTCTAACGAGGTATCGTTCGAACGAAATCATCGAACGAACTTCACCCTCGTTAGAAGTCAAACTGTCAACTCATTAGAAGCTCGTTCGAACGAGCTCGTTCGAACGACCTGGGCAGGTCTTCTAACGAGTGGCCAGTTTCGAGCCCAAATTTTCCTTAATCCGTTTCTCCATGTTTTCTTCACCTCTAATCTCACCTAAGTGTCATTCCAACAATGTTTCCAGGTATCTAATCCTTCCTTAACATGTTTCAACCGTATTACAACATTTATATGGGTTCAAATCACCCTAAACTACATCAAATTATCAAATCTCCACCATTTTTCCCAAATCTCAAGAACATGAACCCTAGAAAAATCAAGTCATTCATAGACATAACTAAATCCGTTTTTATGATGTAAAAGATGTATTTTCATCCGACTAATCATCCTATCAATGTTCTACATGCAATTTCCTCAATAGATTCTTAAATCTCTACATCCAATTAAATGGGTTTTCATCATACTCCAAGAACAATACAATTTATTTGAATTTCCTACGCATGGAAGAAGCATTCTCTGCAAAATAATGAAATTAAACCACTTGCCTTATATGTATCTCTGATTTGATGACGAATCTGATGAATGGTTCTCTCTCTCTCTGCAGAATTCCCCTCTCTTCTCTCTCTACAAGCTTTCTTCTCTAATGGTAGCAATGGAGGCTAGGGTTTGTCTTAGGAACTTTTGGGGCTAATTCTAATAACCCCCGTAGCCCTCTAATCAGTTAATGGCTGGTAATGGGTTAGTGGGTGTTTTAATTTTCCATTTAAAACTCCTAAAATTCGTTAATCAAAAATCCCATAATTCTAAAATTACCAAACTGCCCTTTTGGGTTGTTGGTATGGCCTAAAAATACCCCGGGACCCAAACCAAAACCCCGGCTAGTGTTTTCTGACTATCTCGACCCTTCCGAACACGTTGGCGCACTCAAAACGACCATACGGTTAATGGAAATAAAATTCACTTTTTAATTAAAATATATACATTCCTGACGCGACTGTCACACGCGTCTCAACAAAATTTCCAAATTACCGTATTTCAATCTCACGACAAATTTCATAATTCAATATTCATATATAGCCATATATACTCATTAATATCAAATACTAACTCTCATCTCGCTAGTATTTTTATCCGGATTAATTTCCAATTAATACGCATTTAATTCAATTAATCCCATAAATAAATATCACAAAAATACGCGGTATTACACTAATCTACACAAATCTCTAATGAACCACTATGATTCTCTCAAGAATTACATGACCGCAATCCTTCGTCAGCCTCAACCTTTATCTTTAGCAGTAAATATCTTCCTTACCAAGTTACAGACTCTAACTTTTTTATGTTTACCCATTAACACTTAACGAACACTTTTATTAGCATTTTCCCAAAACACACATTTCTTTGCTTTCTTCATCCAAGAAATCCACTTATATGTAAGACTACTTTTATAAGAAAATATTATTTATTTTTATCAACACGTGTAGTCTTATAATCTCATGTTCATCATATATTTTAGTCCCAATTTCACACGCATTGAAGACTAATTCCTAAATTTTCTTTTAGGCCCTAGGTATCACAAGTCAGCAATGGAGATCCTCTCCACCAAGTTGTATGCAATATATACAAAACTTTCTAAGGTTTAAACAATTCACAAGTACAATATTGAAGGATGTTTTGTTGTGAATTAAATAAGTGTTTTTCAACACAAAAAGTGAAGAGCTTTTGCAAAAGTTAAGTATTTTCTAATCTGACAAAAGTCTTAAACTTTATGATCACGAAATAAATATTTATAAAAAAAAAAATTAAGGCAGTGCATCGTTCGAATGAGTTGAGCAGGTCGTTCTAATGACATAAGCATGTCGTTCGAATGAGATTTCATCTCTCTTCTAACGACCTAAATAAACTCAAACCAGTAAGCTTCATTTGATCCAAATTAGAAGTATTCTTTCAAGTGATGGATCTATCGATACGATGATGCCGTTTAAACGACATGGGGATGTCGTTCAAATGACATAAACGAAAAATTAAATTTTTAAAAACTCCACCTATAGTATCTCAGAAAACATATTTTCGAAAATAAAAAGTCCTTGTTCGTTTTTAATAAAAATAAGCATCCCAAAATATAATTCCGTAAATTAATTCAAACTCTAAAATGTTTAATACCTCATAGGAATTTCAAAAAGTCTTCAAACTTGGAGATGCTTGAGTTCAGTTCGTCTTGACGGTGCGTGACGATTCGTAACGGAAAACGCCAAACTCGCCTAAAGTTATTCTATGAACAATACTAAAAAAATTATTCTCATAAATCTCCCCCTTTGGCTATTCCAGTACAAAACAAACAAACATAATCGAACACCAAATTAAAATCAAAATCTCCTATGACAAAAATAGTAATACCCTTCCTAACCCAGGAATGGAATGGCATAAATCTCTTTGTCTTCAAATTGCTTCTTCTTTCCAAACTTTGTCTTCATCCGTGCGTTCTTCAATTTCCCTTTAAGTTCCTACACACATGAGACGAAAAAATATATACCCTCGTAACGCATCGAGTTTGAAACAAAGTAAAACTCATAAATAAATACTCCCCTATAAATCAAACTCATCAAAACTCATTTTAATTTGCTCTCCCCCTTTGTATTTATCCGAAATAAACAAATCGATAAAGAAGTAGAAACATAAACATGAAATACCAAGCATCATGTTGAAGATATGATATCATCACAAAAAGATATAAATCAAGCATGTGTAATGATCATCTCGAAGTCAAACCCAACCAACTATTTTTGAACATTTTTTCTCAAAAAAATGTAAAACTAAAAAAAATATCATATAATACCATATATAATATATGAAAAATATATCCAAGAAAATTCGGCACACATATATAGGTATAAACGACCACAAAACATGATATACAAAACACATAGGCTTTACACACTAACATAGTATTGACGTGTCCAAATGTGTGGGATTCAATGAATGGGTGTGAACTAGTAACAAAAGAATTATAACTCAAACACTCAAATATGTTCAAGAAGTTATAATTGATCGCAAAACTTTATCAAACTAAGCTTTAGCCTCAAGTAACAAATAAAGTTGAACTTAATGAACAAAATAAGCACAATGCACACAAGCCTAGAATATTAATGGTTCTACAAATCAATAGAGTCATGACAAAATAAGCATAACTAGTATTCATTGTCATTATTCAAACCCGTTGATTATTTCCATCCAAACACCCTCAAAATATAAACATGATCATATTTTTTTATTCTTTTCTTTTATTTTGAATGATCATATCAAACTAAACCATTTGGACCCTTTTTGGCCTTTTATTTTTTTATTGCCTTTTATTTTTTTTATTGGGCTCTTTTCAAACGATGACTTTCACGACGAGTTTACTTGCCTCTCGTAGCCTTTTTCCGTACACACTCATATTTTTTTTTCAATATTAAACAAACTCTCACGGGCAACCGTTCTTACATGCACAAATCCTCCATAGTCAAAATAAATATGCAGATGACAAAATTGATAGGAGAACATATCACTAAGCTCAAATATACATCATGGAGTCAAAATTCAATAAGGTTGTGAATGTGTGTATGGAGGCATACACAAATTCGAATCCATAAAGCAAGTTAATTTTGAAACAACTCCATAAACATGGTTAAGATCAATCTAAGCATATAAAGTCATAATCAAATGTCCTAGCCACATGGAATCTCGGAGTGAATTGGATTCAAATACACCAATATGCCACACTAATGTGTAAAACAAAAATACACAAAAAAAAAAAAAAAAAAATTGAATGTTTCAAAATATTTTTCAAAAAACAAAATCTTTTTTGTATTTTCAAAAATATATAAAACCAAAAATCTTTTTTGTATTTTTTCAATTCAAATAAAAAAATATAATACAAAAAGTACACATGTCATAACACTAGCAAATATATATCATGAGGCACAACTAGCGTATGAAAAATAAAATCATGCAAGCAATCATCCATAAGAAATAGCATATGAAGTATCATGGGCAAGCATGTGAGAATCAACCAATCTAACATTTAGCGTCTCCAAAACGGATTTCCGTACCCAAACATGTGTGTACCTAACTCGAGGGTTTATGGAAATCGATGGGACACTCCTTAAACTTCGTAGGACCTCTTCCAAGATCAAAACAAAAATGCCTAAGGTGACATTTCCTACCACAATGTGAACATATGTAAATGGAATGAATGTTACCTATGGGTTGACTTTTCCGAATGTACTTGGTTTTGACTCACCCTCTAAAATAAACAATGATTTTGGCTTTAACACAGGAAGCAGAAGAACAAGACGAGTCATTACCATCACTATCAACTCTACTCGAGTCTTTTAAATCATCTTTTAACTTCAAAATTTTAGAGTCAAGCAAAGAATTTGACTTTTCCAATTTTAGGGACTCCTTCTTCATATTTTCATCATTCCTAGAAGGTTATCTCCCTCCCTCTCAATGAAAGCAAAATTTTCCCTAAGAGTCTTCTCACGTGCCTTAAAATCATTAATTAAATATACTTATCCTCATTGGCACAAACAAAAGTCCTAGAATTTTTCAAGTCCTCTAATGCTTTTCCTAAAATTAGGGCTCTATCATCACTCTCCTTTTTGGCCACTTTTAAAATACCAAAGTCATAGTACAAGGCAGCAAACTTCTCGCGAACGACATCTCATTGATTTTGAACAGTTTGCAAAAGTTCCAAAATATTTTTAAAACGATTTTCAAGAATCTCTATTCTTTCGACAAACTTCAAATGAGAATGAGAATCCATCGAGAGACAAAAACATAAGCACATGAAAGAAGAATAAACAAACACCCAAAAAGCAGGTAAACAAGATCAAACAAAATAACTTAGTACAACCTTCTTTGATACCAATTTGTAAAGGTAAATAATCCAAAGGTGATTTCAAACAAAAATTGCAACGCAAATTTTAAATGCGAAAGACAATTTTAAATAGATTTTATCTTTTTATCCTACGCATGCATCTATGATAAAAACAGATAAATCAAATAAGCAGATATGATAAGGCCAAGTTTCAGGGGAAAAAAACACAAAGGGAAAAACCTTTATTCACTTAGAAATTTATAAGACAGTCGACTTACAGACTACTTGATCACCGCCACAAGTATAACGCGCTAATATTCATAAATCTCAAATGAAAAACTATGATCATCACAAGAATCACATGATCACAGTCCTCCTTTAGCCTCAGCCTTCGTCTTCAGCAGTGAATCCCCCCGGGTATCACAAATCAGCAAAGGAGATTATCTCCACCAACGTGTATGCAATAGATATAAAACTTTTTAGGGTTTAAAACATTCATAAGAACAATATTGTAGGATGTTTTGTTGTGAATTAAACTAGTGTTTTTCAACACAAAACGTGAAGAACATTCGCAAAAGTTAAGCAGTTTTGAATCTGGCAAAAGTCTTAAACATTCTGATTATGAAACAGGTATTTATACAAAACTTAAGGCGGTGCATCGTTCTAACGACATATACATGTCGTTCGAATGAGATTTCATCTCGCTTCTAACGAGCTAAATAAACTCAAACCAATAAGCTTTATTTGATCCAAATTAGAAGTATTCTTTCAAACGAGGGATCTAACGACATGATGATGTCGTTTGAACGACATGGGGAGGTAGTTTGAACGACATAAACAAAAAATCTAATTTTTAAAAACTCCTCCTACAGTATCTCAGAAAACATATTTTCGAAAACAAAAAGTTCATATTCGTTTTTTTATAAAAATAAACATCCCAAAATATAATTCCGTAAATTAATTCAAGCTCTAAATTGTTTAATACCTCATCGGGATGTCGAAAAGTCTTCAAACTTGGAGATGCTTGAGTTCGGTTTGTGTTGACGGTGCGTGACGATTTGTAAAGGGATACACCAAACTAGAGTAAAGCCATTCTCTGAACAGTACTAGAAAAATTGTTCTTACAATTACATATGTAGAGTTCGCACCGCTTTGTATGAGTTGTATAATTAATATAGAAGTTCAAATATTGAGTCTTCATATTTTCTTGTCCCAATTGGGCATTGATGTGACAATTCTTCTAATGTTAAAACTACTCATGAAGTAATACTTCGCTTTGTTGGAGGACTTAAGAAGTTTATTGTGTAGTACTTTAAATCTTTATCAATGGTTTAAAAGTTAGAATTAAAACGACATTTGAAGGAAGATATATTCCCTATGGATGATAATGATGAGATTTTATTTTATATATTTAATTGGGGGAAGCATAATCTTTCAAAGTTCCCCACACTTGCAAGATGACTTATGGTATTCTAGCTATTCTAGTGACCACTACTGTGTCAAAATCTGCTTTTACTTGGGGTTGCAAGGTTGTGGATGACACACATTCATCTTTAGCTTCTAAAATAGTGGATAATCATCTTTGTATGAAATATTGGTTGTTCTTAGTTGAAGTGAAATTGAGTAAGTCAAATTAAATTTTTTTTTTATTATTAATAAAATTTGTAGGAGGAAAAATCCTATGGTTATGGAATCAACACAATCAAGCTGAGCAAGATAAATAATCACAAACACATAATAACACAATATATATGTGGTTCAAAAATGTGTCTATGTCCACGTGGTGTTTCTCTCTCTATTTTATTGATCAATTATTGATAACAAAGATTACATGCCCCTTTTCCAAGGGTGTGGGTTACATTTACAGAGAACAAAATGAGGTCAAGTCGTGTGGGACTACATGACCTTGGATTGATATTGTAACTTGATCGGTTGAATCCAATTATGAGATTTTCATTGATCGATCCCAATCCATTCTTGTTTCTTGAGATGTCATCGCTATCAAACCTAGCGGACACGTGTCAATTGCTCATGCCTAGTCGGATAATTCCCCCTATAATTACCCCCAAAGCTTTGCAGCTTGATTAGGGTGCAGAGGTTTGTTTGCTTGCCAAATATATCGTTTTATCATGATCGAAGGTTATATTTGTTCATCCATAAGAGATATGGTCGGAAATTACACTCACTTAGTGTTTTTGAGTTGTGAGCTTTGTGTATTTTTCCCATTTGACTCAGAGGGTACACTTATAATTTGTCCCGACATTTCAGGGGCATGGCGAGAAATCCGCATTGATTAAACCAAGAGGCGGTAACATGTGCCAGTTTCCATTTGGGAGCATGTATATAATGAATGGATTGTGAAAGTGCTATAGGTCGTAAGGTACTAATATGACAAAATGTAAAAAAATAAACAAATTAACTATTTTTAAAAATTTTAATTTTAAAGTTCAATTAAACTAGTTACCCAAATAAAACTTATCACCAATTTTAAACAAGTTTTGATTAAACAGATTAACTACTTTTATATTAACCTAAAAATGCATTTATGTGAGTGGATGATAAAATAAGTAAATCAAACACAATGCCCGATATACGAGGAAAACCCAGATAAGAAAAACCTCAGACGGCCCAACCACATAAATTCACTATATATGGAATTCCAAAGGACGTTGCAATAGACTTATAACACATACATGACGCCCTCGCAAGCCCTGACTCTATTCATTTCATTGACCTACGCACAACGAAACGCAAAAATCCACTTGCGCACTTCCACAATGTGTGAGTTCACACATACCTCGCTATCCGACAAAAAACTCAACAACCGTCTACGGATCATGAACATGGAATCTATATACTCTTCACCGCAACACCACATCACACAGTCCATCATATGTAAACAGCAAATACAGAGTCCACTGTATGAAACGAGTCTTAAAAATATGTTGAGAATAATTCCTAGTGCCCAAAACAGGATCTTCAAAGAAGAAGATGGTGAACACTTAGATTATAAACAAATTGGATGTAAACTAAGGTTTGGGAGATATTTTTGAACAAGTATGGGAACTCAAAATATAAGTTTTTGTCTCAAATAAAAATATTGCTCTGCACTCCTATTTATAGGAGCTTTTCCAAAATCGAGATAAAGATGAAACACTTTGATGAAAATCTCAAAATACTAAAAAATGCGTCAGCTGGTTCGAACGACTTTGAACCTCGTTCGAACCAAGTATGACATCTCATTCGAACATGTATCCAATGAACTATCAAACGAGATTCCAGCGAAGGCCAAAGTTGATTCATTCAAAGTTTGTTGGAACCTATTCTAATGAGTTACCATATCTCATTCGAACGACCTACTCAATGTCGTTCTAACGACCTCTCGAAAAAATAATTCTTCTAAAAAATATTAAAAGAAGATAAATTATTTTTAAAAAATAATTTTATAAGAACCTAACACCCAAATATAAAAACTCCAATGATCAAAATATGTATGCGTCCATACCTAAGATATCCTCGGAACTTGAGGACGAAATGAGCACGAAACACAATATGATGATGTATATCTTCTAAATTGGCCTCTACATATTCAAGAAACCGCCTCATAGGCTTGAAAGATCAACACACTCAAGTTTTAACCTATGGCACAAATAGTTTTATCCAAACACGGAATAAGCTAAAACATACAAATTGACTCTATTCGAAAATTTATACTTAAAAATCTTCCCATTTTTGCTATTTCGGGAAAAATCAAAAATAAAAACTCATGCGGGTCGTAAAGCTCATCTAAGACTCAATTCCAACCCCAAAAGAAAAAGGTAAAAATTGATTGAGTCATGAACCTTGAGTAGCTTTGCACGCTTATAAAAAAAATTCATTTTGCGAACTTATACACTTAAACACACCTTCAACTTCAAACACAATACAACAATATAAATATGTAGAAGTATACACCCCCCCCCCCCCCCTCCGTCTAATAATTCCCACATAGGTAAGACGTCTCCCCATAAGATAAAGACCTCCTCCTAAAATCAACGTGGAGGATACCATTTCTCCCCCTTTCTTTTCGGGAATAGACAAAGAAAGAATGCATAATAAACCACGTCTCCCCCATAAACCATATATCCCCCCAAAAGTGAGAACATGTGATATCCATTGAAAATATAGAGGAAATAATAATACCATACAATGGTGTAAAGTGCAACACAACAACACAAGCACAAATAATCCAAACATTGATTAATTAATACCAATTTTGATGAAAATATAATACCAACTTCGATATGCAATGAAGCATGAGATACCAATGTAAATAAGCAATCAGAGATACTAATATAATCATATAGCATACCAATTTGATTCAAAGATAAAACACATAGCAAACATGGATTAACAACAAACGCAACGACTAAAAAGGATACAATATATATATATATATATATATATATATATATATATATATATATGTGTGTGTGTGTGTGTGTGTGTGTGTGTGTGTGTGTGTGTGTGCAAAATATATCAATGACACCACGGGCACATATATAAAGGTATAAACACGACAAACAAGACACAAAATACCTAAGTGTTACACACTAACAAAGTATTGATGTGTCTAAACATGTGGGGTATGGTAAAGGGGCATCAACTAGAAACAAGAGAATTATGCCCCAATCGCTCAAAAATGTCTAAAGAGTTCTATTGAGTGCATTAAACAAAGATTTAGACTCATAGTGATGGATAAAATGAACTCATAAATGGACAAACAAACACCAGGCACACTAGCTTAGAAAATATTCATGATTCTTAAATCAATAGCGTCAAACATGAATTAACTAGTCCTCATTGTGCATATCCACTGATATAAAACTTATAACACCCTCATATATATATATATATATATATATATATATATATATATATATATATATATATATATTTAACTCTCATATTTTGAAGATATCAATGTAATAGAAGAATCAATGAAATAAAATTTTGGCCTTGCCAATATTTTATTTTATTTTGCCTCTCAATTTTTTTGGGTCTTCAACAGTGGCCTTTCACGCAAAGAATATTTCTCCCTTCGTATCATTTTTTCATGCACACTCATATTTTCGATAAAAGCACAAACTCACGGGTTGATGAGTGCATAAATTTGTATATGTTAACCCAAATTTATACATTGTTAGTGCCATTTTATTTTATTTAATAAATTCTTAGGACCATTTTATTATAAAAGGAAAAAAATGTAAGAATAATTGAATTTTGATTCAAAACGGCAATTCTAAGTCAAAAATGGGTGCTTCAATAATTTTATAATATTCTTGTGCTAATTTGTGAAAAAAGTTGCCCACTGAAATTTTTGCAGGTAATGACGGAATTTGGTGCAAATTGATGATCAACTCGAAAATGGCGTAAAAAGCTAATTTTTACGGTCGTTCGAAAAAAAATTGTTTTTACACGTGAAATCGTTAAAAAAAGTCGGGAATTTTTATTCTCCGATTTGGACGAAATTTGGCATGCGCGTTCAGCAAGAAAAAAGAAGACTTTTCGAGTGGAGGGAAATTGAAGAGATGGAAGTTGAAGAGTTCCACCAAAATCCTAATACCTCAGCCTAAGCCTATCAATAGAACCCTTTGGCTCATTATTTGGTGTGTAGAATTTTAGAAAGAGTCACTTTAGAACAATTTTTGGTAGTTTTATTTTGAGAGTATATTTTTATTGAGAGCCAAGAATTATTTTGTGGGAGAAGTTTTGTCAACATCAATTGTAAGACACATCATTTGTAAGTTGTTTTATTAATAAAAATTCATATTCGTTCTTGCAATTTTATGATGTATTCCATTATGCTAGCATAATTTCTTTACTGGGACTAGGTGAAATTTATCATGTTTGATTAATATTATGCGTGAATTAAATTCATCTTTATTCCCGATATGTGCTAAAAGTCTTAAAATTTTGGTATTCATTTAAAACGACACGAGAGTGTGTTTTAAAACTTCGGCTTTGTTTGAGAAAAAAACATATTTTTATTTTGAAGTGCGAGTACTTTTTGATGGACTATGCTTTTACTCGATTGTTTTGATAGTCCATGCTTAAGGACTATACTTTGAAATCTAAAAGTGAACTTTTAAGGGAATAGGGATTTTGGCCATTTTAATTTAAAGACATTAAAATTGGAAACGTAACCATGTTATCCTCCGAATTAAATACGACGAGAGTCGGTTTAATTTGAGTTATAAAATCGGGACTGACGAGTTTAAATTATTACATAATATTAGTTGAATGTGATAAATGGATCCAACGACCTAGTTTTCACGCTCCCTTGATTATATCTCTCGTAGTCCTACTTTTTATTTGTGTTTGCTTAGTTTAATTATCACATCTCATTTCTAGACTCATTTCGTCTAGTTGGACAGTCACAATTATTTTTAACAAAAAATTTGATAAATCTCTGTGGGTTCGACCCGTACTTACACTCGTTATTCTATAATAGCGTATTCACTTGCGGTATTTGATAAAATTGACAACACGAGCAATAGTTTTTACATGCACAAATCCCTCAATCAAACAAATATCTATATGACAATATTGTTAAAAGAACACCTCACTTAACTCATCTAACATATGAAACTAAAATCCAAAAGAGCTCGTCCATGTGTATCAGGAGGCATATGCAAAGTGAATCCATTAAGCAAGTCATTTTGAAACTACTCCATGCAAGCTTGATTAAGAACAATCTAAGCATTGAAAATCATAATCAAATGCTCTAGCAACATGAAATGAAGTGGATTCAAATACACTGATATGCCACACAAAATGTTTAAAACTAAATTGCACATAAACAAAAAAAATATTTTTGAGTTTTTAAATGTTCTATCACACCAAAAGAAGACAAACAAAATAGTTTTGTATTTTTCTCAATAAGATCCAAAAAAATAAAAATACAAAAGGATAAACATCATATAACTATATATATATATATATATATATATATATATATATATATCATGAATTACAAAAGCTAGTGTATGAAAAATACGCAACCAATCACCCATAAGATATAGCATGTGAAGAGTGATGTGCAAGTATTAGAGAATCAACAAGTCTAACATGTAAAGCCTACAAATATGATTTCCTAACCCACGTAGGTGTGAAATGATGCTCTTGGATTTTTGGAATCTTAGTGACTCTAGACTTAGACTTCTTAGGGCCATTTCTAAGAACAAGCAAAAGTGTCTAAGGTGATCTTTCCCACCGAGGTGTGTGCACATATAGACACGGGGATTATTACAATTGGGTTGAGCTTTTCTAACGTTCTTATCAATGATTGACTCTTTTAAAATCATTGGTTTGGCTTTAATAGCGAAAGCATTCGGAATATCAAAGTCAATACTATAATTGCCATTTTTGATTTGGATGGTGCCTAAGATGTTATCCAACTTTTTCAACCTAGACTCCAAATCAAATTTGACATTACTCAAGTCTCTTAATCTTTATCTAACTCCATAATCATATACTCTAGAAAATTACGAGACTCATAAAAAACATGAGAATCCTTCTTCAAAATCTCTATTAAACCCCGAAGGATATCTCGCTCCCCCTTAACAAATGAGAGCTTTTACTTAAGAGTCTTTTCACTGCCCAAAGATCCTCAATCAAAACACTCTCTTCATTAACTATGGAACGTTGTTTTAACCTAGATACTAGCATCAAGTTAAACCTTTTTTTATTTTATCATTTTTATATACAACTTATGGAAGGCATCTTGAAGTTCACTCTTCTCCTCCTCCTCCTCCCCCTCTCCATCAGCATCTTCTTGTTCTTCTCCACTCGCTCCACCATTATTCACTTGGGAGTCTCAAATAATGGCCTCATAAATTTCATGCTCAGAATTAACTTCATCAAAAGATTTCTCATCAAGGCTCCCATGACTAGTCATGAACGAAGTGTGGTTGTGCTTAATGGGGGAATCAGGCTCCTCTTACGGATCACTATCACTAAGGGTGGAGTTATACATCTCCAGTTGCTTGCCCTTATGTTTTATTTTTTAGGGACACTCAATTGCCCTATGACCATAACCCTCACACCCAAAGCATTTATTCGACTCATCCCTCTTTAAATTTCATTACGATTTTTAGGGAATTTTATAACCTTGTTAAAGTCTCTTTTCTCAAACTTGAGAAACTTCTTAAACTTTTTGAACGAACATGGCCATAATATCAGAATCAATGTCAAGCTCATCATTCGAAACACGTGTTTTCTTCTTCCGATCTTCCAAATTAACGCCCTTATCTTTCTTCGTCTTTTTAGAGGTAAACATGTCAAGATCATAAGTTTGAACATCACTTATAAGCTCTCACTTTTGAATCAAATCTTTCAGGTAAGAACCTTAAGATTTTCTTGACTACAGGGGTATTAGGTATTCTCTCTCCCAAGTTAAATGTCGAGTTAAATATATCATATAATCTAGTATGGAATTCATCAAACGATTTACTCTCCTCCATCCTAGTGGTTTCAAACAGAGTGGTGAAGTTTTAGAGTTTGGAAGCCTTATCACCACTAGTACCCTCATGAGTGAGTGGAATATGTCCCAAGCCTCTTTAGACATATAAAATGTCATAATATAGCGAAACTCCTCTAGTGTGACCGCACAAAACAAATCATTCAATCCACACGAATTATAGTTGGACAATTTAAGCTCATCCTCACTTCAGGTTTCCACGGGGTTAGGAATTTTATAATCACCAAGTAAGGATGTTGGTGGGGACTATCCCTTAACAACATCTAACCATATCCACTCATCTATTTTCTTAAGTGTTGATTTCATTCTCGGTATAATTAAACCCATCAAACATTAGTGGTCTAGAAAGCAACTGACCCTCCATATACAAGCCACCAAAATTCATGCCTAAACACGAATTTAACACAATAATTTAGTGTTTTAGCTCTTATATTAATTTGAAATTTTTATAGGTGTAGGGTTCTAATATGGCAAAAGGTGCAAAATAATCCAACTACTTTTAAAAAAATTAATTTTAAAGTTTAATTAAACTAGTTACCCAAATCAAACTTATCACCAATTTTAAACAAGTTGTGATTAAATAAATTAATCAATTTTCTCTTAACCTAAACAAGTATCTATGTGAGTGCGGGATAAAATAAGTACATCAATCACAACACCTGATGTACGAGGAAAACTCAAATGAAAAAAACTTCAGATGACCGAGGCACGTAAATTCACTATATATGGAATACAAATTACATGACAGTAAACTTATAACACAGAATCGATGCCCTCGAACGCCTTGATGCTCGTCATTCCTTCAACCTCCGCACAACGACACACAAGATTCCACTCGCACAATTCGACAACGTGTGAGTCCACACACCCCTCGGTATTTACCAAACAACTCACCAACCGTCTACAGATCTTGAACATGGAATCAACCGCTTTTTCACCGCAACACGATACCACGGAGTCCATCATGTGTAAACAGCAAATATGGAGTCCATCATATAAAATGAGTCTTAAATGATGTGGAGAATAAACCTTAGTGGCCAAAACAGGATCTTCAAAGTATAATATGTTAATCATTTGGATCCTAAACAACTTTGGTGCAAACTAGAGTTTTGGAGAGCTTTTTAAATGAGTATAGGAACTCAAATTATAAATGTTTGTCTCAAATAAAATTATTGCTCCCCACTCCCAATTATAGGGGTTTTCCAAAATCAAGATAAAGATGAAACACTTTAAAAAAAATCTTGAAATCTTGAAAAATGTGATGGCTCATTTGAATGACTTTGAACCTCGTTCAAATGGAGTATAAGATCTCGTTCGAACATGTAACCAATGAGCTATCAAATGAGATTCCAGCGAAGGCCAAAGTTGGTTCGTTCGAAGTTCTATGGAACCTGTTCTAACGAGGTACCATATCTCGTTCGAATGACATACCCAATGACGTTTTAATGACTTCTTGAAAAAATATTCAAAAAAATATTAAAAGAAAATAAAAATATTTAAAAATAATTTATAAAAAACTAACACCCAAATATAAAATCTCCAAGGATCAAAATATATATTCATTCATATGTGAGAGATCCTCGGAACATGAAGATGTAATCGAGCATATAACACGACACGATGATGTAGATCTTCTAACTTGGATGCTACATCTTAAAGAAATGACAACATAGGCTTAAATGGTCAACACGCTCAAGTATTAACCTATGACTCAAATAGTTTTGTCCAAGTACGAAATAAGCCAAAACATAAAAAGTAACTCTATTTGGAAATTTGTCCTTACAGATTACGCTGGAAGTTGAGCCATTTCATTTATGACTTTGTTGTCATTATTTAGAGCGCCATTACTCATTCATCGTATTTCAAAAACAACTCAGAGCTTCATATGTCTTCCTCATGGGTTGTATGCTCATGTCTTCTCCATCTTTCATTCACTATAATTTTCTTTTCAAATATCATTTTACGTTCTTCCTTTATCTTTATTTATTTGTTATGAAGATGATTTACCCAATTGGTAAGGGACCTAATTCGTATCGAATTATGCATTTAATTACCCTTTAACTTAGGCATTTTAACCCCATCGGGTATCGTAATTGCTATATTTGTGCTCGTTAATTAGAAAACCTCTGTTTTATACGCTAATAATTTAATTGAGGTATTATTGAGGATTTATAGGTGTTACGGTGCTTAGTATGAAGTTTGGGCGCGTTCCGGTAAAGTTCCGTCGTGATTCGCACGTTCAGGGGCATTTTCATAATTTCACACTTCAGGATTTTTGCCCGAAGCCTTCACGAAGTTGTAGCTCTCGATCCAAGCTTCGCGTGGCCGCAAATAGTGCGCAAATCAGAGTCCAAACGAAGGAAACACGGACCTTTAATTGAAAAGAATTATAAGAGATTCATTAACAATTTATATAATTTCTCTTATGTCCCTTTTCTTCTTTATTAACAATTTAATAAATGACATCCATGTCCCTAACACGATTTTGGTAGCAAACTCCACGGGCGATTTTAGTTCTTGGCTCGGGTTTTGATTTCGCCCAAAATTCGGAGCTTTTGTCCGAAATTGAGCATGAATTTTGTATGTATTGCGTTTCGGGACACGGATTTGCGTTTCGGGGTATACCCATTTTGAGTTTTGTTCATCAATAGAGGTATTTGGCTAAGGAGGTTTTTAGCACTCGAGATGGGTCTCCATGCATGGGTTTTGTTTTACTCGATTTTGGGCAACTTGGCTAACCCTTTTTGCAACGGGGTTGTGTTCGGTTCTTGGCATGGTGCCCCATGTGTGTGCAAGTAGCAGCGTGATGCCCATTTGTGGCTTTGGTTGGCAGCGGCTGCGATTGGTGGTGGCTTCGATCTTTGTTGAGTTGTGGTCTTGGTTTGGTGCGCTGCTATGCTGTGCGTGGTGGGCTGCAACTGGGGATCCCGGTCGACCGACGGCCAACTCGCGGTCGACCGGTGTTTGTTTTTTTTGCCTAAACCATTTCCAGTGTGCTCCTCCCCTCTCGTCGATCGACCGGCCTGATACCCGATCGACCGGTCCTGCTATTTTGTTCGAGTTTTCTATAGCGAGCTTTCCCATTTCTTTTTCCTTTTCTTTTATTGTATAATTAGAGAACTTAAATCCTTTTCTTTTTCTTATTTATTTTCTTTTATTTATTTTCTTGTAACTGAGTATAAAAAGAACCACTTTGTTATTTTTTTGGGCATCTTCGTTTTACTTAGTTTTGAGACCTAGGTTAGAGAAACTTTGGGGATTTTTGTGGAGTGTTTCCCCTCTCCTCATTTTGCACCATAAATGTAAGTCTTCGTGTACTATTCATTATCTCTCTCTTAGTTAAGCTTTGTGTGCCCTAGTTTTCCATGCTTTATTTATTTCCATGTCTAGTTAACTTTAGTTGTTAATTTAATTAGTGTGCTTTAATTAATTAGTGTTGCTTAATTTAATTAGTTAGTTTATTTATGCTTTTAATCATGCGTAGCGGCTAATTTAAATTAGGTTGTGTCGGATTGAACTCACCTAGGGTTGACGGGTTGCTTTGCTTTGGTGATGGAGTCTCACGGATTTATTTCGAGTGGGTTGTCCTAGTTATTACGCCTAGGAGATTTAACGGGGTATATCATGTATGCTCCGTATTTACGACCTTGCGTGCGTAATTTTTGGAGTATTTGTTGACGCCAAAATCTTATTAGTCTTTTATGCGAATTTTGGGGTGTGAGAACTCTTGATTTAATTAATTGACGAAACGAGACACAATCTTAATAATCCGTGAACTCATGTAACTATTTTATACTAATTAACTCGGGTGAGGGATATTCGACATAACCTATAGTTTTTATTCTCTTTGTTAATTTTAGTTTAAATACACTCGCCTAGTATAATCTTTTCCTTTATTTATTTTTTATTTTGTTAGCAATTATCTTTTACACTTTTATTTTAGGAATATTAAACCAATTAAATTCTAGCAATTTGTCTTTATGGATTCGATACTCGGACTGGCCGTTATACTCCCTAAAAAGAGTGTAGCCATAGTTTAGGTTTTTGTATAGAGTTGGTGATCCGAATATACTAACACGACCGGCGCGTAGGTGACTCTCGCACCGCGACGAAACCCATGCCTATCAGGACCCCATTGAGGAATTCCAGAGATGTTTTTCTATTCCGGATTGGATAGTTATAGAATTAGGAAAATGACCTCAAGATTACTATAACATTGATGGAGGTTACTGGATGTTCTCCCAGTTTATTGTTGAGCCTGGTGTTACATTTTCCCTAAACCAACTCTTTTTATAGTTTTGTGATTTCTTTAGCGTAATTCGAGCAATGTTTCGCCAACACTTGGGGAATTGTAAACGACATTCATAGTATTAATGAACTGCATGAGGCTAAGTTAGGGATCCCAAAGATCCATTATTATTACAAGTGAGAACATTTATTATCTGAAGGCGAGGAAGGTTGAGAGAGTCCTCATCATGAACTTACCAGATGTCAATAAGGATTACCGATTGCACGGTTTTGTTGTGAACGAGTGGGAGCACTTGTCCATTCCTTAGGGTGATGAACCCTAAGGATGAAGTTTGTCAACTTAAGCGTCCTATGTATGTTGGTGTCGAACACTCCAGGTCATCTTTTTTGTTGTTATGAACTACATATCCACCACCACCTATTTCGTCGTCCAACTAGTCGACAGCGAACCGGAGTTTCCTTTGTTGCATGATGAGGAAAAGTCTTCATCTGCGAGTGCTTCGAGCTCGTTTGAGTTTGTAGACATCGCAACTATCCCCTGAAAAGGTATGCACTTGCTTTTAATAAAGCTCTTATACCAATTTGAGAAACCTGATGTGTGATAAAGATTGAACTAGATTCGCAAGTTTCAATCATAAACTTATTTAATTAGAGTCAATTTATGAATCAAATCAATTCAGCCCTTAAACTCAAATAACTACGTGCGTGCAAGTGTCAACCATTATAAATAAAGTATGCGACACAAATTTCAGGAAAAATCCTCGCAGGGCAAAACCTTTTTATTTCTAGAACTTTGACAAGTTTACAAGACCATTGACTTATATGCAACCTAATAATCGTCCACAAGTGTAACGCACGGTGTCTTCGTCAAACTTTCAAAGCATCGGCTAGAAATCAGCCACAATGAACACGCAGTTCAGACACACAGTCTTCAGCAAAGAATCAACACCCAAAAGATCCTCAATGACACGCAGTCATAAACTTCGTAGTGACTCACTCCACAATAGCACGCAGCGCTCGGTTGTAGAGATCTCCACACAAAGAATGAACAATAACAAACTAGTTTTGGATTCCACAAAACAACTCACACAAAAGTTATTGGGATTGTGAATTGTAAAACAAAAGTTATGAATCCTTAAATATGGTTGGAGAATAAAAAACATATTCTGTCAAAACCAGTTTTTCTCCACACGAAAATCAAAAGCCTGGCACCCTTATTTATAATAAAAAAAACAAAGCGGTGACGTGTCAGCTTAAAACACATCTCGTTCGAACGACGTGCGATGTGGTTTGAGCGAGATACGATCTCGTTCTAACAATGTACAGTGTCGTTCGAATGACAGCCTACCTGTATCCCAGAAAACTTCAGTCTTTTAAATATCCTGGAAACCTCAAAACTTAAAACTGATTACGAGATCAGAAACCTTTATCCAAAACTTTTATAAGAAAATATTTTTGAAAAATAAAAACCATTTATTAAAATTTCAAAAATCATTTTAACTTTTATAAAAAATATCCCAACACTTTTAATGCGTGATGTAAATGAAACTTAAACACATTTTACCAAATTCATCTTTGTTGGGCTTGAATGTTGAAGTCTTCTTTGAAATTCAGATTCGTTTTTGTAGATGCAATCTTCTTAATCCTTCGACGACTTGAAACAACTTGTAGCGGTATACGACATAATAAATTGTGACGGGCAATGTCCTTACATCCCCACTGTCACACCTTCTGCTTACGAGGAAGAGATGCCGCTGAGAAAGAGGATCCTAAATCTGTTGGGTGGGGCCTTTGTCCAGAATTCTCCAAGCGCCCAGCCTTCTAAAAGGCAGGGGTTGGGGGATCCATCTAACCTAATTACCTTAGGGGACTCCCCTGACGAACCATAGGCCAACCCTACGAAGATGAGCAAGACTAGGTCAAGTCTTGCAACAATTCTACCCACCAAGAAGAAAGTCTATGCCTCTAGTAAGGGGAAAAGCCCTGCCGAAAGATCAGTGATTAGAAATCCAAGTGTAAGTAAATATGACTTGTCTAAACCTTAGGACAAAAAATGTAATGCTTATAAAACACATTCTAAATACATGTGTTTTCTCCTGCTTTGGATCTCTTGGTATTTTGTGACCGTAATATGTTTCGATTTCATATTCATTAAGATTACTGAAATATATTTTGATATTTAATTGCTGAAATTTATATTTTAATTGATGGAATGCATAATTGTTAATCTAAATCATGATATATTCTCAAATTTAATCAACATCGTAAGTATTCAATTACCCTCATTCGGGTTTAAAAAATGTTGAAAAATTAGAATGGGCCCTAAAAAATCGCTCGAGGGCTCCCACCGCCAAATCCCCGATATTGGTCGAAATATTTTCGCATCAACTAACCATATTTTGGATTCGTCAGTGCTTTCAATACTCTTTGACTATACTTCGACGATCTCCAGTAGTCTTGACTATATCTAGTGACTATAGTAACTCTCAGTAGCCTCTGACTGGACTTCATCGATCTTCGACAAGACTATAGCAATTCGGCTTTACCTTTCTCCCCCTTATCATACAAAGATAAAATACAATTTTTTGGTAAATAAAAATAAAGGTGCAATACATGTAAAATAAATATTTGTCCAAAAATTAAGCATTAATATTTGAATTTCTCCAACCGAAAAACAAAAGAAAACTCGATTAATAATGGTTAGATTGGTTTCAAAATTGCAACAATTAAATATATGATTTCTCGAAAAAGGCAAAATGAAATTAAGATGCTTTCTGATTGTAACCCACTTTTTGAAGATACATACAATAGAACATGCATGCACGTTGGTGCATTTTTGCAGTTAAGTTGCCAATCACATCAAGTGCTTTTTTAAGGATTAATACATCAAATGTAAGCTTTAACTTTAAAAAAATAACAAAGGGTACCTTAGTAACAACAATTAGCCGTGGATGGGCAAGAGTACACGATGGGGGAAATATTCTTCCTTACTAAATGGCTAAATCAATGCTACGGTATGGTACATGTTTGGCTATTCTAACCATGAGTTACATCACTCTTCGAGTCTAATTACTGTCTTCAAATAATAAAGGGCAAATTTCATTCAGACCCCTATATTTCATTAAAAAAGAAGTCCAAACACCCCTTGTATGTTGTAAAATACCGTAGCCTTGTCCTGAGATTTAGCAAGTTCACCGCCAACCTTCTTTGTTCCAAGAAAAAATTACTAGTAGATGACAAAAACCGTCAAAGTCAAAACATAAATATGACTTCATTATTCATGATAATTTTAATTTTGATTTGATTTAATTTTTTAAATAAGTCTTTCAAAGAATTAAAAAAGAAGTGTAATGACAATTTTTCATGTTCAATAACAATTTATTAACAAAAAAGAGGTTTACATTCTATTTTTATATAAGGGAGGTTTGTGTCATCTCAATATGCATGGGCGTATCAAAATATGAAGGCCTCAAAACGGAATCGATGCAAGAACTTATTGCTTACATTTTAGTCATTAAATTATCAATAATAGTAGGGGATCCTCTTTTTGGATTTAATGACACATTAAGTATTATTTTTAATAGATTACATGTGAATTACAAACATCATCTAATATGTGTTTGACACATCATCGGATTTAAAAAAATGTCCACCTAGTGTAAGTCTTAAATTATTCTGTTTATCTTGCCACGGCCCAAAAAACCTTCAAGATATTATTATTCAAGAGAAACAACATTACATTGGGTCATTCAATCCCTTCCAGCAAAATTCCTCAGGATTTAAACTTTGAAATTTTTTACTTGCAGACAAATTTGCAAACTAAAATAGTATCCAAATTATATATGTATACTAGTGAGTTCGTTGATCTTCTCTGTCACTTTGTTTAATAAATTTCTCAACAAGTACGTACACTGTTGATAAGAATACAAGTATCCCAATAACTGAGAAGATTACAAATTTCCTAAACAGTCTACTCAGTCCTCCAACTCGTGCATCAAATTGACAAGTGTCACAAACGGATAGAAATTTGATGTTTAGAATTTTGATTGGTTAATGTCATTGACGCAGACCTATTTTCATAAATGATGTGAATCCCTACCAACACTAATGATCAATCAAAATTCAAGACTTTAAAATATTTGATATCTCAAAAACATCAAACTTTTTTCGGTCACAAACATGTTCCTATACGTACTTCGAATAACGAATTTAGTACCTCTCTCCAAATACCGTAGTTCTAATTCTAACAAATAATATACCTTAAGGTTTGCAATGTAACTGTCATACATGGGAAACATAATCGGTGCCCACATAGCATTAATTGGTAATAGCTTAGAGGCTGGCAAGTGGCAACCCCTAGCTGGTAAATAGTACGGACACAAGCCATAACAGCTTCTACTTCCAACGATTTTCTTATTATATTTATCAATTTCATTGGCTGTGTTATTGCAGCATCCGAAATACAATCTAGAGCCCGTCAAATACAGGATATAATTTTTCAAATTAAAATAAAGCAGCCCTAAAATAAACTCTTCATTATATAGCCACACACGCACAAATAAATATCAATTCATCAATTGCCTTTTATATGGCTGTCCCCTTTATCCTAATTTGATACAACTGCACCACTTCTGATGATACCTGAATTATTTCGTTCTATTATTAACATATGGGTCCTTTTGATTTTCACCCCCAATCTTAAAATTTGTTAACCCTCTTTAAAAATGGCATCTCATCCAAAATGATGAAATATTAAAATTAAGAGTAATGCTACATGTACCAAGGCTCAACAAATTTAAATTCTCTCAAAGGCATCACCATTTGCATAGTTTTAACGTTTTTTGACTTTTTTTTTGTGTGATTAATTGCTTTGTAGTTGCACTTGTTTTTTTGGTGGAGCAAAATAAAATATGAGCATTTCGGTGGGACAAAATGCTCTATTGCGTTGAAGATGATCTAAAGTGTCGCTAAAGCTATATATATACAGTACTGTTCTTGTGCAGACCAGTCCGTATTTTAAGAGTGCGGATCGGACATGTGTTACTTACGGTGAACCTAGAAAAGAGAGAGAATGTGCCTATAATTTCTAAGTTCACCGCTAGGTGACACATGTCCGATTCACAATCTTAAAATGCGGACTGGTCCGCACAAGAGAAGTACTATATATATATATCAGGTAGGTTGTAAAGCAGACCTTAAATTTTTCAATCAAACTTGTTGGAGATGATTTTCTAGGGCTGTGTTTCGACCGAATCAGATCGGAAAATGTCTCTTCGGTAAAAATTCCGATTTTTTTGGAAATAAAATAACTATTCCGATCCGATTTTTACGAAAAATAAAAAAAAATCCGAATTCAGAAAAATCGGAAAATCGGGAAAAATCGAAAATTCACAATATATATTAAAAATCCAAAAATTTCGGAAATTCCAAAAAAATAAATTATGGATTTTCGATTACACGAAATTCTCATTTTAAAGAAACAAAGAAAATGGTTTAACCCAACATATAAATACACGAGGTTTTGACCCATTTTTTCACTTGTGTAGAAGTTATGAGGATTTTTGGGGCCCTTTCCCTCTCCCAACTGATGTGGGATGGGGTAAACTTTCAGAAATCGGAAAATAATTCCGAAAAAATTCGGAAATATTGGATTGAAAAAGTCAAAAAATCAAAAATTCAGAATTATTTCCGATTTCCGATCCGATTTTTTTTCGGAAAAATCGGAAATCGGCAAACTAAAATTTCATTCCAAATTCGGAAAAAAAACACAGCCCTATGATTTTCACAATAAGGAGCTTTACAAATATTTTAATCAAAAAATTAATATTTATCAATGACTCAAAATGCACATAATTATTAATTTTTTGCAAATATTTTAATAAAAAAATTCATATTTATCAACGGCTCAGAATGCACATAATTATTATTTTTTTGATGAAATTGTTTGTAGAGAGAGAGAGAGAGAGAGAGTTAATAATTGATTTAATCATTCATTTACCAATCACGAAATTATTAATGAGAAGACAAGGAATAAGAATATTGAAGCTACTAATAGAGATGGAATGCTAGCTGTAAGTTTCAGAATTTTCTTTTCTTTCTCATATCATCTTCTAGACAATAAAACACTGCAACAGCTGTGAACATTAGTCCGAATTATGGTACCACTGATTTCAGTATTATAAGTCTTGTTAGTAGTCCTACCTGTTCTACAATCTGTAATGAAGTTGTCCGTGTATTCTGATCATAATTGTTGAATATGGGTATTGTTTCGCATATCAAAAACCCAATGAATGGTGTATTGTAGAGTGAATTGTATCTGAAGAAACTCTACGGAATGTAAAAAATTTAATAAATACAGAGAACACGTTATAATAAATAATAAAACATATTATGATACATAACGAATCTTAGCACATAATTACATCCTGTAACAGAATAATATTTGGCTTTGTGGCAAAATAAAGTGTGTTAAATCCTACTAGATTCTTGTTATTACAAGAATATATGAATAAAGGAGCTAAGAAAATAAGAATATATTAAAACAAAATAATTTTAGCCCTTTGTATTGGGGTAAATAGTCAACTTAAACAAACAGCTAGTGAATACTGAACAATAACGAAAGGCCGATATGTATCATACTATTCGTGATACGTATCATTTCGTGATCTTATCATACCTCCAATGGTAGAAACAAACAACTGTGATTCAGATACATCACAATCAATTCTTGTTTTCCTTGCTAAAAAAAAAGACTAATGAGAGCAGTGACATTTAATTGAAGTCTCAACTCTCAAGCAAATTGGTATCTTACTTGTAAAATGATAGCTATTGCCTGAAAAGTGAAACACTAATTGTTCTATTCTTCTTTAAACAAGTTGTGTGAAATTTTGCTCCGTCTTCTTTTTGCCAAATATATGGTCCATCCAAATATACCTATAAATGACACAAGGTGTGACAAGTAAATGTACTTGTGAGAGTAATATAAACAAACTCTCCACATCATGAAATCGACTTATCTAACCCTACGGAAAGGGTGCCTTTCTTTTTTGCATAATGTTAGAAACAATAGGGGTACAACTTATAATGCTAGTTTATGTTTAATGACTTCCATTATGTTGCAGTGACCAACTTTCCATGAAAAATCAGAATAATACGATTATCTAAACTAGAATGGAGAGGGAAAAAGAGAATATATCTGGGGAGAATTCTGTTTCAGCCTAGTGTAAATAGTTCTAGTAGCCAAATATTTTGTTGCAACACAAATTTTCATTGCAGAGTGACATCTTCAGTGGCAAAAAAAAAAAGTGATTCTCTGCTGTCACCTTTAGTGACAAAATTGGTGGTGGTGCTCAATGTGTTAAGTGTTAATTTTAACGAATTTATTACAAAAAATGGACTAAGCCTAATAAAATAATTACCTAGGTACCTTAGTCTATATACATTCATTATCAAGGTACCCAAGGTAAAATTTCACAATTATTGCAAGCATTTTAGAACATCATCAGATATTTTTCAAGCGGTATCATCAAATAAAAAATTTATGACTTCCAATATTTATTCTTTCTTTCTTTGGACGAGTATATTTCATTAAACCAACTATAGATCATAAAAAACTGAGAAATCTTCTCATTATTATTGCTTCCTTTTTTCTAATTATTTATTTTTCTTTAAACTAACCCTAGATCATATTACACACAGATATAAATCTTCTCATTGTTATTGTTTTTTTTTTTAATCCTTTTCACTTGAGTATTCAAGGTAATTTTGTTTAATATTTTCTATTTAAACTTTCACCCAACTAATGAATCTTTTCTTAAATCATTAAGCTTAGGGAGCTTATCAGATAAGCCTTGTATAGATAAAACATTTTCACAAAATTTTCTCAATAGATCATATAGTAAATATTCACAACCTGTTCTCTGATAGGAACTATGGAGCAAAAAATGTTAGGACGTTAGGACCTATTGGAGCAAAAATGTTTTTTATGGGACATGTAGGAGCCAAAAAACACGTATGATTTATTTGACCACATACCTAATAAATGGGATCAATTGTTAACAATCCTTTAAACTTACATCGTCTCATGACATCTTTGAAATTCAGTATTTTTGTATTACAATAATGGTAAGCATTTAAAGCTTAACAGTAGGAAAGTAAACATCAGCAACTTCAATGACACATCTTACAATACACAGAGATGTAAAATTTGGAGGATGTCAAGATTAGTACACACAGAAAGGAACTAGCAGCCACCCAATAATGCATTCCAAGCAGTACATATAATAAATTCTACACAACTAAAATAATTAGAACATAAGTAGACATCCAGTCACATTCAGAATTAACATGAGATTGTTAGAGGTACATTTACACCAATTTAACAATAAATGTCTTTTAAAACACCTTAAGAATACTCGTACAGTTTTCTATTTTTGAATACAATTCTAATAAAAATTTGAGTTTGGTACACTTGTTTTTAAATATTGAATTGTAATATTTTTGCATTATAATCAAGTTTTTATGAAAACAGCAAAAGGGTGTTTTTTAAATTCTGTTTTTTATTTTCCAACTCATAATTATTCATTCTTAATATTTTTATGCATTTATACCTTAATATATAATATACATACATAATACATTAATATGTGTGTAATTTTTGTAAATAAAAATATATATATACATGTACACAAAATTACATATATTTATATTTTATTAAATTATATAATATACTAAGATACATATGTTAAATAATATTATCAATACATATATGATAGTTATATATAGTTTTATAAATGTATTATTAATGTATGGAATAATATAAAGTAGTTTTATGTATTATTAATGTATAGAATAATATAAAATATACATATAATACATATGTATTAAATGATATTATCAATTCTTGAATGTATATAATTTTATTGTGGATTATACATGCAATATATGTATACATTTGTGTACGTATACATTTATATTATGTATTTATGTTTATGTATATATAGTCAAACTCCCCAACATACCTCATTAAATATACATAAAGAACACATGATATATTTATGATGTATGTATATATGTACGTATGCATTCATGTATCATCAGTGGCGGAGCCAGGAAGCAAGAGTTGGTGGCGCACAATTCATAGACGGGGGTTCGGGAGCTACCGCCCCCGGAAAAAAAATTTAGGCTTATTTTTACTTTTTTACAAATATTTAATTGATCATTTATATTTTTTAGGATTAAATAAATTTAGCTCAGCAAACATTAAATTAAAAAAAATACAAATTGCAAGTTTAAATACATTTGCAAATCCCTAAAAACAAACAAAGGATAACAAACAAACAAATCATATGTTTTGTTCAACAAAGATGTTTAAAGGCCGGAGTCTTACATACCACTGCTAGTTATAAGAAAGAAAGAAGAGCTCTCAGATAGGTTAAATTAATGGACATATATATTATTTAAGTTTTGAACTTTTGACCCCTGTTTTCTGCTATATTTCACATTTATCCCAAAATAAATTTTTTTTTCCAAAATTTCTAGCCTGGGCACTTGCCCACCCAGTCTACAAAGTAGTTTCGTCTCTTTGTATCATGTATGTATGAAAGTTTTATGCATGTGTTTATGTATGTTTGCCAATTTAATCAAATTTTAAGAAACTGCATTTAAGAACACGTTTACCAAACTCAACCAATATCTATAAACACAGAAAACTAAATTATAAAATTGTATTTAAAAATAGTGTTTAAATCAAGTTCTATGAATACATAACCAAACAGACCCTAAATTTTTTTTTGGCATAGTCCTCTCAGTTTTCTAACTCATCAGGTACAAGATGAGAGTTTGATGAAGGGTCTTTCGGTAAAGTGGACAAGGGAATGGTTGAAAAAGGGCTTTAGAATCGCAGGCTTGCCAGTACATACATCCATTTTCTTATTGCTTACACCATCTGACATACCCCACATGCCCATGTAGAGAAAGAGAGGTCCAGACTCCAGACCCACCCACATTATTTTGTCCACATGGAAGTGGAAGAAAGTGACCAGTACAGATCTGACCCACCAATACAGCCTCTCTCTCTCTCTCTCTCTCTCTCTCTCATGCTTTAAAAACGCCATCTTTCCCTCTCAAATTAAAAAACTGCCTCCCCTTCACTTTCCCCAAATTAAATACACAGGCGTCATATATTACAACACACCTCATCTAAAACTCTAGCAGCCTTTTCTTGAGAAACCCAAAAAAACTAGCTTCTCTTTTGTTCTGTGAGTATCCCAAAAAACTAAATAACAACATCTCTTCTTGGTTCTGCAGATTCTCCCTGCAGTTTGCACTAGTAATCATTTTTGAACATAGAAGGTGGGGGATATTAGTAACTGTGTGGGGTGTTGGGTCCATCCAATTTCCTATTTATTCCTTTCAGCTCTCTCAGTACATTGTCTGCCTTGTTCTGTGAAACCCAGAAAAGCTCTTATATTATTCCAATGCTCAAATTACAAATAGTCTAAAACTTTGTTCCATCTCTCCCTTCCCTTCCTTAGAAAGTACTATACGACCCCAAAACTAGAGTTGCTCAAAGAATAGACAATGAAACTCAAGTAAGGCTAATGTGGAATAAGTCATAACATATTTACATGAATGAATGTTTTAAAGTAAAATTATCTTATATTCCTCTATATTTTCGGTGACATAGCATAAGGAGAAAGAAACAAAGATCAGAGTTGAGTCTTTAGTTACCGGCATTGAAGAGAGGTGGAGATGTCTACAAAGCTTGTATATTCAACAGATGAAAATCCCGATATGAAGAAACAACTCGGATGCATGAACGGAATTCTTCAGCTCTTTGACCGCCATCACTTTCTTTCGGGGAGACGCGTTAGTGCTCACAGCCACAAGAGGTTACCTCCAGGTATTGTTTACTCTTAGCTAGTTTTCAAGTTGGGATACCTGAATTACATCAGAATCAATGTGTCTAATCAATGTGTCTGAATACAGATCATAGTTTATCATCTTAATTCTCTTGGGTTATATTCTCAAATTATAATAGCCATAATTGCAAAAATCCTCTTCAATTATGCAGTTTTTGGACTAAAAAAAACGGTTGCTAAGGTCACCGCGAAAGTACTCAACCCCAATGTGCTTACAAATGATACTGCTACTGCATGTGGTGGCCGGGGGCAATTCTGGGGGTGCTCATATTCACCAAAAATTAAAAAGAAAAATACTCATGAACTATTTTAATGCAAAAAAACCATTCCAACTATATGCAATTTTTTGCATATCACTAAAAATTGATGCTAAAAGTCCTCATAAATATTGGTGCTTGAAATAAAATACATCATTAATAATTGTTAAGAGGAGGTTGTTGCAAAAAGTGCTTTGTTTAAAGGTTCTTTTGCAAAACCCCAGTATAATATGGATTTATAAGGGAAGGGGTTCTGATTGTGCTAGTTACGATTATATACTCTCTCATGTTTTGAATTGTTAATTTATTTGTTCTCAAATATTACTAAATGTTTCATACAAAGAAAGATATCATGTAATAATCTTGTAATCAAATTTTTGCAAAAAAATAAAAATAAAAATAAAAATTTTTGTATATTTTTTTAAATTTTATTATATACACTACAGAAAAATCGGGTATTCACTAATGGTGTCGGTAACCCCTCAAAATTATAAACAAGGGAGTTAAAGCCAAAAAAATTATAAAAAAGGGGGGATTTTATTTTTGTTTACAAGCTATACATTAATAAACTGTATTTAACCCAAATACCCTAATATTACCAGATGCATGCTATAGATAGAGCTCTGTTAGTAGATGCTATTATGATACAGATTAAGACTCTTATATATATACAAGTACTGGTAGTATATAGATAAATGCGATTAGGCTATTCCAGGTTCTGCTAAAAGACACTTGAAGAAATTATAAGCTTGTAGTGGTCTTCAAAAATACTTTTTTTTATATATGTTTAAAAAATTCCAGCATGAAAGAAATATAAATACCAAAATGTGCAATGTTCTGAGGTCGTTTTTTCACTTTGGGTAACATACAAAAATTATTTTTTCGACAAGAATGACAATGCTTACAAAACAACCTCAGTTTCGGGTAATATCCTGGTCATTTTTGTCAAGAAAATTATATGTTAAGCAATATGAAAAAACGACACCCAAGTACGTTGCATTTCTTTTGTTATTTAACTCAAAAGTTTAGTATAAAATTATCCTGTCTACAAATTAGTAACGATTTGTCTTCAATTTAACTTTATTACAAAGCTTAGGTATTTACATAAAGTAGATTTGTATGCCGATTTATGCATGTTCAAAGATACGCATCATCTTATTGTCATCATCATTCTCTTCAGTATTTCCCTATTCCCATACTTGAGCAAGCAAATGCAATCACTGCCGCCAACGACTAATCTTTTACCTTTTTCTTTAGGAGCAGGCAAAAATGCCAACCATGGGACAGAGCACCGCGTTGAAGCAGATGAAACACGGGTTAGATTTTAAACAGAAAAAATATTTACCTTATTTGATATCGAGCAAAAATATTGAAGTATACATGATTTACGTGTACAGGAAAATTTTCTGAAGGATATTGGGAGAGAGAAACAAAGGGTCCCCATCGATTCATCCAGAACCTCCGTTTCATCCTCTTGTTCATCTAACTTCTCTTCAGTTGACTGTCATAAAACAGCTCAACAAGAAACATCTCCAACCTTACCCATAAAACAACGAAGTACTTCCTTCAACTTGAGCCCACAGGCCCTTGATCTCCGAGATGTAGTCAAGGACTCGATGCACAGAAAAGCTCGCGGATTATCAGTGAAAACCACAGCAAATGAGGAAGGAGTGGGGCGGGCCATGAAGCACGTAGATTCCCCTAGGCCTTTGTTGGGGTCCAAATCTGTTCAGCTCAAAGTTAATAGCAGCGAAGGATCCTACAGAGTTCTTGCTAAGCGTCGGGATTCACCAAAAGATGTTCCTCGGTTCTCGTGTGACGGAAGGGAATCGCGAATGAGGTCCACCGTAAAGCTTAAGGAGCTTCCGAGGCTATCATTGGACAGCAGAGCATCTTCCATTAGGAGTTCTGCCTCTGAATCAAGATCAAATTATTTTTCAACTAATCTACAGGGGACAAATGGGAACTCCAGCCAAACCCTAATCCTAAATCAAGAGCCGGGAAGTAATAGACGACCTTCTGGTGTCGTAGCAAGGTTGATGGGTTTGGAAGCTTTCCCAGATTCCATTTCCACTGATGAGGACTCTGATATTATCTCAGTGTCATCAAGAATAGGCGATGGAAGCAAGCAAAATCAAATCTGCGGGTCCCAGAGGGTTCCCCTAACAGACCCTACCACATCCCAATTAAGAAAATCCAATTCAGTCATGAAACCAACCTCGAGTTCAAAATTTCCACTAGAGCCAGCTCCATGGAGGCAGTCAGATGGCAGCCGAGGTACCCAGAAACCGGTAATTAAGTATCAGGAAGCTCCCACAAAGACTCAACACCCCTTGCCTTCCGTTTATGGTGAAATCGAGAAAAGGTTAACAGAGCTCGAGTTCAGAAAATCAGGGAAGGATCTGAGAGCTCTTAAACAGATTCTTGAAGCAATGCAGAAGAGAAGAGAGATGTTAGAGAACAAAAAAGAAGAAAAACTTCCGAATTTCAAGTCTCAAACGAGTAAATACAGCCCCAGTTACAACAGATTTGATCAGGGTTATAAATTAATAACACAGCCGAGCCATCAGAGTAACCACCCATTTTCAACCACCAAGGGAACTAGTCCTCCAAAGAGAGGTGGATCCCCAATCGTGATCATGAAACCAGATAAACAAAATGAGAAACCCAGAGTTCCAGATTCCTCTGTGATCCCAGCTAACGATCCAACTCCAAGAAACAACCATCTCAGAGACCCTCTGAGTGGATCCCATTCTTCCCTGGATAAGAATACAAGAACCAGAACTCTAAGATCATCGCGTTCTTCAAAGGTGCCTCAATGCATGGAAGAAAGCCCCACGAGCTTCAGAAGGATCTACGGAACTACGAGCCCGAGACCGCAACAGAAGAAGCACACAACAGAAAAAGGGTCTTCCCCTACTAGAAAACCAAAATCAAAATCTACCAATTTGCAGCAACACGATGACCTATCGAGCGGGTTCAGTGCTGAAACAAAAAACTCGAGTCACCATGATGATACCGTTTCTGTGCAATCAGATAGCAACATTAGCTGGCTTTCACAAATCGACACAGATGTCACAAGCACATATCGTACCCCTGGGATTGATGGTTCTTACCAGCGAAAGGACCCTAAAGGCAGGGTAAGTGATTTTATCTTTATGTGTTCGTATTACCACTCAAATTAACTGATTAACTAAATGGTTACATCTTTTACTATACAGAATTTTGAAGCAAGAATGTGTGAAGACAGGTCAATTGCTGAATGTGGAACAGCTGGTCTGGAGCAACCGAGTCCTGTCTCTGTTCTTGATGTTATGTTTTATGGAGAAGACTCACCATCTCCTGTGAAGAAGATATCAAATGTTTTTAAAGGTGAATTCTTATGGTTTTAGACATCTGCCTCGCATATACGAAATTCAAATCTGATATTGACCATATGTCGAATTTGGAGTGCGAAACAATGGCTCTCTAATAATGAATCATAATATACACACACACAAATCTTGAGACGGGGAAAGAGAGAGAAAGAGATCTTATATCTAAATTCCAGTATGGAACGCTTTACTAATGGAACTTTGTTTCTTCTCTCCTTTCCAGATGATGAGACTCTAAAATGCAACGAAGCGGACTTTGACGCAGTGGATATCGATCATTTGCTGAACAGCACAAGACCCAAACTCAGCTCCAATTTCAATCATAATAAATTGGAAAACACTAAGCACTTGATTCATAAGCTTAGAATGGAAAACCCCACTTGCGATGAAGCAACAATAGATCACATTGCATCTCTTTGTGAGAACACAACTCCAGACCACAGATACATTGCTGAGATATTGCTAGCATCGGGCTTCCTTAAATATGTAGACCCCACCACACCAACCATTCAGCACCATCCAGGAGGCCATCTTATTAACCCCAACTTATATCACGTCCTGGAAAAAAACAAGAGAAACACCTGGCTGTCAAATGATGAGCACAGTGAGAATATTTTGCAATCAAAATCCTATGAGAAAGTCAGAAGGAAACTCGTTTTTGATACTGTCAATGAGATTCTTGTCCGAAAATTTGCTTCAGCAGGTTCTTCTGAGATATGGATCTTCCCGAATAGGCCCTCACGAAAAAGCTTGAGAGGAGAGAAGCTTCTGAAAGACATTTGGTCAGAAATGGATCATATCCAAGCTAATCCAGACTGCAGCCTAGATGATGAGAATGATGACGGATTGATAAGTATCTTAAGTAGAGATATGACAAATCAATCAGAAGAATGGGCAGGCCATCGTGGTGAGATTCCAGGGCTAGTGTTAGATATAGAGAGACTGATCTTTAAAGACTTGATTAACGAGGTTGTGACTGGTGGGGCCCCAGGAAGGCATTGCAGGCAACTGTTTGCCAAGTAGCACTTCATTCTTAATCGTTTCCTCACATGTCATAATCATCCCGCCACCCCCACCCCCACCCCAAAACCCACGACACAGTTTTCAGTCTAAAACACAGTACTTGCGTGAAGAAATTGCTTTCTAGCATGAAAAAGGACCCGTACTCTTATAGCGTGAAGAAATCGCTCTGATAGCATGAAGAAAAAGGCTGATATTCTGATAGCATGAAAAAGAACCTATGGTAGGATCTAAAACACAAATTTTATTACAGCCAATGTATATTTATATCAAAACCCTCGTGTCAATCCACTTGTAAACTCGCCACAATGTAACAAATCCCAACCCATATTCAGCCATTCCTTTTGGCCTTTTGGGCGTAAATGCTCTGTGTGTGTGTGCATGTGTGTATATATATATATATATATATATATATATATATATATGAATGTATTTCTGATAGCATGAAATTGCCTGCATGGACAGCTTTGGCTAAATCGGTTTCAGACTCCTAAAAGTTCGCAAAGTACAGCAAACAGCCATCACATTCAGAACTTCACATTTTAGCTAGGCAAACATCAATAATATTCTACACTTGATGTTGAAAGGTTCACATCTAGGAGAAAAAAATCACTTTCACACACACATACCACCACTCTTAAAAATATATGGATGAAAGATCATTCTGAGGAACCTTGGTCATTGACAATTACTAGTGCTTGAGGACCATATATAGCAGTTCAGTACTACAGTCGTTGATGTTTGTTATTATCAAAAAACAACTGGATCATAAATGAATTTGTGACTTCAACTAAAAATCTACTATTATGCAAATCAGCCATTCCAGATTTCCCCAACATATGAATTGGTGACGATTTGAAAATGCTATGCTCAACTGAAAGAGATCTAGGGAATTTGGACTGTGTAGAACATCAAGAATGTCGGATGCAGTTTTGTGACCCATTAAAGGGGGACCATGAGATGAAACAATTGGGTTTCTTTAATGAGGTTTTCTTGATGAAGCGATTTGTGGAGGTTCACGGTGGAACCGGATGCTTTGTAAAAGAGAGTGGGGAGAGTTCCTAAGAATACTGGATTCTTAGTGAGAAATGAAGAATGATGATGAGATCAAATTCTAAAAACCAGACGTTTGATGAATGAAATGAAGCTGACTGTACAGTTCCTGAATCTGTAGTGGAGATTACCATAGATAGGAGGCATTAATTTCCAACTCGTGTCTTTCACTAAAGATCTATTGTTTGTTTTCCAGATATCACGAAGCCTTTTCAGGATAGAAAGGTGGAGTCGGTGGACTTCTCGTTTGGTGAATTATATGAAAAGAATCCACAGAGTGAGGAGAAAGAATTGAGGTGGAAGATGGCATATATCGGTTGCTTCTGGGAGATCATTTACCATCCTTGTGTGGAACAGGAGATCATTCATGTAAGAAGCTATTTACTGCACTAAAGCTTCAGCAAGAGTAGCATTTCTGTTTGGAAACTGCAAGTGGCATTCTGTACACAATTAAAATTAAAGAAAAATCTCAAAGTTGGTGTATATGTGCAAGAAAGCACAGGAGGGTGCGAATTTGACGCGCATGTGCGGAAGCACAAAGAAACAACAAGAACTAGGGTTAAGCTTTCACTCTCAACCATAGTCTCTCTCTCTCTGAGTTATAATAATGAATAATAAAGAGAAATCCCAGCCAAGGGGGCATAAGATTTATTATTGATGACTACAGCAATTGCACCTATTAACGCAACTAAAAGAATTATGGAAATGAGTTCAAATGGAAGAAAAAAATCTGATGATCAATGAATCAAGACTAAAACTAGCTCCCACATCACTCTCCACCATTTGACAAGTTGCTATATAGTCCATATACTGAAATATAAGTCAGGATCAACATGGTGGAGGATGGCGTCAATAATCCATATGTGCTCACCTTATGGACGATCAAGCCAATGGACAAGGTAGTGTTTATGGTCCCGAGATGAAGCAACGGTCTGTGATGCAGCGTTATGTAAATGAAGCAGAATTACTACTCAAACACAAAAAATATATTTCAACCCTCACTCAATAATATACATCAAAAACTAAATACAAGACGAGGGCCAATGGCCTTATTTATAGGCCATCTAACAAGAGTCCTATTCTATAAATGACATAAAGATATTCAAGAAATTATCAAAGATAATATCCTCAAACCAATTTATACCCCCAACCAAAACTTCTCCTAATAATTATCAAAATAATTAGCTACTAAAGAATAATGTATTAAACAAAAAGAAACGAAGATAATTCCGAAAATTTAATGGCTTCACCCACACATCATACGTGTACATCACTCACCCCTTCTTCAAAACAGCTTATCCTCAAGCTTTAGATATTCCAACTACCCCTGCCATGTGAATAGATATTATGAATATTCTTTCAGCCTCAATTTCGAACAATTACATTTTTCTTCAATTTTAGGCCCAATATAAAATTCTACGTCATTTAAAAATTTGGAGTCACCCAGACTTTTCAAGCCCAATAAAGTCCATGCCCACTGACAAGTCATGCATACGACGGCCTCAAAAAAATGCGATCCATCTGTTATCGTCTAAAAATGGTTTAGGTAATTTATGCCTTAGTCAGGGATTTGATGGTAATAAACAATAACAAATAGATAATAAATGAGAATGGAGAATGGAAATGAGAGACAATGAGAGAAGACAAGATTTATGTAGTTCGGTCCAAAAATGGTACCTATGTCCACAGGTAAACAGTGAAGAAATTATGAGTTTCTTAGTAGGGGTACAGATTTAGGGTTTGCACGGGAAAGATGACTTTAGTTCCCTATCTGTGTGGGATTCCATGCTATTTATAGTTAGTTAGCTGGGGATATTGGGGGACAGGTGGACTGCGTTTATAGGTCAGGCACCCTTTACACATGATATGACAGATAATGATGAATTAGTTACAACCCAAGCGGAATGGGCAGGTGTGCGTATTCATCATGTGCTTAGGTGTCACCAGCGTGACTAGTGGGCCTTCCTTACGTGTATAGGCGGGTACGGAAACAACAATCACTAGGTCAATAAGGTGGGCCATTTAGTTCAATAAGACAACTGTCAAATTAGCTAGCGGACCACCAGGCCGAACAGAGAGGTACCTGAGCCGAGCACAATTAACAATAAGGCTGACCCTTTTCCTGCCTTAAAGGAGGGTATATGTCTCGTCACCAATGTTTTAAAAGGCGCGAGCCAGAGTTGAGGCGTTTTGTCTTTGTGAGGCGAGGCGTAAGCCTCGAGGCGGATCGAGGCATAAGCCTCAATTTTTTCCAAAAAAAATCACTAAGAATGATAGAAAAATAATAAGTAAATAAGGAACAAAGTATGTATCATATCTATCATGAAAATAAAATGTGTAAAGTCGATCCTACACAATATAAATAATAACACCATCATATCATTATCATAATAATAACACCATAACATATTCCACTGTTACAACAAAAGAAACTCATAATTAAAACCATAATCCTCAAGGACAAGATAGTCATCATCACCATAACCAAAAACAATATATCTAGCAATGTATCATCAAATCATCACTATATAATAAGTAGTAAATCATCGGTATCCAATGGCCGAGAAAATGGATAATATGCTTCATCTCCACCCCCATCCCCATCATCATTGCTTAAAGGATCATCAATGGAATAAAAAAAAAAAAGAACCCAACTTTCACAAACTAAGAAAAACATGAAAAAAATAGAAAGATCAAGAAGAAGTTTTGAATGCTAAAAAGGAAGAAGGAAGAGAAATTACCAGTTGATTGGGGCCGGAAGAAGGAAATTTGATCTTCGGTGGAAGAAAGAAATTTGGTCTCCGGTTAGGGCTTGCAAAAGAGTGAGGTAGGTTTATGCGGTAAGATAGGTTTAGGTCTTACACTAAATAAATTTGGTCTCCTGTTATTTCTTTCACATGACTTATTTTTTAACAGTTCACCCGCTTTGACCATACAATTAGTTGAGGCGTCAACCGCCTCAAGGCGGAATGCACCAAGGCGTAAGCCTCAGCTTTATGAAGCGTAAGCCTCAACCAAATACCCAAAGGCATAAGCCTCAAGCCTTCTTCCTCCCGCCTCGTTTCGAGGCGGAGCCTCACCACGCCTCGAGGCGAGCCTCACCACGCCTTTTAAAACATTGCTCGTCACGAAAGTTCCACGTGACCTATTTTATTTAGAATATAACAAAAGCCCCCAAGACTTCATGCATGAGTGGAATTTTATAGCAGCTTCTCTGGACTGATGAGGGTCTTGAGTGGTTATTACATGGAATGAATGGATGGAGCGTTAATTTTGTTTGATGAAAGAAAATTATGATAGTCTCACGTTCTGGTCGGCCTAGGCCGAGCATATGGGCTTAAGAGTATTTTAGTTTGCAAGGACACTTGTCAAGCAGGGGGGAACCCCATCCAGGTAATGATTACTTACGCGCGTCGGTGCAGGTTCTCTGTACCGTCGGTTGGCTTTTCAACTCTTGCATCATTCAATGAAGTGACTCTTTTCCGTCAAACGTAACTTATTTAAAGGGGTGTGTACTTTCATTTTCACTCATCCTGTTCAAATTCTGCAAGTATGTCTAGAGAGAAAGTGCTCCCAACTTCATCAAGAAAATTTGTTCTCTCGTAGCTTGAGCGTTCCATCATCGCATGTTCTTCCTTGGTGCAATCCTTCATTTTCATTTTCAACTTCATTTTTCAGAGTAGCAGGTACGTGCCCTTTAGCTTTCTTAGGGTTTTCTACCTTTTTCCAAGCAATTATATAATCTCGTCATCTGTATCTGTTATTTTCTAATGTTGATCTCTTTATTTCCTTTCTTTCAGTGAAAAAGCTCCTCGATTGCCTGCTGACGTGGTTGACTTGATTGAGGCATATTGCGTGAAGAAGCCTCCGAAGTTTGAGGAGTTGTTTAATGTGGAAAAATTTATTTCAGTTGAGTATTGCACCTTGCCAGGCGGAGTTTCTCCTATTGAAGTTGAGGTCCCATTGGACGAGTACGTTTTGCGTGAGACCAATTTAGGAGCAACCGATAATTTTGAGGAGGCTGAGGCTGATCTTGAGATAGGTACCGATTTCATTCATCCTCGGCATGTCCTTACCTACTTTTTCTTTGCTTACTAACATTTTTGCTCATCCCACTATATCTTCAGATATCTCCGAGCACCCATCTGAGTCAACGTTTGGAATAGCTCCCCGTCATATCGACCGAAAAGCAATAGAGTTGGCTCGTAAGAAGAGGATGGAGGCAGGGATAAATAGGTTGGAAGTTGAGAGCAAGAAAGCTGAGGACGAGAGGAAAAAGGCCGAGGATGAACATGTTCAGGCCGACCAAAATGCTCAGAAAAAGAATGATGAAGCAGCTGCCAATTTAGCTAAGTCAAAGAGGAAAGCCCCTATGTTTCCTTAGGCCCCAAGAGCCGGCAACAAGCGTCCTTTGGAGCCCCAGTCAGCCAGAGCATTTCAAAAGTGCCACGGACCACTGAAGCCAGGCCTTTTCGCAGAGTGGTGAGAGGTCAAGGGTCTGCCCCCTGTTATGGGGAAGTGGAGGAGTTTAAATTCGATCCTGCCCATAGAATTCCTTCAGATGAGTTGAGAGCCGACCCTGAGTCTCTCTTTCATCATGCTAATAACGCCACTAACCTTGAAATTATCGGGTGTAACACAAAACTTGCTGTATGGAATGTAGTTGGCTTTTGCAAAACAGTATCTCATGAAATGCATAACAAAGTTTCTTAATCATAGTTCAGTTCTGTCGTATGCTTTGATATATTTCACTACTGTTTTTTTATTGTAAGCAGATCTTTTGTTTTGACTTAAGTTTAACCGGTGCTTCATAATTTAGTAGTGCTTATCACTGGTTACCTTAGTCAGTTCTAAAGGTGGTCTTCCTTGCGTTAGAATATGGTAGGCTCTCGGTCTACCATAAAGCAGGGAATCTTTTTACTTTGGTAGGGATACTTCTGGTTAGGGATTTGTCGTATGATGAAATCGTACATGAAGTTCAGTTTTCTGTCCGTGACTCGTTTGTTCAATGAAGTCATACATGATTTTTGTTTGTGACTTGTTTGTTCAACGAAGTCATACAGGATTTTTGTTCGTGACTTGTTTGTTCAATGAAATCATATAGGATTTTTAATTTGTTGACCCTTGTTTGCAATCTCGTATATTGAGATTGTACAGGAGCTGCTTTTTAGCACCAAGTGTTGATATGTGCATGCACATATCTCATGCCCGGAAAAAAATGACAAGAATGATGAAAACTGAAATTTTATTCATGGAAAACTTAAAATACATGATAAGGAGCACGAAAAATTCTTGGCATTACATTATTGATAGTATTTTCTCAAGTGTTCTGCATTCCAGGGATTTTTGAATTGTTTTCCTTCGAGAGTTTCGTTGCGATAAGTTCCTGGCCTCATTACACTTGAAGCGCAGTATGGGCCATGCCAATTGGGTTCCAACTTGTTCCCCTTCTGGATGACCTTTTTCAGATAGCAATGGTACCCAATCCGGATAGCAATTGTACACCAACTCTCCACCCAAGTGAATCAAATTTTTAAACCTCAAACCCTTTGAATCTCATGCTTACAAGTGTTTCCAAGTGTTTTCCATGTACCCAATCCAGTGGGTGAAGGAAACTGCCTAATCGCTCACTTAAACCCTCACCTTAGGAATAAACTCTCTTTTGTCGCTCTCTCCAAAACCTCAAAATAAGGAGCCAAATTTATGGCACAAAACCCTCGAAATGCCCCTTATTTAACCCAGTTACCCGTTCATACAACCGCAAACCCTTTATTTCCACACAAAAACTTACCGACTGCGGCCAAGACTCCACCCGATGAGAATTATGACATGCTGAATATCCTTGTTTGCTACATCACCAAAAATATATCATTGACCTTCCTTATACCAGCTACACCAATTTGTACACCATTCAATCGCTCAGAAGATCAAAATACCCATGAAAATCGCCCAATATACACCTCCCCTTGCAAATATGCCCATTGCACCTTATATTTTCCAGCTGCTTTTATTGTCCATCTTTTGAAGTTGAACACTGGGTCAATGTCTAAATATAGCTGCAACTACTCGAACATATCCATCAAACACCAAAGAGGGATCTCGATCCAACCCTTTCTCTAGCAGGATTTCCTCTCACCATCATCTGTCGGGAAACATACACCTTGTTGATTGTAAATGAGAGCATAAAAAGGCATTCCATACTTGTGTACCATGTTCCCAAATAACCATCGAGATCAAACCAAAAAAAATCAACAAATCACACAAAATCCATATAATATGTGATATATGAACTCCCTTACAATCAATCACCATTGTCCTTGAAATTCATCACTTTTGGAAGATTGTGAGAATATCCCCATAAGTCCTGCATAATACCGCTACCGTCTTGAGGTACTTCTAAAGCCACCATCATCCTTGTTCAAATACCGAATCATGAAACGACTAGTTTTCCTCCACTTATAGCAATGCTCATTATCGATAAAAAAAGGCTTGCTCTGACTAAATCCAAGACATCAATCTTTCGGGTAAATATCAAACTGTATCAATAGATCATGCGGGTGGATATCACACCGTTTTCAATTACACTACAAGCTAACAATCACACCCTCCATCTTTTTTCGGCTTCCATTCTTCCATCAACTCCAACACAAGCCCCATGTTGAACAAAAATGACTTTCACTCTAAATTACCAAGAGTGACATTACCATTAAATCCCTCCGCCTAAACTTGTGGAACAATATCCCCATTTACGATTGAATGAAACCACCCAAGAAATCCAAACATTAGTGGTGTGACACCAAAATCACATTTCGGACTTTCGTCAAACACATTTTGTGCACCAGAAGCTTTGACGCCAATTTGTTGTGTCGTGATACCAATTTATTAGGCAAACAACCAACCATAACCCCAATTATAATCAAGGTATAATGGTCATAATAAACAAGCACAATACAAATGCAAACAAGAGAAACAAACACCAGCACACCATGATTTAAAGTATATATGGAAAAATTACAAATACTATAGAAAATAAACAAGCATAAATCACATACCTTTTACTCTCGTACCCAATATCTACACCTAAGTGAATCAAGGTTCTAAATCTAAAACCCTCTCAATCTCATGTTTAAAAGTGCTTACCAAGTGTTTCTTACGTACACAACCCAGTGTATACCATTCCTAATGTACCTCGGTGAGAAACCCCTCATACAATGCATATTGAGCATACCTACACTCGCCCCTCTTTCACATCACCTCTCACCCAAAACCCTCACCTTAGGAGGCGCTCAAACTCTTAAAATGAGTAGTCAAAATTACCCCAAAACAATTTTTATACGTGGAGAAACTTGTGTCACAAAACCCTAAAATGCCACTCATTTAACTTAATCGCGCACTCGTTCGCTACAGTCACAAACCTTCGTTGTCCACTAAAATTAATTCGCTGCAACCAAGAGGTAAAATATAGCGAAGCTTTCCTTCATTGTCTTTCCCAAAAAGTCAAGTCAAATCTCTGCCTACACATCGCGATCGACGAACCCCACAACGAAGCTAGCCTTAGGATTGAATTTTGAGCCTAAACCAAACATTGGGTCGGCGATAGCAGACAAGGCCACACACACACACGGATATTCAAGCTCTACGAATGTGGCTAGCGGAGTGGCCTAAATGCAAGAAGAATCGAGGAGGATCACGAGCATGAGTTCGAGGACCAAACTATTTAGCATAAGGCCCTTATCACCCGCATTTGTTCACTCCATGATAGATGGGGAACCGCTTTGAGTTCGTGGAAGAACTCTTTCTTAGGAGGGGAATGTGATGTAATTAATAGGGACACACTTGTAATTACCTTTCTAAATTGTCATAATCCTTTAGTGGTAGTTATTATTCTAATATTTGTGGAAAAATTAGATTCTTTTATTATGATAGCTCATTTCGTTCTCATAATATAATCACCTATGACATCATAAAAGCTTTAAGCATTCCCCAATTAGTTAGAATAATTGGGAATACTCCACACTCGTATCACTATAAATTGTGACCTACCTATTGAGGAAAGATCATTAAATATAATATATGTGTACGGGAATGTGAGCCCACGTGAAATCAAGCCAAGGGAAAAAATTACTTTTAATTATAAATTTACTTTTATTTTATTATTGTAGTAAGAGAATATTTTTATGGGGTGAACCTGGGGCAACGATTAGGTTGCCCCATTGTGACCTGGAGGTCACAAGTTCAAGTCGCGAAAACAGCCTCTCTGCATATGCAGGGGTAAGGCTGCGTACATTTAGCCCCCCAGTACACCGTAGTGGCGGGAGCCTCGTGCACTGGGTTTGCCCTTTTAGTAAGAGAATATTTTTATAAAGAATATTATACTAATTAACTATGGTTATTATAGTAGTTAGCGAAGGAATTTTAAGGATATTTTAGTACTCTTTATCACTGTTCTAAAAAACCCGCCTAAGCACCCCTAGGCTTGAGGCTTGGGAGAAACGCCTCGCCTTAAGCTTTTTACGCCTTATTCTTAGTAAAACCCTTAAGGCGCACTTTTTTCTAAAAACAACAATGCTTTAGTGAAACGATATCGTCTTTTAAAGAATTTTTTTACAAACCGGACCATTATCTCATCCAAAATAATCAAATAGTATTTTAATTTGCAAATATTCAAACATATTTTTATGATATGTACAATTTTAGTATTTTAATAACCTTGTTATGGTTAAAAAATATTAAAATATATTAAGAAGGCCTAAACGCCTTTTTACACCTAGGCTTGACCTCCACGCCTCGATCACACCCCGCGTTTTTTAGAACCTTGCTCTTTATAAATAAGAACATTCTAGACCATGTTGTGTCATGGGGGGGAACCTTTAATGATGTCACCCATGACATCACATGAATGCTAGAATATTCTATATATGGTTAGTCTAGCTATCTTTAAAACCTTCCCCACCCCAATGGGGAATTTATACAAATAACATGATTTTAGAGAAAAACGAATGCAAGTTTACATAAATCTTCTTTTAATTAATTGTAGTATTTACGCTTCTGTGTCACTAAAGAATTTATTCTTGGTTTGCTACTTTTCTTTTGGTGTCATAGATGGGTATACATTGATAGTACTCTCTCTCATACACACACCATTTGATACGAAACATCGATATTTCTATAATATAATATAAGTTAAGATGCAATACGGTCCTTGAATTTTCCAAGTCTACAAGAAAAGTGATTCATTAACAATTGGGCATCCCAATAATCACTCTTGGGTTGGTGCAGTCAACAAAACACACTTTGGTGAAACAATCACAACTCCTACAGAGGTCCAAATAACGAACCATTTTTTAGGTTGGATTCCTAGCTTCCGTATCTTTCTTTTGGTATATGGCTCATTCCCTAATTCGCAGTACACAGAAAATGGCATGCTCGTGATCATAGGCCATATTTCGAGAGTACATTTTTGTTTTATACAAGTTCTTTGAACCTAGTCCTTTTTGGATTTTGGTTTTATTCATTATTTTATTATTTCTAGGTCCATTATCAATTAGCATACATGTTCTTATGGATGGAGGGATGTTCCAAGCCCTTTATAAAAATCTTAAGAATTTATGAAGCAAAAACAATAATGTGATTATTAAGAAACTTCTACAAGTGTTCTCTTAACTTCTTGGTGGATGACATTTGGTGTGAGTGTTGCTCATTCTCTTTGGTGGATTCCAAGTGAGTTGATTGTGTTATCTTATGAGTGTTCACTTCTGCTATCTTTTTCCCTTCCATTAAAATCCGGTGTCAACTTAGTATCAGAGCATTGGTTGATATGGCCAACCGTAAATGTCGTGGCCCTAATATTGAAGCACCATTACGAGAATGAGCCCTTCAGGACATTGAAATGTGATCTATGATCTAGGGAGACAATTGCAGTAACTCAAGTAACGTTTACAATGCTACGAACCTACAGAACATGACGAATCACGTCATGGTTCGGGGAATGAACAATTGAATGATGAAGAGGAGATTAACCCCTTTCACCATGCTCATGATGAAGAGGTTCCACTACACCAAGTATGAAGGAACTAATATTTTCAAAGAAATTTCAATATCAAACTTGAAATTCTAGAATTTGACGGAAGAATCCAAAGGGATGAGTTAATTGAGTGGATAAATACCGTTGAATTTTTTTTATTATAATGATATTAAAGAAGATTGTAAGGTGAAACTTATTGCAATTAGATTGAAGAAACATGCTCCAATTTCGTGGGAAAATTCTAAGAGGCAATGTGTTCAGGAAAAGGTAGAATTGTCAAGTGAGAGAAGATGGAGAAATACTTAAGGAAAGTTCTTGTCGGATCACTACCTACAAGATTATTTCGTAATGTTTCACTATTTCAAGAAAAGCGAGTTGTCTGTGGAAGAGTATAGTGCTGAATTGGATGATCTCACGATGCGTTGTGACTTATCAGAGTCAAAAGAACAAGCTATTGCTCGCTACCTTGGTAGGCCTGAGATTCGTAGCATTATCCAATTACACCCTTATTGGACATATAATGATGTTTTCAAGCTAGCCATAAAGGTGGAGAGACAAAACTCAAGGACAAGTGTGGTTCTCGTACATGGAATCATGGAAGTACTCTTAACAGGGGGGATGTTTCAACAGTCATCACCCACAACAATGGCTACTACCCTAAAGTTCCCTCCTAGGAAAAATGGAAAGACGGACTCAAGTTCATGCAACTCCAATTCTTGCCAATGTTTCAAGGCCATTGATTTGAACATATTGCTTTTGAGTGTCCTAATCGGAAGTTGAAGAAGAAATCAAAGAAGAAGAGGAGAATGAGACTCTAATGAGGAATCTAAAAATGATGATGAAGTAACTAATGGTGACCATGGAGAATCTCTTGTTGTTCGTCGAAGCTTAAATGCAGCCCATGGAGGAGAACAATTAGCTCCGCAACAATATCTTTCACACTCACACTTCTCATGGCAAGGTGTGCGACGTTATCATTGAGGGTGGAAGTTGTGAGAATATAGTGGCTACAAAGATGGTGGAAAAGTTGCAGCTGAAGACAGAAGTACACCCCCACCCTTATAAGCTTCCATGGTTGGGCAAAGGAAATGAGGTAAAGGTAAATAAACGATGCCTAGTTCAAATTTCCATTGGTAAAGGCTACAAAGACGAAATCTGGTGTGATGTTGTTCCTATGGATGCTTGTCACTTACTCTTTGGGAAACCAAGGCAATATGATAGGAAGGTTGCATATGATGGTCTCGGGAACACATACAAATTTTGTAAAGATGGGTTTAAAGTCGTATCAGGCCCTTTGAAACCTAAGAGTACTCTTGATTTTTCTAAGTATAGTGAAAATCATTTACTCTCAAAGGTTGAATTCAATGAGGCTTTGAAAGGGATTGAAGAAGCATTCGCTCTTGTTGTAATGGAGATAAATGAAGAGATTCCAGAAATTCCGTCCATGGTGGAACCTCTTTTATATGAGTTTCAAGATGTTGTCTCAGAAAAATGTCACCTGGCATTCCTCTAATGAGGGACATTTAGCATTGTATTTATTTTGCGCTCGGTTCCATACTTCCAAACAAGTCAGCTTACCGCACGAACGGAAGAGATGTCGAGAACTTGTCAGCTATGAAGCACCGACACTCTCCCGGAAGCCACGAGTCAGCTTTGACACGAGTCCGACACGCGACACGCTCCGACACGTTGGGACATATTTGGACACGTTGCCGAAATGCTGGGACACGTAAAATGACACATTTTTTTATTTTTTTCATTTTTTTCATTTTTTTTTTTTAAAAAATTTCTTATGTGATGGTAATTCTACCTTATTTATGATTTTTAATGTTAAAGTGTGTTTGAATTTTGTTTTGTATGGTCCATTTTCATAATTTCATGTTTAGAATCCTCTAATAATGTATTTTATGAAGAAAAACATCTGTTTTATTTCATTAATATATATAATTAACTATATATTATATATTTTAACATATATTATATATTATACCTATCCTAGCGTGTCGTATCCTAGTTTTTGGAAAAATCACGTATCGCGTGTCGCGTGTTGTGTCAAAACACGTATTACGTGTCGAGTCTGTGCTTCATAGCTTGTCAGTGTCGGAGGCAAGAATCCACCAATGGAAATCTTTGGTAGTGACGAGCCCATGGGATTTTATATTGGCTCCAATACTATCAAACTTTCTGCCGATGATGACATCGATGTTAATTAATGGAGCTCTCCGCCCATTTTCCATGACTACCCTGAAGAAGACGAGGGCATGAGGTTTGCCCGTTCGGCGTGCAAAACTTGGTGTCAATAGTACTGAATCAATCATCATTGTAAGCAGGGCAGAAGCGATGAAATTGAGAGTGAGCAGAAGGATCTCGAAGCGTCCATCATCGTCGCAGGCCAAGCTCAAGATGGTGAGATCCAGGCGACAGCCATCAGATAGAGAGAGCGATCTGGCAAAGCCTAACGGCTGCTATGCAGCCCAGGGAGTAGTTTGGTCAGTCCCCATGAAGACTGGGCTGGTTGTGTTGAATTTATAAGGGAGGTGAGCAGTGTTCACATTTAGAAGGGGCTGATAACAAATGTAGCCATACAATTAAAGATATTGGAGCCGCCCAATTAGGCCTTCCCTAATTTAAGCCCACTCCCTAAGGAGGCATCATCGGGTTTGTGCTTTAATAGCCCGAAAATTGATTACATTGGTATGGACAATTTTGGAGTTGTTCCCCATGCACAATAGTAAACATCTATTAGGATTTGTATTAGGTAATTGGCTATTATGATATTACGTAGTTATTTATTAGTTTCCCATTGTCCTGTTTCCTCAATTTTGGTTTCCTTGTTTATCAAGGATTAGGGTTAGTTTAGCCTATATAAAGACCTTGGCAAACCATTGCAAGCACTACTACTTTTTATTGAATTATTGATTTATTAAGATTTTATTTGAAGGAACTCATTTAATTATTGTGCGAGTGTAAGTGTGATTGTATGTGTGTGTATTTGTGAGTCTTCTGTTGCGTTAGTCCCTTCTCGAGGCTTGAGGTCCACATCAGATGGAAGGGTATGAGTAGTGACTATAGTGAAGAGATTACTGGATAGTGAGGTGGGAAGAGACAAATGACCAGATTGACTACTAAAGGGATTCAGTGGAAGGGAGAAAGCAAAGAGAAATGGGAAAATACACAAGGGTAAAAGGCTGGTTCAAGCGGATAGATAAAGATTCATTTTCTTTGGGGGAGTTTGCCAACTTTTTGACTGTTTCTTTTGAGGAGAGTTCAGAAGTCGATCTCTATAACAAAATAGATTTTTCCTGGAGTAATGACTCGATATCTGGCCTCCAACAAATTGACTTGAGAGTTAAAAGAGACTCGAATGCTCAGTTAATTAAGACTAAGAATTCTTTTGTTTAGAGCCTAGGATAGATTTTTAGCCTTGTTTTAGGTTGTTGGGTTGTTAGGATGTTTCTCGGACATCTTTTTTGGGGCCCTCCAGCGTTAATTGTATACTTAACAAAAAAAATATCTCAAAACACTTCTTAGGGAGTAAAGAAAATGTAAATATTCACTAAACCTAAATCGCATCGTATCTCTTCAGTTTTACCCGGAGAAGTTCTCCTCCACGCCCTCTCTTTTCAACTGTTCTTCTTCTTCACCCTAATTCACATTGCAACACTTGATTACCCCGCTCCTTCATTCGCTTTAGATTTGAAATTAATCACAAAGGTGGGAATGGGAACAAATACAAGTCAATTCCCAAAATTACCAAACTATTCGACCAACTTGGGCCCGGACTACCTCTGTCCCAAATTAATAGCCGCTATTTAAAAATGATGCACTCATTCAATAGCCTCTCAATTACGTCCAAAAAATAGAAAGTGGACGATTACTTGGGACGTTCCAAAAATTTTAACATGACTATTAATTCAGGGTCCTTCTACACTGACACACAAAATTGGACACATTTTTTAGATTCGCATTTACATTGGCTCGTGTTTGGACTCCACATGAGTCCCACTGGCGTGGACCCCAAACACGAGTCAATGCAAATGCGACACATCAGTGTGTCTAAAAAATGTATCCAAGTTTATGTGTCAGCCTAATATTATCCATTAATATATATATATATATATATAAAGAGAGAGAGAGAGAGAGGGAGAGGCAGGCTCCTGTGCACACTAAGTTTACACAGTGTTGGCGCACACCAATTTTTTTAAAGCATTAAAAAAAATATTTTTGAGTTGATTTTTTTTATGTGATATTTTAACATTTCAACGAACCCATGTAAAACAAATCAGCTCAAAAAAACTTTTTTTGCTATTTTTAAAAAATCGGTCAAACTTTTGCAGCTTTTAAAGTGCAGCAGCGAAAGTTTGACCGATTTTTTAAAAATAGCAAAAAAAGTTATTTTGAGCTGTTTTTTTTTTTTACATGGGCCGTTGAAATGTTTAAATATCACAAAAAAAAATCTAACTCAATAATATTTTTTTTACTATTTTAAAAAAATGATGTGCAAACTTAGTGTGCACATGAGCCTGACTCTCTCTCTCTCTCTCTCTCTCTGTATATATATATATATATATATGGGTCCTTCTACACCGACACATAAAAGTAGACCCATTTTGTAGACACACTGACGTGTCGCATTCGTATTGGCTCGTGTCTGGGCTCCACACGGGTCCCTCTGGGAGACACGAGTCAATACAAATGTGACACGTCAGTGTGTCTACTTTTATGTGTCCGTGTCACCCTAGAATTATATATATATATATAATGTTTCTGTGCGGACTAGTCCGCATTTTAAGAATGCGGACCGGACATGTGTCACCTGGCGGTGAGCCCAGAAAAGAGAGAGAGTGTGCCTATAATGGGCTCACCGCCAGGTGACACATGTCCGGTCCGCATTCTTAAAATGCGGACTAGTCTGCACAAGAGCATGACTGTATAAATATATATATATATATATATATATGCAATACTTAAAATAAGTTTTCTATGATACTAGTAATCTAAATATGAAGTTGGTGAACTCGGTACTATCTTTAATAAGGGCATAGTAAGCAATTACTAGTAATCCGAGAATACTCACCATCAATAATACAATTCTGATATCAAATTAAACCATGAGGAATAATGCATTCTAGAAACGTACAAAACCTTTTTTTCATTCTTAATCAAGTATAAACATGAATAGATAATTTCATTGATAACTGATGCAATGTTATGTAGAGATTCATTATAATTCTGAGGCACCAAATGTGAATTATATATATCAATGTATTAGCATCACAAAACAAGAAAGGAATATATAAAGAAGAAATATCATATACCTGAAAAGGTTGTTAAAAGTGAGAAATCACCCTCAAGCGGTTGCTATTTGAACCTCCAATCTTCAAACCCTCAAATATTTTGATCAGGTTTAATTTTGGAATAATGATAAGAGTACAAAAATCTCCTCCAAAATCTCCCCAAAATTTAATGTGATTTCACTTACTCTTTCACCTCCCTATTAAATATTGTTATGTGTTATAGAGTCCCGTTAGGGCACCATATTAATTACTTTTGGGGGGAGTTTTGGGAGAGCTATTTGGGACTCATAGCACTACTCTTAATTTTGACCATGATAAATAGGGGAGGCAATTTTAGACACAACACGATAACACGGCACGACACAACACGAAATTAACACAGCTTGTCGTGTTTGTGTTCATATTTTTTAACACGAAGTCGTGTCGTGTTCATCTCAAAATTATGAGCCGTGTTACCGTATCTTGTCGTGTTGATCGTATTTTTATTCGGGGTATCGTGTCTATTTATGTTTAATTTAGTGTAAAATTTAAGAAATTGTGTTATTCGTGTGATGTTTTATTTAGGTCGTGTTCGTGTCAACTAAAAAAACACGAATTGATAGCCCTAATATTTGAAAATTCTTACAATTTTAGCCTTCAATCACATCTCGTTAGGAGACTTAATTCTCATTAGGAGACTTAACTAACGAGACGTGATTTAACACTAAAATTGCACGAATTTTAAAATATTAAGATTAATATCATAACTTTTGAAATATTGGATTTAAAATTAAAAATAAAGTTGTTCATAAAATTTGTTAAATATCACAAATGTGATAGTGTTATGTTACAAAATGAGAGTGGTCATATTATAAAATATAACTATTATCACACATTGTTATATAATATCACATGAAAAACTCTGGACACACTCATTGTGGTGAATATTGTAAAAGTGTTGGACCACTCATAAATTGTCCCCTAACAAATTCTTTATCACGCATATTCAACACTCCTTATCACTTCAGTTAGAACTAATATCTTTTTTGCAAAATATAGTATTTATTATCAGTTGGTAGAGATATCACGACGAGCTACTATTATCTTTCAGAGGGGAATTATTAATTCAAAGAAAAATTGAATCTTGAATATAGAACAACACTTCGTTGTAAAAAGATTCCAATAGATTATGAAGTGTTATATGTGAAATGCGAAATAAAATTACTAGAGTGTGTATTGGAGTTTTGCAGGGTTTGTCGATTTATTGTTGAGGTCAGCTTGGTAACTACTTAGAGAATCACTAATTTTAAGCTCATATTGTTTATGAACGAGTTGAAAGTCTAATCAATCACCTGAGTAAATCGAATATTGATGGTTTAATTATGTGAATGGTACAAAGAGAAAAAGAACTCCGTTGAGATCGAGAGAAACAGGGAATTGGTTATCAAGACTAGGCACCATTAAGCATCTCGAGAGGTGCAACAGTGCCACATCAAATGTGAGTGTTGGAAGTTCTACATAGAGGTCTATGTATAACTTTTTTTCATCGTTTAAGGTTTCTTATTTCATTTGTCAAAGTTGAGATGTGACTTGTTGACTTTTACACTGTACGTAAGGAAAATGATTTTGTTAATTATTTTGAGTATCAAAATAGTAAGTATAAGAGCTTGGATGAGTATTGATATATTATTAATTGTATGACATAACCTTGTTCTTAATATTTTAAAATTTGTAATATGATCCCTTAAAACACGTATTATCATGACCCTATTACATAAAATGTAGACACCCCATCTTAGGATCCTTCCCCCCTAAGCACCTCCTCGGGTCCTTAGCACTCTCTCATTCATCATAAATCCTAGGATATACTCCGAGTACCGATATAGAGCCCACCGGGCGCTCCCGAGTCCCATTTGACTTCAGCCAACTCTCTCGCTTGAGCGGAAGCTCAATGAATCTTCGAAGGGCTATAAATCTCCTTTCCAACGGTCCATCCCGCCCACTAATCAGACTTACAGTTCGGAACGAACAACCTATTTTACTCTGAATACTGATCTGGAGGCCACCGGCCGCTCCCGAACCCCGTTTGACTCTTGAGCGAAGCTCAATAAATCTTGGGGACTTTGAATCCCATTTCCAAAGGTCCGCCCCGTGCACTAATCGGTCTTGTGGTACAAATGAACGATCCGTTTTACCCAAAAAAACTTATATGAAGGCCACCGGGCGCTCCCGGGCCTCGTTTGGATCCGGTCCACTTGTCAGCTTGAACGAACTGGAATGAAATCTAGAAGGGCACTGAATACCCTTTCTAATGATTCGTCCCATGTATGAATTAGGCTTATGGTACGGATGAACAACTCGTTTTACTCCGAAGGGTTACCGAGCGTTCTAGGGCTTTTTTTGACCTTGGTCAACTCTCTGAACCGAACGAAGCTGAATGAAATATCGAAGGGCACTTAATACCCTTTCTAACGGTCCATCCGGTGCGTGAATCGGTCGTACGGTATCCTTCGAGAATTTCTTATCCAGAGGGCGCTTTCGAGCCCCGTTTAACCTCGCTCAATGGATTCTTGAAGGGCTATGAATACCCTTTCCAATGGTCCCCCCCCCCCCCCCCCGTGCATGATTCTGACTTACGAATTGCGCTTTACAACCATGTTTCAAAAAAATTATCCTAGATTTCCGAATGGCATCCTTAGGACCCTGCCTATCGGTAGTGTGCCTGAGGTGCTATGTCGATAGGCAGGTCCAAGCACCTGCCAATCTACAGTTCCCTTGGACCTATAAATAGAGGCCATGACCTCAAATTGAAAGGCACCCCCTGAACATCCATCTCAACAATTCAGAGAACATTCTTTCGAATTTCGATTTGTTCCCATCCTAAAAAGACCATTTTCCGCATTCCATTCCATCACTTTCTTACTTCTTTTAGTAAATTCCCCCCATCTCTTCATACCACTTTCACCCCATTGCAAGATCAGCATTTCTACACTCAATATCAACATCAAGCATTCATAAGGAGGTCCAATTATCCATCATTTTCTCTAATTCTCTTATTTTAGTATAAGTTGCTTTATATTTACTTTAGCACTTTATTTCATTACATCACATACATTAATCTCAAACTTTTATTAGTAGTATTTCCAGAGACTCTATTTTCATTAAAAAAAATCCATACAAGAAAAATAGGGTTTATCCATAAATTTCTAAAAAAATGATTCTTATCTCACACTCTCTCTTAAAAGCACATATTCTCCACACACACACACACACATAAGAGAAATCCTTTGTTTGGATTTATGGATTAAATCCCACCCGATGTTATCTTCGAACTACGTGAACTTTGATGCCCATGGGCTACGCTGGCGTCTTAGTTTAATCCTGAGATTCAAGTCCTCCTTTATGCATATTTATATGTTTCCCTCTTGTCACACACACACACACACACACACACATACATATATATATATATATATATAAGTTCATATTCTTACATGCTTGTGTCTTGTCTGATATATACATTTGTTCTTCCATAACGACTTGTGATTCGGCAAACACTCATATTATATTTTGAATTATTATTTTCGGGAACACTCATAAGGATGAATTTACTCCGTCCTTTAAAGGTCCCTATATAGAACACTCTTAAGGTCTTTATAATGTTTAGCTATATAGACTTTCACCTAGTTGGACTGAAATTTTGACAAGATATTGTGTGTACTTATATTGTGTCTAGAATACCAATGCCTATGCTCTACTCACTCTACAATATCTCTTAGAGTTCAGTTCAAATTAATTCATAAAAGGGAAGGTAATCTCTCACACTTTGCACAACTATGGCTCATAGGAATATTTCTAAGTCACATAGGACACTACACTTTGCATTTCATATCATCATTTCTTATTATTTGTGTTTGTATGTTTAAAGAGGATTTGTAAACATTTTAAACATTTAAATCAAATTAATTCTTAAATTTAAATTAGTTGTCTCAATTAATTTAAATTACAAAGAATAGGGATAAATTCTTAAGAAAAATATATTTGTGTGTAAAAACATTGGAAATATTTTTCTGGATTTTTCTCATATTTTTTTAGAATATTTCTGATTTAATTTTGCTTTTAAAATGATTTAAAAATTGTTTAAAATTATAAATTAAACATTTGTTTTAATTTTGGTTTTATTTTAATCTTTTATGCGTTGTTTTTATACTTGTTATATTCGCTGTTAATACACATGTTTTGCACGTTTGATGCAGTAGAGATGCTACACATCAACTTTTTAACGGACAAATTTGTGTTTATTTGAGAACCGTTAGATTGTATTGTTATCTACGGCTGAGTGTATTTTGTTTGCAATTCGTGTTCTATTTTTTCCTCCGATCAACACACACCTTACCATCAATAAATTGGACCTCAAGGCTCCCATTTGAGCTCATTGAGAGAATTAGAGAACTTATCGAAACTTTGTCAAGATTAAATATAGATAGATAGATAGATAGATAGATAGATAGATAGATAGATAGATAGATAGATAGATAGATAGATAGATAGATAGATAGATAGATAGATAGATAGATAGATAGATAGATTGATATAGAGAGAGAGAGCACACTTCACACACAACTGTTCTTCACTTGATTTGATTTTATTATAGATCAAGTTTAAACACAGAACACTAATATCATTTTGGATTTCTATTTTGTGTGTTTGGTTGCTTGAAAACGTTTAAATCTTTCAAATCTTTTCAAAAACTCCCCTATTAGGGTTTGTATTATCTATTACGAACTATTTTGAAAAATAACCTTAATATTTCAATTATGATTTACAGAGTTTTATTCTGTTAAAAAGTGAAATCTCTTCTCTATTTGTTTAGATTTGTTTTAAGATCATTATTGGTGTGTTAGTTGTTGCATATTTGGTATATACTTCTGTTGTATCTCATAAGGCCAAGTATACCAAGAAAACTCTTTAAGAGTTAAGGGTATTCGACTTCAAAACGAGAATCACATCACACGACTCATTCTCATATCTTGTATTTGTGATTGTTCCATCAAGATTTGTGTTAAAACATGTTTGCATGTTTGATTTTTGTGTCTAGTTACACAATACACACACAGACGTACACTATTCTCATATAGATCTCTTTTGATTTGTTAAATCTGCCTTAGATATGATTGTGTGAACGTTTGAACATTATTTCATACACACTCACGTCTGTTTACGTCTGTTTGAGTATTTTCGTTCATCTAATTGTCTCTAAGTTCAAGAACCTGTTAAAACTCTAAGATTTTATAAGAAAAATAAAACCACTATTTAAAATCTATTTTAAACATAAATAAAAAGGTTTAGACATTTGAATATACTTTATTAAAATGGACTTATTTTAATCAAGAACTGATAGATGTCCATATAGTAGGACTTGGACTGATTTTGAATCAATAACTTATTATATACCCAGATTTGTCTTGAACTTAAGCTGAGAACTGATTTGAACAAGGACAATTTTCTTATATTGGTGAAGAACGGTTGAGACTTATAATATCTTTTAAAAAGATATAATAGGTTATTAGATCAAAGTCGTTTTTAATCTAAAACTATTTCTGAAAATAGTTTGCTAAAATCTATGTTTTGACTTTGTGCTTACATTGTTATAATATTTGTAGTAAAAAACTGTCTAGTGTATATTCTGTAACGTTTGATCTTGATTGTGTATGTTTTCTATGCTTACTTGTTTTGCATAATCTTAAAGTGTTGTTTCAGTAACTGTGATTCATATTGTTGCATATCACGCATTTAGGTATGTTCACTCACATAACACCGTATACATTTAGATACTGAAATACTTGTGTAAATATCTTGCCAAGTCTGATTGTTCAAAAGATTTGAAAAAGATTTTCTGAAACAGTTTACGTCAAGACAATTTGACTTAAAAAGAAAGAACATAAGACTTGTCAAAGATATCTAGGAAAAAAATTATTGTCTGTATCATTTAAGTATGTGTGAGTCATAGTAACTCATAACGCTTACACTTCACTAGAATAAGTCACTTAGGCACTGAGTTGATCTTGCGCTTAAGGAAGCTAGAGGGAAAAGCAAAGACTTGAATAAAGACAACTGTCAAGAACAAAGTGAAGGTGAGTTCAGAAGAGCAACCAACACAGAGTGGCTTGGTATTAGGTAATAGCTTTCTAACTAGTTTATTTTATGTCTTGTTGATTTGTTTAGTGGAAGTAGTGAAGATTGATCCTTAGAAGGACCCTTGGTTTTTCCCAAGGGAAGGATTTTTGCCACGTAAAATAAATACATGTGTGTTGTACATTTCTGTCTAATAACCTCACACCAAAAAGTGGGTTAAAGAACTAGAAACCTGCCTACTTAAATTGAAAGTGTTATTAGCTGTTTAATAACCTTGTTTAATCAAAATAATAAAATTGGACTTTAATTAACTAGTCAAACCTAATCTAGTTTGTCACCTAATTAATAATTTAAGTAAAAAGTTTAAATTGGTCCTGCTTGATTCTATACGAACTCGTAGGAATCTTTAGTTTACTTAACTCTAGTTACTTCCGCGTAGTGTTTTAAAAGTGCACAATTCACTGCCCATCCTTTTTCATGACGCGAGTTGAATGATTCCATTATTCATCTATATTATACACATAACCACACACTTCACGGAATCTAACAAGAGAAGATTAACACATGTCCATGAGAGATCGAAAGGGCGGTATGGGTGCCTAGCACCTTTCCATTTCGTAACTTAGACCTCAGACCTTTGAACTACTTGGTTTCGTAAGTATCAGTATTGCCTTTGATACCGTTCTCTCGATACAACGACATTTCTTTTGCCGGTTTTGTGTAAAATAGACTGGCGACTCTATCTCTACACATTATTCCACATTGACGACGGTCGAGCGCCCCGAGAAAGGGCGCAATCCCGCATGCGGCCCGAAGGGAACCCCGAAAAAGAATAAGGGGGAAGTCCCGGGATGGCCACATAAACCATATTAATTATCAATCACTCTTTAATTAATTTTAAAATTTAGTTGGTGGTTTTTACCAATGACTTTTATGTACAGAATTATCCTAAATCTACATCTCTTAAAATTCCAACACAATCAATGGAATCCAATTTCATGAAAATAATTTTAATATCAAAATCATATGTGTGATTTCAGTATATTGAATGTCGTAGGGTATATCAAACCCACAATAAAAGCAATATTATAATTTGGCCCCTTAAATATGAATGCATTATAGAAAGAATATAATACGTATGTGGTTCAACAGATCATTCTTCCTATATTCACGAGGAAGGGTGGGAGAATTGTTTATTTCTTGGAAGAACAGAAGAACATTGGAGTGCTAAGGTTCCTAGTTGAGAGTCCGACTCATTGTGACAAAGATACAAGTCAATACCCTCAAATTGGGTGAGGTCGCCCTTATTTATAAGTACAAGGTTCCTACCTTTCTAAGTCTCTTTGTGTTAACCTTATCTATAAGTTGTAGAGTTCTACTAGTATTAGTTGCCTGCATCGTATATATGATATTTCCATATTCTTACTTAGCTCCTCCTGATTATTCGGTCGATCACACCTGTTGATCTCTGAGAGCTATATGTCATATTCCCTTTAATTGTGTGAGAAAGAGGTGTGATATCGATTTGAATCTGTAAATTCCAATTAAACCCTTTGTGGCCATCCCCGATCCTCGTCCGTGCACGGGCGGGCGCGTGGAGGAAAGGATCCTTCGGGTCCCGCGCGTCCCTCTCGGGAGCGCTTCGACCGGCATCGTTTGTGGTGTAAAAAATGTAGAGAGATTCAGAGTCGCCAGCCTATTTTACTCAAAACAGACAAAAGAAAAAGGGTAAGCCACCCTGAAGAGTGGCATCCAAAGACATACTGGTGCATACGAAACCAAGATGATTCGAGAAGGGTTCGTAGGCTTAGTTACGAAATGGGAAGGTGTTAGGCACCCATTCCGCCCTTTCGGTCTCTCACAGATATTTGTTATTTTCCTTTATATTTCTCCCCCGTGAGATGTGTGCATGTGTATATATATAGAATGGAGGTGTAAATCCTCGACTTGTATCATGGAAAAGATAAAGCGAGTCATCTGTAGGAAGTTATAAGAATAATATTAGAAAAATAAGATTTACGTGATTACCCCTACGTTGATCGTTATGAGGGAACGATAACGCATATGGAGCAATGCATCGCTAAGAGCAAATATATATATATATATATATATATATATATATATATATATATATATATATATATATATAGTATGAGAAAATTGAATTTAGAAAATAAGAGAAAAGCTGAGGAAAGGACTCGAGTCTCGGGTTTTACCCCGAAACGCCTACGTAGTCTATACAGGCATCAAAGTCCACGTAGTTCGCATACAAAAGGAGGGGTGGAGCTTATCCCATAAATCCAAATGAGGGATCTCTTATTTTTGTGTGTGTGTGTAGAAAAAAGTGTTTTAGTTGTGAGAAAAGTGTGAAAAAGTATGAGAATCCTTTATTTGGAATTTATGAGCAAACCCTCTTTTTCTTGTTTTTTTGGGTTTTTATTTATATGAAAATAAGAGATGTGAATTAGTACTAAATAAAAAAGTATATTAGGATGTGCGAGATGAGATAATAAAAGTGCTAAGTAATAAAACAAGTTATTGGGAATTCAAGAGAATTTAAGAGAGAGTTTGAGAAAGTTAGACCTTCTTGAAGATCTCGAGTTTGATCTTGAATGTTAGAGAGCAACCCTTGCCCTTGGATGATGATAGAGAGTGGTTAATTCACCAAGTTTGATGAAAAGGATGATGAAAAGTGGAAGTAAAAAAGGGATTTGGAAGTTGAAATCACGCTGCCTTCGAGAGAGGTTTCTGGGATTCGTTCAGGGAGATTTTTATCAAATCTGGGCTCCCCTTGCAAATGAGGTGAAGGCCTCTTTTTATAGGCCTAGGTGAGTGCCGATCGGCATAGACCTCTTCCTGCCTATCGGTAGGCAGTGTGACACCCCGACTAATTAAATACCGGGTAGCTACTCCTTTATTAAATCAATTCAAAATGCCAAGTTGGTTCAGTTAATAGCATCATTGTCGAAAACATTTTAATGATTACTAAGCACCTAGTATTTAAAAAGTAAGTTGTCAAATTTTAAATTAAATCTGATTAACATGCGATAAATGAAATGTAAAAGAATAACGTCACCATACACCATAAAGTCTCAATAAAGTAACTTAACAAATAATAATAAGTCCAGAGGAAAACTCCTCACAACAATCCCACAAACTGAAATAAATAAAGCAGTGTGAATCCTGAATTAATTACAATCCACAATCTGAATAGCTGAAAATAAAATGTCTCTAAAAGAAATGGGCGACATGCCCTACAAATGGTGGAACTGAATATGGATTCAAGACTAGAAGAGGCGTCTACTGTCAAGGCCCTGTAACTTCCACAACAGCTATAGCTTGTCACCAGAATGGAAATCCTATGCATGGCGTCCTTGTGGCTGGGCACCTAAAAGGTTTTTACAAAAATAGATTTGAAAGCAAACGGGTCAGAGCCCGAAAGTGGAGAGTATTTTAAAAACAGCAAGTGCTTTAATAACATTAAAACAATGAATGCAAAATACATGTTAGGACGTGCCCTCACATGAAATACTCACCTCTCGACTAATAGTGCACTCCTAACGTACCGTACCCATCTAAGTGGTCTTTATATCTAACCAAACCGACATAAGTTCTAACCCATCTCCTCGATTCACAATATGAATTCCCAATGTTATCACTTGAATAGATAGCTTTACTTAAACTCGGATTCTCAATTTTTAGCATTACCATTTACTGGAGGTTATCCCCTTATTTATCTTCTCAAGGAATTACTATAAATTATTCTCATAATTAAACATGACAAGTCTGTTCATTTAGTCGTATATCATTCACATCATAAATATACAATACAAGCACCCCGAGGCTAAGCAGCGGTGCACACATACTCTGCTATCCATCCCGGTACATCACGTACATAAGGATTACAAATTCCGAATCTCTCAGGAATTGTTAGAATAAGCACAACACACAAAAATGGAGGCGAACATAATTCAACATATCCATGGTCACGTACATACCTACGCTCCATAGTCAGCTGACTTATTAACTCACAAATAAGTCATTACCTTGAACCATGTCCTCGAGGTACCAATCTAAATCCGGGCACACAAGGATTAGATGGCCCTAAGCGAACGTAAACCTCTCGTGATAGCAAGTATGGTAGGTATGTCATATACATAAAATCATATACATATACTAAGCATGCACACATCTTAGTAATTACCATAATTTATTAGTGGTATACTTCTCATTCTTATAACAATACATGTGTCCCCAGTTTATATATACACATCATCCATTATCCTCACGTCGTATTTAGTTATTCGCGTCCTAACCCATAATTACCATTTGGTTCAAATCATTCTTCTATATTTTACTCCTCAATATATCCCGAATATCCCAACTATATCAATTAGTCATCAAGGTAATGTATTCTCTACAATTAAACAAGGTTACGGGACACTAGAAATCAAACCAGGCCAAAAAGGCCAATCTGTCAACTCGTTAGAAGTCTCGTTCGAACGAGGTCGTTCGAACGAGAGTTCATTCGAACGAAGTGGGCATCTAATGAGATCTCGTTCGAACGAAAGGCATCGAACGAACATCCCACTCGTTAGAAGTCAAACTTTCAACTCGTTAGAGGCTCGTTCGAATGAGCTCGTTCGAACGACCTGGGCAGGCCTTCTAACGAGGTGACAGTTTCGAGCCCAGAATTTTCCTATCTCGTTTTTCCTAATTTTCTTCACCTCTAATCTCATCTAAACATCATTCCAACAGTAGTTCAAGGTTTCTAATCATTCTTAAACATACTTAGGTCATATATTAACATATATATGGGATCAAATCATCCTAAACCACATCTAATCATCAAATCTCCGCAATTTTTCCCAAACCTTATGAACATGAACCCTAGAAATTTAAAGTCTTCAATTTCCATAAATAAATCCGTTTTTGTAACATAAAAAGTAGTAATTCTTTTAGTTCGATCACCCAATTACAATTCTACATGCAAAACTATATCAAAATCTGAATTTATAACTCCAAATTACATGGGTTTTTACAAGTCTCCCAATACAATGCAATTATATCAATTTCTAAGCATGGAAGAAGCATTCGCTTGAAATTAACGTGATTAAACCATTTGCCTCGGATTATTCTCTGAATTTGGTGTAGAATGATGAAGTTTGCACTCTCTCTTTTCCTCCCAAGGTTGAAGGTTGAAGATGGAGGTTGTGTTTTCTCTTTGGAAACTCTCTCTAACTTCCTCCTCTAACTCCCGTTGCCCTTTAGTTGGTTAAGTGCTGGTAATGGCTTAGTGGGTCACTAAATATCCTAATATTTAACTCCCAAAATTCGTTGGTTAATTATCCTAAAATTTCAAAATTACCAAAATACCCTTTTAAGTTGCCGGTATGGCCCAAAAATGCCCCGGGACCCAAACTAAACCCCCGGCTAGTGTTTTCTGACTATTTCGACCCTTCCGGACTCGTTGGCGCACTCTAAATGACCATACGGTTTATAAAAATAAAATTCACTTTTTAATTTAAATAATTACATTCCTGACGCGACTGTCACGCGCGTCCCAACAAAATTTCCCAAATTACTGTATTTCTATCTCACGATAAATTCAATATTTTCAATATTCATATATTGACATATATACACATTATAATCAAATACCAACTCACATCTCGTTAGTATTTTATCCGGATTAATTCTCAATTAATTCATATTTAATTTAATTAATCCCATAAATAAATATCGATAAAAATGCGGGGTATTACATACTTCCCCCCTAATAACAGAATTTCGTCCCGAAATTCGGAACTAAAAAGTACCTGATAAAAATAACTCTGGATAACGTTCGCGCATCTCATCCTCGCGCTCCCATGTGGACTCCTCGACATTATGATGTCGCCACTGAACACGCACTAACGGAACTATCTTTGACCGCAGTTTTTGCTCACTTTGGTCCAAAATAGCAATCGGCCCCTCCTCGTAGGAGCTATTGGGCTGGAGATCGATGTCCTTCAAATCAATGTGAGAATGAGCCAAATCATCTCTAAGATATTTCCTTAGCGAGGAAATATGAAACACATCATGAATCCTGTGCAAATGCTCCGGTAACCCAAGTCTATACGCAACAGACCCAATTCGCTCGATGATAGGAAATGGTCCCAGATATCTCGGTGCCAACTTCCCCTTCTTCCCAAATCGCATAATCTCCTTCATAGGAGATACTCTGAGTAAAACCTGGTCCCCCACTTGGAACTCCCTGAAGAACCTCTTCTCATCAGCATAGCTCTTCTGCCGATCTTGAGCTACCCGAATGCGACTCCGTATCAATTCTATCCTTGCCGAAGTATCCTGAATCACTTCCGGCCCAAGTAGTTTGTTGTCCCCCACCTCCAACCAACATGCTAGGGAACGACAAGGTCTACCGTACAACGCCTCAAATGGAGCCATGCCAATGGTGAACTGGTAGGAGTTGTTGTAAGCAAACTCCACCAGTGGAAGATACTGCTCCCATCCACCCCCGAAATCAATGATGCACATACGCAACATATCCTCCAACATCTGATTTGTATTGGGCTGGAGATCGATGTCCTACAAAGCAATGTGAGAATGAGCCAAATCATCTCTAAGATATTTCCCTAGCGAGGAAATATGAAACACATCATGAATCCTGTGCAAATGCTCCGGTAACCCAAGTCTATACGCAACAGACCTAATCCGCTCGATGATAGGAAATGGTCCCACATATCTCGGTGCCAACTTCCCCTTCTTCCCAAATCGCATAATCTCCTTCATAGGAGATACTCTGAGTAAAACCTGGTCCCCCACTTGGAACTCCCTGAAGAACCTCTTCGCATCAGCATAGCTCTTCTGCCGATCTTGAGCTACCCGAATGCGACTCCGTATCAATTCTATCCTTGCCGAAGTATCCTGAATCACTTCCGGCCCAAGTAGTTTGTTGTCCCCCACCTCCAACCAACATGCTGGGGAACGACAAGGTCTACCGTACAACGCCTCAAATGGAGCCATGCCAATGGTGAACTGGTAGGAGTTGTTGAAAGCAAACTCCACCAGTGGAAGATACTGCTCCCATCCACCCCCGAAATCAATGATGCACATACGCAACATGTCCTCCAACATCTGATTTGTACGCTCGGTTTGCCCATCGGTCTGCGGATGATAAGCCGTACTCAACCGCAATTCCGTGCCCATGGCCTCCTGAAAACTCTTCCAAAATCGTGAAATAAATATCTTGTCTCGGTCAGACACGATATTTAGGGGCACACCGTGAAGTCTCACTATTTCTGCAATAAAAAGCTGGGCATACTGTCCCGTAGTGTAGTCTGTCCTTACGGGTAGAAAATGAGCAACTTTGGTCAACCTGTCCACAATTACCCAAATGGAGTCGCGACCCCTCTGTGACGTAGGTAATCCCGTGATAAAGTCCATAGAGATGCTCTCCCACATCCACATCGGGACCTCTAATGGCTGTAGAAGTCCTACCGGTCTCTGATGGTCCATTTTTACCAGCTGACAAGTGGCGCATTTAGAAACAAACACGACAATATCTCTCTTCATCCCGCTCCACCAATACTGTCGTCTCATGTCTTGGTACATTTTGTCCCCACCGGGATGTACCGTGAACCGTGAGCCGTGCGACTCTGCCATCACTTCGTGTCGCAATGCCTCCCCTTCCGGAACTACCAGTCTCCCATTGAAGCGTAATCCCCCGTCTGAGCTAACGGTATAGGACTCGGCTCCCTCTGCTAGTAATCGAACTATCTGCTCCTGACAGAACGAGTCATTTGCCTGTGTCTGTACCATCTTCGTGACAATCTGCGGTGTAACAGTCATCACAGACATGAACGATCGGGCCACTGCATCCTGGTGTCCCAACTCCTTCTACTTTGCCTTCCACACCCCTGCCACTTCATCTACTGGCCTACGACTCAACGCGTCTGCTACCACGGTAGCCTTCCCCGGGTGATATTGGATATCAAACTGATAATCCTTCACAAACTCAAGCCACCTCCGTTGCCACATATTCAACTCCTTCTGCGTGAACAGGTACTGTAGGGACTTGTGGTCCATGAACAATCAAAACTTCTCCCCCAAAAGATAATGTCTCCAAATCCGAAGGGCAAATACCACTGCCGCTAACTCCAATTCATGGGTGGGGTAATTCTTCTCGTGAGGCTTAAGCTTACGGGAAGCATAAGCTATGGCCTGACTCTCCTGCTGTAATACACCTCCAAGTCCTTATAAGGACGCATCGATGTAAACTAGATACTCAACTCCCGGTCTCGGCAATGCTAACACAGGTGCTGAGGTCAATTTGTCCTTCAACTCATCGAATGCCAACTGACAGGCATCACTCCAGATGAATGGCACACCCTTACGAGTCAGATGTGTCATGGGACCCGCTATCTTGGAGAAACCCCGAATAAACCTCCTGTAGTATCCTGCTAGGCCCAAGAAACTACGGATCTCAGTCGGTGTCGTGGGCTGTCTCCACTCCCTCACCGCGGATACCTTCCCCGGATCAACAGATATCCCCCGGTCGGAAATAATATGCCCCAAAAACTGAACCTCCTTCAGCCAAAACCCACACTTCTCATACTTTGCATACAGCTCGTTCTGACGTAGCGTCTGCAAAACCTGCCTCAAATGCTCGGCGTGCTCCTCCTCTGTCTGGGAGTAAACCAGAATGTCATCAATGAAGACAATGACGAACTGATCTAGGAACTCTCTGAACACCCTATTCATCAAGTCCATAAACACGGCTAGAGCGTTGGTCAAGCCAAAAGGTATAACCCGAAAGTCGTAGGAACCATATCTTGTTAAGAAAGCAGTCTTCGAGACGTCCTCTTCCCTGATACGCAACTGATGGTATCCCGATCGCAAATCAATCTTTGAGAAGAAAGAAGCTCACCTCAGCTGGTCGAATAAGTCATCGATTTGGGGCAACGGATACTTATTCCGTATTGTGACCTTATTCAACTCCCGGTAATCCACACACAACCTCAACGATCCATCCCTCTTCTTAACGAACAACACATGGGCACCCCACGGCGAAGTACTCCTCCGTATAAACCCCTGACCCAACAACTGCTCAATCTGATCCCGTAACTCTCTCATCTCAACTGGAGCCATACGGTAAGGTGCGCGGGCAATAGGCCGAGTGCCCGGCATCAAATAAATCACAAAATCTATCTCCCTACTCGGAGGTAGTCCAGGTATATCCTGAAATACATCGGCGAACTCACTAACAACGGGTATCGAATCAAGTGGTATCACCACTTCCTTAGAGGTCTCCTCCTCTATGTAGTACAAATGAGTGGACGATCCTCCCTCAGGGCGAGGCATCGCCACTAAAAATATCTCCTGCCCGGGAATGGCAAAGATAATACTTCTACTAAAACAGTCAATCATGGCTCGGTACGCAACTAACCAATCCATACCAATAATGGCATCATACTCGGTCATCTCTAATACTAACATATCAGTGGGTAAAGTAAACCTCCCGATCTCTATACACACACCTCTACAAATAAGGGAAATCACGGAACCCTTACTCAATGGTGAATCTACACAAGTAACCGTACTCTCGACGGTGTCTAACAACCCAATGGTGCGTGCAAATCTCATAGCAATAAAACAATGTGTAGCCCCCGTGTCAAATAAAATACGCCCCATAGTTCCCTGAATAGAGAACATACCCTCAATGGCCGGTGGATTCTGTGGGGCTGCGGCCTGCTGAAGCTGATATACTCTCCCATACTGAAGTTTCCCCTGCTGAACTGGGACCGCTGGAATGGGTGGTAATGCTGCCATCTGTGGTGGTGCCGGGAGGGCGACGGGATATATAGGCCTCTGCGGCTCCTGTCGAGCACCCTGCTGCTGCTGCTGCGGGGCCCTGCCCTTATCAGGACAATCCTGACGTTTGTGGCCAATCTTACCACAAATGAAACACTTCCCCTGGAAGTTTCCCTCTCATTGTCCCTGCTGCCCTCGGCCCTGGTGGCCGTTACCATTCCTCCCTTGGCCCTGCTGGCCCTGCTGAAACTGTTGTGACCATTCTGGCCCTAATGGCCCTGATGGTCGTTCGGACCCTGATGGCCCTGCCTGAAACCTCCATGTCCACTTCTGAAATTCCCCGATCTGAACCTCTTATGATCCCCCTGCTGAGAACCCTGGTCACCCTGCCTCTGCCCCTGAGTAGATTGTGCCCCACTGGCACCATTTCCTCCAGTCCTGCCCTGATGGCTGGACTCTCCTGATCTCTTGCTATCAGCCATGTGAAAGCGATGATCCTGGCAGTGTAATAGTGCAGCGTTAACCACGTCAGAATAAGTGGCCAACGAAAGGTTCCCCAACAAATGCTGACGGATCCTCCATGTCAATCCATCGGTGAACTTTTGGATCTTCTTCTCCTCTGTCGGTATCTCATCCGGAACAATATTCAGCAAATTTGTGAATTCGGCCTCATACTCGGCCACAGTCCTTCCCTCCTTTCTAAGGTTCATCAACTTCCTCCTCATTTCCGTGTGAACAGCTGACGGAAAATATTTGCGGTCGAACCGCACCCAAAACTCTTGTACAGTGAGAGTATCTCTCTCCTCTGCGGTGGTAATGGACTCCCACCACTGCAATGCAGATCCCACTAGCTTGAAAGTAGCTAGTATCTACCTCTGAACATCGGTACACTCATACATCCTCAAGTGCCTCTGAATATCTTTCCTCCACTGACTAGATACCACAACATCGGAGCTACCTGCGAACTCCGGTGGGTGTGCTTTCTGAAAAGCATCACGAACGCGTTCCCAAGCAGACGGGAATGCATGTGCCTGAACTGGCGCGGCTATTGGCGCCTGGGGTGGTTCCTACTGTACAACGGCGAGAGCGGCATTTACCGCTTGGGCTACAATGGCTGCAACCTCAACGGCATTCATGGTGCCCTGTACTGGAGCTGGCTGGGGCTCTGGCTGTGCATCCCTAGGAACTCGCTGCGCACGTCGTGGAGGCATCTGAAATAAGAGTAAGGTCTATAAGTTCGCATTATAAACCCAACATAGCTAAAGAGCGAAGCATACATAAAAGAATACAATAGTCCTAAAATATAGGGCTCTACATCAAAGAAAGTCCAGTGGAAACACAATAAGCCGTACAGATCCAAAAGGACACTAGAACCTAATGCTCTGATACCACCTGTGACACCACGACGAATTAAATACCGAGTAGATACTCCTTTATTAAATCAATTCAAAATGCCAAGTTGGTTCAGTTAATAGCATCATTGTCGAAAACATTTTAATGATTACTAACCACCTAGTATTTAAAAAGTAAGTTGTCAAATTTTAAATTAAATCTGATTAACATGCGATAAATGAAATGTAAAAGAATAACGTCACCATACACCATAAAGTCTCAATAAAGTAACTTAACAAATAATAATAAGTCCGGAGGAAAAATCTTCACAACAATCCCATAAACTGAAATAAATAAAACAGTGTGAATCCTGAATTAATTACAATCCACAATCTGAATAGCTGAAAATAAAATGTCTCTAAAAGAAATGGGCGACATGCCCAACAAATGGTGGAACTGAATATGGAGTCAAGACTAGAAGAGGCGTCTACTGTCAAGGCCCTGTAACTTCCACAACAGCTACAGCTCGTCACCTGAACGGAAACCCTATGCATGGTGTCCTTGTGGCTGGGCACCTAAAAGGTTTTTACAAAAATAGATTTGAAAGCAAACGGGTCAGAGCCCGAAAGTGGAGAGTATTTTAAAAACAGCAAGTTCTTTAATAACATTAAAACAATGAATGCAAAATACATGTTAGGACGCGCCCTCACATGAAATACTCACCTCTCGACTAATAGTGCACTCCTAACGTACCGTACCCATCTAAGTGGTCTTTATATCTAACCAAACCGACATAAGTTCTAACTCATCTCCTCGATTCACAATATGAATTCCCAATGTTATCACTTGAATAGATAGCTTTACTTAAACTTAGATTCTCAATTTTTAGAATTACCATTTACTGGAGGTTATCCCCTTATTTATCTTCTCAAGGAATTACTATAAATTATTCTCATAATTAAACATGACAAGTCTGTTCATTTAACCGTATATCATTCACATCATAAATATACAATACAAGCACCCCGAGGCTAAGCTACAGTGCACACATACTCAGCTATCCATCCCGGTACATCACGTACATAAGGATTACAAATTCCGAATCTCTCAGGAATTGTTAGAATAAGCACAACACACAAAAATGGAGGCGAACATAATTCAACATATCCATGGTCACGTACATACCTACGCTCCATAGTCAGCTGACTTATTAACTCACAAATAAGTCATTCCCTTGAACTATGTCCTCGAGGTACCAATCTAAATCCGGGCACACAAGGACTAGATGGCCCTAAGCGAACGTAAACCTCCCGTGATAGCAAGTATGGTAGGTATGTCATATACATAAAATCATATACATATACTAAGCATGCACACATCTTAGTAATTACCATAATTTATTAGTGGTATACTTCTCATTCTTATACCAATACACGTGTCCCCGGTTTATATATACACATCATCCATTATCCTCACGTCGTATTTAGTTATTCACGTCCTAACCCACAATTACCATTTGGTTCAAATCATTCTTCTGTATTTTACTCCTCAATATATCCCGAATATCCCAACTATATCAATTAGTCATCAAGGTAATGTATTCTCTACAATTAAACAAGGTTACGGGACACTAGAAATCAAACCAGGCCAAAAAGGCCAATCTGTCAACTCGTTAGAAGTCTCGTTCGAACGAGAGTTCGTTCGAACGAAGTGGGCATCTAACGAGATCTAGTTCGAACGAAAGGCATCAAACGAACATCCCACTCGTTAGAAGTCAAACTTTCAACTCGTTAGAAGCTCGTTCGAACGAGCTCGTTCGAACGACCTGGGTAGGCCTTCTAATGAGGTGACAGTTTCGAGCCCAGAATTTTCCTATCTCATTTTTCCCAATTTTCTTCACCTCTAATCTCATCTAAACATCATTCCAACAGTAGTTCAAGGTTTCTAATCATTCTTAAACATACTTAGGTCATATATTAACATATATATGGGATCAAATCATCCTAAACCACCTCTAATCATCAAATCTCCGCAATTTTTCCCAAACCTTATGAACATGAACCCTAGAAATTTAAAGTCTTCAATTTCCATAAATAAATCCGTTTTTGTAACATAAAAAGTAGTAGTTCTTTTAGTTCAATCACCCAATTACAATTCTACATGCAAACCTATATCAAAATATGAATTTATAACTCCAAATTACATGGGTTTTTACAAGTCTCCTAATACAATGCAATTATATCAATTTCTAAGCATGGAAGAAGCATTCGCTTGAAATTAACGTAATTAAACCACTTGCCTCGGATTATTCTCTGAATTTGGTGTAGAATGATGAAGGTTGCACTCTCTCTTTTCCTCCCAAGGTTGAAGGTTGAAGATTGAGGTTGTGTTTTCTCTTTGGAAACTCTATCTAACTTCCTCCTCTAACTCCCGTTGCCCTTTAGTTGGTTAAGTGCTGGTAATGGCTTAGTGGGTCACTAAATATCCTAATATTTAACTCCCAAAATTCGTTGGTTAATTATCCTAAAATTTCAAAATTACCAAAATACCCTTTTAAGTTGCCGGTATGGCCCAAAAATGCCCCGGGACCCAAACTAAACCCCCGGCTAGTGTTTTCTGACTATTTCAACCCTTCCGGACTCGTTGGCGTACTAAAAATGACCATACGGTTGATAAAAATAAAATTCACTTTTTAATTTAAATAATTACATTCCTGACGCGACTGTCACGCGCGTCCCAACAAAATTTCCCAAATTGCCGTATTTCTATCTCACGACAAATTCAATATTTTCAATATTCATATATTGGCATATATACACATTATAATCAAATACCAACTCACATCTCGTTAGTATTTTATCCGGATTAATTCTTAATTAATTCACGTTTAATTTAATTAATCCCATAAATAAATATCGATAAAAATGCGGGGTATTACAGGCAGGTGCCGATAGGCAGCATCTGGAACCTGCCGTTTGGCAGTGTGTTACAGGCTTTTTTGGAAATTCGACCATCGAGGGTAAACCATTGGTCAAAATCGTGCACGGAGAATACCGTTGAAAAGGTAATTCAGAGACCTTCGAAAGTTCTTTGGACCGCTACCGGGTTCGAGAGTTGACTTTGGGTCAAATATGGCTCGAAAGCATTTGTCAGTCCATTGGACGGGGAATCATGCGGACGCAAACGGATTGTTCGTCCACATGGTAAGTCTGAATCGCGCACGGGGCATACCGTTGGAAAGGTTAGGAGATGTACTTAGACATTCCAAAGAGTTTGACCCCGTTTGGAGAGTTGACTTTGGTCAATCGGGCCCGGGAAGCATTCGGTGGCCTCCTGGAGTCAAACGGATCGTTCGTCCGCATGGAAAGTCAGAATCGCGCACGGGGCAGACCGTTGAAAAGGGGATTCAATGCCCTTAGAAGATTCATTCAGCCTCGGTCGGGCTGAAGAGTTGACATAGGTTAAACAGAGCCCGGGAGCACCCGGTGGCCTCTAGGTCAGGTTTCGGACACAAACGGATCGTTGGTCCGCATACTAAGTCGGAATCGTGCATGAGGCAGACCATTGGAAAGGGTATTATATGCCCCTTGAATATTCATTGAGTCTCGGTCGAGACGAAGAGTTTGATTTTTGGGTCAAACTGAGCCAGGGAGTGCCCGATGGCTTCCAGGTCAGTACTCGGGACGTGACCTAGGTTTATAGCGATTAAGAGAGGTACTAGGGACCTAAGGAGAGTTAGGGGGTCACAAAATGGGGTGTCTACAAAGCCCCTCGACGAGTGAGTTTGGAACAAATGATAACCGTCGAATAGACACCACGTGATGCTTTTGAGGGAGTATGACCGATTCAGAGGGCCGAGGTCGATTCCGAGGACCTAAGGAGTGTGCTGGGGATGATCAATTATGTGGATCAAAGCCAAATCTGCGGGGTTAGGGTAAAGGTCTGATAACAGAGGTCAATTCTGACCTAAAGAGTGGTGACTATTGAGGATCGAGGTCAATTCTGACCCAACTCAGATGACGATCTAAGATCGGGGCCAATTCTGACCCAAGAGTGGTGAGGACCGAGGACCGAGGTCAATTATGACCTAACTCAGGTGACGATCCAAGACCGGAGCCAATTTTGACCCAAGAGTGGTGATTACCGAGGATCGAGGTCAATTAGGACCTAACTCAGGTGACGATCCAAGACCGGGGCCAATTCTGACCCAAGAGTGGTGACGACCGAGGATCGAGGTCAATTCTGACTTAACTCAGGTGACGATCCAAGACCGGGGCCAGTTCTGACCCAAGAGTGGTGACGATCGAGGACCGAGGTTAATTTTGACCTAACTCAGGTGACGATCTAAGACCGGGACCAATTCTAACCCAAGAGTGGTGACGACCGAGGACCGAGGTCAATTCTGACCTAACTCAGGTGACGATCCAAGACCGGAGCCAGTTCTGACCCAAGAGTGGATAAATATTGGATTTTGATTATGCTGGAGAAAGATCTTTATGATTTTGATTTGAGCTGGGGAGTTGATAGCTAGGGAAGCTTTTGGGAGACCTCGCAGGGGGGGAACAACCTATTTTGGGTGTTGTAAGAGAATTCCTCTAGGGAAGTGATCAGGTGATCCTTAGGGATCCTCCGGAGCTTTGTCGGGAGGAGTTTTCACTTGGTTTTTGAGGATTCCGCTGGGGAAGAGGGATTTCGCTCGAGGGAATGCGAAATTTTCTTAGTGAAAAGGCTTTAAATCCTTCCTGGGATTTTTGGGAATTTTCAAGGGATTTTTGGAGGCTTTCTGGTATTTTTTTGGAATTTTTGTACGAAATTTGAGGGGGGTGATGGTCGGCATAGTATGAAGGGTGCCATTCGGCAGTGGCACGGACTTTTGGGCTACCTCGGGAAGGCAAGGGGTCAGTGCCGATCGGTATGGTGGGGGGTGATGTCGATCGGCATGGCGCTTGGCCTCCTATATAAAGGGGAAAATCCCCTCATTTTTTCACAGCTTCCTTTGCTTTCTCTCCCTCTACGATTCTTCTGCAAATTGTTTTAGCGTTACGATCTTTAAGAAATGGCCGCCTTTGTGAGCACTGCAGTCCACCGGGAGTGGTTGACCGTTGATGATTGGGCGAATGTGGAGTGGAGGGCTAGGGGGCCTCTTGCTTTGGGGAATGAGAATTCCTTTGATGCGTTTGAGCCTGTGGCGGATGAACGGACTTTGCTTCGGGAGCCATCACGTCATCGCTCTTCGAGAGTGATCCTCGACGGTTATGTAAGTAACTCGACCTTTGGCATTCTTCTCTTTTTGGTGGTTTTTCTTGTTTGACTTTTGATGAGGCTTTTCTTTTTGCCAGTCTGATATCTCTTTGAAGAACATGCGTGCCCGTGGGACAATGGGGCTTAAGGATGTCTGGAAGCATCTCCCACCTGTGGTGCATTGAATAGTGTCATCAGCGGGTTTTGGGCGGTTGGCATCGGTGCTGGATGATACGCTTCGTTCGACAGCGATCCTGTGCGCTTTGGGAGAGAGGTGGTGGGACACTACCCACACCTTTCATTTTGGCTTCGGGGAGATGACAGTGACTCCCATTGACGTGCAGCAGCTACTGGGGCTGGATTGTGATGGAGAGCAGAGGTGGATCGCTCTTTACGGGTAAGACCGGAGGCAGTGCGTGCGGTACTTGGTGATGTCGGGAGGATAGTTTCTGGGGATTCTATCTGGCTGTCCCTACTGAAAGATGTTTTGTTGGGTAGGGAGATCGATGTGGAGGATGGGCTGCAAGTGATACAGATGGCCCGATTATTCATTCTATTGGTGTTAGGAGGTTTCATGGTGGCGTCGAGTGGCGACGTCGTCCATTTGTGGTTTTTGCCATACCTGAGGATGTTTTTGAACATCCCTTTCTATGATTGGGGGAGTCTGACCTTGGCGACCCTTTACTTTTCTCTGGATGCATTCAGCCGGTGCTGCCGGCAGACCTTTACTGGGGCCATGTACCTTCTTGAGGTATTCTTCAGTTTGTGCATTTCCTTTCATGCATTCGCATTTTCCTTATGAGTCTCTTTTTTGCTTGTGAATTCAGACGTGGTTCTATGAGGTGATTGGGTGCAATACCCCGCTGATCGCTTTGAAAGACGACACTGTTGGGGACTTCTGTCTCTTGTATCGATGGCATAAGGCCAACCGACAGTCAAAGGGATCTCTCTCCCTGGAGGCGGTACGTCAGGTCTTGAATGACCTGACCAGTGGTAGGGTAAGACTCTTTCCATTTCAGTCTTAGTTTTTGCACCTTTTGATCTTGTATTGATTTATGCTCACTTAGACATTTTCAGGTGACCTTTTACCCGTGGGGGGAAGCCCTTCAGGATGTAGGGGTGACCGGGGTGAATGCGCGGATGGGGCATTTGCTGGCGAATGGCCATTCCTGGTACCTTGGGGAGAGGGTGGTTCGTCAGATTACTAAGGAGGAGGTGGTGGTGCCACCCGCGCAGCCTCCTACGTCTATGAGGCATGAGCGACTGATGTTGGAGGATAAGAGGATCGCGAGGATGATTGGCGAGTCCTACTTGCTGTACACCGATACGGCCACGCCGTATGACTATATGGATTTCGTGACGAGTTGGTTGATGGCGCCCAGTATATATGATGCGTTGCCTTTCCCTCCGGCAGGTTCGAGTCGGGCGGTGGGGTCTTCCCACAGTGTTGGTGGTCCGTCGGCATCTGCAGCGGCGGCGACCTCGGAGGTCCCTTTTGTGCGGTTGCATACCCCTTCATACAACATCCGGTGGGCTGATGGAGGGATGGTGCCTATGTTGCAACGTCCTCATGCGATGGATCCGGAGGAGTTGGGTTTGACGGAGGAGGCCTTTCGGCCTGCGGTATACCTTTCTGTTCCTCTTTTTCATTCTTTTTTGTTTTGGTCATTCTTGCTTGTTGATACTGATTTTGCCTTTTCTTGCAGCAAGTCCAGGTGTCGACCACTTGGCTTAGGGACATCAGAGACTGGATATCTTCGTCGACTGCCCATATTCGGGACACGGTGCCCGTTCCTTCTTGCTTGGTGCCATCTGCCTCGTCTGGAGAGGACTCTGTCTCGGGAAGTGGTGGTGTTTCATCTCGCCGTAGGGGGGAGAGAGTGCGTCGTGGGGGTGGAAGCTCTTGAGAGAGAGATAGAATGTGGGTTCGGGCTGAGTCCCGTTGTTTTTTCTTTTTCTTTCCTGCAAAATTGATGTAACACAGAGCACAAATATATGCAATGCAGTGGTTTTTTTTATTATTATCTTTTATTTATGATGAATGAATGCATGCACATGCGCTTTTTACTTTGCTGCTGAGACCGTAAAAATGAATGTTTTTGGAATTTTCGAAGGAAAGTTTTTATTTAAAAGGGGAATTATATAAGGAGAAAAAGGAATCTTGAAATTCTGTCGAGAATATTAATTTATTTTTATTGAGTTTTCTGATTTGACAAAAGAGGAAAAGAGGAAATTTCTAAAAAGGGGAGTTGCCGATCGGCAAGCACCCTGACCTGCCTATCGGCAGTTCAGTCTAGTCCCATCAATTGAAAGCTTTGAATGGTACCCTCTTCAGCGTTTGGTACCTTGTGGGGTAGGATTCCCTCCGATTTCTGCAGGGATTATGTCCCTTGTGAGGGTTTTCAAGTATAAAAAGGGGGAAGGGTGGAGTGTTTTCATCATACCTTTGCATTCTTACATACCTGCCCATTATCTTTTAGTCTTGCAAGATGGCTCTCCCTGGTAGCATTGAGTTTGCCAATTACCTCGAAGCCTTGTAAGCTATGTGCTCTTATAATGTCGATTATGATGCTTTTAACATGCGTCGAGTCTCCTTGTGGCGCAATCAGCCTCTTGAGTGGAACGTGCTGATGACGGCGGTACAATTCTGGTACCCCGAAGATCATGTATTCCGCTTTGGGTTGGAAGAGGTTTGTCCTACCTACGAGGAATTTTCTGTCATACTGGGTGTAAATCCCAGTGTTACTGCGGCTTTGCCCGAATTTTCCCGTTCTCCTAGGGATTTGTTGGCCGGGCTTCTTCACATTTCGCCTTCTGCGGCTAGATCATTGGTTGCTGGAGGAATGATCTCCCTCCCGACGGTGCTGTAGTCTGTGCATTTATGGGAAGTAGGTGATGCTGGCTATGCTGGAGCCGTAGTTCTGGGTCTGGTTTCAAAATTATTGTTGGTGACTGGAGAACTGCAAGTGGACCCTCAACTTGCATCCATTACTTCATGGATGTCATATCGTCGCAATCATGCGGCGGTGATACTGGCGGAGACCCTGAATGGCCTAGATGCCTGGAGAGAAGGTCGTTCTGACTTTTTGAGGGGTAGCCCCGTGATGCTATTCATGTGGTTGTCTGAAATATTCCGCTTGGCGACTCCTCAAGAATATCCCTTGTCGGCTGTACCCAACTTCTTTTCACGCTACTTCATCAGCGTTGGCCTGTATATTGAGAACTGGGAGAATTGGCTTGTGGAGCATGGGGCTCGTGGGCTGTATTGGTCATTACCTTGGTGGGGGCAGTTGCATCCCGTTCTGGAGCTAGTAGAGTATTCATATGTGCGGCTGGTTGGTCTTAGGTAGACCTCCTTTTATTTCCCTTGGCGGCTTTTATTCCAATTTGGCTGGGCACAGGTTGTGCCACCTCGGGAACTAAATTTCTTTTCGATAGAAGATTTGATTGAGCGCCTGCGTCTGTTGCTTGGGTCTCTGTGGGAAAATCGGTGTCCATCGACCCGCCCCTCTCAGTCTGTCGGGAAGGTTTTCCATGTCCCCAAAGATTATATGAAGTAGTTGTGGAGGAAAGTAGTTATCAAGATGTTGGTAGTGGAGACTGGACGGAGATGGTTTATTTTATCTGACACCATGGAAGGGGGTGTTGTGGTCTTTTCGAAGATGGTTAAGGCTCATCGATCCATGGAGTGTTTACGGCACTCTATTTAGGCAGGGCAAACTTGGGGACCTCCGGATGTAGATGGTGAGGGTGCAGGCTCTTCTGGTAGCTGCGGGTAGGACTTTTGGAGAGTTTATTTATGTAATGGGGAAGTGTGTGTGGGTTTTATTTGGCTTTTGATGGTAGTGGGGAAGGGAGTTATTCGTCCTTTTTTTCCTATGTAATCCGTACTGTAATTTCTTATTAATGAAATAAATAAGTTTCTGATCATCCAGCTGTGCCTTTTGATGAGTTTTGTATTTTGAATAATCTATACTGATCGCTAAGGCATACATAATCCTTTTGTTCAAATAATTTTAGAATGAACCGCCGTTCTCGGAGGTAAGAAAATAATAGTATTTTGTGAAAAAGAAAGAGTCGCACTCATGTGACGAGTATGAGCTGCCTACGTACCTCTATTTTTTTTTTTTTGAAAAGTTTTATCTGTTTGAAAATAGTTTTTGTAGAGGATCAGGTCCACGTAGTTCTGGGTAGAGGGAAATGAAGATTTTTTTTAGAATAGAAAGGGGATGAGAAGAGTCGTAGCGCGTCGAGATTTCGGACTAGGGGTAGAATTTCTTGAGACGGTCCAGATTGATTGGATGATCCATCTCTTCCCCATCTAGGTTAGTGAGCATGGCGGCACCGCCGGATAAGATTTTCTTCACGATGTAGGGGCCGCTCCAGTTAGGCTTGAATTTCCTTCTGGGGTCCCAAATGGGTTCTATTATCTCCTTGAGGGCTAAATCCCCCTCCTAAACACATCAGTCCTTGACTTTCTTATTAAATGATCGTGCTATTCGGCGATGGTACCCCTGTATGTGGTAAAGAGATTTTAATCTTCTTTCATCTAGGAGGGATAGCTCATCAAGACGGCTTTGGCACCAGTCTTCTTCACTAACCTTGCTTTCGAGCATGACGCGTAGCGAGGGTATTTCCATCTCCACACGTAGGACTGCCTCTATGCCGTAGACCAGAGAGTAAGGGGTAGCCCCAGTAGAGGTTCGGATTGAGGTTCGGTAGCCCCAGATGGCGTACGGGATCCGGTTGGCCCAATCCCTACAGCTTTCGATCATCTTGCTGATGATAGCTTTGAGGTTCTTATTGGCGGCTTCAACTGGACCATTGGTCTGAGGTCGGTAGGGAGAAGATTTGTGCCTCTGAATCCCGTACTCGTTGACTACTTCTGTGACTTCTGCTTCGAAATGCAACCCGTTATCTGATACTAGCTCGTGCGAGACCCCATATCGGCAGATGATATTCTTCTTGAGGAATTTGGCCACTTTCTTGGCGTTTAATACTGCGTATGACTCAGCCTTGACCCATTTGGCGAAGTAATCGATGGCAACCAGGATGAACTCGTGTTCGTTTGAAGCTTTTGGTGTAACCTTCCCTATGATGTCGATACCCCAAGTGGAGAACGGCCAGGGAGAGGTCATGTTGTATAATTCTCGCGGAGGCAGGTGTTAAAGGTTGGAGAATTGTTGGCATTTGAGGCACCTCTGGAAATAGGTGGCACAGTCCTGGATCGTGGTGGTCCAGTAGTAGCCCTGTCGGATGATCTTCTTGGCAAGCATGTGATCATTCATATGGGGTCCGCATTCCCCGCTGTGGATTTTCTGCATTATTTTCTCAATCTCAGCCCCAGCGATACAGTGTAGATGAGTTCCATCGAAGTTCCTCTTGAGTAGAACTTTATGACAGACGATATACTAGGCGGCCAGTCTTCAGAGGGTCGTTCGATCTTTCTTGTTGGAGCCCTCGGGATACCTACCATATTTGAGGAGGCACCAGATATCATAGTACCAACAATCAGCGAGTTCGGGATCTTCAGTGGAGACAAGCTCAATATGGTAGCAATGGGTTGGTTTGTCTTGCTTTTGAACTAGGAAGGGGGTCATTGTTATTCCCTTGGGCATGTCAACCATGGAGGCCAAGGTAGCGAGAGCATCGACTAGGTTATTCTTTGTTCGGGGTAGGTAATAGAAGGTGATATCTCGGAATTGGGAGGCCAACTCTTCTAATTGGTCATGAAAGGGTTGGAGTTTTTCGTTCTTGACTTTCCACTTTCTGAGCACTTGACCGATGATGAGGGAAGAATCCCTGTAGACATCAAGGTGTTGAATACCCTTTTCGAGAGAAACTTTGAGGCCCATTGTGCATGCCCCGTATTCCGTCATATTGTTGGTGCAAGGGAAATCCAATTTAATGGCGATGGGAGTGTGGGAGTCATCTAGAGCGATCAGGAGTATCCCAATGCCATATCCCTTTTTGTTGGCAGCGCCGTTAAAGAACATTTTCCATCAAAGGCGGTCTTGAGTGGTGCAGAGGATATTTTCATCCGGGAATTCAGAGATTTGGACATCTGCTTCTTCTATGGGTAATCGGCGAGGTAGTCAGAGATGGCTCTTCCTTTAATGGCTTTCTATGTGACGTACATGATGTCGAACTCAGTTAGGAGCATCAACTATCGGGCCATTCGACTGGATAAGGCGGATTTCTCAAGCAGGTATTTAATGGGATCCATTCGGGATACAAGTTTGATGGGGAAGGCGAGTATGTAGTGCCGCAACTTTTGGGTGATCCAGATAAGTGTGACACATGCTTTCTCAAAAGCGGTGTAGTTGACCTCGTACCAGGATAATTTGCGACTGGCATAATAGATGGCTCTTTCTTTATGGGAGTCTTCAAGGTATTAGGCTAGCAAAGCTCCGGCTGCAGTGTCGGTTATGGTTAGGTATAGGAGCAAAGGGAGACCAGACTGTGGTGGCATGAGTACTAAAGGTTGGGTTAGGTATTGTTTGATTCAATCAAAAGCTTCTTGGCAGGCCTCGTTCCAAACCTTGGTTGAATCCTTTCGGAGGAGCTTGAAGATTGGTTCACAGATGGAGGTTAGCTGGCTGATGAACCGGCTGATATATTGTAATTTCCCAAGAAAACCTCGAACTTATTTCTCTGTTCGGGGTAGTGGCATCTCAAGTATGGCCTTTAGCTTCGCAGGATCTGCTTCTATTTCCTTTTCGCTGACCATGAATCCCAAGAGTTTTCCCTTTATAGCGTCGAAGGCATACTTCTGTGGATTAAGTCGCATCTGATACTGTCGCAGTCGTTCGAAGAACTTTCGGAGAGCGAAAACATGACCTTCTCTAGTTTTGGACTTGATAATCATATCATTCACATAATCCTCGACCTCCTTGTGAATCAAATCGTGCAGGATAGTTGTGGCAGCCCTTTGGTAGGTAGCCCCAGCATTCTTGAGACCGAATGGCATAACGGTGTAGCAAAAGGTTCCCCATGGGGTGATGAATGCGGTTTTTTCTTGGTGGTCTGGGTGCATCTTGATTTGGTTGTATCCGGAAAACTCATCGACGAATGACTTGAGAGCATGAGTGGCTGTGTCGTCCACGATCATGTCGATGTTGGGTAGCGGATAATCATCCTTTGGAGAAATTTTGTTTAAATCTCGGTAGTCCACACACATTCGAACCTTCCCTCCTGATTTCGGTACAGGTACAATGTTGGCTAGCCACGTGGGATATTCGATCACTCGAATGAAACCCACGTTCAACTGTTTGACCACTTCTTCTTTGACCTTGAGCGACCATTCGGTGCGGAGTTTTCTCAGTTTTTGTTTCACCGGCTTGTAATCTGGGAGAATGGGGATCTCGTGCTGAGCTATTTCAGGATCGATACCGGGCATATCATTATAGGACCATGCGAAGACATCCACGAACTACTTCAGTAATTCTTCGAGTTGTGCACGCTCATGCTCGTCAAGGGTGGCCCCTATCCTAATCTCGTGCAGTTTGCTACTAGAATCGAGATTAATAACAACAGTCTCTTCTTCTTTAACTTGAACGCGGTTATGTTGTTTATTATTAAGCTTATTTAGATCAGTTAAGAATTGTTCATTTGCAAAATCATCATCATCAAAAGTTTGATTAGAATTCAAGCAGTTAATGTAAGGCACAACAAGATACTCAAAATCTTCGTTTATTTCATTGATAGGAAAAACAGCATTGAGAACCTCGTCAAAAGAGGTCTCGATTAAATTTGAACAAGAATAGACAGCAGAAGAAGAAATAGGGTGAACATTGGGGTTAGGGGATATTTCAAGAGGTAGAACTGGCGCAGCATGCCAGTTGAGGAGAGGCGTATCAACAACTTTAATCAGACGGGATGGGTCCTTTGACGTAGTGCCTGAATGAATCATGCAGAGTGCTAGCCCCAGTGTCTGTTAGTTGAAGGAATCTTAGGAATCACTTTCCTTAGTCTCCTCGACATCTTTGATGAGCGGTTGTACGTGGTGTGGGAAATTTTTGGCCCATGGGTAGCTATCTTGGAAAAAGATCTCCATTCCCGGCCTCATCTTCTTATCTGTGTGGTCATACCATGGTTCTGGAAAACCGCAAAAGGGGAAATCCTCACCTTCTTTGATGAATCGTCTATTTAAGGAGTCTCCTGAGATAGTCGGGATGTAGTCTAATCTTTTCTTCGGTCGAGATTGGTGGATCATTCTGAGCTCTTATTCTAATGGTTGATACCCCAAGCCGTAAGGAGGGAAAGCTTTTTTCAGTTCGATGGGCTCCAGTATCCCCTGCTGCCTTTGCCCTAGCCCCAGTCCAAGCATGAAGTGCATGTTTCTGAACATCTTAATCACATTGACATTGCCATGAGGGTCATATTCTGGACAAATCCTTTCTTTGAAATTGTCCCCTGCCGGGAGTAGGAGTGGCTTAACTCGGAATCCTGATAGGAGCATATCATTTGACCCGTGCTGTATCTCAAGGATTGGACTGCTGGTGCTTACACCCTCGATATTTTCGTCGTTGCCCAAAATGGTGATGACTCACTCATCGGCGAAGAACTTTAATTTCTGACGGAGTGAGGAAGACGCACCCTTGATATTGTGGAGCCAGGGGTGTCCGAGCAACATGTTGAAATAAGTCGGGATGTCTATGACTTGGAATTCAACGACAGGGTTTATAGGGCCAACCCCTATTATAAGTTTTATGGATCCCATCACCTCACGACAGGTATTATCGTAGGCACGCACAGCGGCGGAGGTTGGAGCGAGGTCGCTCTCTTTTAGGCCTAAACACTTAAAGGTTCTCAGAGGGAAAACGTTCAAGGCAGATTCGTTATCGACAAGGAAGAGTGGCACGACCTTCCCCATAACTTCGACGGAGATGTTGAGGGCATGATTGTGATTTGGTTTAATTCTGGGGATTTCTTTTTCAGAAAATGATAGCATTCGGGTAGAGGTCAAGGATCCGACCAGATTTACCACCTCTTCTGGTGTGGTAGAGGGAGGAACTATGGGTCCAGTGAGTAATTTGATTAAAGCATTTTTGTGCAGCTGGGAAGATATGAAAAGCCCCCATAGAGTGATGTTAGCTTGAGTTTTCTTCAGTTGATCAAGGATCTTGCTATCCTCAATGGTCATCTCTGGCATAGGAAGGTTTTTAACTCCCTTTGTCATTTGCTGGTAGTGAGCTTGAAACTTGGTAATGTCTCCCTGATCTGGTCATGTGATTCACTAAAGAAGGAAATATCATGAATCCCGTTTCCTCGTCAATCTCAGGTTGTTCTTCCACCCTGTCTATTTCTTCGAGGAGCTCTTCAAATGATATCATCCCACATATGTCGGTTACTGGGCCAGCTCTTCCTGAAGCTTGTTCTTTGCTCGAATCTTCAAATCCTTCCCCCATCCGATGGAAACAATTTTGTCTTTCTATGTAAATTCGATGCCTTCCACAACTTTGATGGATTCTTCATACAAGTCCTCCCATTATGTGGGGATATGTGTGGTTGAAGGGACCAATCGCCCTTGTATCTTTAAAGCGTCAAGTAACCTGGTGATACTGCAATTGTTGTTGATTTTCCTGAATAATTCTGCCATAGTCTGGACAACATCATCTAAGCTGACTTCGTCGGTTGGTACCACCCATCTATCTGAATCTCGAGACTATTTCCGTGCTTCCACGAACAGTGTACTGAATCTCTGGCAATCAATGACCATCTGTGAGGGCAATTTCAGCCCAAACTCTAGGAGTTGGTTTAACACCTCTGGCAATTCCATGCTTCCATTTTCAGAACGGGTATGGACAGCAATGCATGCTCTGGTAAGGAGTGACAGTGCCTGATCAGCGAGGCTAGTAGGGTGTAGTAGGAAATATGGGCAAATTTGAAGAGGTTTAGGAGAGTATATGGGTGTGATTTGAGTTGAGGGATCGAAATCTGGGTTTTCTTCCAAGAAAATGGCATTGGTGTGATTTGGGAGTGGTTTGTGAGTAATGTTTGGATTAGGATTGGCTGGTGGGGCGATAATACCACGGTCAATGAGATCTTGGATTACGTTTCGGAGGTGAAAGCATTGGTCGGTGATATGACCGACAGTTTGGTGAAAGGCGCAATGAGCATCGGTCTTGAAGTTTCTTGGGAGTGGATTCGGCAATGGACGTGGATCCAAGGGTTTGATGAGGTTTCGGCTTAACAGGGCTTGGTAAACTTTGGATAGGGGAGCATGGAGCTCAGTGTATTCCCTTCGGGTAAGGGCAGGGCGACTTTCTGGTGCCCATGATGTGGCTGGTTGAGAGATGATGTTGATGGTTGAAACAGGAGCACTGTCAGGCTTGTCATACTTTTTAGGGGTGAACTGTCCGGACACAGTCTTTGGTTCAATTTCCGCTTTAACGAGGCTTTCCTCGATTTCCACTCCAACCTCTCTGAGAGCTCTGAAGTGGGGATATTATTGTCCTCCCATCGTTGCTCAGACATGGGGCAAGAAGTTTTTCTTCACTATGTTGACCTGTTCTTCCTCGGATGGCCGATTAGTCATGGTAGCTGCTTGTTCCCTCCACCGGGTTATGAAGTTACTGACTGATTCCCCTGGGTTCTGTTTGAGCAACTCTAAATCACGACGGGTGACCTCAAGCTCTTCGTTGTATTTGTACTGCGACATGAATTCTCGAGCTACATCCTCCCAGCTATGGATTCTGGATTCTTCAAGAGATAAGAACCATCGGAGGGAACTATCCTTCAAAGTTTGCTGAAACAGTTGGGCCATCACTTCTTCCAAAGCCCCTAGTAGAGTCATGGAACGATGATAACTATGGAGATGCACAATCGGAGGTCCACTCCCTCCAAACTTCTCGATATTTGGCATTTTGAACTTCTCGGGTAACCTCACTTTAGGATAAGGAGACATGTGGGTGTAGTCCATGTAGTTTCCAGAGATCCTGACTTGGTTAAACTTCTTGGTGAGCATTTTGAGATCCTCCTTGACTTTATTCAACTCCTCCTCCTTTGGATCAGCGACCATAGGCGGGTGAGCTATAGGTTGGGCAATGTTTGGCATTGGAAGATGGGCAGGTGGCGTCCCATTGGCAGGAGGGGCATATGGAGCGTGATGATATTCTTTCGGAACCCAAATAGGCTCGGGTGGACCCATAGCAGGAGGGAATAGGGCCTCGGGCTCTTGAGGAATAGGAACCTGGTTTCGTTGCATCTCTCGAACCTCGGTTTGGAGGTTGTCAATCTTGGACACGAGCTGAGATAGGACTGTCGTCAGACTTGGCTGTATGACTGGCGCTTGATCTGTATTCTCCATGGAAAATGGATGGATTCCGAACTCAAAAGAAGTAGTAGAGGAACGGATGAAACTCCGGGGTGATTTGACTGAAGACCGAAGCCAGGCCAAGGGCTTGCGATCGACTGGAGAAGGCGTAGGATGAGATTTATTTTTGAGAAAAAGGGAAGAAATTATTTTTGGATTTTTGATAAAGAAGGGAGAAATGTTTTTGGATTTTTTTGATAAAGAAAGGAGAAATGTTTTTGGAGACGGAACTCAGCATGATTATTATGTTCTCACTTGTATTTAATCCTCCTAAATGCAATGCCGGACGGGACCTGAGCCTGGAAAAGTGGGATTTTAATATATGCAAAGCTACGGTTTGGACTTGTAACCAGGCTCGCGGACAGGGTCCTGTTTTAAAAAATGCGCGAAATTTGGGCGACAGGACGACCCGAAATTTCTGCAGAGTTTCGGGTTGAAACCGACAATCTAAAGTGCGTGTCCTAGGTTTGACACCTATATGCGGGTATGCAGTTGGTTGGGTGAATCATCATGGGTTCCCCCCTTTGGCGTGACTTCCACGATATACGCTTTTCTCTTTTGGGCAATCGGTACGTGTGGACAAGCCATTTGATATACCTGAGTGTACGTGAATTGCCTCACTATATACCTCATGGGGACGGTATGTGTGAGAGCGAATTCGATATACTCAGCGTACGTGAATGAATTCCCTGCGATATACCTCCCGTCATGACTTCGGTCAAGTGGTAAGATACGGGGGAACCGTTCGATATACGTCGAAGGTACTTGGTCAATGGAAGGTGAGAGTCATATCTCTTAGGCTAACTGCGACCTGCCGGACTAGCGCCCATCACGAAGTGACCCTCCAGTTACTAGGTAAAATTTGGCCAATATCAATGCTCTTTGGTGATGTCGTGTGAATCATGCATGATTCTCTTATTAGTAGCTTATGATGAGAATGCCTTTCTTGATTATGCCAAACAGGGAGCAAAGTACAAGTACCCCAAAAGGTACACCAAGTATGGATAGGTGATGCGTGCAACATGTGGATATATGTGATCCTAGGTGCACGTGGTGTAAAGTGTACATGGAGGATTTTCTACAAGTGTGTGAACATAAGCGTAAGCATGGGATACACATGAAAAAGGGGAACATGTGGATATGAGGGGAAACATAAACAAATATAGCATCCATGTAAATAGAGTCAAGCCCTTAAACAAATAATAACTGTCCCCAGCGGAGTCTCCACTGTGGCCATCCCCGATCCTCGTTCGTGCGCGGGCGGAACCGTGGAGGAAAGGATCCTTCGAGTCCCGCGCGTCCCTCTCGGGGGCGCTTCAGCCGACGTCGTTTGTGGTGTAAAAAATGTAGAGAGATTCAGAGTCGCCAGTCTATTTTACTCAAAACAGACAAAAGAAAAAGGGGAAGCCACCCCGAAGAGTGGCATCCAAAGACATACTGGTTCATACGAAACCAAGATGATTCGAGAAGGGTTCAGAGGCTTAGTTACGAAATGGGAAGGTGTTAGGCACCCATTCCGCCCTTTCGGTCTCTCATGGATATTTGATATTTTCCTCTATATTTCCCCCCGTGAGATGTGTGCATGTGTATATATATAGAATGGAGGTGGGAATCCTCGACTTGTATCATGGAAAAGATAAAACGAGTCATCCGTAGGAAGTTATAAGAATAATATTAGAAAAATAAGATTTACGTGATTACCCCTACGTTGATCATTATGAGGGAACGATAACGCATATGGAACAATGCATCGCTAAGAGCAATATATATATATATATATATATATATATATATATATATATATATAGTATGAGAAAATTGAATTTAGAAAATAAGAGAAAAGTTGAGGAAAGGACTCGAGTCTCGGGTTTTACCCTGAAACGCCTACGTAGCCTATAAAGGCATCAAAGTCCACGTAGTTCGCATACAAAAGGAGGGGTGGGGCTTATCCCATAAATCCAAATGAGGGATCTCTTATTTGTGAGTGTGTGTGCGTGTGTGTAGAAAAAAGTGTTTTAGTTGTGAGAAAAGTGTGAAAAAGTATGAGAATCCCTTATTTGGAATTTATGACCAAACCCTATTATTCTTGTTTTTTTGGGTTTTTTATTTATATGAAAATAAGAGATGTGCAATAGTACTAAATAAAAAAGTATATTAGGATGTGCGAGATGAGATAATAAAAGTGCTAAGTAATAAAACAAGTTATTGGGAATTCAAGAGAATTTAAGAGAGAGTTTGAGAAAGTTAGACCTTCTTGAAGATCTCGAGTTTGATCTTGAATGTTGGAGAGCAACCCTTGCCCTTGGATGATGATAGAGAGTGGTTAATTCACCAAGTTTGATGAAAAGGATGATGAAAAGTGGAAGTAAAAAAGGGATTTGGAAGTTGAAATCACGCTGCCTTTGAGAGAGGTTTCTGGGATTCGTTCAGGGAGATTTTTATCAGATCTGGGCTCCCCTTGCAAATGAGGTGAAGGCCTCCTTTTATAGGCCCAGGTGAGTGCCGATCGGCATAGACCTCTTCCTGCCTATCGACAGGCAGGTGCCGATAGGCAGGTTCTGGAACCTGCCGTTTGGCAGTGTGTTTCAGGCTTTTTCAGAAAATCGGCCACCGCGGGCAAACTGTTGGTCAGAATCGTGCACGGGGAATACCGTTGGAAAGGTAATTCAGAGACCTTCGAAAGTCCTTTGGACCGCTCCCGGGTTCGAGAGTTTACTTTGGGTCAAATATGGCTCGGAAGCGTTTGTCGGTCCATTGGACGGGGAATCGTGCGGACGCAAACGGATCGTTCGACCGCATGGTAAGTCTGAATCGCGCACGGGGCATACCGTTGGAAAGTTTAGGAGATGTACTTCGACAGTCCAAAGAGATTGACCCCGTTTGGAGAGTTGACTTTGGTCAACCGGGCTCGGGAAGCATTCAGTGGCATCTCGGAGTCAAACGGATCGTTCGTCCACATGGAAAGTCAGAATCGCGCACGGGGCGGACCGTTGGAAAGGGGATTCAGTGCCCTTAGAAGATTCATTCAGCCTCGATCGGGCTGAAGAGTTAACATAGGTCAAACAGAGCCCGGGAGAGCTCGGTGGCCTCTGGGTCAGGTTTCGGACGCAAAAGGATCATTCGTTTGCATGGTAAGTCGGAATCGCGCATGGGGCGGACCGTTGGAAAGGGTATTCAGTGCCCTTCGAAGATTCATTGAGTCTAGATCGAGATGAAGAGTTTGATTTTTGGGTCAAACTGAGCCGGGGAGTGCCCGATGGCTTTCAGGTCAGTACTCGGGACGTGACCTGGGTTTATAGTGATTAAGGGAGGTACTAGGGACCTAAGGAGAGTTAGGGGGTCACAAAATGGGGTGTCTACACCCTTATTTAATCAATTGTCAATTTTAAACCAAATTAATTAAACCTAATTTTAATTAACCCTAAATAAACATCAAGGTGCAGTGGATCATTATAACACGAATAAATATAAATTGCTGACGCACAAATTTCAGGAAAAACCCAAAAAGGAAAACCTTTTATTTCACTTAATAATACTGATAGGTTGGGTTTTACCGCGGCGCGAAAGTCACCTACGCGCTGGTCATTTTGAATTCGGCTCACCTAAACTATACAAAAACCTAAATTACGAATATACTCAACGGGTGAGTATAGGGGTAAGTCGGGTATCGAAAATCCATAGAGACGAGTTGCTAGAATTTATAGGATTTAATATTCCAAAATAAAAGTGTAAAAGATGATTATACACAAAAAGGGAAAAGATGCATAAAAGGAAAATATTAATCTAGGCGAGGGAAAATAAAGCTAGATTAAGAAAGAGAGTAAAAACTATAGGTTGCATCGAATATCCCTCACCCGAGTTAATTAGTATAAAATGGTTACATGGGTCGACGAGTTATTACAAATGCGTCTCATTTCGACAGTTAATTAAATCAAGGGTTGTCACGTCCCTAAATTTGCATAAAAGCCTAATACGATGTTGGCATCAACAAATACCCCGGAAATTACGCACGTAACGTCGTAAGCACAGAACATACATGATATGCCCGTCAAATCCCCTAGGCGTAATAACTAGGACAACGCACTCGAAATAAACCTGTAAACTCCACCACCAAAGCAAAGCAACAGGTCAACCCTAGGTGAGTTCAATTTGACACAACCTAATTTAACCTAGCTACAAAGCATGGTAAATAGCAAGAAATAAATCAAAGAAAGTAAATCTACACTATAAGGCAATAAATGGAAAACAAGTAAATAAAGCAATAAACCTAAATTAAAAAGCAAGAAATGAACAACACAAAGCTTAAACAAAGAAACAACAATTAATAACAATGGAGGAGATAATGAATAGTTCTTACAATACCCAAATGGGTGCAAACCCTAGGAAGAGAAGCTCCACCCAAAAATCCCCTATCTTCAACCTAAAATGAAATATATATCTCTAATAAAAACCCTCAACATTCTATTTATACCCCAAAACAAACCCCCAACAAAACTAAGCTAAAAAACCCAAAATAAGTCTTTTTTAGTCCATATCTGATGGGCCCGATCGACCTCGCTTTTGGGGCCGATCGACCTCGCTTTTGACAGCCCCCTTTTCTTCTCCGAACCAATTTTGACGCGTTGCACGGAAATGGCCATAACTCCCTCATACGGAATCGAAATGATGCATGGTCAGAACCGGCGAGAAGATAATTCAATTCTCTACATGATTATGTTTTGAAACCCTCCAAATTATGCAGTATGAAATTACCAAAATGCCCTTAAAGTAGTAGAAAATACTGAAACCTTCCGAAAATAGACATAACTTCTTCATTCGGAGTCAGAATGATGCACGGTCAGTGGCCACGAAAAGATAATTTGATGATCTACATGTTGTTAACTTCATTAAATAAAAAATAGTGAGTTTGAGAAGACCAAATTGCCCTTGAAGTAGCTTTAGATGACGAAACTTCTCCAAAATGCAACCGAACCTCACTTTTATCATTCCAATACCTACAAAAGCACAATTAATCCTTGCAAAACATATATATGTCCAAATCTGAGGTTGTATGGTTAACGAGCATAAATATAGGCATTAAGAACATAAAAGTGCTAGAATGCATAAAGATAAAGGGCGCAAATATGCAATATTCGTGATGTATCACACCCCCAAACTTAAACATTGCTAGTCGCTAGTGATGAAACAAACAAAACCAGTCCACAGAAGGAAATACAAAACGTATATATGCATCGAAATATAATTGCCACTTTTGTAGGGAACACGATTGCATTTAGCATAGGCAATAAGCCATTAAACCCCTAGGTTACCCTAGTGGACGAGTGTCATCTCGTGAGGGTTTTCAGGGATGAAACCCACAAACATCATACGGTTTCCTCAAAATATGCCCAAACCAACATGCGAAAAGCCCAACAACAACGAAAAAGATTTCATACGCATTATTAGCACATTGAACGAATTCAAACAAAAGTCCGAAATCATTAACATTATAGAATGCACCTCATAGAATTGAAACCTTAAAATGTGGGAGGGGAGAGAGCACATGCAAAGTGTGATTTGGCAAAAACTTAAATAAATCGAATAATAAATAAGGCAAGCATATATTCAATCCTAATGGGCATTACACTCATCAAGTGAATTCACTCGAAACAGGGAGTTAACACACGTAACATGCGGGCATAAAGAGTAAATGTAAGTGGAAACCAGGCCGCACACAGTTGATAGACCGGGTTTTGTCGCGGCACGAGAGTCACCTACGCGCTGGTCGTTTTATATTCGGCTCACCAACTCTATATAAAAACCTGAGTTATGACTCTACTTGCAATACAAGTACATCGGTAAGTCGGGTATCGAATCCACAGAGAATGTTCAATAGATCGTAACGGATTATTAATTCAGGAATAAAAGTGTAAAAAGGGTGATGTGTGCTAGGAAATAAAAGAAAAGAATAAGTTATGTCTAAAATAAATTAAAAGCAAAGACTGGGATATCATCCAACCATATGGCTCGAAACAACTATTAGTAAGAATTTCGGCTCGAGAGCAATTTAATCGAGCATTAACAATTAATCATAAACTTCACACAATAAGGAATTTAAGCCAAAGTTGCGTGAATAAATAATTAACGGAAAATGGTCGCACGCGGATTAAACTCGGATTATCGCTATAAACACTAACTTTGCATGACGAAGAAAGTAAAATGCGTAATAATCCGATTTTAATATGCGCGGGTTCAATTAAACGCAGTTTTGCACAAAGCCTAATTTTTGGAGCTCGGGGCCCGTTAATGGCGGAACGACATCCCGACCCTAATTATCTAAGGGCAATACATGAATTAAACTAAATTACAACTAATTAAACTAGGAAAGCAAGAATTAAAACAAGTAAACTAATTAACAAAGCATGAAACTAATTTACAAAGCAAGGTAAATAAAGAACAAAGCTATATTAAAGGAGATGATAGTGAATAGTTCAATCTTACAAAACCAAATGGATGTCACCCCAAGAAGAGAAGAAGATGAGCTCTCAAAACCAAACCCTAACCTAAAATGTCTTCTAAAACTCAGTCCTCCATATATTACAACAAAATTGGGTTATATAGTAAGTTGGAATAAAAGAAAGGAAGAAAGAAAAGAAGGAAAAAATATCAGCAGAAACAGGGGATCGATCGATCGACCCCTTTGGTCGATCGATCGACTGTTGAAATCGTGGCAAAAAACTGAAGGATCGATCCTTTCGATCGATCGATCGATCGATCAAGTAGGGCATAACCTCCTTTCCTCCTGTTTTGGCATATTTTCTTCTCCGCTAGAATTGCCGTTACTTCTTTATTTGGAATCACGCACCGTTCGCGGCCACGCAAAGCTTGCGAGGAGGGCTACAACTTCCGTGAGATGTCAGGCCAGGTGCCCAAACAGTGAATTGACCGAATTGCCCTTGAACGTGCGAATGCGTACGAGACTTGAGCGGAATGCGTCCAAACTCTATTATTAGTACCTAAATACCTACAAAAGCCCAATTATACCTCATATAGCATGTTAATAATACAAACCGAGGTTGTCTGGTTAACGGGCTTAATTATAGAGATTAAGGCACCCGAGGGGGCTAAAATGTGTAGGTTCGACGGATGAAATACGCAATATTTGCGTATTATCAGACCCCCTAACTTACACATTGCTAGTCCCTAGCAATGAAATAGGATGCAACAAGAACAACAAGTAAACCAAAAATAGAAGATAGTACAAAAATATGGTAAAAAAGTAATAAAAAGATAAGGCCACTTTCTCGGGCGAACGATTGCATTTAGCGTACGAAATAAGCCGTTAAACCCCTAGGTTACCCTATTGGACGAGTGTCGTCTCGTGAGGGTTTTCAGGGATGATACCCCCAAACATCATAAAGTTTCCTCAAAATATGCCCAATCACATGCGACAAACTCAACAATACGAACAAGATTTCAACATGTTATTAGCAAAGCAAATAAATTCACATGAAAAGTCCGTAGTTATTAACATTATATAATGCACCTCAATGAGTTGAAACTTTAACATGTGGGAGGGGAGTGAGCACACGCAAGATATGATTTGGCAAAAAACTTAAATAACTCGGATACTAAATATCAACGCATGCATAAAAGTCAATCCTCACAGGCATTATACTCATCAAATGAATTCACTTGAAATAGGGAGGTAACACACGGGACATGCGGGCATAAGGAGTAAATGTAAATGGAAACTAGGTTGCACACATGTCACCAATGAAGAACGCTATATAGGAAATAAAAACTGTAATCTCAGTAAAAGGATACCGCACATATAAAAGAGGCGAAATGCATTTTCACAGATTATCAAAACTATTTAAACCTTTGAATTACATCTACTTAAGATCACATAAGACTTGTAATAGGGTTGTAATGTAGTCTAGGTTAGGGTACGCAATGAAAGGGATGTATATACGGATTCAAAGTGTTTGGGGATGAAACTCGGGATAATGGGAAAAAGTGGGCAATTTCAAAATTGGACAATGATTTCCAAACAAGCATTAAATATAACAATCGAGAGTAATCAAAGCTTATTGAAACACTATAGACAATATATACAAATTTCTCTTTCTTTTTCTTTTCTTCTTTTTCTTTTGTTTTCCTTTTGTTTTCAACTTTCTCTTTTTCTTCTCTTTTTCACTACACTCTTTTCTTTTCTCACTCTTTTCATGCTTAAATTGCAACCACAAAACAACAATATCATTCAATCCCAAGTAAACAATCCAAACAATGGTATGTAAGGTAATATGTATGGTATATAACTCCAATTTGGAGTTGGTTATGGGATTTTTGGGTAATGAAAAGAAAGGCTAGTATTTAGGCTCAAATGGGTTGACTAGGGAACATTTAAAAGGTGAGGTCAAGGTCATATGGGTGATATACAAAGATGGATTATGATCATTTCAAAAAGTTTACGCAATTCTCGAGTCAAAACAATATATGAAAATCATGATCAAGTAACACATTTCATTTATGAACGGTTAATGAAAGAATAAAGAGATTACCAACGACTATAACATTTTCAAAGAGGAAAGAATAATGTATACACTCACAAATGAAGATAAGTCTCTAATCTCACTCGGTGTAAGTATACACAATGCAACAAAAGCTACCGTGTTATAAAAATCTTAAACCAAATCAATATAACAAGAAAAATGCATGTGCTCATGGGATAAAGTTTAATTCATGAAGTTATTCATAATATTAATGATTTAAGGACTAAAGTCTAATAACTTCTAAAATCGAGAACATGCATCGTTGAATTGTCTAATGGATCAGGCAATTATTAAAATTTATCATCGGAAACAAAGGCAAAAATCCCAACAAAGTAGAAAAAAGAAAGAAAATATTTTTGAAAATTTTCAAATTTTTAACAAAAAACATGCTTTGTAACTAAATTGTAGTCAAATTCAAGGACTAAACAGTGAAATGGATAGAATATCCCACACCCCCTAACATAAATGTTTCATTGTCCCCAATGCGTCCATTAAAGAACACAACACAAAGATAGGAAAAGAATGATATTACCCAAATGTGGAGCGATCTCCATAAGTACAAGTCCAAATGAATCTGAAAAACAAGTTAGTACAAAGCATAGGAAGAATATGAACTGATGTATTAAGTTAAAAGAATCTATGTCACAAGTCACAACAATATAGAGGGGCTGAAGTGAAAATACTAGATAAATTGATGGTGAACTTTTTGATTTTATAAAATGGAAGGTCACACACATCAAAATCCAATAAACAACCATAAACTACATTCTCATTGCTCATTTCATAAGTTCCATACAAAATAACTTAATACATTACAACTAATAAAAAGAAAGAAATAAAAAATAAATAAAAAATACAACATAATATCTGCCCCAGAAATGCCAAAAATGACCCAGTATAACAGTAGCCTAGTGGCCGGAACCACTAGGATCAGAAGGATCCTGAAAATAAGGAGGTAGCGTTGTGTCCGGATCATGCCTCTACAAGTAAAGGTCTTGCATCATCGCCTGCATCATCCAGTACTCATGCCTCTGCCGCGCTCTGCCTTTGTTGTGCCCACTCCTGCCACTGCTCAGCCTGCTGTTGGTCCAGGCTGGACTCCCATGTAGCCCACCTGAGCTGGGTCTCCTCCCAGCGTTGGTCCTGCAAGGCCTGAAATGCCTCAAAGCGGGCATCATAATCTGTGTGTGGAACGTGAGAACCCTTACCCTGCTCCATACCTCTAATCTCGGCCTCCTCCGCTGCCATGTCAGTTGCCTCTGCCCTCTGCCTTTTGTTCCCCGGCTCCCCCAAGCGTGAGTCAACATTTTCGAGATATTGTCTTTTGTGAGAAGCCCTAGTGGCTCATGCTTGCGATCAGCGTCATATTCTGGGCAACCGTGAGAAATGCAGATCCTCGTGATGAGGGAAGGAAACGGAACGGAATACCTCCAGGCGATCTCCATGGATGTCGACAACATCGTCTCCAAAAATATTTTGGGCAAACTGATATCGCCCAAACTATGAAGCATAGTGTGGATGAATGTTTCGTGCTTGTGATGAACCTTTGATCGGTTGCTCATCCCCATGAATGAGTGGACATTGATGTAGTGGAGAAGTCTCGGTAAGTATGCCATTGCCGCCGAACGGAACGCACATTTCTTCTATACCTCGCCCGACGCAAGGGCCTCTATCAACGTCGCACGCCCAAACATATCTCCATCCAAAAAGCTGATAGGATCCGCAGGGTCTGGAACACTCATAAAAACTGCCAATTCAGAACGGCGAAAAGGTATCCACACCCCACGGACCATGGCCTCATACGTAGTAGGCCCCTGCCCCCTCACCTCTACCAATGTCGCGTAAAACATACGGACGAGCTCTTCATTGACGCGCCCATTGGTAGCGAGAAAGGGCTCCCATCCCTGTCGGTGCAACAAAACCCATGCCTCCTGTGGTATATGATCAAGGGTCCAGGAAAAATGATAACCCAGCGGTCGCTCTGAAGTCTGAAAATAGGCCTGAAACCAGTCTTGCTCCTGCTCACAGCGAATCCCCTCGACACCCCCATTAGGCATGCACCTAGTGAATTTGTATTTTTTGATGTTTGCAATTTCAACCTACAAAACAGTAATCAAGTAATACAAAAAAAATTGTAAGCACAATTAATGGTTAGTTAGTGTAAGAGTTGAAATGGTGGGTGTACGTGCGCAAAACCGAGGGAAAAATTCAACATTGCGATAAAAGTTATCGGAATGCGACTAGGAGTGAAAATCACCCAAGTGTGCGCCAAAAAATGGATTGAAAACTGCTTGTGGCATTTCAGCGAACACTTGGCGTGCGCAATGTGGGACGAGGGTGAAAAATACCATTTTGAACCAACAAATTAGCCCCATTCATGAACACAATCACAATGCAACATCAAAAATGTGTTCATGAATGGATATATAGCAAGAATCATAGGTAAAATCAGTTGGAACAACACAAAACAAGGAGAAATCCGCACATATTCAATATATGTCAAAAAATGGATTAAACATGGAAATCATGACAAATATGAACCAAAATCTACAAATACACAATTAATTAGGAAGAATGATACCTTGCAAGTGTAGAAAATGGTTGAGATTTGAAGGAAAATGTGGTGGGGGATTTTAGGGCACAAAATTGGGAAAAGAGAGATAATAGAAATGAGGAGAAAGTGGGAAAAAACAAGCAGTTCTCGGCCTTTTACTGGTCGATCGATCAATCGACCCCTGGGCTTCGATAGATCGATCAAGCAGTAAAAGGCCTACTGCCTCAAATTTTTAAGGGGGGGGGGGTAAATGCAATTAGGGGTATAAGGGGGGGTAGAAATGTAAAAATAAATAAATAAATAAATATATATAAGTATAGGAAAATAAAAATACAAAGAAAAAAAATTAAAATAAAAAAAAATAAAATAAAAAAAAATAAAGAATTGGGCTAAGTATGCATATACCTACACATATACTAACCAAAAAAAAGAAAAATATGTACAACGATCGACACACATGCATAGTCTCCATGGACATAAAAAAAGAAAAACAAATGCAAATGTGTGCGAATGAGTGTGTGTAAAATAAAGAAGAAAATTGTTTTTGTGATTTTTTTCATTGTTTTCTTAACAAGTGTGTGCCGGGGCGCATAGTCTCCGCAAATTCAAGTCCGTTGAACCTACAAAAGAGTTAGAACCAAGCATACAAAAGATGTAAAAATTGATTAACTAATTACACTAGACTAAATTAAGAGAAAATAAAAATGAAGAAGTTATTATATACAACCTACACATAGGATGTCCAATTAGATATATACTAAAAGTTGAAATTTTTGAGGGTCCATCCAAAACATAATTTGACTTTGACGGATCAACGGTGGACCCTCCCGAACACGCATGCCTTTCGAAAAATAGGAATTTCGTTCAAATGACGGAAGGCATGTGTAAGGCGTCAAAAGTGAACCATCCCCAATTAAAAATTTGGGAGGGAGGATGGGGGGTTTGGATAGGACGGGCGACAAATACACATGTGGGCCAACAAAAAATGAATCATCTCCCAAGTATTTTAAAGTTGGAATGGGAGGCGGCGCACACGAGGGCAAAGATGCCGTCATGGAAAACGGCTCGAGCGAGTACTCCTCGTCGGTGAAAAGGTTTGGAACTAAAAAAATTTGAACCGATTCATGGGGTACTAGAATTGGTGTGATAGTATAGAATAAAGACGGGGATGAAAGAAATTCGATCTCAGGTGATGAGTGATCATCGCTTGAAAATTGAATTTCGAAAGAAATAGGATCATTTACAATGAAACTTTCTTCTTTGAAAATCAAAGAAGAAACGAATTCATTGCAAATGGATACTATGCCCTTTTCGTCCTCGTTTTCTTTCTCTACTATAACACCGGTCAAGTCAAGGATGGTTTGTTCCAAAGTAGGAGCGAAGTCCTCATTTGGTTCAAAACAGTGTTCGACTTCGTAAGTCTCGAAAGAAAAGTCGTTGTCGAATTCAAATAGTAAATCCAACTCGTGTTCCCAACAACGATTTTCTTCCCGATAACTGTTTTCAATCCTCTCATTTTCAAGCATGCACAATCCCTCACCAAAAGTCATAGATCGAGGAGCGGATTCTTGGAATTGAGAGGTTTGGAAATTGTTCTCGGGACTGCACTCAAAATCATTAACATAAGAATTTTGAAAATGATTACAATTGATTTCGAAATTCTTATCATAAGGATCTTGCGACCCAGAATCAAAATGATCACGCCCAAAATTGATGTAATCCAAACTTTGACTTTCGTAATACTCACCCAATGTCATTTTAGATGTTGCAACTTTTTAGGATTGAAAGTATTGACCAAAAGTGATAGGTTTATCGAAATTTTGAGAGTTATCATTAGGATTCCCAGAAAAGTTAGAATAAGACATGCTTACCCCAACAAAGGCTCGAGAGGACAAATTCCACAAATAAGACGTGCGCGAAAAATTCAAGCATTTCTAGGCGCTCAAATGTAGAAGTCCTGAAAAAAAGGTTAAAAAAAAGAATACAAATACAAAAGAAAGAATACTTCGAACCAATAAGACAATTACAATCTATAACAAAATAGTCCCCGGCAACGGCCCCATTTGATAGACCGGATTTTGTCGCGACGCGAGAGTCACCTACGCGCCGGTCATTTTATATTCGGCTCACCAACTCTATACAAAAACCTAAGTTATGACTCTACTTGCGATACAAGTACAACGGTAAGTCGGGTATCAAATCCACAGAGAATGTTCGATAGATCGTAAGAGATTATTAATTCAGGAATAAAAGTGTAAAAGGGTGACGTGTGCTAGGAAATAAAAGAAAAGAATAAGTTAAGTCTAAAATAAAGTAAAAGCAAGATTGGAATATCATCGAACCATACGGCTTGAAATAACTATTAGTCAGAATTCCGGCTCGAGAGCAATTTAATCGAGCATTAACAATTAATCATAAACTTCACACAATAACGAATTTAAGCCAAAGTTGCGAGAATAAATAATTAACGGAAAATGGTCGCACGGAGATTAAACTCGGATTATCGCTATAAACACTAACTTTGCATGACAAATAAAGTTAAACGTGTAATAATCCGACTTTAATACGCGCGGGTTCAATTAAACGCAATTTTGCACAGAACCTAATTTTTGGAGCTCAGGGCCCGTTAATGGCGGAACGACATCCCGACCCTAATTATCTAAGGTCAATACATGAATTAAACTAAATTACAACTAATTAAACTAGGAAAGCAAGAATTAAAGCAAGTAAACTAATTAACAAAGCATGAAAGTAATTTACAAAGCAAGGTAAATAAAGAACAAAGCTATATTAAAGGAGATGATAGTGAATAGTTCAATCTTACAAAACCAAATGGATGTCACCCCAAGAAGAGAAGAAGATGGGCTCTCAAAACTAAACCCTAACCTAAAATGTATTCTAAAACTCAATCCTCCATATACTACAACAAAATTGGGTTATATAGTAAGTTGGAATAAAAGAAAAGAAGAAGGACAAGAAGGCAAAAATATCTGCAGAAACAGGGGATCGATCGATCAACCCCTTTGGTCGATCGATCGACTGTTGAAATCATGGCAAAAAACTGAAGGATCGATCGATCGATCAAGCAGGGCAGAACCTCCTTTCCTCCTGTTTTGGCATGTTTTCTTCTCCGCTAGAATCGCCGTAACTTCTTCAATCGGAATCGGAATCACACACCGTTCATGACCACGCGAAGCTTACGAGGAGGGCTACAACTTTCGTGAGATGTCGGGCCAGGTGCCCAAACTATGAATTGAACGAATGCCCTTGAACGTGCAAATGTGTATGGGACTTGAGCAAAATGCGTTTGAACTCCATTATTAGTACCTAAATACCTACAAAAGCCCAATTATACCTCATATAGCATGGTAACAATATAAACCGAGGTTGTCTGGTTAACAGTCTTAATTATAGAGATTAAGGCACCCAAGGGGGCTAAAATGCGTAGGTTCGACGGATGAAATACACAATATTTGCGTATTATCAAATACTCACAGTGATTACAAGTGAAATATGCAATGAACATCTGCAGATACCCACAAGAACACGCAGTTCTGAATTAGCAATGAATCAACCTCAGAAGATCCAAAAGGATACGCAGTCCAATCAGCCAGGAACACCCATGATTACTCCCTATGAGACGTAGTCAACATCAGCCCAGTACCTCCCTCAAGTGCCACCTAGATCAGTGGTAGGTTATCCTCCCTACTGAAACGCCCCGCCTAATTAAATACCGGGTGATCAGTCCTTTATTAGATTAAAATCAAGGTAAACGGTTAGTTCATTTTTAGCATCACTGTCGCAAAATAAAATTTCCAAATTTAAACACCCTAAATAATTAAACTAAGTGTCAAAACAATTTAAAGACTTATTTCCATTTTTAAATTTCGATTTGAAAACCTTTTTAAATAATCCATAGTCTAAGAATCACATAAGTGCAACGGCTAGAAATCAACACAAAAGAATTAATCCATCTAGATTTACCAAACCAAGTCAAATAACCATGCATGAAACCATACATGAATGAAACCAAGTATTTAAAATGCTTACCGGCTAATGCAACAACCATGTTAGTATGCGACACTCTCTCGAGAATTCTCACCTCTCATCTAGTGTGTACGCCTACCGTACTAATAAATCCCACAAGTTTCTCTAACTTATTGTCCATAAGGTTTTATCACGTGAAAAGGAAGGTTATGATATTTACTTTAGGAAAACATTCTCTTCAAGACTTCTTACGTTATTTAGAACAACTCATTACTGTTATAAAGTTCCCGAACACTTATAATAAAGTTAAAGCATTTATTCATTACTTATCTACTTATACGCACAGTAGAAAGTTTCCAAGATTTCTTACGTTATTTAGAACAACTCATTACCGTTATAAAGTTCCCGAACACTTATAATAAAGTTGAAGCATTTATTCATTACTTATCTACTTATACGCACAGTAGAAAGTTACCATATTGATATACGTATATATATTAGTTACACATATAATATATATACTAACGAAACCCCACATAAAATCTATGGTGCTGGCATACTCTGCTATCAAGTCCCCATATCACTCGTACTAAGGGAAATACTAGTTCGGAATCACTCTCGAATTGTATTAACACAAACACATAAAAATGGAGGTGAAGCATAGTTCCAAGCCACGAAGAGGTCAGCACATACCCTCACGTCTCTTAGGACTATCTGACTATCACTCAGATAGCCTGTCTCAAGGAATCCTACGTTCTAGGGTACAAGTCAATATCCCCCATAAAGGTCCAATCGAGATAAGACTGTCCCAGCACAACAACCTCCGTGATACAAGTAGCGCGGGTATGATTTTTACACAGATACATAACATATGCACAATCACACGGCCATATATATATATATATATATATATATATATATATATATATATATGTTCACATTTTTTAAATTAGGTGCGCCCATAACCCATAATTATAATTATCCGTTCTTAGAACATATTACTCAATTATCTCGCATAACGGATACGTCTCTTTTATTCTCATATATAATGTATTTCATACTTACTTCTCATATCTCGAAGTATTCTATCTCACTAAGTATAATTTCAGTAGGTATGCTCTCACTTACCTTCGGGTCTAAATCCATTACGAGTTTCAATCTTTCAGTAAATGTACGCATAATTTCCTATGTGTGAATAACTCCCCATTAACCCACAATATCATCCCATATTAAATTTCTCTCAACGGAGTCTACCTAGACCCTACTGGTCTTCTTTATAACCCATTATGCTCTAACAATAATAATCAAGGGTTCCTACGTATTTTAACGGGATTAAACAAAAAGGAGAAAAATATGAAGTTTTCCAGGAGGGATCGATCGATCGATGAAAGGGGGTCGATTGATCGGTCATCGATCGATCGATGTTCTTGGTCGATCGATCGATCAAGCAGTTCTTGCCTAGAAACAGCAATTTCAACCTACGGGTTTCATCTTCCAAATTAGTCCAAGACGCCATTATCGATTCCCAAACTCCCAAACAACATTTCTAATAGTTACATATACTTATATACATGATTTCCTACATGAAACATGTCCAAATTCATCAAAGGCATATAATTATGGGATAATTTAACATAATTATCAAGAACCTTAATTTTTCATGAAACATTCATTCTTCTAATTCTTTTCGTGATTTCTTGCCTCTAAATCCATACCAATTTGTGGATAATCCTCTACATATGATAGGTATGTCCAGAATATATTTAGTTTCTCTAAAACATGCGATTTTAAGTCTGTGAATTATCAATTTCTTCCATAAAACATGTTCTTAACAATCCTAAACTAACATGGGTGAGACATTAACTAAAAACAAAGCAAGATAGATACTTGCCTGGAATTCAAGGTTATGATTTGTGGATGAAAAAGGTATGGTTGCGTTCCTCGTCGTGCGATCTACATTTTGGTGGTAGTGGTGGTGCAAACGGATGAGTTCTTGGCATTGGATTGCTTGGAAAGCTTCCTACCTTCTTCTCTAATGGCCGTTCTTAGGTTCTGTGATTGTTAACCCTAAAAGCCTAACTCAAATGTCTGATATATCTTAGGGAAATTCGTGGGTTTAATTACCCAAAAAATACAAAATGACTATTATACCCTCCCGGGATGCCAATTAGGCCTAAAAATGCCCCGAGATCCAAATTAAATCCCCAGGTACACTTTTCTTACTATCTCGACCCTTCCGAACATGTTGGCGCACTCGAAATGACCATACGGGTAATTTATAATTTATTCACTTATAATAATAATAATAATTTAGTCCTGACACGACATAGGCGCGTCCTGACTTAATTTACATAATTGTCATATTATTCCCTCGTGATAATTTTAATAAATTCAATTCTACATATTACTTTACTCAATACGTAATATTTAACAAATCAACAATTTTCCAATAATTACTAACTCTCGTCACGCTAGTAAATATTTAAAATAAATTTCTGAATTATTATTAAATTAATCTATCTCAATTAAATTTAATAAATCCCTATATTTTAAAGCCATAAAAATACGGGGTATTACATTCTTTCCCCCTAATAACGGAATTTCGTCCCGAAATTCATAAAATAAGGCCTATGTGGTAAAACAATTCTGGATACCTTATCAGTACATAAATTATCTACATAGTAAGGCGCTCAATCACTATAGCCCCTCTTCGCAGCAAGCTTGTTTAACACTCTCATTAACGGCACTTCACATTGTGCTCATATCTAACAGCATTCGCATAAGACGAGCCTATACATCATTGACTCCCATTATTTCTATATCATTAAGAGGCCGCACCTCATTACATGAAAACTACTCGTATATAACTAAGCACAAAACTCCCTTTTTGAGAGAAACCGTATGAACATATGACCACTCTTGTTCTCCTAAAACAAATCGTAGTAATTCCACCGTAGTCATCAGACTCTTACTCGACCAATCCAAAATTTTGATTATCCGCCCATCTCTTAACATTCAAAGTGAGAAAAGTTAAGGTTTTTCCACACTAAAACCTCAATAAGCACCTTGTTCACAATAAACAGGTACGAGTGCTCCCACAAAACCCTACCATTAGGTAATATCCTCGCCCAATTACCGTACTATACTCCACTTGCTAGCTATAACCGTTGTGGAAGAGAAACGATCATAATGAATCCAAAATTACTTTCACACTGCTCCACTAATGGTTAATCACCGCTCGCCTACTCCCCGGATTATGGGTGATACAACCTGTTCAAAACGAAACGATATCCTCGCTGCTTCCTGAAATTCCATATTGAAGGTAGGATTCAAAAATCTCAACCTAATTAAAAAAAATACCGTGTAGGACCACGTACTGGCGCGATCCTTCCTTTCAAAATAAGACTAGGGCACACTAGCTAATATTATAAATCACCCTAAAGGAATGTCAATCACTTCCTTCTTGGTCATCTTTTTCCACACGTTCGAAGGAACTCTTGATCTTAACTTGAGGTTGTCAACTCATCCAAGAAACTTTACCGAATTTACCGGCCTCTTCCATTGTAGGAATTGTCGATAGCCACAAAATTCTCTGGTTGATCCTCTTGTTCCAACCGATTCTATTTATGAGTACTGCCCGCGGAGACTACTCACTATGTCCCGCTCGACATCGACTTCTACTTGTAATGTCTCACATTAAGTGACACTTAATACTCCCCTTATTTCCTTTGCATATATTGAAAGTTCCTACCCATGCTTTTTTCTCCACGATGTGCACTTCTGGACCTTTTATACCATACTAGCATCTTCACTCTTTGTACGCGTCAGTCACTCTCAACATTTGACTAGTTACAACTCCGCTTCGAGTATTCTCCATCATAATTAAATTCTACCCTTCTCAAGGAATACCCTTTTTTAAATGGATTCCCACAGCCTTCCAACCATCTTCGGGTGTGCTACTCTAATCGCACACGTATATATAGATTATCATTTTTCACGTGACGCGTAATCCACTCTGCCACTTCCACCTCGTTATGTTAGTCCCATAAACATATATTCCACACGTCTATTCCCACATCCCTACAACTCGAACGATTTTAACATCAGCTAACCAGGATGCCCACACACCCTATAAATCGTGCATACTAGCGTAAGCATCACATTCACTTCACACATAACACCCAATTCTTTCTTTTCCTTGTGCTCACAACGTGATTACAACACTTGGGTACTCTCAATCACCCTAGAAATTGAAATTTTAAATCCTCCTTATCATCGTTCCACCCCTCAACTCGTGGTGATAAGACAAAACTTTCAATGCTTTCTTACCACACAACCGGCTCCACTGGCCTTAATTCATAATTCAACTTCCAATTTACGGATATAATTACTTGCTCCTATTACGATCGAGGTACCAAACTCATGGACTAATGACCAAACATCTTCCTACTTCTAACCTTACGCTAAGTTTCATGCGTGGGATGTCTTGCAAAGTGAAATCCAAACAAGGAACCCCCCGATACACTACTACCTAGCAGTGTCGGTCATCGAAATTCGTTAGGCCCTCCACCCATAACATGTGCCCCTTATTCCGTCTCTTGACAGAAAAGTTACATCTCCTCCCGTAATTACACTTAACAAAGTACATTTCGCCAATTGTACAATCGTTCAGTATTGGTGGTAATCCCATTCCATAAACCTCGAATACATACAATCGGGGTTCTCGAAATCCTGTCCCCAAACATATGGGTACAACTCTTAACTCCCACATATCTAAAGGATAGATATATCAATGCGCTCTTCCTATCACCAAGTCCTGAGAGCTAAACATAATAATGAGTTAAATATTTTCGCTCAACAGTAAACCCAATACATACTGAATCATAACAACAAAGTACCTACACACATTGGGATCGAATATCTCGGGAGCGCTATCCCCTCTGAAATCTCTAAAATAGATAATATAAGTGCGAGTCCGACCCTCTCGCTGGTGAGGCCTCGCCAGAACAAAACATGTTGTACTAAGGCAACCACTCCGATAGCCTTGCAATAACTGCCTACTATCGTACTAACCATTACTATAAAGTTGTAACCAAGACAATATCATACTCGTATATCACATCACTAAAACGAGTAATCTTTACCCATTCATCCTCCACGGATAGCACTAAGGATAATCCCGCTACACTGGGGAAAATATTCACATATTAATAATGTTTATAGTTATACGCATTAAACTCGTCTCACCTGCTAATCTAGCAATGAACAAAATATAGTGACTCGCTCGTGTCACATAAAACACGCCTCATCCTCCGAGGATAGAACTCATACTTCTACCTTGCCAATCGTCTTGACTGCAGAAATGGTCCCGGTCCCCTGACGTAACACGCCTGTCCAAACCAAAATAAAAAACTACTTTAATCATTATCCTTTACTAGGCATCCTACTCTTGTCCCTTTACTCACTTTGGGAAAACATTAACGCATGTGATTTCACTCTCCATAAAATACCTCTACACATAATCCACTTATCACCTGTCATACTAACCATATTAGGATTGTCCTTCTCTCGGACTTTGGTAGGCTCGATTATTGATGGCTACCCCCGTTGTTCCCTTAGCCTTGTTGGCCGTAAAGAACATGCTACTGGCTACGGTAGTCCTTACTGGATTCACCATCGCTCGGTAAGAATTCAGCTATCCGATTCATTTAAATGGGTCCCCTGATGTGTATCCACACCCCCTTGTGGTGCCATACTACCACCGTTGCATCTAGTCTTATTCTTGACTAAATTCTTTGATTCCTTTAGCTTCCCACACAAAGAAGCATTATCATCTCCATTGACAAAGCACGACATTGTCAACCTCTGAATCGACCATCCAACATAATTCCCTTTTAAGTGTTACTAACTATATTTACGAGTCGATCTCCCAATTGGAGTCCTCTCCTCCATTTGTATCTACATCCTTCGATACAAGATTCGCTAACGATTTAGATTCACATTCACAAATGGACCTCTGTTAGGTCCTCCTGTGATGAGTTCAGAATAACGTTCACATCTTAGTATGAACAACTGATGAAGCGGCGTGCGGTTAAACTGTACCTAAGGTCCCTCCATTGACGAAACATTTCACTATCCACGCTAACTGGCCAACTAAAAGAAAATATGGGGAAGTACACAATACGATAGGAAAGATGCTTAACAAATATACGTTAGTGATGAATAAAGCGTAACAACACGAGTACAAATATTCAAATCAAATGCAAATCTCAAAGTATTTATCAATAAATTTCTCAACAACACATTAACCAGGTCACCAGGCCTCACTCCATCCGCATATGCTTTATCAAGACATAGCCCGGGAAGCAGGAATTTTAGCGGGTGCCCAACATCCGTGCTATATTAAAATTTCATGACAACGTGCTCAACAACAATATAATCATGCCACATGAATCAAAATAATTCAATAATTATTTCTCCAGATTTCAAAGAATTTAACAATTTAAATATGAGTTCAATTAAACATGAAATCAACGAAATAACTCTCGAGAGATTTAAAGAGCATATTGTCTAAAACCCCATACCTTAAAATCATCGCATGAATCGTCACATAAAATCATCTTCAAAATATGATCGAGCCATCACGTTCCTCTCGCAAAAATAATCAAATCGTGCTCTAGCCCCAACACGAGATAACCCCAAATAGCCCTATTTTAAAAACCCAGAAAAATCAGATCCAAAAATTATTCGAATCGCTGATCCGACTTCAGATTTGGATTCTACACAAAAAATTGAGTCAGGTATATGTTTTGAGTTTTTCTCAAATCTCATTCGAATGGACTCAAAAATAAGATCTAAACATTCCAAATTGGCTCTTCTCATTCCACTCGTTTTTGCCTCTTTGGATTTCATTTTTGGCCTCTCTTTTTCATCTCCCTTTCCTTATAATCACCCATAATGTTCCTTATATAGTCTCTCTCTCAAACCCTAGCTTCGAGCCTAAGCTAACGCATATTACTATATTCCCCTTAAATTTAAAATTGTCAACTTTACATAGTTAAACCATTACAAAATGTTCAAAAACCAATTAAATTTGAATTTAAATATTCGATTCATATCAAATAAAAATAAAAATAAAAATAAATATAATATCAATATCCTAATTAATAAAATAATATTATTAAAATTATTTACCATATTCATAAATAAAGCCCTCGAAATTACGGGGTATTACATACTTCCCCCCTTGAAAAGGGATTTCGTCCTCGAAATTCGACGAAACCTAATAGTTGATATAAAATGCTACTCGTTCTATTTCCCAATTAACTACGGTCATCATACTCGAATATACTCTACAACCTCAACTAAGTCTTGCCTCCTATTGTCCGCCCAACGGCCCTTGCCTGCCATATTCCATTGTTCGAACACGCCCGAATGTAAGTAAGATTCACTAATGTATATACATTATAGCAGGAGAGCCAAATCTCACCATAGAAATCAACAATCCTAAACATAGGGCTCTATATCAAACAAAGTAACGCTGGAAGCATAATAAGCCACATAGATCCTAAAGGACACTAGAACCTGATGCTCTGATACCACCTGAAACACCCCGCCTAATTAAATATCGGGTGATCAGTCCTTTATTAGATTAAAATTAAGGTGAACGGTTGGTTCATTCTTAGCATCACTATCGCAAAATAAAATTTCCAAATTTAAACACCATAAATAATTAAACTAAGTGTCAACACAATTTAAAGTCTTATTTTCATTTTTAAATTTCGACTTGAAAACTTTTTAAATAATCCATAGTCTAAGAATCACATAAGTGCTACGACTAGCAATCAACACAAAAAAATTAATCCATCTAGATTAACCAAACCAAGTCAAATAATTATACATGAAATCATCTTGACAAAAGTTAACTCCCAAGGAATACTAAATACTGGAAATGTAAACAAACGTAAATTTCTGACAAATCCAAACTGAATAGGGAAATGGGCGACACATGCCCTAACTAAGCAGAACTAAAACAAGAATAGAATCAATGAAGAGGTCGTCTAAAGAAACGGACTGCAACTCCCACATCAGCTGCAGCGCATCCAATCCCAAAGAACCTATGCATGACGCCCCTGTGGCTGGGCAACTATAATACATACATATATATATACAAGGGATAGAAAAAGACAGGAGATGGGTCAGAGCCCGAGTGTAAAACAATTTTAAAAATAGTTTAGCAAGTATTTAAAATGCTTACCGACTAATGCAACAACCATGTTAGTATGCGACACTCTCTTCAGAATTCTCACCTCTCATCTAGTGTGCACGCCTGCCGTACTAATAATTCCCATAAGTTTCTCTAACTTATTCTCCATATGGTTTTGTCACGTGAAAAGCAAGGTTATGTTATTTACCTTAAGAAATCATTCTCTTCATGATTTCTTACGTTATTTAGAACAACACATTACCGTTATAAAGTTCACGAACACTTATAATAAAGTTGAATCATTTATTCATTACATAACTACTTATACGCACAGTAGAAAGTTCCCATATTGATATACGTATATATATTAGTCACACATATAATATATATACTAACGGCACCCCACATAAAATCTATGGTGCTGGTATACTCTGCTATCAAGTCCCCGTATCACTCGTACTAAGGAAAATACTAGTTCGGAATCACTCTCGAACTGTATTAACACAAACACATACAAATGGAGGCGAAGCATAGTTCCAAGTCGCTAAGAGGTCAGCACATACCCTCACGTCTCTTAGGACCATCTGACTATCACTCAGATAGCCTGTATCAAGGAATCCTACGTTCTAGGGTACAAGTCAATATCCCCCCATAAAGGTGCAATCGAGATAAGACTGTCCCGGCGCGGAAACCTCTGTGATAGCAAGTAGCGCGGGTATGATTTTTACACAGATACATAACATATGCACAATCACATGGCCATATATATATATATATATATATATATATATATATATATATTCACATTTTCTAAATTAGGTGCGCCCACGACCCATAATTATAATTATCCGTTCTTAGCACATATTACTCAATTATCTCGCATAACGGATTCGTCTCTTTTATTCTCATATATAATTTATTTCATACTTATTTCTCATCTCTAGAAGTATTCTATCTCACTAAGTATAATTTTAGTAGGTATGCTCTCACTTACCTTCGGGTCTAAGTCCTTTACAAGTCTCAATCTTTTAGTAAACGTACGCATAATTTCTTATATGTGAATAACTCCCCATTAACCCACAATATCATCCCACATTAAATTTCTCTCAACGGAGTCTACCTAGACCCTACTGGTCTTCTTTATAACCCATTATGCTATAACAATAATAACCAAGGGTTCCTACGTATTTTAATGGGATTAAACAAAAAGGAGAAAAATATGCAGCTTTCCAGGAGGGATCGATCGATCGATGAAAGGGGGTCGATTGATTGGTCATCGATCGATCGATCGATCAAGCAGTTCTTGCCCAGAAACTGCAGTTTCAACCTACGGGTTTCATATTTCAAATTACTCCAAAACGCCATTATCGATTCCCAAACTCCCAAACAACATTTCTAATAGTTACATATACCTATATACATGATTTCCTACGTGAAACATGTCCAAATTCATCAAAGACATAGAATTTATGGGATAATTTAACATAATTATCAAGAACCCTAATTTTTCATGAAACATTCATTCTTCTAATTCTTTTCCAGATTTCTTGCTTCTAAATCCATACCAATTCATGGATAATCCTCTACATATGATGGGTATGTCAAGAATATATTTAGTTTCTCTAAAGCATGTGATTTTAAGTCTCTAAATTATCAATTTCTTCCATAAAACATGTTCTTAACAATCCTAAACTAACATGGGCGAGACATTAAATAAAAACAAAGCAAGATAGATACTTGCATGGAATTCAAGGTTATGATTTGTGGATGAAAAAGGTATGGTTGCATTCCTCGTCGTGCGATCTACGTTTTGGTGGTAGTGGCGATGCAAACAGATGAGTTCTTGGCCTCGGATTGCTTGGAAAGCTTCCTACCTTCTTCTCTAATGGCCGTTCTTAGGTTCTGTGATTGTTAACACTAAAAGCCTAACTCAAATGTCTGATATATCTTAGAGAAATTCGTGGGTTTAATTACCCAAAAATACAAAATGACTATTGTACCCCCCCAGGATGTCAATTAGGCCTAAAAATGCCCGAGACCCAAACTAAACTCCCGGGTACACTTTTCTGGCTATTTCGACACTTTCGAACATGTTGGCGCACTCGAAATGACCATACGGGCAATTTATAATTTATTCACTTATAATAATAATAATAATTTAGTCCCGATACGACACTGGCGCGTCCTGACTTAATTTTCATAATTGTCATATTATTCCCTCGTGACAATTTTAATAAATTTAATTCTACATATTACTCTACTCAATAAGTAATATTTAACAAATCAACAATTTTTCAATAATTACTAACTCTCGTCACGCTAGTAAATATTTAAAACAAATTTCCAAATCAATTTAAATTAATCTATCTCAATTAAATTTAATAAATCCCTAAGTTTAAAAGCCATAAAAATACGGGGTATTACACCTACAAGAGAAACTACAGCAAAGATGTATCTTGCGTTCCAAAACAATTCACTAAATCATTTGGGATTTTGTGAATTGAAAAACAAAAAGATTGAACCCTAAATTAAAGAAGCCAAAATTTTATGTTGTTTTGTAGCTTGTGAAGAATGAAAATTGTCTGGTCTTCTTAACGAAAAAGGACTTGTTCAACACGTTTTATATAAAAAAAACTTGGGTCAACAGATCACTCAAACGAAGTGTCAAAGTCGCTCGAACGAAACCAAATGTTGCTTGAATGACATCGCGCGAGATGCAAATGTCTCTTGAACGACAAGCATACGTCGCTCGAATGATAGAGCGAAAATATATATATATATATATATATTTTTATTTCAAAAATCCACCTCAACACTTAGAAAATATTTTGGAAAAATATCCCAACACTTTTAAATGAACCCTTAAGGGACTAAAATACAACCTTACCACAATTAATCTCACAGAGGCTTGAATGTTGAAGAACTTTTGATATTCAAGTTTGTCTTCATGTATCTTCAAACTTGAACTTTTTCGTCGATGATTTGTAGCGGTATACGACATACACTAATGTAAACAAGACTTATAAAATATGTCCTTATAAATCTCCCCCTATGTCTATGCCGATACAAAATTAAAACATCTGAATTATCAAATCAAAATGCCTATACAAATTTAATACCCTCCCATGAAACCCAAAATTGAAAAGGTACTAAAAATGTTAAGTCTTCAAATCTTCAAGCTTTTCTCATCAGGGTGTGCAACAGATGATCATCAATCTTTGTACTTACACACATGAGACAAAGCAATACATTCGTGATGTATCGAGTTTGAAATGAGATAAACATAACATCAAAACAAATATCGAATCTTAAATCTCCCCCATAACGTAAAACTCCCCCATAATTCGTTCTCCCCTTTTTGATTGTCCGAAATAGACAAGGAAAAGAATAAATAAAACAAAACAAACATGGAGTTATCACAATAAGCACAGTAAATAACTACGACCATTAAGAGATACTCAAAAGCATTTCACAAACTATTTTTTGATTTTTCAAATTTTCACACAAAAAAATGCAAAAATAATTTAAAAAAATCACACACCATGAATTTTTACTAAGATAACCAAATCAGGAAAATGGAATGAATGGGTGTGAACAAATTTGATAGCAAAATCAATGCAATCCAACATAATATATGTGCACGATGAATATGGATACTCCTAACGAATGAACTCAAAATCATCCTTAGGTGTCAAAAATGTGAATTTATATGATATCGACTCAATCTAATCGACACATCAAAGTTTAAAATGATTTCCACACCAATAACATTTAAAACTACGTAATGCTTTTTCAAGACTTTGTCAACCCTCTTTTTACATATTTCTAACCAAACTCCCTCAAAAATAATAATGCATTTATTTTTTCTTTGAGGTGATCTATTTTTATCTTCTTAGAGAAATCCTATTGGCCCTATTTTTTGGCATATGACTATTTTTATTGCCTTAATTTTTTTTTCGGGCTCTTTTAAATGGTGGGCTTTACGACGAGTTAATTTTGTACTCTCGTAGCCATTTTTCGTGAACACTCATCATTTTTTGCAATTTAATTCCTCGCGGTAAACGGTTCTTATATGCACTACTTTCATTGTCAAGTTTTATCGCATTTGGTTCGTTTTAAAGATAGGATTGATATGGAAACACTTCGGCCAACATGTGATTTGACAAGTACAATAATAAAAAAAATCTGTTGAAGTGTGCATTAAAGGAAACTAAGAGTCAAACATGTAGGTAATAATCTCAAATTACTTCTTAATGATTCCAAACATTGTAAAGCACAAAAAATAAAATGATGACGTATATCAAAACACTATCAAACAGTCACATGGATATGGAATGAAATTGTGACTCAGTCATCCTAAATGTCCATCCATAAATGGTGTAAACAAAATAAAAAACTCTTTTTGTCTTTTTCCAAAAAAATTATCAAAATAAAATCCTTTTGGATTTTTCAATTTTTTTTTTCTAAAAAAATGAAAATCTTTTTGTTTTTTTCAAAAATTTTTAAAAACAAAAAATCTTTTTGGTTTTTTGAAAACTATATAAAAATGGAAAATATAAATACAAAAATGGTACATACTAGAAATAGGCATAAAATATTATCATGAAAGTCATCCTGTGTTAGTAAACAAGTCTAAACCTCAACCGCTAGTTGCCATAAAGTTTTCCAAAGGTGGGGACATCCTATGAAAAACATCCATCAAATCATGTGAAGTTTTGACAAAAAACTTAACTTTCTCCCTAATATGTGCAAACTCTCTCATGTAATCATCCAGAGCATCCAGAGTATCATGTGTGGTTGCATGTGTCGTACAAACACATGTAGTAGCAAAACGTGACACATTACCCAACTTAAAGCAAAACTCCCTAAGGTGTCCTCTCTTTTTACAATGGGTGCAACATACACGACGGGCCTAGGAACACCTCTCTCAAAATGTCTATGGCTCACTCTATCTGGTACGGGATGCCTAGGCGGGTTAGGTTGAGAGCCATATGGATCAATCACAAACTCGGGAACTAGCTTGGTTACATCTTGGGAAGTGGACGCATCGTCATGACCTATTCCTAGTCTCTCAACATTATCCAAAGAGGGACCGAGGAGCATCTTTCCTACCTTCTTTGATGTATCCTCTAAAGTGACCTTTACCTCCTGGGCACGTTCAAGATCTCTCTCTAATTGTGACACATGGTCTATAAGTTCACTCTTCTCACGATTTACGACAATAAACTACTCACTCAAAGAAACCTTCACCTTCTCGAGTTGACTCGCCGACGCCTCAAATCCTCTTAAACTCTCAATATCTCTCTCCAAATCAATCCCCCTAAGACCTAATTCCTTATTCAATTTCTTTGTCTTTAAGGTCTCGGCGTATAAATCTCTAAACGCAATCTGGAGCTCACTATTACCCTCACTAGCCCACTCACTCTCACACTCGCTGGAAACACTCAAATCATCCTCGGGGGTCTCACGTGCGCAAGTATCATCATCATCGTGGGATAAACTAGGTGTGCTCACGTGACTAGCTAAAAAGTCTATACACATCCCATGTGAATATTCATCCTCGAAATCCTTCACCTCTTCCTCACTATCGCTAAGAGTGACTGGCATGACAATCTTTTTGCCCTCCCCTTTCTCTTTAGCCTAGTCGGACACTCAAATGCTTTATGCTCTTTACCCTCACACTCAAAATATATTTCTTCTTCCTCTTTCTCTTTCTCACCTTCTTTCTCACTGCTCTCTTTGACCTCAACTTTCTTTTTATTTTTCTCAAAAACCCTTTAATTGGAAGAATTTTGCCTTGAAAACTTTAGAATTTTTTTGAATTTTTTTTGCAAGTATGGCCATATCAAAATCAGACTCATCCTTAGACTAGGACTCAAAAACTCTCACTTTATTTTTCTTCTCACTCTTGGACACTTCCTTTCACTTCTTAGACTGGGATCTAAGTGCTATCCCTCTATCCTTAGGTTTGGCAGTATCGGAGAACATGTCAATCTCATATATTTGAAGGTCTCCTACCAACTCTTCCAATTTTAAATTGCTCAAATTACCTAAGAAATTCAAAACAGTCACTTTAGGGATAAAACCTTTTGGCAGCGATCTCAAAATATTTTTAACCACTCGTGCATCAGGTCTGTGCTCACCAAGATTGAAACTAGTATTGGCAATATTAGATAAGCGTGCGTAAAATCATCGAAACACTCAAATTCAAGCATGGTTATTGTTTCAAATTGAGTAGTTAAATTATGAAGTTTAGACTCTTTGACCGCATTCGTTCTTTCATGGGTAAGTTGTAAAACATCCCACGCTTCTTTAGAAGTGGTGCATGTCATAATATGTCGGAACTCCTCAAGAGTGACGGCACCAGAAATTGCATTCTGTCCATGTGAATTAAAAGTGCTCCACCTAAACTCATCTTAGTCCAGCCTACCACGGGTTTTAAATTAGTAACATTATTTGCGGTGACAGTGGGAAGAGTCCAGCCTCTTTCACAAACTACCCAAATGTGCTCATCGATTGCTTTTAAATGCGATTTTATATGGAATTTCCGGTAAGTATAATTAGACCCGTAAAAAATTGACAACCGATTATATAAGTTTTCATTTGGAAACATTGCAATTTTTCAAAATCATATTTAAAAAAAACAATATCAAGAAATTTTACGAAAAATAGGATCACTCGATAAATTAGAGAAACCCGTTCTAATACCAATTTGAGAAAGCGGTGTGATATTGATTTGAATAAATTCGCAAATTCTAATTAAAACCTTATTTAATCAATTGTCAATTTTAAACCAAATTAAATAAACCTAATTTTAATTAACCCTAAACAAACATCAAGGTGTAGTGGATCAAGTCAACACAAATAAATATGAATAGCTAACTCACAAATTTCAGGAAAACCCCAAAAAGGAAAACCTTTTATTTCACTGACTAATACTCACAATGATTACAAGCGAAATCTACAATGAACATCCGCCGATACTCACAAGAACAGGTAGTTCTGAATTAGCAATGAATAAACCTCAGAAGATCCAAAAAGACACGCAGTACAATCAGCTAGGAACACCCACGAGTACTCCCTATGACACGTAGTCAACATTAGCCCAGTACCTCCTTCAAGTGGTACCTAGATCAGTAGTAGGTTATCCTCCCTACAAGAGAAAATCCCACAAAGATGTATCTTGGGTTCCAAAACAATTCACTAAATCATTTGGGATTTTTGTGAATTGAAAAACAAAATGATTGAACCCTAAATTGAAGAAGACAAAATGTTCTGCTGTTTTGCAATTTGTAAAGAATGAAAATTGCCAGGTCTTCTTAACGAAAAAGGACTCGTTTAACACGCTTTATATAAAAAAATTGAGTCGGCAGATCACTCAAACAAAGTGTCAAAGTCGCTCAAACTAAACCACATGTCGCGTGAATAACATCGCGCGAGATGCCAATGTCGCTTGAACGACAGACATACGTCGCTCGAATGACAAATGAAAAAAATATTTTTTTATTTTTTATTTTAAAAATCTAACTCGATGCTTAGAAAATTATTTTGACAAAAAACAATGCCTCAACACTTAGAAAATATTACAACACTTTTAAATGAACCGTTAAGGGACTAAAATACAACCTTACCACAATTAATCTCGTAGAGGCTTAAATGTTGAATAACTTTTGATATTCGGGTCCGTCTTCATGTATCTTCAATCTTGAAATTTTTCTTCAATGGTTTGTAGCGGTTTACAACATACCCTAATGTAAATAGGGCTTATAAAATATGTCCTTACTATGTGTTTAGGTATATTCTATAAAAGCTCATCAAAATTTGTTTGAAGTGTCGTTATTTACAAATGTTTTGAATCTTTAAACTCTAAAATTGGATCAATAGATTAAGGTAATTTTCTTATACACTTCCATATTTTTTCAATCAAATGACTACAATCACGTGATATATATATACAGAAAGTCTCCTGTAAGGACTCCTTATGGTGCAGACCTCGGTACATAACATTTTTTTAAAATAGTAAAAAAATAATTTTTTTGATAAAACTTCATTGATATAATGTCCACGGTTAGACGGTCATCTTCAATTTTTTTCATCAAAAAATTCAATAAGGAAACTGTTGAGATGATGTGATATGTAAAAAAACGGTATAAATATTCATTTTCAACCGTTGAAATGTTGGGTCGGCCCCAACCACTTTATTGATTGAATTTTTTGATGAAACTTCAAGGGATATGATCTTCTCACTGTCGAGATCATATCCATGAAGTTTTATCAAAAAATTCAATCAAAAAGTGGGTGAGATGATCGCCAACATTTCAACGGTCGAAAATACATATTTATACCATTTTTTTTACATATCATCTCATCTCAACGTTTTTTTTATTTAATTCTTTGATGAAAAAAATCAGAGATGTTCTTCTCACTGTGGAGATCATATCCATGAAGTTTCATAAAAAAAAATATTTTTTTACTATTTTAAAAAAAGGGTATGTACCGGGGTCTGCACTATAAGGAGTCCTTATATGAGGGGACCTCTCTCTTTATATATATATATATATATATGTGTGTGTGTGTGTGAGTGTGTGTGCGCGCGCGTGTGTTAATATTTGGAATTTGTTTCAAAATATTTTAATTTGACTTTTATATACGCCTTTTTAATTTCTTGTTTCTCGAATTTCTTTATTAAATGTTTTTTTCTTAAATTAATGGTTAAAGGTGATTTCAAATCTCCTATTAACTATTTCATTTATTTCAACCATTCCAATTTTGTATGTTTGACCTTTCACTTTTGAATATCATACGACTTTATTTGTGGTATGCCAACATTTTACTATAAAATTTTGGTATTGGAATGTGTATAAAAACCTTTAGTTCTTTAAAAGAAGTTAAGTTATCTTATTTTTATAATAATCGATCGTAAATGATCACATGGGTTTTTTAAGAAAAGTCAACCTTCTTCAATAGACAAATTGAGAAATTTGGTTTAGTCTAATCTTTGAGATGGTGTTGTATTTAATTCTCCCATTTGCATATGGGAGAGGCTACAACTATTCTCAAGAAGTAATTGCGCACTTCTAAGATTTAGATCAATAGCTGATATATATATATATATGTGTGTGTGTGTGTGTGTGTGTGTGTGTGTGTGTGTTAGCACTTGTTTGGAAAATTCTCTAATTATTTAAAGATAATTGTTTCTCATGGTGGTGGCGCTAACTACAATAAGTGTTATTAGTGTCCTTTCAGTTCTAGAATCAGATAGCATTTGATGATTTTTTTTATCAAATATGGCAAGTAAAGATGAAGTTCTATATTCATCAATAAAAAATCATTTACGTATTTACTCAGCCTTCTCTTAAATCCCTTAAATAAGGTTTTTCATCTAAACAAGCATCCCAAGTCAATGATAAGATCTCAATGTGGGCGTGTGGGTTGTGCTACCACTGGCGCAGGCTCTTGACCCAATAACTAGACACCGGTTGATTTGATATTAGTGGCAGAAGGTCTAATGTCTCAAAGACCTTATACCTTAACCATTTCATAATTCACAAGGTATTTCATGTTTTTCTCTGTCTGGAGTTTATCCTCACCAGAGCATTTCCATTTTCCTTAACCTTCATCTCTTTCTTCTTCACATTTTCACCATATCTAGGCGTGGGAGAAAATACAAAGTGTTTACTACAAAAGATTTCGATGAATTTCGTACTAAGTACTTAATTATCGATAATGTCCATAGTTGGACTTCCTCGAAACATAAAGACGACTTCATCGAAACACAAAGACATCTTTAATCTTGATGGTGAAGTCCCTTTTATAACGGTGGCGATACTGAAGGGGGGGAGTTCGCTTTCCCCTCCACCCATTGCCGTTGGAAGTACTCCGTCATTATGGAATACTTCCAATCTAGGCAAATAGTATTTTTGATCGGATCATTATGGGTACAATAGCTATAAATCAGATTTGTGGGACCAATATTGCGGCCGCAATGAAATGAGGTATTGTTACGACCTGAGATGTTCTTCAAGGACTAACATATACCATTTTCAGGGCAGGGATAAGCACCGCAGTGCGATTACATATCTGCCCAGATCGCAGAAGGATACAGAGTAAAATAACCTTGTGATCTCGAGGTTGTTATATGGTGAGGACTACAAAGGTCTTCAAGTTTCCTTAACGATCGAAAACCCTAGTAAGCCGTTAACCATTTTTACCATAATATTGTGATTTTTTCTCTATCAATGATTGGATATGTTTGATGTGAAGATCACTTTATTAACATAAAAAAAGAAGAATACTAAATCAACTTGAGAGATCTTGAGCTCATTTGCAGAAGATGAATTTCGATCGGTGTGAGACCCCACTAGAGAGAAACCCACATTTTTATTGGTTATGAACTGAGCGTCACTTCGGTAAAAAACTTTATTGTCATACTAGAGGTTAGTGTATCTGACTATACCATTATCAGCGATAAATATATTCCAACTTCTACCCTAGTTCCCAGTAAAGTTGCAAGGGGAGTATACTTAGGGGATTCTTCTCATGTCTACTGTAATACCCCGCACTTTTAAAGGCATTTTAATTACACTGTGAATTTAATTTGGTAATTTGAGGAATTATTATGAATAGTAATTCTGGGATTAATGAGTGAAATTAAATAAATTCAATATTATAAAGTGAATAGTAAATATTAATTTTCGAGTGTCGGATTAATATTTACATGGATTATATTTTCTTACGAGACTAGGTATATGAGTGGATTATTTTTAATTACATGTCGCAAGTTGGGTAAAGCGACAAAGGAAATATTTTAAATTGGAAAAATACGCGTATTGAACGTGTTGGGTCAAAATAGTGAATTTTAGTTAAGTGACTCGGATGGAGATTTCGACTACGCCATTGAGTTCGGAATGGTCGAGATAGTCAAAATAGAGTACCCGGGGGTAGTATTTGAGTTCCGGGCATTTTTGGATTAGTAGGGACTCGTAAATGAGTACACGAGTCATTTAACAATTGGATATATAACCAATTTCGGATATAAAGAGGTGGTAGCCCTCATTTCTCCCAAATATCAGTCCTAAGAGAGAGAGAAAGAAGAGAAGAAAGAAGAAGAAAGAAAAGAAGAGATTTTCGGCCAAAATTCGCGGGATTCGACTCGTGGTCATCGGATTGAATCCACGAGGCAAGTGTTTAACTTGCTTTATGATTTAGTGTGTTAATTTCTCATATTGTAGTTGGTATAAAACTAAAGATTTTTGGATTGAAATTTCGTGGATCAAACGGGTTTTCGGAAGATTAAAACTGATATAACTCGATTAATACCCAATTTGAGAAACTTGAAATTTATTGAAATTAATTGTTGAATATGGGTTCTAGTATGATTAGAACCCTTTCTATATGTGTATTTATGGTTGTTTGAGGTTGGTTGATGATGAGAGAGGAGGTAAAAAGCTTGGAGTTGTTTTAATGGAAGTTTGGATTTTTGGAGAAGAAGGTGAATAGTGATCAGCCTCACTTCTAGACTGTTTCGGACAGGAAGAATGCTGATTCAGCTCTCGGTCAAAACATAAAAGTTGTAGATCTTTTCGATACGGTCGCGTGGGCACTGACCGCGTAATTTTTTTATTTTTATTCGAATTGTTATGATTTTTATAAGATGACAGTTCCGGGGTGAAATCCCCAACTCGAAAATGCACTCGGAAATTGGAAAAATAAAAGGCTAAAATTGTTTGGAGATAAATATTTGGGATTCCTAAAAATAGTGTGGGGACTTCTAAATATTTTTTTTAGTAAGGCGTGTATTTTGGATTAGTTGAAAGTAAAACCAAGATTTACCCAAATAGGGGTGTTCGTGAGGAATAATACTTAAAGAGATATTTATGTGTGATTTGAATATTAAATAAGGGAATACGCATTGGGGTATTTTAATTGTGTGATGGCTTATATTATTGTGAATGAGAATATTCGAGGCTATTGGCTATCGCTATAAGAGTTTGGAAATTATAGCCATAAAATATTGAGAAGAGATATAAATAATATATATCGATGTTGTTGATATAATCATTGTGCGGTGAGAAAATCTCACAAAATAAAATATTGGGGACTGGTAAAATTGATAAATGCGTAGGATATCCAAGATATAAATATACTATGTATGGGATGTATTATATGGGATATGAGTATGACCTTATATTATATATGTGTAAAAATCATGCCCGCGCTACTTACTATCACGGAGGTTACTGCGCCGGGACAGCCTTATCTCGATGGGACCTTTATGGGGGATATTGACTTGTACCCTAGAACATAGGACTCCTTGGTACAGGCTATCTGATTGATAGTCAGACGGTCCTAAGAGATGAGGGTATGTGCTGACCTCTTAGTGACTTGGAACTATGTTTCGCCTCCATTTGTATGTGTTTTGTGTTTATACAGTTCGAGAGTGATTTTGAACTAGTATCTCCCTTAGTTTGTGTGATACGGGGACTTGATAGCAGAGTATGCCAGCACCATAGATCTTATGTGGGGTGCCGTTAGTATATATATTATATGTGTGACTAATATATATACGTATATTTATATGGGAACTTTCTACTGTTCGTATAAGTAGATAAGTAAGAAATAAATGCTTGAACTTTATTATAAGTGTACGGGAACTTTATAACGGTACAAGGGGTTTCTTAACCAGGGTGCAATAGTGTTATATATTGATATATAAATTGATGTGTACGCATAAAGAGAATAATGTGTGTCTACCGAAATCTTGTTTGGTGTCCTATATGGATAACTAATATACTTGTTGCGAATAGTATATTGTATATATATGAGATGAGAATCATATAACCTAACCTTGTATAAAAAGGAGAAGAATGAATAAAGTGATATACTCCTTCCGGTAGATTTATATCCGAATTTATATGAATATGGATCATAGGTTCTAATGAGAACTATTAATAAATACGGGATGGTATAAATATGGTATGTACTGAAGGCCTAATGGATCCTGATGATCAACATTGTCATGTAGTAGTGTATCGGGGGGTTCCTTGTTTGGATTTCGCTTTGCGAGACACCCCACGCACGAACGTAACGTAATGTTGGGAATGGGGAGAAGTTTAATCCTTAGTACTCGAATTGATGAGGATTATTAGAAGGCGGGTAATTACATTAGTTAGGGCAGGGTAGCTTAACTAGGTTGTTTAAAAAGGTATGCGATAGTTGTGCACTATTAGAAGAGGGGTGAGGTGTATCTCATGTGAGAGTGATACCAGTTTAAATATGAGAAATAACATATTTTTAAAATATGGATTTTAAGCACTTGCTAAAATGTTTTCAAAACTCGGGCTCAGACCCGTTTCTCTATTTTCCCCTCTTGCTATATCTGTATATATATAGGTGTCCAAACACAGGGATGCCTGGATGATGATTCTTTCAAGTCAGGCGTTTGCTACAGCAGTTGTGGATGCAAGCAGGTTTACATTAGACGCTTCTATTATTGAGATCTAGATAGAAGGTATTGTAGCAACATTCGGACTTATGGGCCAACTGTACTCATTTATTCTTTTATCGCCTTTTAGTGCGGCATTCGATTTTGTTGTATTATTGTACCGAGTGTTCGGTTATTTTATTTTATTTCATTTCAGTTGCTGCATATAAACTGTTGTAATTGTTTTATTTGAATGGTTTGGTTAAAAAGATTAGTTAATTGAAAATTTGACGCCAACCTAATAGGATATTAGTAATAAAATTATTTTTCGAAAGTGATGCTAAGAATGAACCATATGAGACTCCTGTTTTAATTTGATATAGGAGTGATCGCCTGGTATTTTATTAGGCGGGGTGTCACATCTACGTCATCTCAAACGACTCCAACGACGACCAAGAGGAGGCCGAAGAGAGAGAGGATTCGTTCTTGGACGACCTTAACCCATTTTTCTCTTATGGGGAAGCTAACATTTCAGGTCACCTTTGGGAAGAGGTAAAAGCAAAAGAAAATTTATGCATTAAAGACTTCACATTCCCCCCCCCCCTTCCAGAAAATAATGAGGAAATGACAAGCCGACCAAGGAGATCGATTGATTTGACAGTTGTTAGGGCTAAACAAAAAATATAGGGGGGCAAGATTAGAAGGTAACCCAAACTGCGACTGAGCAGAAGAAGAGGATCATTACCCTCAGATAAAAAGAGGCCCATGAGCTGGAACAACAAAGGGGGGTGAGGAAAGCCAAGCCGAGAAGGCCAAAAAGCGTTGGCCTAAAAAATCCCCAGTTGATTCTCGTGCCCCCATTCCCCCACCAACATTGAACCATCCTACGGTCATTCCTGCAACCACGGGGTAATGATAGGTAGGGTTTTAACAGGATATTCAAAAATCCGAATCCATCCATTATCCAAGTCTGAATTTTGTAGATATTTATTCGAAAAATTATCCAAAAGAGAGGACATGGATAGTTTGTTAAAATATCCGGAATAACGGATACAGATAGTATGTGTATCCGACATGGATAATCTATATCTGAGGCAGAGTATCCATATTTACGAATATCCATTTTTTTGAATATCCGTATCTGTATAATATTATTATTATTTATAATATTTATTATATGTAATATAAAATATAAATATATAATATAAAAATGTTAATCAATCATTTGAAAAAAGTGAAAAAATAATACTTTTTAAAAAGCCCAAAGAAAATGAATGGCTTAAAAAAAACAAAAGAAAAAAAAGAACCCTTTTCAAAAATGGTTTAGAAAAGGAAAAAAAATTACAAAAACGGATACAAACCCCCCCAAAAATCGTCCACTTCCTTCTCTACCCAAAACCTAAAACCCCTTTCTCTTCCTTTTTACCCAACTCGGCTTCTTCCTTCTCTACCTCTAGCGGAGTTGCGTCTCCTTCATCCGAGTATGTTCCCCTCTCTATCATAACAACACAGTGACACACATACGCACATCGACACACACACATAGACGCACATCAACACACACACATGCACAATAGCACACACATATACAAATGCAGATTGTACATAACAACACACACATACAAATGCACTTCAACACACAAATACGCATAACAACAACAACACCACACGCACACACACACACGGAGATGCACATTGTACACATCAACACACACACACACACACACATGCACACAACAACACGCTGCATATTATTAATTTCAGTAAGTTTCAGTGTTGATTTCAGTAAGTTTCAATGTAAATTTCACCAACACTCTAACATATTACTTATTCATTTCAGTAAGTTTTAGTGTTGTTAATTTATATTACTTATTATATAGTGAATTTGATAGTGAATAGGAGTGGCTTCCAAATGAACAGGATTGGGAACGTGGTAAAATTATGTTTGAATGTTTTAAAATATTTTATGACATGTAAAATCATCTTTGAGTGGCTTATTTAAGTTTGGTGACTTGGTTTATATATTGTAGGACCCCTTTTTTTGTAATTCAATGACTTATTAGTTGTTATTTCCATTATTAGTTATTTCCCCATGCACATGAATTACTCATGATTGTGATTTATTTTATTACTATAAAAGTGTCTCCACTTGGTATGGTAACGTCCAATAGGTTTCTTTACTTATTTAATTATTTTCATTCACTAAAGTGGCCTTGGTGTATATAGTTAAGAATTTTTATGTGTATCTTCCCTTTTTAATATAGGAAAAATGAGTATTGAGGAGTTATGGATTATTCGATAAGAGGAAAAGGGAATCCATAATTCATGAATATGAGCATTAAAGATTAGACTTGATTTTGAACATTCTCTTAAGGGTTTATATTGTTTCTTTTTTTAGTTAGTTATAGAAAAATTCTCTTTTGACTTTGATCGTTTAATTTTTATTCAATATGAATTAAAAACGAAGGACTTCGCCATGGTGTGCTGGTATGTCACTCACTCTGTTTTGCAATATTTGTTCTTCATAATTTTTCTTGATTGATTATTGTATTCCTTTTGTGCAGGTCATTCAAGATCTCGCCATTCTAGTCAACCACCTGAGTAAGAGTAGCAATGTTCTTCTAAACGACAACAACATTTATAATGAAGTACAAGAAGAATGAGGTTACCGACCTCAATAAGAAGTTGAAGGATGAGTCAGGCATCAACGATAAGGCTGTAGAGGAGGCTGAGCGAACTCAACTAGAGTTCAGTCAAGTGGACGCCGAGTTGTCCAGTTTGAGGATCGCTTTCTGCTGAAAGACTCTCCAGAAGCTCATCATTTAGCGACAGAAACAGATTTTGGAGAGGGCGAATGAGGATAACCTTAATAAGCCCTTTAACGAAGGCTTCGAGGTGGCGGTCTAAGAAGTTGCTTCGCAACTGACTGGACTATCACGAGTCTGTTGCATTCAACACAGGCTGGCTGGCCAAAGGCCACTTAGGGTCCGTTTGGTTGATAATGGATAGACAAATTCTATCTAGTTTTTTTCACATGACGCTATCAAACAATCATTAGGGAAAATTAAAGTCAATCCAATTAATTTATTTAAAAACAGTTTTTATATTATATTAAAAAATATTAAAAACAATTTTTGCAATATTTTTATATTACTGTTTTTAAAAAAAATGTAAAACATTTTCTTAACAATTTTTTATAATATTAAAAATAGTTTTTAAAATATTACAAAATAATTTTTAAATATTCACAACAGTTTTTTTAACTATTTAAAATAATTTTTAATTTTGTTTTTAAACTTTAAAACTGTTTTTATATTTATATTCAAAACAGTTTTTAAAAATGTTAAAAACTATTTTTACAATATTTTTATATTACGGTTTTTCAAAAAATTTGTAAAACATTCTCATAACAATTTTTGATAATATTAAAAATAGTTTTCAAAACATTACAAAACAGTTTTTAAATATTTATAACAGTTTTTTTTAACTATTTAAAACAGTTTTTAAAATTATTTTTTAAAACTTTAAAACTGTTTTTATAATATATTCACGACAGTTTTAAAAAATAATAAAAAAAGTTTTTACAATATTTTGTTAGTACGTTTTTTTTTTAAAAATTGTAAAACATTTTCTTAACAATTTTTTATAATATTAAAAAAAGTTTTTAAAACATTGCAAAACAATTTTTAAATATTAATAACAGTTTTTTAATTATTTAAGGAAGTTTTTTAATTATTTTTTAAAACATTAAAACCGTTTACGAAGTTGGCAAATTTGTTGGCAAATATTTTCACTCAAATAGGTAAGAAAAATTTGTCCACATATTGTGCATAGGAGGTGTTGTACATTGGTAAATAATGGCTAGGCAAATTGTGCAACCAAATAGTCAAAATGTGGGCAAATTTTCATATTTGCCAACTTTTTGGCATTTGCCTAGGCAAAAAGAGCCAACCAAACGGACCCTTAGTTCTTGAATGGGTTTTATGCTTGTTCTACGCCGACCAACCCAACTTGGGCTTTACCATCATTTTCAAGTGGGTTTTGTGCCAAATGTAGGCGACCAAACTTTTTTAAGCTGTACCAACCAATTCTTAGGTAGGTTTTATGCCTATTCTAGGACAACTAGCCCAACTGAGGCTGTACCACCATTTTCAGGTGGGTTTGGTGCTAGGTTCTCAGGCGACCGACTTGTTCCCAGATGTACCACTGCTTGAGTGGGTTTGATGCCAAACGTAAGCAGCCAACTTATTTCGAAGTTGTACCACCTAGTTCTTAGGTGGGTTTTATGCCTATTCTAGGTCGGCCAACCCAACTTGGGTTGTACCACGATTTTTAGGTGGGTTTAGTGTCAGATTCTCAGGCAACCGACTTGTTCTAAGTCGTACCACTACTTGAGTGGGTTTGATTCCAAACATAGGCGACCAACTTATTTTTAAGTTGTACCACCCGTTTCTTAGGTGAGTTGTAAATAAGAAAAATACTAAAATATTATATGCCAAAGAAGTTTTTTTCATTAATCATCAATTGTCTTATTGAAACAAACGAAAAAATACAACTTTTTTTAAAATTAAAGAATAAATATTATTGATGAAAAGAGAGAAATGCCCTCTCCATGGCTTACGAGAGGAAATGAAAAAAATACTATTAATTCCTATATAATGATAAAACTTCATGAGAGTACTATAGGCTGTAGGGTTTTAATATGGATAGGGTAAAATAAAACCAATTTTTAATTTCTCAAAAATAAATGTTATACTTAAACAAATTAACCCAAAGTAAACGTATCACCAATTTTAAACAAGTTGAGATTAAACAGATTAACCAATTTTATTTTAATCTAAAACAAGAATTTAGGTGAGTGAAGAATAAAATAAGTAATTCAAACCACAATGCCTGATGTACGTGGAAACCCTAAATCGTAAATGCCTCGGATGGCCCAGCCAATGCAATTTATTATGATGAGGAATTACACAAGACATACAGTAAACTTACAAGACAGACCCGACGCCCTCGCAAGTCTTGATACTCTTGAGTCTTAAACCTCTCCACCACAATGCACATAAAAGTCCATTTGTGCAGTGTCATACCGTTCGAGTCCACACATGCCTCGGTATCCACCGAACAGGTTCAACAATTGTCACGTACGGAGTTCACCGTATGTAAATCAACCTAGCATGGAATCCACTGCACGAAACAGTTCCAATAAATGTTGATAATAAATATTTGGTGCCCAAAATAGGATCTTTAAAGCATATTAAGGTGAACACTTGGATCCAAAATAACTTGAGTGAAGACTAGGGTTTCGGAACTCAAAACATAAGTTTTTGCCTCAAAGAAAACTGCTGCTTCGCAATCCTATTTATATGAGGTTTTTAAAAATTGAGATAAGGACGAAAGAATTTAAGAAAAATCTCAAAAAAATAAAAACTCGCCAGTTCATTCGAACGAGGTACATCTCATTCGAACGAAGCCCCTTATTTCGTTTAAACGTCTTCTAACGAATCATCAAACGAGAAAGAATAGTAACATGAAGATGTCTAGTTAAATATCTCTTCGGAACCCTATTCTAACGAGTTAAGGTAACTCATTCGAACAACATACCAAGTCATTCTCATGACCTCAAAAAAATATTTTTCTTCTAAAAATTTTAAAAAGAGATACAAATCATTTTAAACATTTTAAAACCAATTTTATAAAAACCTAACACCCAAATATAAAATCCAAGGCTTAAAATAAATGCGCATTCATACCTAAGAGATCCTTGGAATAAGAAGACGGAAATGAGTCCAAAACACGACAGGGTGATATGGATCTTTTAATTTGGTTGCTACGTCTTCAAGAAACCACGTCATAGGCTTGAAAGGTCAACTCCCTCAAGTCTTAACTTATGACTCAATGATTTTATCCAAACACGAAATAAGCTTACATACAAATTGACTCTGTCAGAAATTTGTCCTTACAAATCTCCCCTTTGGCTATTTCGGGACAAAACACAAAATAAAAATTTATGTGTCGTCAAGCTCATTTAAAAGACTCACTCCCTAACCCCAAAAGGAAAACGTACAACTTGGCTGACACCTAGACTGAGTAGTTTTTCTTCTTATGAAAGCTTTGTCGTATCGTTACAAACCCACACACTTAAAACACAACTTCAAATGCAACTTGAATATATAACAATATAAAATGCATAAGAATAAACCCTCCTCTTTTATCTAACAATCTCGACCTAAGTTAGGATGTCTCCCCCTAAGACAAAAATCTCCCCCGGACTATAAAGATTGAGATAATATTTCTCTCCCTTTTTGTTCAGGAATAGACGAAGAATAAAGGTGCCCAATAAAATCATTTCTCCTCAGTAGAACCAATTATCCCCAAAAATGAAACAAGGGTAAACATATAAGAAAAACAAGTATATCATGCAATGGTGTAAAATGAAACAAACAACGACAAAAACTTGGCAACACAAGTACAAATAATTCAAATACTGGTCAATTAATACCAATTTTGATGCAAAGATGATACCAAATTGAATATAAAGATGAATCATGAGATACCAATGTAAACAAGCAATAAGAGATACTAATATGATCATATAGAATACCAATTTGATCCAAATATGAAGTAAATGGCAAACTTGGATTAATGCAAACGCAAAGACTCAAAAACAAGTGATACCCTATATAAATATGCAAAATATAACAATGACACACACACACACACACACACACACACACACACACACACACACGCATATATATATATATATATATATATATATATATATATATATATATACCAAAAACATGACACAAACACAATAAGTTGTATACACTAACATAGTATTTATGTGTTTAAATAAACATGTGGTCAATAGAGAGAAGGGGCGTGAACTACAAACAAAAGAATTATAACCCAATCACTCAAAAATGTCTAAGGAGTTCTATTTGGCTGTATTAACTTTTACAAATATAGATTTAGCATCATAGTGATAGATAAAGCAAACTCATAATGGACAAATAAGTACAATACACACTAGCAAATAAATTTTGATAATTCTCAAATCAATAGCATCAAAATAATTACCTTGGAATCAATGTGCAAACCCATTTATCTTCAACTTATAACACCCTCAAAATTACATATATAAAATTTTTTTCACTCTCGTTTTGAAGCCATTTAATTAAAGAGTCAATGAAACAAAATAGGTTTGGAAATTTTATCTTTTATTTTGCCTCTTATTTTTTAGGCTCTTGCCATCAGTGGCCTTTCAAGCAAGAAAGATTTCTCCCTTCGTAGACCTTTCCCCTGCACACTCATATTTTTAATTAAATAACAAACTTATGGGCAATGGTTCTTACATACATAAAATCCCCCAATCAGATATATGTATAATGACAAGATTGTTAAGAGAACACCTTACTTAGCTCATGTAATATATGAAGTTAAAATTCAAAAGAGCTTGTGCATGTGTGCGTGGAGGAATATGCAAAGTGAATCCATTAAGCAAGTAATTTTCAAACTACTCCATGCAAGCATGATTAAGAACAATCTCAGCATTGAAAATCATAATGACACATGGAAACATGGAAGTAAATGGATTCAAACACACCGATATGCCATACAAAATGTGTAAAACTAAACTACACATAAACAAATATCTTTTTGAGTTTATTAGACAATTTTTGAAAGACCTCATGAAAACAAACTCAAAAAAGAAATAATAATCTTTTTGTATTTTTCAATAAGTCCCAATAAAAGAAAAATTAAAACACAAAAGACTCAAACCACATACAACTAACAAACACATATAATCATGAAGTACAAAATCTAGGCTATGTAAACAAACAAACATAATCAACCATTAGATTTATCATGAAAAGTATCATGTGCAAGCATTCGAGAATCAACAAGTCTAATATGTGAGGACTCCAAATATTAATTCCTAACCCAAGTATGTATAACATGACGCTCTTGGTTTTTGGGAATCTTAGGGATTCTAGACTTAGGCTTCATAGGATTATTTATAAGATCAAAGCAAAAGGGCCTAATGTGACTTTTCCTACAGTAATGAATGCACATATAGACACGAGGAATGTTACTATTAGATTGACCTGTTCTAACGTTCTTGGATTGACCTGTTCTAACGTTCTTGGATTGACCTGTTCTAACGTTCTTAGAAATGGTTGACTCTCTAAAAAATATGGTCTTGGCTTTAATAGTGGAAGCATTTGGATCATTGAAGCCAATCCCACAATTATTATCTTTGATTCGGATATTGCATAACATTTTATCGAACTTTTTCGACGTAGACTACAAATTAAATTTAACATTACTCGAGTCTATCAATATCTCTTCTAACTCCATAATTATAAAATCGGGAAAATGACGAGACTCATCAACACTAAGGAATCCTTCTTTAAAATCTCCATTAATCTCCGAAGGTTATCTTATTCCCCTTCAACGAATGCGAGATTCTCCCTAAGAGTTTTCTCACATGCCCTAAGATCCTCAATCAAAATACTCTCATTATTACTTATGGCATTTTCTTTCAACCTATCTTCCAACTTTAAGTTAGCCTTTTTCAATTTCATCATCTTCGCGTACAACTTATGAAAGGCAACTTAAAGTTCACTCTCCTTCTCCTCCTCCTCCTCCTCCTCCTCCTCCTCCTCCTCCTCCTCCTCATCATCATCATCATCATCATCATCATCATCATCATCATCATCATCATCATCATCATCATCATCATCATCTTCTTCTCCACTCTCTCCATTATTACTCGCTTAGGTGTTAAAAATAGAAGTATCATCCTCAGAATTATATTCATCGAAAGATTTTTCATCAAGGCTCACATGATTATCAATGAATGCGATGTAATTACAATCAATGGGAGAATCGGGTTCCTCTTTTAGAGCACTATCACTAAAGGTGGAATTATATGCAATTGGTTCTTGCCCTCATGCCTTAGCTTAGTGGGACACTCAGCTGCCCTATGACCATAACCCTTACACCCAAAGTATCTATTAAACTCACCTTTCTTAATATTATCATTACAAATTTTAAGGAATTTTATAGCCTTATTAAAGTTTCTTTTCTCAAAATTGTTTTCATCTTTTGATTTTTTTTCAAACTTGAGAAATTTCTTAAACTTTTTCACAAACGTGGCCATATCATCAGAATCGATGTTAGACTCATCATTCAAAACAAGTTTTTCCTGATTTTGGGCTTTTGTAATGTTCTTATCTTACTTTATCTTTTTGGAGGAAAACATGTCGAGCTCATAAGTTTGAAGATCAGCTACAAGATCTTCGAGTTTTGTAAAGACTAAAGTACCCAAGGAATTCAAAACTGTTAATTTTGAATTAAATCTTTCAAATAAGGACCTTAATATTTTCTTGTCTACACGAGTTTCGAGTATTCTCTTTCCCAAGTTAAAATATAAGTTCATAATATCTTACAGTTTAGCATAGAACTCATCAAAGGTTTCACACTCCTCCATCCTAATGGTTTCAAGATTAGTGGCGAGGTCTTTGAGTTTGGAAGCCTTAATAGTAATAGTAACCTCATGAGTGAGTTGGAATATATCCCAAGCCTCTTTAGACATTTCACAAGTCATAATATGATGAAACTCCTTCGGTGTGACTGCACAAGACAAAGCATTCAGGCCAGGTGAATTATAGTTGGACAATTTATGCTCATCCTCACTCCAGGTTTCAACTGGTTTGGGAATTCTATAATGACCTTCTTAGTATGTGGGTAGGGAACAACCTTTAACTACTTCTTTCCATACCAGCTCATCCATTGACTTAAGTGCAAATTTCATATGCACTTTCCAGTAGGCGTAGTTAGACCCATAAAGAAAGGTGGTCTAAAAAATGATTGACCCTCCATATAAGAACCGCTAAAATTCATACCTAAACATTAATATAACATAATAACTTAGTGTCTCCTCTATGATACCAATTTGAGAGTCCTTTAGGCTGTAGGTTTCAAATATGGATAGGGTAAAAACAAAACCAGTTTTTAAAATTTTAAAATTAAATGTTAAACTTAAATAAATTAACCCTTATTACCAATTTAAACAAATTGTGATTAAACAGATTAACCAATTTTATCTTAACCCAAAACATACATATAGGTGAGTGCAGGTTAAAATAAGTAAATGAAACCACAATACTCGATGTACGAGGATAACCTAAATGGGAAAAGCATCGGATGACCCATTCAACGCAATTCACTATGATGAGGAATTACACAAGACAAACATTGGACTTACAATACAGACTCGACGCCCTCGCAAGCCATGATGCTCTTCAGTCTTCAATCTCTCCTCCATAGTGTACATAAAAGTCTACTCACACAGTGTCATAACGTGTGAGTCCACACATACCTCAATATCTATCGAACATGCTCAGTAATTATCACACACGGAGTCCACCACATGTAAACAAACCAGGCACAAATCCATTGTATGAAGCAGTTCTCAGCAAATGTAGAGTATAAAGCTTCGATGCCCAAAACAAGATCTTCAAAGCATATTAATATGAACACTTGGATCTTAAAAAAACTTGGTGAAAAACTAGGGATTTGAGATATTTTTTATAGAGTTTGGGAACTCAAAACATAAATTTTACTTTCAAAGAAAATTATTGCTTCTCACTTCTATTTATAGGATATTTTCCAAAATCGAGATAAGGATGAAATCATTTAAGAAAAATCTCAAAAAATAAAAACTCATCGGTTCGTACAAATGAGGTACATCTCATTCGAACAACTTCTAACGAATCATCAAATGAGAAAATGAAGTAACGTGAGAATGTCTCATTCGATATCTCATTGAAACCCTATTCTAACGAGTTACGGTAACTCATTCGAACGATATAACAAGTCATTTCTAACGACCTAGTGAAAAAATATTTTTCTTCTAAAAAAATATTAAAAATAGATAAAATCATTTTAAATATTTTAAAGCTAATTTTATAAAAACCTATCACCCAAATATACATCCAAGGCTCAAAATAAATACCCATTCATACCTGAGATATCCTTGGAACAAAAAGATTAAAAAGAACACGAAACATAGCACGGTGACATAGATCTTTTAAGTTGGCTGCTACGTCTTCAAGAAACCATGTCTTAGGCTTGAAAGGTCAACTCACTTAAGTCCTAACCTATGACTTAAAGATTTTGTCCAAATAGTGAATGAGTCAAAATACATATAAATTGACTATACTGAAAGTTTGTCCTTATACTTCCCAAGGTTCATGGCATTCCATGACCTCGGGAATACTGTTTCATCCAATTCTTTTAGGTGATAGGACCTGTCCCCACCCTTTGAAGCTATTCTATAAGGGCCCTTTTAGTTCGGTGCCAACTTTCCATTTGAAGGTTTATTTTCCATCAATAAGAGTTTTTTAAGAACCAAATTTCCATCCTAAAATTCTCTGACTTTGACCTTTTTATCATGCTGCTTCGCCAGCTCTTGTTAATAAATGACCATATGTATGATGGCTTATTTTCTTCGTTTTTTAGCTAGACTCAACTCGTGATCCAACCAGTAATCATGCTGACCATCTTTAAAAATTTATGATTTGAGAATTTGGAATTATTTCTATAAAGGAATTATCACCTCCATTCCATAGCCAGAGAGTAGGAGGCATTCTTGGCTGGCCTTCTTGGTATTATTTTATAGTCCTAGAGAACGAAAGGGAGTTTGTCCACCCATCTTCCTTTTTCATTTTCCAGCCGACTCTTGATTCTTGATAGTAAAGTTTTATTCATGATCTCGGTCTGGCCATTGTACTGTAGGAATAGGACTAACACTTAGTGGATTCTGATCCCATGTTCTGCACAAAAGTAGTAGAAGACATCGCTGTCAAATTATGTTTTGTTGTCGATGACCAGTGCTCTTGGGATCTTAAATCTTATGATGATATTCCTCTATATGAATTGATTGGAATTTACTTATCTAATATGGGTGAGCGTCTCTGTCTCCACCCACTTTGTGAAGTAGTAAGTGGAAGTTATCAGGTACTTTCGATTGCCAGGTGCTACTGGTAGAAGTCCCACAATATCCATGCCCCATTGAGATAAGGGCTAAGGGCCAAGGACTCGTGAGGGGGTTCAGATTTTCGTGTGGAGGCTTGATAATTAGGGAGAACTATTGACATTTGATGCACTTTTGGGTGAATTACAGGATGTCTTTTACATAAAAGGCCACTAGTATTCTTGAGAGATTATTACGTAAGAGAGGTATCTACCTCCTGGATGAGCTCTACATCTACCTTCGTGCATATCGCTGAGGATTCCTTCCACTTGGTCTGGATGGATGCATTTGAGTAAAGGGCCAATGAACTATCATCTGTAAATTTTTTCCTCAGAGTTAAGGTAGAACTTCGTCGATTGGAGGTTCAACTTGTGAGACTATTTAGTGTTTAATAGTAGGTTATCGTTCTTCGAAAGGGTGATGATCGGGTTCATCCATGATGATGCTAACTGAGTTTGTATTTCATCCAAACAATGTCTCTATATCATTAATACTGGGTCGATCTATGTACTTGACTTCAATTGTTCTGTCGGTGTCAATGGAGGATGGTAAAATAACCAGTGCATTTGCATTACTATTATTGTTCCTTCATAGCTGCTCTATCGAGGATGACCTAAAGCGCAGGATAATATTTCTTGCTTTGCCTCTATAAGCTAGGATCCTAGGATCTCTCACTTCGTACTTGCCACTGAGTTGGTTCACGATCAAATAAAAGTCACAATATACTTCTGTATGACGTCTCTTAGACTGATCTTCTTTTGGAGACCGTGGATCATAGCTTCGTATTCGACCTTATTATTGGAGACTTTGAACCTTAGTGGGACTGTTTATTCTTTAAGGAAACCTTGTGCCGTGATAAAGAGGATCCCAACTCCAGTTCCATGCGTATTGGATGCACCATCAATAAATAATTCCCATCTTTGATTACCCTTCACCGATGACTACTAATTCCAGAATTAGATTCGACTCCTCCGAATTTCTTGATGGCGATGCTAAGAAATCGAGAACGAATTTGTCCAGACATTTGATGGTAGTTTGTGGCTTATACTTGATGTTGAATTTTGCGAGCTTTAAGGACCACTTTATCATTATTTTGGAGGGTTCTACATTATTAATAGCCTTTTTAATGGATAATTCATGGGGATGACTACTATCTAAGTGTCAAAATAATGTAGTAGCTTTTGAGATGTTGTCACTAGTCCTAGGACCATCTTGTCAATAGGCATGTATTTGTTTTTCACCTCAAAGAGAGTATGGTTGACATAGTAGACCGATCTTTATTCTCCATCTTGTAATTGCACCAATGATTCTATAGTCACATGCTGATGACTAGGTATAGGTAAATTTCTTCCCCGATCTTAGGGGTCAACATTAAGGGGGAGATCCTAAGTATTATCGAATTTCCTTGAGTGACCGATCACACTCCTCTGTCTAAACTGTTGAGATTGCTTTCTTTAATGATTAAAAGAAAGGTCAAAATTTATCTGATGACCTAGGTATGAACCCATTCAAGGAGAACAACATGGCAGTGAGAACTTATATGTACTTGATGGGTTGAGATAAATTAAGATAAATAGTATTGAGTTACTCCATTACTCGTTCGATTCAACCCCCAACCAAATGCCCTTTGGTTGCTGATACGACGCAAATACTACGTATTTCACCCGTTAACCTACGCCTTATTAGCCCCCTTGGGTATCTTAATCCCTATACTTATGCTCGTTAATCAGACAACCTCGAATTTCTATGTTAACATGTTTTGCAGGGGTCAATTGATCTTTTGTAGGTATTTGGATGCTTAGTATGAAGTTCGGACGCTTTCCAGAAATATTTCGTCGACTATTGCAGCTTCGGGGGAATTTTAGCAATTTCAGCATTCGTATTTGAATCCCGAGCTCTTCACGGAAGTTAAATCCCTATGATTTATCTTCGCGTGTCCACCGATGGTGCATGAATCCAAGTTGTATCGATGGAGTTATGGCATTTTTAGGATGGTTTTGACTTAAAAAGCACACTCAAGATCACATTCAAGGGCAATTTAGTCATTTCATATTTTATTTTTTTAGCCTAATGTCTTCTTGGATGTTGTATCCCTCTGATTTATCTTCGTGTAGCCTCCGACCGTGCTTCATTCTGAGCTATAACGAAAAAATGGTGGCATTTTCCGTAAAACAGGACAAAACTGCAGAATTGCAGACCTGTAGGGGCAAATCGATTCGGCCCAAATCCAAATCGATTCGTTTTGCATTATAATTACAGCTACGAATTTCCCCTATTCTCAAATAGATTCGGACCATTTTCGAATCGATTCGGCCCTCCCGATTTTTTGTTTTCTTCCCTTTAATTACAAGTTTGCCATGGGGTATTTTGTATATAACTCATTTTCTCTCATTTGAAAGAAGAATAATCAGATTTTTTGCTTAGTTTAGGGTTTTGGTTTTGGGAGCTTTTCTTCATTTCTCCTTGGGGTTATGCCCTTTTTGGGTTTTGTAAGTTAGTTTTCATTGTCCATTCTATTAATATAGTTGTATTTCCTTAATTCTTGCTTTGTTAATTAGATTTACATGCTTTCATAATTAGGTTTACATGCTTTATTTATTGCTTTTATAGTTTAATTAGTTTATTCATGCTTAGCCCTTAGATAAATAGGGTCGGGGTTATGTTCCGCCATTAACGGGCCTCTGTGACACCCCAACTAATTAAATACCGGGTAGCTACTCCTTTATTAAATTAATACAAAATGCCAAGTTGGTTCAGTTAATAGCATCACTGTCGAAAACATTTTAATGATTTCTAACCACCTAGTATTTAAAAAGTAAGTTGTCAAATTTTAAATTAAATCTGATTAACATGCAATAAAAGAATTATGAAAGAATAACATAACCATTCACCATAAAGAAGCAATAGAATAACCAACAATTAATAATAAGTCTGGAGGAAATACTCCTCACAACAATCCCAAAATGGAAATAAATAAAACAAGTCTGCATCCTGAATTAAATACAAACCAAAGTCTGAATAACTGAAATATAAAATGTCTCTAAAGAAATGGGCGACATGCCCTACAATGATGAAACTGAATATGGAGTCAAGACTAGAAAAGAGGCGTCTACTGTCAAGCCTTGTAACTTTCACAACAACTACAGCTCGTCACATGAATAGAATTCCTATGCATGGTGTCCTTGTGGTTGGGCACCGAAAAGGTTTTTACAAAAAAAATAGATTTGAAAGAAAACGGGTCAGAGACCGAAAGTGGAGAGTATTTTAAAAACAGCAAGTGCTTTAATGACAATTAAACAGTGAATATCAAATACATGTTAGTGACGTGCACTCACATGAGCTCCTCACCTCTCAACTAATGTGCACTCCTAACGCATCCATAGCTCGTACTAGTTATGCTACTAACTAACTAGTCTAATACAGAACCTGGCTTCACTTTATAGGTTTAAGGTTTCATTCATGTCATTAAATTATACCATGTATGGGCCTTAATTCCCTAATAACAACCTTTTATTTTGTGGAGTTCTCATTTTAATCTCTATTAAAATAGCACAAGTATACACATCGTTACTTTACTAAGTATTTCATTGAACATTAGTTGTATATTATTCACATCATAAATATACATTATAGGCACCCCTAGTTTAGGCTACGGTGCACATACTCTGCTATCTCATCCCGGTACATCACGTACATAAGGATTACAAATTCCGAATCTCTCAGGAATTGTTAGAATAAGCACAACACACAAAAATGGAGGCGAACATAATTCAACATATCCATGGGTCACGTACATACCTACGCTCCATAGTCAGCTGACTTATTAACTCACAAATAAGTCATTCTAGCATTATGTTCTTAAGGTACCAATCTAAATCCGGGCACACAAAGATTAGATGGCCCTAAGCGAACGTAAACCTCCCGTGATAGCAAGTATGGTAGGTATGTCATACACATAAGTCATATACTAAGCATTCACATGTCTTAGATATCTTAATATTAATAAAGGTATATTCTGTACTTAAAACCTATCTCAAAGGGATTACTATACCATTATTCCAATTTTATGCATTTTTAAGTCTTACGATAATATATAATGTAGACCGTCGACACATCTCACGTCATAGCTTCTTGTACTTAAAACCTATCTCAAAGGGATTACTAAGTCTCCTATTATTCCCACATATAACATCATTATTCTTAAGGTCCTTACTTCTACCCCAAACCTCATTTCATCAAATTATTCAAATTTACTCTTTTAACCCTAATATTATCTCACTCATCGAATTTCATTAGATTTTAGAATAATTCCTCAAATTGAATTCTAATTAAGGTCCAAATTTTATAACCATACCTACTGGTCTTTCTTAAGTCTAAGGATATTCATAAAGTCTCCAATAATAATTTTCTAAGGGTTAACATCATTAAAATTTAACTAGGGAAAATTTTACTCATTCTGGGAAGGTCGATCGATCGACCTTGAACATCGATCGATCGATGGTGGTCGATCGATCGACTGATGAATGTCGATCGATCGATTGCACCAGGTAGACTACGGACTGCTTCGTTTTGCAGTCCTCAAATCGTCCCAAAACTCCATTATAATGTATGAAACTCTAATCTAACGTTATAATATCATCATACAACCATCCTACAACATTGTTAACGTTCTAAAACCAATAAATCATCAACCAAGGGCTTTATTTGGATCAAAACTGCATCAAGAACCCTAGTTTTCTATTTCTTTCAAGAACAATAATAAATCTCTTCTTAAATCCGATTTTAGATCATCAAGGGTTATATTTTGAATTCATAATTCATCCAGAAATGTCTACATGCAATTACTAACATGGTTCATAGTTTTAATCCTCAAATTCATGGGTCTATATCAATCTTCCAAGACAAAATTCAATAATTACACTAAACATGGAAGAACACATTCATTGAATTAATTGTAACTAAATCACTTGCCTTATGTTCTTAAGATTTGTTGTTGGTTGGAGATGGTTGAATTCCTCTCTCTCTCTCTCTCTCTCTACAAGTTCTTCTCACAAGATGACAATGGAGGTGGGGGTTAGTTTTTGGCAAGTTAAAATATTTTCTTAACTTATCCCGTAGCCCACTACTTAGATTGGGGTTGAAAATGGGTTAGTGGGTTTAATGATAAGTTATAATTAAAGTCTAATTTTCGTGGGTTTTTATTACCAAATTTCCGAAATTACCAAACTACCCTTTTGGGTTGCCGGTTTGTCCTAAAAATGCCCAGGACCCAAACTAAACCCCCGGCTAGTGTTTTCTGACTATCTCGACCCTTCCAGACACGTTGGCGCACTCAAAATGACTATTTGGTCAAAAGAAAAATAATTTATTTTTAAATCTCATAAATTCATTCTCGACGCGACTGACAGGCGCGTCCCAATTAAATTTTCCAAATTGCCGTATTTCAGCCTCGCGACAAATTTCAATATTTTCAATATTCATATATTGCCATATATACACATTATAATAAAATACCAACTCACATCTCGTTAGTATTTTATCCGGATTAATTCTCAATTAATTCACATTTAATTTAATTAATCCCATAAATAAATATCCATAAAAGTACGGGGTATTACAGCCTCGAGCTCTGAAAATTAGGTTTCGTGTAAAATTGCATTTAATTGAAACCGCATGTATTAAAGTTGGATTGTTATGCGTTTAACTTTATTTGTCATGCAACTTTAGTGTTTATAGCGACAATCCGAATTTAATCCGCGTGTGATCATTTTTCGTTAAATGTTTAATCTCGCTACTTTGGATTGAATTCCTTATTGTGTGATGTTTATGCTTAATTGTAAATGCTCGATTAAATTGCTTTCGAGCCAGAATCTTGATTAGTAGTTATTTCGATCCGTTTGGTAGGATGCGATCCCGATCCTCGCTTTACTTTTGTGTAGCATAACTTATTCTTTTCTTTTTCCACCGTAACCACACATCACCTTTTCTTTTATTTATTTTACACTTTTATTCTTGAAGTTTTAAAGCAATTAGCATCTAAAATTCAATCACTCCCTGAGGATTTCTTACGATACCCGACTTACTGCTGTGCTTGCTTGTCAAGTGTTGTCGTAATTTAGGTTTTTATATTGAGTAGGCGAAACGAAAACAACGATTAGCGTTCTGACGTGACGCTACTTTTTGCGCTCGATCAAAATGGCGCCGTTGCCGGGGAGTGTGTTTTAGATAGTAATTGTTTTATTGTTTCGTAGTATTTCTTTCATTCATATTTGTATTCTTTATTTTCCCCTTTCTTTTTGACTTGTGCTAGATTGTTTCGAGAAATTGAAACCTCGATGCTTGTTGCTTTTTTTTAATAGCTTATTTTGAAATGTCTCTCTATTATGCTTTAGATAACCTTAATTGTTATGAGAATTGTTTTCCAAGTTATACTCCCAAAATAATGAGAGAATGCCTACAAATTCTTGAAGATGAGCGCATTGAGCGTGAAATTCAAGAGTGTGTAAGTGATCCCTCATCGCCTTGTGAGGGTAATTTGGAATGCGGGGAATCCGTTAGCTATGAGCAACCCACACAAGAAGATGAAATGTCTTCTTTTTCATTTGATTATGAATTAATGATTAAGAAAATTAATGACCAATACGAAAGTTCTCAAGCTTGGTTTTTGGAAAATGATGCCAAACTTGCGTTTTACCTCCACCCCTTTTTGTTGAAGAAATAATTGAGAGTGAACCAAGCTTTATCACTTTAGATTTTCAGCCTCTTATTAATTCTTCCGATTGTATTGAGGTTGTTGGTCCTTCTTTTCCTTTACTCCCTACTATTCCCGAACAATTAAATTTATAAGAAGAATCGGTTGAAAGTCTTGAGGACTTTGACTCGATTCTTGAACGAGCATGTTATTTTGAGATGCTTCATCTCATGGGCTTTTCACTTACACTTGCCCCACCTCCCCTTCCAATTGAAGAATATTGGGGATGTGATTTTGATTTTTCTGTGACTAATGTAGTCTTGTCCCCCTTAGTATCCAAATCCCCCATCGTCCGCCCAAAATTGATAATTGACGATGGTTCATTTCTTACGCCTTACACATGCCTTCCGTTTTTCAAACGGAATTATTATTTTCCGGGAGGCATGTTCGCTTTGGAGGGTCCACCGTTGATCTTTCAAAGTCAAATTTCTTTTTGGGTGGACCCTCAACTATTTAGACTTCTAGTGTATAGTTAGTGTGAAGCCTAAATAGTAGGTTGTAAATAGTTAGCTTTTTAATTTTCTTTCTTTCCTTTTTTTCTTCCCTTTTTATTTAGTCTAGTGTAATTAGTTAACTTTTTGTTATTTTTTTTTTGCTATGCTCGGTACTAACTTGTTTTGTAGATTTCATTGGACTTGTGCTTATGGAGATCGCTCCAATTTTGGGTAATATCGTTCTTTTCCTCTCTTTGTGTTGTGTTCTTAATGCGCATTGAGGACAATGCAACATTTAAGTTAGGAGGTGTAGGATATTTTATCCATTTCTTTGTTTTGTCCATGGATTTACTCACATTTAGTTACTAAGTATGCCTTTTTGTGAAAGTTTGAAAATTTTCAAAAATATTTTCTTTCTTTTTTCTCCTTTGTTGGGTATTTTACCATGCTTCCGATGATAAATTTTAATAATTGCCCGATCTGATTGACAACTCAATAATGCATGTTCTCGATTTTAGACGTTATTAGACTTTAGTCCTCAAATCATTGATATTATGAATAACTTCATGAATTAAACTTTATCTCATGAGCATATGCACTTTCCTTGTTATATTGATTTGGCTTAAGATTTTTATAACTCGGTAATCTTTTGTTGCATTGTATATACTTACACCGAGTAAGCTTTGTACCTTTCGTCGTTTGTGAGTGTATACACTATTCTTTCTTCTTTGAAAACATTGAATTCGTCGGTAATCTCTCTATTCTTTCATTGATCGTTCATTAATTGAGTTTATATCTTGAAATGTATTACTTAAGCATGATTTTCAAAGTTTGTTTTGACTCGAGAATTGCGTAAACTTTTTGAAATGATCATAGGCCATCTTTTTATATCACCCATATTAGCCTTGACCTCACCCTTATATGCTTACCCTCTCTAACCCCTTTGAGCCTAAATATAGACTTTCGTTTCATAAACCCATTCCCATAACCAACTCCGCATTGGAGTTTTAGCCCATATATACACTTTCCATACATTTGTTTGGAATGCTGCTTGGGATTAAATGATGTTTTTGTGACGTCGGTTGCAATTTAGGCATATGAGAGTTTGATAAGCAAAGAAAAGAAAGTAGTGAAAAAAGTGAAGAAAAAGAGAAAGCAAAAAGCAAAAGAAAACAAAAGAAAACTTGAGAAAAAGAAGATAAGAAAAGAAAGAGAAAGTTGTAAATGGTGTGTATATAGTTCAATAAGCTTTGATTACTCTCCCCAATGATATATCTAATGCCGTTTTGGAACTTGTTTTCTAATTTTTAATATTGCTCGCATTTTCCCATTATCCCGAGTTTTCATCTCGAACACTTTGAATCCGTACATACATTCCTTCATTTATCACCCTAGCCTAGCCTACATTACAACCCTATTACAAGTCCTACGTGATCTTATGTTTATGTAATTCAAAGGTTTAAATAGTTTTGATAATCTGTGAAAATGAATTTCGCCTATTTTAGTGTGCGGTATCCTTTCATTGAGATTACAGTTTTTTTATTTTATATATAGCGTTCTTCATTTGTGACATGTGTTCGGCCTAGTTTCCATTTACATTTACTCTTTATGCCCGCATGTTTCATGTGTTACCTCCCGTTCCGAGTGAATTCATTTGATGAGTGTAATGCCCGTGAGGATCGAATATATGCATGCCTTTATGTTTATCCGGTTTATTTAAGTTTTTACCAAATCATATTGTGCATTTGCTCTCCCCCTCCCACTTTTGAAGTTTCAATTCTATGAGGTGCATTCAACCTGTTAATAACAACGGACTTTAGCTTGAATTCATTCAATATGTTAATAATATGTTTGAAATCTTTTTCGTTGTTGTTGATTTTGTCACATGTTGGGTTGGGCATATTTTGAGGAAACCATGTGATGTTTGTGGGTACCATCCCTGAAAACCCTCACGAGACGACACTCGTCCACTAGGGTAACCTAGGGGTTTAACGGCTTATTGCATATGCTAAATGCAATCGTTCGCCTGCGAAAGTGGCCTTATCTTTTTATTACTTTTTCATCCCATTTTGTACTTGTATACCTCTTTTGGTTTGCTTGTAGTTCTTGTTGTTTCCTATTTCATTGCTAGGGACTAGAAATGTGTAAGTTAGGGGGTGTGATACGACGCAAATATTGCGTATTTCACCAGTTAACCTACACCTTATTAGCCCCCTTGGGTATCTTAATCTCTATACTTATGCTCGTTAACCAGACAACTCGAATTTCTATGTTAATATGTTTTGCAGGGGTTAATTTATCTTTTGTAGGTATTTGGATGCTTAGTATGAAGTTCAGACGCTTTTCGGAAATATTTCGTCGACTATTGCAGCTTCGTGGGTATTTTAGTAATTTTAGCATTAGGATTTGAATCCCGAGATCTACACGGAAGTTGAAGCCCTATGATTTCTCTTCTCGTGTCCACCGACGGTGCATGAATCCGAGTTGTATAAATGGAGTTATGACATTTTTAGGATGGTTTTGACTTAAAAAGCACACTCAAGGTCACATTCAAGGGCATTTTAGTCATTTCATATTTTCATTTTTTAGCCTAATGTCTTCTTGGATGTTGTATCCCTCCGAGTTATCTTCACGTAGCCTCCGACCGTGCCTTATTACGAACTATAACGAAGAAATGGCGGCATTTTCCGTAAAACAGGACAAAGCTGCAGAATTGCAAACCTGTAGGGGCGAATCGATTCGGACCATTTTCGAATCGATTCGTCCCTCTAGATTTTTGGTTTTCTTCCCTTTAATTATAAGTTTTCCATGGGATATTTTGTATATAACTCATTTTCTCTCATTTGAGAGAAGAATAATCAGATTTTTTGCTTAGTTTAGGGTTTGGTTTTGGGAGCTTTTCTTCATTTCTCCTTGGGGTTATGCCCTTTTCGGGTTTTGTAAGTTAGTTTTCATTGTCCATTCAATTAATATAGTTGTCTTTCCTTAATTCTTTCTTTTTTAATTAGATTTACATGCTTTCATAAATAGGTTTACATGCTTTATTCATTGCTTTTATAGTTTAATTAGTTTATTCATGCTTAGCCCTTAGATAAATAGGGTCAGGGTTGTGTTCCGCCATTAACGGGCCTCGAGCTCTGAAAATTAGGTTTCGTGTAAAATAATATTTAATTGAAACAGCGTGTATTAAAGTTGGATTGTTATGCGTTTAACTTTATTTGTCACGCAACTTTAGTGTTTATAGCGACAATCCAAATTTAATTCGCGTGTGATCATTTTTCGTTAAATGTTTAATCTCGGAACTTTGGATTGAATTCCTTATTGTGTGATGTTTATTCTTAATTGTAAATGCTCGATTAAATTGCTTTCGATCCGGAATCTTGATTAGTAGTTGTTTCGATCCGTTTGGTAGGATGCGATCCCGATCCTCGCTTTACTTTTGTGTAGCGTAATTTATTCTTTTCTTTTTCCACCATAACCACACATCACCTTTTATTTTATTTATTTTACACTTTTATTTTTGAAGTTTTAAAGCAATTAACATCTAAAATTCAATCACTCCCTGAGGATTTCTTACGATACCCGACTTACCGCTGTGCTTGCTTGTCAAGTGTTTTCGTAATTTAGGTTTTTGTAATGAGTAGGCGAAACAAAAATAACGATTAGTGTTCTGACGCGACGCTACTTTTCGAGCTCGATCAGTTGCTACTTGGGTTGGTCGTCCTCCGAATTATCATCATTTTGACTATTCTTGGACTAGTTTTGCTTTATCTTAATGGAAACTATAAAGTAGCTATGAGGTACAACCTAGTCACCCCTGGTTTCCATGACTCCATGATCGTTCAAGAATTTGAGCTTTTGTTGTAGTGAATAGTGAACGACTCTCGTGGTGTGGAGCTAACCTTTGCCCATGATGGCATTGTAAGGTGACTCCGACTGGGTGATATAAAGTTCTATGTCACGGTTGATTGGGTTGATTTTAACTAGTAGCTTGATCTTTCCCAAAGAGGTCTTTATATTCCCGTTGAAGCCGATAAGTGGCCCAACCTTGGTATCAAGGTCTTAAATGGTGTATTCGATCTTGAGCAGAAAACTCAAATATGATATTTGATGAGATCCCTTAATCTATTAGAATTCTCTTGGCATTTAAATTACCCGTTCACAGGGTTAGGACCAAAGCATCCTTCTTTGGAAAATTCACGCCGACTATATCTTCATCAGTTAACATGATAGCCCAATCAAAGTCTATGTCACTGCGTTCCCTTTTGGATAGAATGTTCTTGGACACTTCCACCCAAAAGGCCTCCTGGATACAAGCTAAAATCTTGAACCTCTCCCTGAGCTTCTTGTCAGTACACTGTGAGGGATCGGTGTAGGCTATGACCACCCTTAAAAGTGGGAGATCGTCATTTCCTTCTGCATTGCATTCACCCTGGACAAAGACTTAATCTTGACTGTGTCGATGAAATCCTTGAGGTACTCGACTTAGACAAGCTCCTCTAAATGTTTCTTAAACATCTTATAATTATACGTAAAGTGTCCATGGTCCTGGTGATAGGTAAAGTTGACATGCCTGTCTCTAGGATCACTGGTTGTCTTAGTCGTTCTCTTGAAGTATGTCTTGTCTCTGATTTACAGAACCATCTTATATATAGAATCTTTAAAAAATGTCTTCACTACTAGGAAACTACTTTCGTTGGTCTATGGCTTGGATCTCTCCTTGCCAATGTTATTTCGTGATCCCTTCTTCTCAGGAGCAAATCGATTTCCTCCCTTAGAAATTTTCTTCATGCCGTTCTTCTTTGACTGCTTAGAATTCTGATTGGTAGGAACCTTTACGATAGTAATTCTATCCTCTACTTTGGTGGTGTATTTTTTAATACACACCATAAGATCGTCCGTAATTGATGTTGGCTTCTTTTTTAAGGATTGATAAAGATCATCCGATTTGGAAAGGCCAAACTTAATGGATGAAACGATGAGTTGTTCATTGCAGTATTCTATCTCATTAAATAATTAGTAATAGCGTTGTGCATACTTCCTGAGGGATTTTCCTTTATTCCTTTTAAAGGCGATCAACGAGTCAACTTTCTAGATTTTTCTGTTACTGGTGATGAAGCGAGCCGTGATTTTTTCATATAACTCTCTAAACGAGGAGATTAATTTGATGGATAACTTCTCGAACCACTTTAAACCGATCTTTCCTAGAGTTAAGGGAAAGACTCATCCCATGAGCGCATCATAATGTCTCCAGAGGGACATCGTCTACCGATGATACCTGATATAATGGGAAGAATCCACTTTACCATCATAAGTTGTGATCTTAGAAGCAGAGAACTTATTTTGTGGCTCTGAGGTCTCTATTTCCACAGTGAATGGGTGAGGTGGAAGCATGCCCCAATTCTATTCTGGCAAGGGCTTTTGGGGTTCATACTAAATTCGAAGTCAGTCTTCCGTCCAATTCCTTATTAATGAAATTTCAGAGTTCATCACTCCCAACTCTTTTTTAGAGCACTCTAGGGGCGAGTTTGTTTTCTACTCTGTGTAGACTCTGTTGGCCAACGTGGTGGGCGGTTTGGGCTTATGATACCATGAAATGGCGAGTGATAGATACGTTACTAGTTAGAGTACCGTACGGGGGATCCTTAACCTGAAAGCCCTACTATTATACACATACCTATTATTCCTCAGGGAAAAAATTCTCCTCCTTATGTGTTATTCCAGGGTGTGAGAACTGGACCTACGCTCTTATGATTGACTGGTTAATTGCCTCTTGAGATGGGAGATTTCTTCATCACGGTGGTCTAACCTTTCTTTATAAATACTGACCAGTCGAGACGTTGCTCTCCCCATGGGTTTGTCAGCGGATGGAGTATGACATCAGTGACTAGGGCCAAACCTTTTGGGTGAGTCACCCTTTGACTAAAATTGCCTGGGGGAAGGGGGGTCCGACGGGAGTTTTCTCCCTCTTGATAACTCGCACCTTAGACTGGATAAGACTTTTAACATCTGAACGACGAGGCTGGTTAGGACTCATATTTGTGTTGGGATTTTATTCTTAAAATCATGTATAATGGTTACTTTTGAGTAAAGTTTTGTTATTTTATTTTGAAATAATAATCATGGTTACGAGAATGCCTTACATTTGGTTTAAACATATTTTAGACATATCAGTCAATACAGTTCAGTAGGAATTCTAGTGAGTCATCTTCAAGTTGATCATTAGGACATTAAAATTCCAGTTCTAGCACTGAAATGTTCACACCCTAGATTGGGTCTTGATATCCTATCGGAACGGTTGCGATAAAATCCTGGGTGAATCGGTGTGATGGTTTGGGAACTTGTATGATAGTTCAATAGAGAATTATGATCAGTACATCCCATGAATGTATTGAACGTGACCACCCAAGAGATTTGAGTATGAGGACTGTCGATATTAGACTCGGGAAATCTCACATCATTTCCAAAGGATGTATATATTCTTAATCCCGAGAATTATGAGGATTGGGATTCTTATGTGGTTATCGCTTTGATTGCTCATGGTGCGATTCAATATTAGATTGAATCAAATGATCCCGCACATTAGGGATAGTAATATGAGTAGGTCTGATATCATAATTCGGAAGAATCCGCATCTAGGGTATAACGTAGAATGTGATAATCCCGGATAGCCTTATATATTTTGTTTACACCAAGTAAAACTCGACCGGTGGATTATTTTATAATCCAAGTAAAGTAGCAAAAAATTAAGTCTAAGAATTAAGGAAATTGATTAAATATTGGCTAAAATAGATTAACAACAAATTGATTTGACTAAACAGGTATCAGACATTTAGCATTGGGAATCATATTATGTACCATAATCAACTTTGCAAATAAGACCTCATTATATCTGAGTGATTTATGAGATTATTAAAATGGAGTGCAGTCATAATTATTTAGTGAAACTAATTATGACTAAATAAAGAAAGAAAACGGACTACAATAATGGTAATTGGGATTTTGGAGTAGTTATTTGAATCCAATTTAATTATTTATTTTGGTCCCCTAGTGTAGTCAACATAATCATGTAGTTAGGCCCAAATTCTCAAGAAACCCAGTTTGGCCCAAGCCCACCATTTGTACTTATATATAAAGTCGTGGGAAGGGATTTTAATCATTATTGTTGGTCATTAGGGTTTGAGAGGGATGAGATAAAATACTATTCACCTTTTTGTGAGGCGTCCTAAGGGGAGAGGATCATATCTCACTCATAAGGAAGGGTTTTCATTTCAAAAGTTTCCCATACACCTACCTAGCTTTGGGGAGGATCATAGAAGATCCAAGCTTTACATAAGGGTAAGAAAGGTTTTTGGAGACCTTGGATAGGCAACAACTTCATTATCATCATCAAACTATTTCTCCTCATATGAATTATAACAAGATTCGCTGTGGAATGAATTCTTGAAACCCTACATTTTATCCTTAAATCTAGTTCTTATTTTTTTTAAATGCATGATTAATCAAAGATCTTTAGGAGTGAAATTATTAAAGGTCAATCCCAAGTTGTTTTCACCAATAATTTATTCCCAAGTTAATTATAAGTATAAGGTTCCTACCCTTCTAGGCCTCTTTGTGTTGACATTATCTATAAGTTGTAGAATTTAGTCATCTGCATCGTCTATGTGGTCTTCCCAGATTCTTACTTAGATCCCCTTGATTATTCTACCGATCATGCTTGTTGATCTCAAAGAGCCACATGTTAGTCCGCGTAGCGTAATCAGCTACATTCCTTTCAAATGTGTTTAGGTATCCTTTTTAAAAGTTCATTAAAATTTGTTTATAGCGTCGTTGTTTACAAATGTTTTGAATCTTTAAACTTTTATAGTTGGACAAATCGATTAAGGTAATTTTCTTGTACATTTCCATGTTTTTTCAATCAAATAACTACAATATATATATATATATATATATGTATATATATATATACATATATATATATACATATATATATACATATATATATATATCTATATATATGTGTGTGTGTGTGTGTGTGTGTGTGTGCTCACGCACAATAATTGGAATTTGTTTAAAAAAAATTAATTTGACTTTTAAATATGACCTTTCAACTTCTTTATTCTTGAACTTGTTTATTAAATGAAAATTCTTTTAATATCCCATTAATGGTTAAAGGTCATTTCATATCTCCTATTAACTGTTTCATTTATTGCAGCTATTAAAATTTTGTATGTTTGACCTTTTACTTTTGAATATTATATGACCTTATTTTAGGTATTTAATTTTAACTCTTATTTCACTCCAACCTTTTACTATAAAGTATCGTCGGTATTGGAACGTATATAAAAACCTCCAGTTCTTTAAAAGAAGTTGAATTATCTTATTTTTATAACAATCAGTAGTAGATGATCACTTGTTTTTTAAGAGAAGTTCAACCATCTTAAATAGACAAATTGAGAAATTTTTCTTAATTGAATCTTTAAGATGGCGTGGTCTTCAATTCTCCCATTTGCACATAAGAGAGGCTATGACTATTCTCAAAAAGCGATTATGCACTCCTAAGCTTTTGATTAATGACTGATCTTAAAAGAAGTTATCATTGACACTAATTAAATATCAGTATTTTATTTTGATATAAATATACATACATACATACGTACACACACACACACACACACACACACACACACATATATATATATATATATATATATATATATGTGTGTGTGTGTGCGCGCGCGTGCGCGCACGTGTGTTAGCACTTGTTTTGGAAAATTATTTAATAAATTAAAGATAGTTTTTCTTATGGTGGTGGTTCTAATTATAATAAATGTTATTAGTGTCCCTTCAGTTCTAGAATCAAATGCCATTTAATGAATTGAAGGAACGTAGATAAACGTTCATACCAAGCTCTAGGAGCATGTTTTAACCCATTGAGAGCTTTCTTAAGACGGTAGACGTGATTTGAATGATGAGGGTCAATGAACCCTTTGGGTTGTTCTACGTAGGTCTCTTCAGTCAAGATACCATTAAGGAAAGCCGATTTCACATCCATTTGATAAAGTGTGAAATGCAAATAACAAGCTATTGCAAAGAGTAAGCGAATAGACTCAAGGCGAGTGACCGGTGCAAAAGTCTTCTCGAAATATATTCCTTCAATTTGAGAGTAGCACTGGGCAACTAATCTAGCTTTATTCTGAATAATCATCCTAGATTCATCTATTTTATTTTTGAAAAGTCGACGTGTACCAATAACCCTTTTATTTTTTAACCGGGGTACAAGATACCATACATCAAGAATGACAAATTGAAGAAGTTCCTCCTGTATAACACTTATCCATAATGGGTCATCCAGTGCTTCATTAACATTCTTTGGTTCTATAAGAGAAACAAAGCATGCATAATAAGCAAGATTACGTAGTTAGGATCTTGTATGAACTGGCGCAGTAGGGTTACCAACTACACTATCTAAAGGATGATGTTTGGAAACCCAGTTAGGCACTTTAGGGGTCTCAGTTTTTAAAGAACCATCTATCTCTAGACAATCATAAGTTAAAGCATTTCGGATTCATCCACTATAGTTGGTCCTTTGATCTTACCTACATTAGTGTCACTTACAGCCACATTAATGGATTCCATTAAGGTTTTTGTATGAAGATTGTAGACACGGTAGGCTGTACTATTTAGAGAATACCCTAAGAAAATAGCTTTATCTCTTCTGGTTTCTAATTTAGACAGATGTTCTCTATCTTTGCATACATAACAAGTACTGCTAAAGGTTCTAAAGTATTTTAGGTTAGGTTTCTTTCCATACCAAAGTTCATAGGATGTTTGTTTGGTGTTTTTCCTTAGGTATAAACTATTGATTATATGACAAGCTGTACGAATGGATTCTACCCAGAAATATTTAGGTAAGTTCTTCGCTTGAATCATCACACGGGCCATTTCTTGAAGAGTGCGATTTTTACTCTCAGTAATTCCATTTTGTTGAGGTGTATTAAGGGTACCAAAATCATGTTTGTAACCACTATAGTCACAGTATTCGATGATACCTGAATCTATAAATTCACCTCCTCTATCGCTACGAATTCTATCTATTTGGGAGTAATTTTCATTTTCAATACGAACTAAATTTTTTAAAAACTTACGGAATGTTTCTGATTTGTGTTTTAAAAAGGGGCAACCCAGGTAAATCAAGTGAAGTCATCAACCATAACTAGAATATAACTATTTCCACACAGACTAACAATACGAGAAGGACCCATTAGGTCCATATGGATGAGTTCTAGAGGTTTAGTGGATAGAACTTCTTTAACTCTCTTCTGGGGAGCCTGAACAATCTTTCCTTCTTGACAGGGACCACATATGATATTTGAAATTGGTTTGATCTTAGAAGACCTCTAACTATCTATTGGGAACATAATTTTCCAAGTATGTCCTAATTAATGTGACCCAACCTATTATGCCATATCTCATTGTCATCTATTTTGGCAATCTTACAAACTTCTGTACTTAGATTGACTATATAATAGTTATCTGGAGTACGGAGTCCTATAATAATGCAATCACCTTTTTCATTTAAAATTTTACAATTGTTATTTGAAAAGGTGATAGTATGGTTGGACTAATAAAATTACGATATAATTAGTAAATTAGCTTTAAGACCTTTTACCAAAAGAACATCCTCAAGAATAGGTAATCCTTCTTCATGGAGTGTTCCTTTACCAATGATCAGGGCTGATACACCATCTCCAAACAAGACTTTACCTCCAAAGAAGTTAGTTTTATTTGAAAGTTTAGTATCATGCCTGGTCATATGTTTAGAACATCTAGAATCTAAATACTAGCCAGACACTGTGTGTTCAGCTTTAAAGGTACTGATCACAATATTTCATTCCATCTGGGGTAATAACTCATCTTTTCTAACCCAAATTTATCTAGTTTTTAATTTGTGCTTATTAGCTCGTATTTGATAAAACTTGCGATCTTCAGTCTTTTCTCTAAAAGATTTTTGCGCAAGTTTATGAGGATTATAAAAAGTTTGAGTATTTGGTTTAGTAAATAATCTAGGATTACTTCTTGTTGATGATTTATTAGTATTTGTTCTTCTCTTCCTATTTTTATAGTTAGAATTCTTGTCCGGCTATCTAGGTAGGACATAATTGTTTTGGCTTCTCCTAGAATAATTGAAGTTATGGTAAATAGGAGAGTGATATACTGGTTTATATAGACGTTTGGAATAGCAACCATCAAAGGAATGTCCACAGACATCGTAATAGGAGCAGTAAAGATGACTCATAAAAATCTTAACCTTAGGAAAATTGTTAATCAAAGGTTTGTCTAAGTTTTGAACTTTAGTCTTATTCCTAGGTAGCATAGGATGAAATGACGAATCAACTTGTCTAATAGGAGGGCAGACGTATTTATCCTTATGTTCAACATTACGCTTAGAGTTACTTGATTCACCAATATCTAATTTTTGTTGTTGCGAGTCAAAATCATTTTTCAAGGCTTAAAATTATGGACAAGTTTTAACAGGTATTTTGCCACCAGATACAAACTTGATAGGTTCAAAATTTTTAGTTTGCTTGGAATTTTTGGGGCAAAAACCTATTCTAGTTTAGTCATCAGAATTGGTCTTACTTTCAGCAACACAATCTTCAAAACATTTTGAGTTATTTTCAAATTTAGCAAACTTTTTGAAGACTGTTGATGTCTTTTCTTTTATTTGTTCCAATTCCAACAACGTCCCTTTGTATTTGTTTTCCAGAATTTCATTTGAGTTAGACAACTCTTTTAGTTTTTGTTCAAAATTTTTGGTCCCATTCTCATGAATTAGACATTGAGAAGTGTACTCTTGAGCATTCTGTTTGATCAAATGTCTTAGGGTTTCTATTTTCTGTGTAAGGTCTTTGACAATTTTTTCAAGCCTAGTTCCTGAGAGTTTTTTAGTACACTGTGTGAATGTCAGGAAGGTTCTCATTATCATAGTCATTAAGTGTGCAGTGTGGAGTGTCCCCTAGTGATTCATTTTAGGACTCACACACCCATTAACATCAACAACAGATCGTTCCCTTTGACTCACACACACCATTTGAAGCATTATCAACATTCTCAAGTAATAAAGCAGACAAATCAATGGGGATAGCATCATTCAACATAACATGATCAGATTCCTTATCATCAGTGTATATGATTTTGGCAAATAAAGGCATAAAAGGGTCATATGGATTAAATGACTTAGGTTCCTCAGTTTTTGATTCACTTGAGTTATCCCAAGTCTTGCACAAGTTAGCCCTAGTGTTCTTGTTCTTAGTCAAATTAACTCTACAGTCACTGGCTATGTGTCCTAACTTTACACATCTGTAGCATTCAGTGTTCTTAAGATCTCTACTGAGTTTGTTGTCAAGTCTTTTCTCACGAGGCCTATTATTAGAGTGGTTTGAATAGGTAGACTTGCCTTGTCTATTTGCAATTTTATTTCTAAATTTCACATTTTTCTTGAAATGTTTAGACATTAAGGAAATCTGATTATCCAAACTCTTTAAATTACAGTCCTCACTAGAATCTCAGTCAATTTCAGGTAAATGACATTCAGGTTTAGTCAACTTAGAGGTAAAGAATAGGTTAGAGGTAGACTATTTCCTATGGGTCTGGATTAATTGCTTCTTAAACTCTAATTCCATTTCCACAGTTCTTAGCTTTCTATTGAGGAGTTCAGGGGTAAGGTTTTGATCATCCATCTCCTCAATTGCATAGCACTTATTATAAATTTTTTTGGATGTGACCTTAGAATTTTAGAGACAATCTCCTTACCATCATAAATTATACCATTGGAATGTAGCTTAGTCACTATGTCTGTCAACCTAATGTAGAAGTCATCAAATGACTCAGTGTCAGTCATAACTAAAGCATTGTACTGCTGAATTAACATTTGAGTTTTAGTAGCTTTAACACGTGTGTCTCCGTCATGTACAGTCACTAGAGTGTCCCATATTTTTTAGAGGTAGTACATAAAGATATCCTCTTGAATTCGTGTTCATTGATAGACATGCATATGGCATTTTTTCCTTTCTTATTGTTAAGGGAGGTATGTTTTTCTTCTTTGGTGAATTCACTTAGCATCTTCCTAATCCTCACAATACTTCCTTCAGTGGCTGGTTTAGTAGGAAAAGTGTAGCCATCTTTAATAGCATCCCATACATCATCTTCCAATGTCCCTTGGATGAAAGTAACCATCCCCACTTTTCAGTAAGGGAAGTTGATTCCATCAAAGAGAGGGGGTCTTGACAGGTTACCTACTGTCTCAAATTTCTCGTTTATAGTTTATTTTGAGAAAACAATTTCAGAAACTCAACATCTAAAAGAATTTGTAAAACCAAAGCTCTGATACCAGTTGCAAAATTACCACTTAAGTCATTTAATTCAAGATTAAACAATTCAAATGGCCCCGAACAGTTTTTTAAAGAAACTATTTAATCAAAACAAACAGCTAACAGAAGATGTGTATAAAATATTATATAAACGAGTTATTTAATGAACAGGTGTACCAGTTTTGAAAAACAAAACTTATATAGGTTCTAAATCAGCACATCCTCAAGAAGGTGATGAGAGGAAGAGTAAGTATGCAAGTACATAAGATTTTAAAGTGGTAAAACCCCACCCAATTGGGGAAACATCCATGGAGGTCTCCACACCTCAAAAGCAAAATTCACTAAAATAGAGTAACATGTGACAAACTATATAACAAACCAAGCGCACAAGCATGCTTAATCTAAGCCCAAAATGTTTACCAACTCTTTTGGCCTTTGACTCCTCTGATCGTTATGATGTTGAGGTTGTTTTCCCAGCTTTGTAACCGCTTCTCTTTTTAGCTTTATGTCGACTTTAAAGTCAAGAATCTCTCTACCAACACTTCTTTAGTGTTGTAGTGTGATAAGTGTAAGTGGTGAAGTGCCTATTCACATGCATGCAACCCACACACACTTATATAGATAATATTCCTAACAAATTACAAATATCGTTCTAAGATACAGTAGAAATTTCTGATTCATAGTTTGTTTGATAGTCTCATACACGGATCTTTATTTCTATCCACAGATCTTGAGGGAACCTTGCTATAAAAGGCAGCAAAGATCCTAAACACTTTCTTTATTTTATTTACAAAGCTATTTCACAAAATGTGAAATATTTGACGAAAGTGTAAAATCTCAATCACAATCTTAACTAGATCTAAGTCTGATTTTTCTCATAAACTAAAAAAATAAATAAGTTTGTTGGTTCTGGTTTTGAAAACAACCATATAAGAGTAAAAACATCCAACAAAATACGATTTCTTGAAAAAATAAATCAAACTTAACAAGATCTAAGTGATATGTATCACACAGTTTGAGATCTCAAATTTCAATGAAAAGAAATTGAAATCTAAACTTCGTGACTTGGTTGAACAAGAGATTAAATACTAGAGAGTGGCTAGTTCTTCGCACTTTTAAACTCACTCAAACTCACATAAGGGTTTTCTAGTGAAAGATTTGACCGGAGTTTGATTAGGGTTTCTTTTTCTCTCTCTCTCTCTCTCTCTCTCTCTCTTCTCTTATTTTCTCTCAAAACTCAAAATGATTAAAAGATTAGAACCATTCACCAGTTGGTCTCTAATTATACTATGCTAGGAAGGATCCAGAAGGGTTGTACAAGATTAATGGTTGAGATTAAGTCTAGCATTAATGATGTAAATCTTATAGCTGAAGATGAACCGCTATTAAAAGCATTTTGATTGGTTCTCTTTGATATCACAAGGATTGAGGTAAAGACATGCAGACCGTAGATAACAATAGATCTAATGGAAATGGTTACAAATTAAGGTTGTGAGAGTAAACAAACACAAATCCAATCGCTCGCTGATCAACACGTGTAGGGCAGGGATCAAGCCTAAAATGCGTGTTTTAAAGTTTTAAACAATCTCGTTTTCCACCATAGAAGTCTCTGTTGATTTCGGATCCTACCGAAGCTAGTTTTTAGGAGAAAATGGTAATTATAAATCAACCCATTAAAACCAACTTTTAAATGTTGAAAAATGTTTTATAAATTCCTAAAAATTATTTACCATATCCTAAAAATTATTAAAAAATCATTTTTATGGGATTTCACACATACACACACCTAAATTATGAAGAATGAAACAAATGAATGCAATCCTAGGTGCAGTGTTGGTATTCTACCTTTGAGACTTTTAGAGGAATTTGATATGTAGTGTCTGAGGCTCTTTGGTAGACTAGGATATGACTCAATTTTGTCACTATTTCCAAACTTTACAAGCACCTATATAATGTAGACTCAAGTGAGTCAAAGATATAGGGTGCTTCACGCTGCGGCCTCACCTTTCTTTAATTTCCTCTTGTCCCTTAGGTCAAGAGTGTCGATATTGTAGGAGGTTGTGAGCTTCTTCAAAGCCTTCTTTTGTTCTTCTGAGCTGAAGAAACATTCTTCTGCTTCTACCTGGTCACCTTAGACTTCGCCTACCCCGTAAGGAGTCAGGAATTTTACCATTTGGTGATCTGTAAAGGGACCGCTTCGAATTCTTTGAGTGCTACTCTGTCAAGGATGATATTATAGGCCAATAATATGTTCTCGCCCGTTATAAAAAATCTTACTTTCTTTGTTAGGCACCTCGGTCACGTACCCATACAGACATCCATCTCAAACACCCCTAGTGGGTGCACCTTCTCTCCACTGAAACCTATCAATGGTTGATGATATGGAACTAACTTCTTGCTGAGTTTTAATCCTTGAAGAAATCCCAAAACATGAAATCGGTTGAGCTTCCGTCATCCATAAGTATTAGAGACACATCGTACCCATGGACCCTAATGTTGATAACCAAAGAGTCGTCATGAGGGGCCAAGATTCCCTTGAATTCCATTCGTGAGAAGCTTACCCCTAAAATATCCATGTCTAATTTCTTCAGTTTTCATGGCTTCGGCTCTCTATAAGTCGAGTTCACATCCAACCTTTTAGGTGCAGATTTAGATTCTACATCGTGTGCTTTGTGGTGGTCTGGCTCAGTTTCTCCGCCAGCCATTCCCCCACTGATCATTTTAACGTTGAAGAAAATCACGTGCATGCGTCCCTTAGGCTCAGGGATCTTAGGTGGGGAGGTCTGGGTCATCCCCTGTAAGGACATATTTCCATCGTCTCTAGTTTACATTGAGTATGTCGTATCCTGTTACAACCGTTAAGGCCTTCACATTCATACGTTGAAGAAGATGGATCAGAATATCTAGGATCTTCTATACATTTGCAACATGAGATATACTTTGGTATAGAATTTGTTTTGAGTTACTCATATTTTTACTAAGTATTGGGATATGTTCAAAACTGTTTTAAATTAAAATGAGGCATTTTTCCAATTTAAAATGTTTTCTGAAAGATCTGTAGGCGGAGTTTAGTAATATTATTTTTCGCTCCAATATTTCAAACAACATAGTAGTGTCATTCGAACAATGTCCATATGTCATTTGATAGGTTGCGCAATACCTAGTTTCTTTTGTACATCAAACGACCACGTACTAGATTCCATTTTAATAGGTTATTTCTTTTTTCGTTCAAACGACATCTTAATGTCGTTCAAATGACATGAGGAAGTCGTCCGAACGACATGCGTTGCCTCAAATTTTTTATTAGCCTCTAAATATTTGCTTCATGAAGCTTTTCAATCAAGACTTTTTATTTACGCAAACTGCAGAACCATTGCAATTAAGTCTTCACTTTTTAGGGCTAAAAACCTTTTTGATTCACGCAAACACAACCCAATTACTTTTGTGAATCGTCTTTGGAATCCAAACACTTATGTCACGAAGTTTAATCTTGTCGAGTGCTATCTATAGGTCCTTTAATACGTGTGTTTTAATAAATCTCAATTTCTCTTTTTGAAAAACTCTTTTTCCAATTTTTATAAACCACACCGAGTAGTGAACCAATTTTAACGTAACCAAATTTTATCTTGATTAATCCTAAACATGCATCTAGTTATTAAAGCAAGTAAAATATAGTAAAGAATACTCACAATGCCGGATGTACCAGGAAACCACTAAGGAAAAAAAACTCGGACGACCTACGCTAGACAATCACTATGATATGGTTTTACGAAGTACAAAGACAGACTTATACAATGACTCGATCCCTACGGGTCTTGATACGTATTTTAATATTCAACCACTCCTCCACGGTGCCCACGTAGAAATTAACCTTCTTACACATTGCTCATCCACAACACATGTGTCCACGTATGTCTCGGTGTCCACCGATATGGCTTGTAACCTCTACAATGTTGAAACCGAACTCCGCTGAATCTTCACCGCAAAACCAACAATTTTTCTTCAATTGAAACTAGAAAACAAGATCACAGAACATATACCAATGATACTCGGATCTTTTGAAACTCAAAGGATGTTTTAAACTTAGAAAACCTTTGAAACTTGTGTGCAGAATCGTTCTGTAACGTGAACAGTATTTTTGCAGAAAGCACGCATAATCTAAAGGAAAAATACGCCTATATAGAAAAACCTTAAGGTGGTTGCTCACTCGAACAACGTAACATGTCGCTCGAACGAGATGACCATGTCGTTCGAACGACAGTGATGTCATTTGAACGATGCGCGAGATTAGAGTCCAAACTTAAACCAACTCCAATCCATCCTTATCAGATTAAAACGAACTTTAAACCATTTAAAACACTTAAAGACATTTTAAAAACATTTAAAATTCAAAACTACAAATGGTTTCAATTTGAAATTTTGTCCTTCCAAATCTCCCCCTTTGACTATTACGGGACAAAACTAAACCAGTGAAATATCTAAGCTGGGACGTTAAGCCGTATGACACCTAAATCCCATCCCAAAAAACCCAAAAGTAAAAATACATCATCATTATCGGATAAGATTCATAAATGATGGTATGACAAGCATCGCTCGAGTCATATCTTCAACGGATACTTCAAGAAAAACTGTTATATCTTAAGACGTATAAAGTTTTTTCATTCTTAAGTCTTCTTTTTCAAGCTCCCGTTTTCTCTTGTTTTAGTATTTCTCATTTTCCCTTTCTTTATCTTGATCAAATGTGTCTTTGCCTTTTAAATGAGAACACCATTGATAGCTTTAGGTGATAGTTCATTCCAGATTGAGTGACTGTCGAGTTGTCTGAAGACATGATTTATGTTTTCGTAAATGATTGTTGAGGTTGGGTTTACTGTCCCACCAAAACCCATCTTTCGATGACTTCTTGAATACGTTGAGATCATCCTAGCACAAGGGGTCCCCAACTAATGGAGGATCATATATGGAGTTCATTATCAGAATGAATTGTACGACGTCAATTTGATTGGTGTTACCTATTCTTGTTTATGGGTGATGTAATATACTATATAAAATCTTGATTTACAGAATTGGATCTGGTGATGAACCCTTCGGATTTTAACAGAGATTTACTGGGATATAACATTATTGTCAAAATTGGGAATTTGCCCTAATATGGGGGGTGACCCTAGAATGGGGCCATGTACCCTACGAATGACAGGTAGATAATTCATCGTTGTTTAGATTTATTTTGTTTTTTATGCCATGACTCAATTGTAATTTTTTTATTTAATTTATTTTTAAATTGAGCGTACGAAAAAACTTTCTCCCTAACTTGTTAATTTTGTTGAGCTCCACAAGATTTGGAAGAGTAAACAGTTTTTGGATGCCTTTAGATCCCCTGGGCACCCTAGGTTTGTTTCACTCCCTTTGATATCTTTTTTTACTACTCAACCAATGACCAAAGATTTAGAAATATATGCCAACTTTGAGGACACCATTTCTTGTTGGCATCCCCTTGCTGAATCTTCATGCACTAACTCTAACCAGACTCGTTTGAGCGTCAACGAGATAATTTTAGAGGCTTTTTTGAGCAAGTTTTTGCCCTAGTTTGTAGATAAACATATGAAGTATTTGAAGAAGAGGAAGAGAGTGTGGTCTGAAGAACCCTATATCTTCGACTCACTTGAGTCTACATTGTATAGGAGCTCATCTAGTTTGGAAGTAGTGACAAAATTGTGTCTAACCTTAGATGAACCAAACAAGCCTCAGAATCTTTAAATCCTCATTATTATTCCTCTATAAGTTCATGAAGGTATAACACATACACCACACACTAGGACTGCATACATAGTTCGATTTATTCATGATATGATTGTGTGTGAGATAAATCCCCTTAAAATGATTTTTTTAATAATTTTTGGGATGTGCTAATATTTTCTAAGAATTCTAAATGATTTTTAGAAATTAAAATTGGGAGTTTCTAAACCTTAAGGTCTGTTTTACAATTCCTTTTTATTCCTAAAAGTCTGCTTGGGTAGGATCCTAAATCGCTTGAGACTTCAAGGTGTGCCTTTGTAATTAGTTTGGTACGCGTTTTGTAGCCTATATTTAGCCTACACGTGTTGGCACATCATTGGCTGCTTTTGTATTTCTTGCATCTCACAGTTTTATGTTTCCTTGTCAACCCTTAGATCATTTTAATCTACGACTTGCATGTGTTTGGATCAATCCATCAGAAATGAGTTTAACCAATCAACGCTGCTTATTTCCACCGTCTGTTTTAAACCCTTAGATTTACTTTGACGATTGCAAATGGGGTTAAAACAAGCTCCTAGGCCGCATGGGGTGCCCCTGGATATTGTGTCTGATAGAGACAAGATTTTTGTGTCGCGCTTCTGGGAGAGCTTTCAGGAGGCCATGGGTACAAAGTTGAGGCTGAGTTCAACTTATCACCCACATACGGATGGACAAACAGAGCATACCAATAAGATGTTAAAGGATATGCTATGCATGTGTGTCCTTGATTTTGGAGGAGGATGGGAGCCGTATCTTCCATTGGTGGAGTTTGCTTACGATAACTCCTATCAGTTCATGATCGGCATGGATCCATTTAAGGCATTGTATGGAAGGCCTTGTCGTTCTCCCGCTTGATGGCTAGAGGTGGGGGAAAACAAATTGCTCGGACCTGAGGTGATTCAGGAAATTTCAGCTAGGATTAAGTTCATCAGGATTCGCACAGCACAGGACAGACAGAAGAGCTACGCTGATACGAAGTGATTCTTCTGAGAGTTTAGCGTCGGGGACCAAGTATTACTGCGGGTATCTCTTATGAGAGGAGTAATGAGGTTTGGAAAGAAGGGGAATTTGGCTCCGATAAACATCCTAAATTAATGATAAGATCTCGATGTGGATCGACGGTGACTCTTTCGATAAAACTCTGTTCTCGATGTCATAGTTATCTCCTCGTATGACCAATACTTGAAGAAATGCAAAATAACAAAGGATTTATGAGATACTATCGAGTTAGTCTATATGGTTGACGAAGTTAATTTTAAGAAATGTTTGGTTTCAAACTACATTTAATTAACGACTGAAGATAAAAACTCAGGGTTTAAAAAAGTTGGTGAGTTCCAACTGATTGATAGTTAAATTATTTCTAATAAAATGGTTCTTGATGAGAACTTTCTATTTGCGGTAATCATTTTCAAGCATTCATCATCTTGGAAAGAGTATTGGTACAAGTTTAAACACAAGAAAAAAGACTTCACTATTGAACAATTGATGCAACACATTTATATTTAAGAAATTAGAAGAAAATATGATAAGTTTGATGCTTTTAAGGGATCCTATTATAAAAGCTCGTATGGCCAAAGTAGAACAAGATTTGATTAAGGATAAGGAAAAAGAATAAAGTTTGGAAGGTAAAACACTATAAGAATTTAAAAAACTCAAGGTGCCATGATTCTCAATCCTTCTATAAAGACAAATTGTGCTTTAGTTGTCATTACCTTAGTTGTCTTGCAAAGTATTACAAAGAATGAAAAGCTTATAAAAATAACCACAAACCAATAATTCCTTAAGGGTTGTCATCATAGAAACTTTTGTTGTTGAACATGATACGGAGAGGTGGATTGGCACGGGAGCTTACTTCCATACTGCTACTGATTTTGGTTTTTTCAAAATGTATGAAATTGTGTGTCACACCTTGCTAAATTCTGGCGTCGGCCGCCACCAAAACTGAGCCGGGTGCGAGTAAAATTAAATATCATCTTTAACGTGTGACAGAATATGAGACATAAAAATTTTAATCAACAAGATAAATAATCTGATCAATCCCAAATACTAATAACATCCAACTGATAGAACACCAAAGTGTGATATAAAAACCCATCACATGCAATCTCCAAATATCTCAATAATTAAATAATTAAAATTTAACTAAAATCTCAAGATAACTTTGGAACCGGATGGCCCAATATAACTCAAATGTAGTCTCATAATAAATACGACAGAATAAAAAAATCTAACTACTAAAGCAATAAAATAGCTTCAGCTGCATCTCCAAAAGATATCCAATAAATCCTATGTAGCTACTCCAAATTAATTCCTGAAAAGATTAGTCAACGCATGTGTCAGAGCCAAAGACCCGAGCATGAATACCAGCTACTCCTCTCAATTAGGGTCCTTGAACCCAAACAATAGAGTATATTAACCATAACAACGGAATATTTTAATTAAAAAGATAATTAATTGCCAAAAATAAATTACTAACTACCAGTAAGGTTTCTTTGAAATATGCCATACCAATATTATTTTAATTTACCCGCATTCCCAAAAAAGTTAAATTTAATTAAATGAACCATAAAGCTGATTTATCAAGATTCACTTCCCCTTGTTAAAGCCGTCGTTTGACCCGTTTTAAACTGTCGACCATCGCAATATGATAAAGGTCCACCCACATACCCGGCCCCTTGCCAAGGCCACCATCTGATCCGTTTTTATCCTGCGATCCTCGGGATATGACAAGGTTCCACACACGACACGATATAAATCGTCCTCTGACCCGTTTAAACTGTCGGTCCCGACACATTATGTTGTCAATAAATTTTAATACCCATTTTAGTCCTGCGGTATTAATTTCCAAATTTTCTCAGACTCATTATTCAAAATTTAATTTCCCCCACCCTTAAAAGCGATATGAAAACCCTCAAAATACCCCTTAGTCCCAACTAAGAGTTCCCAAACACAAATTCGTCCTATCCTAAGTATAGGATGATTATAAAATTTTAACTCCACCTAGACACCAATCCTAGGCTAACGTAACGCCGGTATAATGTAGGAATTCAACCCCCACCCCAAATTATATAACCCGCATAGACTCACCATAACTATCCCATCCATAGAAAGCCTAAATCGCAACTAAGGCCCATATACTAGTCCTATACCTAGCAAGTATGCTATAAAAAGGGTGAAAACAAATTACCTACATTACCCAACGTCCCTGAGATATCAAAATTATAATATTTTCATAAAGTGGCAAAATTAACAATTTAGAACAATATTCATAACAACATTACATTCCCAATTGCTTAATTTTAATTAAATGGCTGAAATCAAAGACACATAAATATTATGATTTTTAGAATAACAACTACATGCAAGTCCTATCATGATTATTATTTTCCAAGACAAGTAACCAAATAAATCTAGGGTTTTCCCATGAAATAACAAAATTTACTTTCTAAGGGCTCCTCTACATGCGTATACCCATAACATAATCGGCGACCCAAACACTACCCAAAGAACAACAAGGTTATGAGTATTAGATAATATTAATATTTCATGAAAAACAGTCCCAATATTTATTTCTTTAAGAATTATATTCATAAGTTATTTAGAAAGCATGAATTTAATGGAGGCTACAGTCAAGACATATAACACTAAGGGAAAAGAATAGGATAAACATGACTGTGATTAGATATAGAAAAACAGATTAGAGATTTGAGTTCCTCTCAAAAAATGGATTAAAGACTCCTCTTGAATCAACTTGGGACAGATTAGTCTCTTCCTTCAAAACTGAGCTTAAAAAGTAGTTTTTAATGGAGGCTAGGGTTTAAAGGTGGAAGATGATGAAAAAATAGAGAGTCTACTGCTTAAGGGTTTGTAAAACACGTGTTTCAAAAACTTAGCCCCGAAGTCCATTTATATAATTAGGTTAAATAGTTTTAAAATCACAAAACTCTTCAAAATAGAAACCTGCTGCACACGAAATCTGAAGGGGTCGATCGATCGATCCCCTGGAGTCGATCGATCGATCACTCAGGGATTTTGATACTGCCGACTTAAAAATGACTTAAGGGATAAACTTTAAAAATAATTTAAAAATTAATTTTAAGTCCGATTTCGAAACTGATTGAAATTCTTTTTTTCAAAAATAAAGTCCAACATTTTTAATCGAGACAAATATTTAAATCCAAAAATTTATTTTCCTCCATTTTCCAGAAATTAATTTAAAATACCCCAAAAATTACGCGGGTTGTTACATTGTGGAGGATGGTATGGTTATGTACATGGGAAATTCTTCAACTTCCAAAGTTTTGGGAATGGGAACTGTTGAGATAAAGTTCAATTCTGGTAAGACAGTTACTTTGGAAGGGATTTTCACATTCTTGATATATGCAAGAATCTTAATCTAGTGATCTCCTCTCAAAGCATATATTTAAAATGATTTTAGAATTTGACAATGTCATTCTATCAACCATTCTATTAATGTGGTGCATTTATTGGAAACAGTAATTTCTTAATGATATGTTCAATATTAATGTAAATAATGAAAATGATATGGTTTACGCTTACTTTGTTAAGTACCCTGGGATGTAGACTTGTTCACCTGAGTTTTAAATCGGTTAATCAAATGATAAATCTTGGGATAATTAAAGATTGTGGTTAAAATCAAGTAGTGTGGTATAAATATATTGAAAACTTAAAGGGTCCTTTAGGTTTTAAAACTCTTATAATACAAGATATTAGACTTTAGTACCTATTAATATTATATATTTTGTCCAAGAGTGACTCGGCTCAGCCTAAGGGAGATACATGTTGGTTTTGAAAAGCATAATGCATCATAACTAGGAATATTATGGTCAGCACTATATCAAATCAACCTCCAACCACGATTGCTACAAACCCTCCAGATAATAATGTGTTGGTATTATTATACCCTAGATGCGATATGACATGTAAAGGACGCATAAGGTGCTACTTGCCCCATAAATCAGCACAACTTCACCATCTATGATAATAATCTCATATAAAGTGGATACTGGTGTTGGTCCTATGCGAGTTTGGCCTCGACCGAGCTGAGTCCAATGTTGTTACTCAAAGGGTTTAACTTCGTTAGATGACATCGTTAGTTCAATTAGAAGTATCACGTGACTTAATGAGGATATCGTGAAGCAAACATACAACATGAAAGATGATATGGATATATTATCACCCATGCGACATAATTAACTTGTAATTATTATATTCCCCTCATGTAAATCACGATTTCCCCTCATTCTATAAAGGTGAGATAAAGGTGAGATACGTGTCCTAAGGACTACACTCTCTCACTTCACTCACCTATAAATAATAACCTTTGTAACACCCCAAATATTGGATATATTATTACATTGTTTATTATGATAATTTTCACGTAGAATTTTATGAGATATGTTAATGCATGAATTTGAATGGGAACTAAGGACATTAAATGCATGTTGCATGGTATTTTTCATGTGTTTGCATATAAGGGTTAATAATGATGTTTTACATAAAAATTTTACGCCGAACAATATTTTGAAATATATTAATTAGTATGTGCTAATTAATGAATGAATTTGACAAGTTTTGTAAATAAAAATAGGATGTTTGTGAAAAAAGTAATTTTGGGTATAAATGGTATTTTATCAACGGGGTGTAAATAGTATTTGGATGAAAAGATAATTTTTATGTTTGGGGAACAAAACTTATTTTGATAATATGTATTTTTCTAAGAAAAACAATTAAGTGCATTTTCTAAGGACTTTATGTAATTATTTTAGAAATATTGAAAAATTTATAATGAAACTTTGGTGAAGTTTTATTACTAGTTAATGTGTGAAGAATTGGAGTTAAGTGAGGAATTTAATTAAGGTTGAATGAACTTTGGCATATATTAGTTTATTATGAGGGTAAAGGTTATATATCAAGAACCTATAGGGGATCTAGTTTGCGCGTGTTGTACAACATTGGGATAGAAATAAATATTTGCAAATAAATTGGTATTAGAAAGAGAAATAAGAGGGTTTGGCATGGGCTCAAGTGAAAAAAAGGTAGCTGGGAGAGGATACCGCTTTGATGGTGGTACAACAACCCCAACATCCTTTTTTTTTGTTAAGTTTGTATTGGTTGCAAGGGTGTATTACCACCCAGTTATTGGTCAAAAATCTCGAAACTTTATCCCCTCACTTATAAAATAAGCTATTAGAAACATTTTTTCACACCCATGAAAACCCATGTCTCTCTCTCATCATTTTACAACACCAAAATAAATACATAATACTACTATTCGGTTAACCCCAAAGCCAACATTTTACACCCAAATCAACCTTGTTTCTTTAGTGTTTTCACCCTTAAAAACTAACGTATGATTAAGTGTTTTTGGAGGTGTTTTTGGTGTATTTTGGAGGTGTTGTACGGGTCTATTTTGGAGCACTCTTTGGATAATTTTTTTTTTCTAAAGCATTTATTTGGAATATTTTCTTGGAGTATTGGAGCATATTTTCTACATAGTTTTGGAGGATTTCTTCATTGAGGTGGTGGTTTACATTCAAGTATTTTTTTTAAATGAAAAGGATGTTTGTTTATAGTAGATATTGTATATATTTATTCATATTTGGAATGATACTTATTTATGTATATATGTTTTTATATACATGTTATTTATGTGACAAAAATTGTTATTTCGAGAGTAATTGATTTAACTAGTTAAAAATGATTTTGGGACAAAATATTTATGACGATAAAATGTGTGATTTCATGGAAAACATTGCTAATATTTTCAAGGAAAGTTTATTTAAAAATCTAAAATGACATTTGTTGATGCAAAAAACTGGACTGAATCCCATTTTTATGATCACAGAGAAATAGATAAAAGCAATCCAATCAAGCACATGAGAGACAAAGATTTTTAAAGTGGTTCGGCTATAAGGAAAAGCCTACGTCCACTGTTATTTTATTCCCAGCGGTTTACAATAGCACAATGTGGTGTTGAGAGAGAAAAAGGCATGGATCTTGTGTATGGTGTCTCTCATCCTTGTCGGATCTCCTCTCCCTCTTTTGGCTAAGGGAATACATGTATTTATAGTGATGGGAGATAAAGAGATTCATTGTATGTAGACATTTATACATTATGTCTACATTCAACGAATCTAATTGTTGAATTGCTTGGTATGCTATGTGTTGTCATCTACAGTATAAATGTACATTAATGCTCATTAAATGCATAGTCATCTTCATTAATGCACATTAAATGCATAGTTATCCCTTGATCTTCCTGGTTGGTATGCCGACCAACTCTCCTCGGGTGCCGACTAACTCTCCTCGGGGGCCGACCAACTCTCCTCGGGTGGCAACTAATACTCCTCGGGTGCCAACTAATTTTCCTCGGGTACTGATCAACTCTCCTCGGGTGCCGACTAATACTCCTTGGGTGCCGACTAATACTCCTCGGGTGCCGACCAACTCTCCTCGGATGTTGAATATTTCCACGTAAGATGACATGTGTCCTTTTCTGATTGGTCCTCGTAGATGGAGAATTTTTACGTTAACAGAAGCCCCCAATGCTCCATGCTTGATGGTTTACTTGAAAGGATGGAGTATTTATTCTGCAGTGTTGCTCGGTGCTCGTGAAATTCTTGATCTACCTTCTTGATTTGTTCAACATAAAGTGCATTATCTCCTGGATGACATATGATGCAGGCTGATCGATGGTTGCTAATCTTTCTTTTGAGGAACTCCGGGTGTTATGTATCACCCCTGGGAATTTGGATGCAGCCATGCCATAGTATGCATTTTGTAGCTTGTCATAATCTTCAAGTATGTTGATTGGTTCGCTAGTCGACCAACCGCCTACTGTGCTGAGCCACTGAGTGCTAACTTCACATGCTTGATTCTTCAATCACAGATAGATATAAATGAGACAAAGAATTTTAAAGTGGTTCAGCCTTATAAGAATGGCCTACGTCCACTGTTTATGTTATTGCCAAGTGTTTTGGAGTTCTCGATATGTAATTCTATCTAGAAAATCCGGTCCCCTTGAATGAGGGTGATACAATGTATTTATAGCCATTAGGCTGTACATGTGAAAGGGTAAACAATTAATGCCCTTTAAGAGTATACGTCTGTATGATAAGCATTCAATGAATAGTTGAACTGTTGATTATCTGGCAATCAATGCTGTGGCCGAGATGCAGCTCGGACCGCCTTAGTTGCTCGTTGTTCAAGAGTTCCTCGGAGTACACTCGCTGCTCGGAGTGAGTATGATTTGTTAGGGGAAGTAAACTTCAATCTATTGCTATTGTTCCACGTAGATCGACACGTGTCTTCTTATTATTCGTCTATATCATCATATTAATTTTGGTATCAACAGAAGCCCCCAATGTTTCATATTTCGAACTTTGAGGAGTATGAAACATTCTTTCTCGGTATATGGAAATATTTAATGACCTTCCTGGTTTTTAGGAGCATTTTCTCCGTATTCGAATTTCCTTCCAAATTCGCAGAATCCGCCTTTTGAATTTTTATAAGCGCTTCGATCTTCGCGCACTTTTTGTCCTTTTAGCCGCCGGTAGCGTAATAGTTTCTTTTTTGTAATCATTTCTTTCACCGTTTCTCGAGGTAAAGTATTTAAGCTTCATGGTCAATCCCACCGTCTTCTACCTTTTCCAATTTCTGCTTTCGAGTTTTCCATAGTCTTTCTCTCTCTTGTGCGTTCATCCTTTTCTTCGTTCGTTGTCAACAGATATCCTTTTTTTCCTGTAAGATCTTCTTCCTTCTTCTTCATTTATTTTATTCACCATGGTTTATGTTATTGAATCTCTTGAGAAATTCCGTTCTAATTTTTCTATTCCATCTTGGGTAACTTTGGAGGATCTTTCTGAGCCTTCAAATTATTTTTTTTTGGCTGAGGGACATTGGTTCCCCAGCCTATTTATTGCTGAATGTGGATTCTCTTTTCCACCAAACCATTTGTGCTTAGAGTTCTGTCATTATTTCGATGTTGTTCCTGCAAAAATAGCCCCCAACACATGGAGAATAGTTAATGGGGTGTATAGGTTAAATCAAACTCACGGAACCCGTATAGGAATTCCTGAGATTATGTATTGTTATAGATGGGCTGTTCTAGATAATGTTTATTATTTAAAAACTAGATTTTTGAATAGGGCTTTAGTAGTCAACCTCCCTGATGCCAATAGGGATTATTTTGAAAATGGGGTAGTTATAAAAAACTGGCAACATGCTCCTTTGATTGGAGATGAAGTATATCAAGGTCCCAGATGCCCTCCATATGGCAATGGGATAGGTTATTTTCATTTTATTTTATTTTTGAAATTATGATTTCATTATGTTTGAATAAATGTGTGATTGACATTTCAATATGTATTTGTTTGCAGTTGACAGCAAAAGGAAAACTCCAAAAGAATCAGAAGTTAATATTAAGCATTTGAAACTTATCTGGAAATTACATCAGAAAGTTGCAAACGAGCACATCAGGTCTGCCTCATATTTGTTGCAGTATAGGAGTTATACAACCTCTTTCACTGCTCGCCCTGTAATCAGCACTGTTGAACCAGCACCAGCTCTTGAGGATTCTTCACCAGACTCTCATATTCCTTTGAGTCAGAGGATGGGCAAGAGAAGAGTTCCTGCTATCTTTGAGGAGACTACCTCTGCTGGAGATGGAAAAAGAAACAAAACTGATGTTCAAAAGGGGACAAAGAAGACAGATGTTGCACCTCAAAAAGCTGTCGAGAAGCCCCCAGTGGCTCCTAACAAGAAGGATGCACCTGTGGAAGTGATCACCATCTCCCCAACCAAAAGCTCTTCTTTGGTTGAAACTGTTGAAATGCCACCGAGGAGACTGAAGAAATCCTCCTCGGTCAATTTGGTTGAAACCATTCCCCAGCTCCAAGTTAGTGGAGCTGGTGTTCCAACTATTATTCCTCCGAGCTCTGCGATGAGCTCGGTAAAGACTTGGATCATTCCTGAGGTCCGAGGAATTGAGGAGAATATGTCTAGGGATATGCTTACATCCCTGGCTACTCGTCACATTGCTTCAGTAAGTTTCTCTCATTTTTAATTTTCTTTCTTTCCATCAATACATATATTTCTGTGCTGACTTATCATTATCTCCTTTTTTTCCGCAGGTGAGTTGCTTTAACACCATTGTGAAGAAAAATGAAGCGATCAAGGCTTCTAGCTCCTCATCCGGAGTGGTGGATGCTTTATTGGGTTTGGCCCAGTCTTTGAAGGATTCCCGTCAAAAGTATGACAAGGATAGGGGTGATTGGGAGAAGAAGTTGGCTGCAGTTGAGGCAAAGAAGGTGCAGCTCGTTGAAGTTTCCAAGGGTTTGGAAAATAAAGTGAAAAATTTGGAGGAAGAGAAAAAGAAGTATGACGAGAAGCTCAAGAGCTTTGGGGAGCTTGAAAACAAGATGAAAATGGCAGAAGAAGAATTGTCCCTTCTGCGAGAAGTGAATCGCCAGAAGGAGGAGGTGGAAGCTAAGTTGAAGGCCACCGAGGATCTTCTATCCGAGAAGCTCTCCTCGGAGAAAATAAAAAGAAAAGTGGTGCTGAAAAAATCTTTCCGCACTGGTTGGGATAAAGGGTGGAACAGGGGGGTAGCAGCCATGATGACCCAAGTGCAATATGGGAGTCTTAAATACTTCCGAGATGGTTGGGTTGCTGTCCTGCAAGAATTGAAGGTTAATGAAGACTCAGAACTCTTTCAACAGCATCTACCTGGTCCTCCCCCAAATATTGAAGATGAAGAAGAGGACGAAGCTGCCTCCGAAGAATCTTCAATGGTAGTGGGTGATCCAATCCTTACTCAGCCTGCCGACGAGGAGCTTTCATCTCTGCCTGCTCCTCCCGAACAAGTTCCAGCTCTAGCCGACCAACTCATTGTTCCAACCAAGCAACCAAGCTCCTCGTCCCAGCCTCCCGAGAAAGTCTTGGGAGACAAGGAAAAGGTGTGAAGTTGTTCGGTATTTCTTTTTATTTTGTTACTTGTACTCTGTACTCTGAACACTGTACTCCTTTCTGTGATGTAATAAAAAATCACCTTTTTTGTTCCTCTATGTTGTTGATGTTCTGTCTACTTTTTTATTAACTCTTGCCTTCTCTCCTTTACTAGTTTATGGCTAGAATGGAATTGCTGTCTGCCCATGAAAAAACTATGCTTCGACAGTGTAATGAATATTTTAAGGCTGGTCACACTGACTTGGACAAATCCCAGATTGTAGAAATTCTTGGTCGAGATGCTTCAGACCAAGAAGTGGAGGGATATCAATACTTGAAGTGTCTTCTTGATCGTGCTGTAGCCAATATTGTGGCTTATTACGAAATGATTGAAGACTTTCAAGGTACTCTCGATGAACTTCAGCAGCAGTATAAAGAATCAACTGCCCCGTTGCATGAGGGGTATGAGAAGAGGTATCAGCAGCTTTCTGCCGAGAAGGTCCATGAAAAGCTCCTTGCTGGGTTCGATGTCAGAGAGAGAACCCTAAAGGGTGAAGTTGAAGCATGTAGACAGATTGTCGAGCTGCTGGAGCAAGAGAATAACAATTTGCAGAAAGAGATAGCACAGTATAAGTCTGCAGCCTCTTCTTCAACAGCTGTAATCCTAGTGACTGACGAGAGATTTTCATTTTTAGAGGTTGAGAATGCCAAATTGCGAGAAGAGTTAGAGGCTTTGATAAGAGCTGGGCCTTCTACTGCTATTCGGGGACGAGGAAGAGGTTCTTGTGGACGAGGAAGAGTTGCTCAGAATGTTGTCGAGGAACAAAGTACTCAACCTGCTCGGGGACGATCAAGAGTTCTTCATTGTACTATTGAAGAAGCTCGTACTTAGTCAGCGTTGGAAAACCAAGCATTCCAATTGATGGCAAAAAATCAAGCCTTGTCTGAACTGTCCAAGAAAGTTAGAGAATTGGAAAAACAACTCTCCTCAAAGAAATCAGTGTTGGAGACTAATGAACTTTTCATCCAGAGTCTTCATGAGAAGCTTGAGAGGTTAACATTTCAATTTCACAAACAGCCCAGGGAGTTCTGGATGGCTGGATACAATGAAGCACTATTCCATTTGGATGATTGTATCCAGAATGCCAATAATGAGGGCTACAAACAAGGCTGGCTGAATGCCTTGGGTGTGTTGAAGCTCGAACAAGGACACTACTTGTGGGACTATTATGATCCTGGGGTACTTGACTTGCCTATGCCATCGTATAATTTGGACATGGAATGGATCCCAGCTCATGCCATTCCTCGGAGTTTAATTGCAAAATACCTCAGTGACTACAATCTTCACTCTCAAATCGAAGTATCTCGTCCCGAGCATCTTCTAGATCGACCTTCTGTGATGAACGTCAGAAAGCTGAAGGATTTGAACTTTATCAATTCTCCTCAGTCTTTAAATGATTCGCCTGCTGGCAAGGAGCCTGTATCTAAAGCTGAGGGGAAAAAACCAATAGAATAGGAATTTTTGATGTAACAGTTAGTATACATATCCATGTAATTATCAATGTAACTTGTAATTTATTTTGAATTTTATGAAAGACGACTTTCATTTTTGTTTGCAAATCTGTATTGCTATTGTCTTGTACTTGTCAAACACTTTATATTTGTGCTTTCATAACAATATTGTGTGGTTCATCGACCAACTTAATAATAAAAAAGTTACAAGTATCAGTAATGTTGCTCGATCACTTAATAATAAAGTAATGAGTATAAAAATGTTTAAAATTTTTCCAACCAACCAAGGTTGGTAAATTGTGCTCGTCGACCAATTATAGTTAGTGGGTTTTTATCCCCGACCAGCTATACTTGGTACTGTTTGGGATATTTTCTCCTCGTCGACCAACTACAGTTAGTGGATTTTTATCCCCGACCAACCATACTTGGTTCAATTTGGAATATTTTGTTCTTCGAGAAACTTTTGTATTTTATGTAATAATCTTACCTCCCGACCAACATAAGTTGGCATTTGAGAGCATATCTTGTTTCCTAACCAGCCGAGATTGGCATTTTTAGGAGTATTGTTCTCGCCCTTTTACCAACCGGAGTTGGTCTGAGTTAGAACTATCATGTCCACTTGCCCTTTTACCAAAATTGGTCTGAGCCAGTGTTAGCCTCCTAACCAAAGGAGTATGGTTTCCTAACTAACCGAAGCCGGTATTTTTAGGAATGTCATGTTCTCGCCCTTTTACCAACCGAAATTGGTCTGAGTTCGAACTATCATGTCCACTCACCCTTTTACCAACCGGAGTTGGTCTGAGCTAGTGTACCCCTCCTAACCAAAGGAGTATGGTTTGTTCTCGCCCTTTTACCAATCGAAGTTGGTCTGAGTTTGAACTATCGTGTTGTTTTTACTGCCGAGCAGCGTAGTGTTACACACTAGTATTCCCCGAAAAACTTTTAATAAAAGGAGAGAAGATGGCGAAATATCATCGTTTTATTCATATTGATGGAACTGCTTTACATTTTACATCACTGATAATACTTGCGTAGGTGTTCAACATTCCATGCATTCTTAAATTCCTCACCTTCTAGAGTTGCTATTCGGTAAGTTCCTGGTCGAACAAATTCTGTAACTCGATAAGGTCCATGCCAGTTTGCTTCCAACTTATTGTGCTTCTGAATGATCTTCTTTAGCACGTAATCTCCTTCTTTTAAGTCGCATTTCTTCACCCTCTTGTTGTAGAACATAGCTGTTCGTCATTGGTAAGCAGTATTTCTAATGGCTGTCTCTTCTCTAACTTCCTCGAGCATGTCCAAATCTAATCTCCTCATTAAGTCGCTGACTGGGGAATTGAAATTCAGCACTTTGTGTGTTGGAAGACCCAACTCGGCAGGTATTACGGCCTCACTTCCAAATGCCAGCATATATGGTGATTCTCCGGTGGCTGCTCGGGGAGTTGTTCGGTAAGCCCACAATACTGAGTGTAGATCATTAATCCAATTAGCTTTAGCCTCACTTAGCCTCTTCTTCAAACCATTTAGTAATGTTCTGTTCGTCACTTCAGTCTATCCATTGCTTTGAGGATGGCCTGGTGCTGAATGAATCTTTAAAATGTTTGACTGATGATAATAGGCGGCAAACTCCTCGTTATCAAATTGTGTTCCATGGTCTGTGATGAAGGCATGAGGGAGACCATATCGACAGATTATGTTCTTCTAAACGGACTGGTACACCTTCTCGTATGTTATATCAATCAGAGGCTCAGCTTCTACCCACTTAGTAAAATAATCCACTGTGACAACGAGGTACTTGAATCTTCCTCGAGTCGTTGGTAGTGGTCCAACCAAATCAATTCCCCACATGGAAAATGGCCAAGGGGAAGTTATGGGTGTCAACGATGCTTGTGGAGTTCGTCGGATGGAGGAAAAACGTTGGCATTTATCACATCTCTTAGCATAGGCTATACAATCAGCCCTCATCGTTGGCCAGTAGTATCCCTGCGTCATCACCCTTTGCAAAAGTGTCCGACCTGCTACATGGGCTCCACAGGACCCTTCATGGATCTCTTCAATCAATTCTTTCACCTCGGAGGGATGTACACATCTTTGCAATCCTTCCATAATTCCTCGTCTATACAAAACACCATTAGTTAGTACATATTGAGCAGCCTTAAACTTCATTTTCTTGGCAGCAAGCTTATCCTCTGGTAATTCTCCCTCCTCAATATATGCCCTTATGGGATCTATCCAAGATGGTCCTAAATCAAGGGTAATAATATTCATCGTCAGGTCTTCATCTATGCTCTGACTTTCTAATACTTCAATTGGTATCGTTCTTCGCAGCTCGGTACGAGTAGCTGATGTTAGTCGGGCCAGTGCGTCTGCTTGTGCATTTTCCATTCTTGGTATTCTGATCAACTAAATGGCATCAAATTCTGCCAATAACTCCATCACCTTTGCATGATACTTGACCATTAATTCTCCTTTAACTGCATATGTTCCCATCATCTGATTCACAATTAATTGAGAATCACTGAATACCATCACTTGTTGCGCTTCCATAATCTTTGCTAAATTAAGACCTGCTATCATGGCCTCATACTCAGCCTCATTATTGGAGGCTTTGAATTAGAATCGCAGGGAATATTCCATGTTAATCTCATCTGGGGTGTTCAAAACAATTCCTGCTCCACAGCCTGTTGTGCAAGATGACCCATCTACATACAATATCCATGTAGGTAACTCGTCTTCAAATTTCTTATCTGACAGGGTTCCTCGGTGAAATATTTGTTGTTTCCTTTCATCCTCCCCTAATATTTTTCGCTCCTCGTCGATCATCTCTTCTCTCCCTTTTACCAACCGGAGTTGGTCTGAGCTCGAATTTGATGATCCTTCAACATCCACAAGCTCTTTTACCAACCGAAGTTGGTCTGAGCTTGTGTTTGATGATCCTGTAATATCCACAGGTTAATCAGCGAGCAACTTTTATTCCTCGGGGGTATCAGGATAAGTAAACTCTGCTACAGCTTGCCCTTTTAATGATGATCTGGGTTCCTACACAATATCATATTCACCGAGCTCTATTGCCCAGTACATTAGTCTCCCTGATTTTTCTGGCTTATGAAGGGCTTGTCTCAATGGCATGTCGGTATACACGACGATGGTATGGACCTGGAAATATGGCCTCATTCTTCTACTTGCCTCAATTAATGACAATGCCAATTTTTCCAGCTTTGGGTACCTGATCTCTGCACCTCGAAAAGCCTTACTTGTGTAATAAATTGGCTTCTGGACTCCATTCTCCATTCTGATCAATGCCGAGCTGACTGCATTCTCTGATACTGGCAGGTACAAGTACAACTTTTCTCCCATTACTGGCCTGGATAATAGTGGAGGTTCTCCTAAATATTTCTTCAAGTCTTGAAAGGCTTTTTCACATTCATCATTCCATTCGAAAGTTTTTCGAATTATTTTGAAGAATGGGAGGCATCTATCAGTTGCTCAGGATACAAATCTGTTGAGCGCTGCAACTCGTCCTGTAAGACTCTGCACCTCTTTCTTCGTCGTTGGAGATCGCAACCCTAAAAGAGCTTTGATCTTTTCTGGATTCGCCTCAATGCCTCGTTGGTTGATGATGTATCCGAGGAACATTCCTTCTCGAACTCCAAATATGCACTTCGTCGGGTTCAGCTTCATTTGATATTTATCCAGTTGATCAAAGGTCTGGCCTAAGTCAACTAGATGATCGTCAGCTTTCTTGCTCTTTGTCAGCATATCGTCAACATAAACTTCCATATTGCAATTGATTTGTTCAGCAAAGACCTTGTTCATCACCCGCTGATATATCGCACCTGCATTTTTCAAACCAAAAGGCATAACATTATAACAATAAGTTCCCCTAGGGGTAATGAAAGAAGTACTCTCCCTGTCTTAAGGTTTCATTTTAATCTGGTTGTAACCAGAATAAGCATCCATGAAGCTCAGCAGTTCGTGTCCCGAGGTAGCATCGACTAGTTGATCAATTCGGGGCAGCGAAAAGTGATCCTTTGGGCATGCCTTGTTATTCTTCTTTTTTACCATCACCACATTTGCTAACCAGTCTGTATATTTAACGTCTTCGATAAAGCAAGATTTCTGGAGCTTCTCGACCTCCTCTTGTATAGCTTGATTCTTCTCGGGACTGAATACTCTTCTTCTCTGCTTCACTGGTTTGATCTCCTTATTCACGTTGAGCTCGTGACATTAGAAATTTGGGTCTATTCTGGGCATATCTTCATGACTCCATGCGAAAGTTTTCTTTCTGCTTCTTAGGAAAGTTATCAATTCCTGTTTTAATGAGGTATCCAACGAGGAACCTATTTGAGTAGTTCGTTCAGGGTGCTCGTCATCCAGAATGATATTTTCAGTAGCTTCCACCACTTGACCCTTCACGAGTTGCGACTCATCTCTAGGATCCAATGTTTCAATTTCTTCACCTTCATCCACTTGATAAGTAGTAGTCTTTTTGCTCGACTCCTCCAGCTCCTCTTGCTCGGCAGATGAATAATAACATTCCCGAGCTACTTTTTGATCACCTTTCACAACTCCTACTCCAAAATTTGTTGAAATTTTAGGCACTGATGTATTATAGATGGCACTACCTCGAACTTCTTCAATCCTACTCTTAACTCGATTAAGTCAAGTATGAAGCTCTATGCCCAGGATTGGGGCATGTATGAAATGAATCTGATGGTGCCAATTGAATTATTGTTTGCAGTCTTGTTGCTGTGTTGTGCACAGTCTAGCTGCGTTGTTTTTGTTCGGTATTGACCTTTTAAGGTCTTTATGTGCTGTTGATGAGCATCCAAGAATTGTACTGGGCAGATAATTTTTCCTGAGCACCTGTTGAGGCTGAATCATATAAAAATTACGATTAGAATAATTATTCAGCCGACCAATATATAGTGTGCATTGGCTTCAATATTGGACAATTTAAATGTCTAGATAATAATATGAGAGATAACAATCAAAATATCTTGTGTTCTCATAAAAATATGATGTACATAAACGTGTCTCCATAAAAATATTTAACAGACTTGTGATTATGAAATTTTCGTTTATTCATATTTGAAATAAAAACCGATCCACTAATTTAATAAAATCGTGATTTGCAATATTTTGCAGATTTGATAAATGAAAAATTAGACAACTAATTTATGTTTATAATCATAAAAAGCATGACTGAATCAAAAGATGTATGTATGTATATACAACATATAATTGATTATTCATATACTGATAAAATTGATCGTATCAACACAATTACATAATATGATTATTTGTGCAGAGAACATAGTTTTCTTGAAGAGAGAGAAAATGGGTCTGATTCAATTCATGTTAATATCGGAATGGAAGATACATAATCGTTCTTAATTCTTATCCCTATCCTAACATATTTGTTTAGAAAATCTTCAAGTGGATCCATAGATGCAAGGATTTGTATAATATTTATGAGTCTAAAATTCACCAGATCCCCAAATTGAAATCGATCACACAGTTAGTGCATATAAAAATTATGACTAAATTAAAAGATTTCCAAATGAATCAAATTTGTATATGCTCATATAAAAGAGATTCATGAATATAGAGAAATTATTTTATCTCCTTAAAGAAGAAATAATATAATATGTACACAAATTTCTCAAACTTTGTGATTATGAAATGTACATTTATCCAGATTTGTAAAATTAGATTCAACAATTTGTGAATATAAAATCATGATTGAATTAAAAGATGTATGCACAATATATAATTGATTTGATCTCTAAGTTTATGGATATAAACATATGAGAATCATGATTTGAATAAAAATATAATGGGAATTTGAATAGTCATCAAAGATCTTTCACAAATTATTTCAAAATCAACAAAGAAAATTATCAAATCTTATCATCATCGTATATATTGGTATATTTAATCATTTAAAATATTTATTCCATGATATAAAATTGAAACTTGAGAATCAAGCAAAAAGTTATGATTTATGAAATCCACTATTTTTCAGATTTCTAAATAAGAATTTATCTAACAGTTATGATTTTAAAATCATGATTTGCAATATTTTGCAAATAAAAATTGGACAATTAATTTATGTATATAAACATCAAAATCATGATTGAATCAACAAATGTATGTATAATATATAATTTATTATACATATAGAAAATAAAAACTTAGCTTTTGATGGAGAACAATGCTTGTAACACGTTCCCACAGATGGCGCCAATCTGTTGATGTAAAAAATTAGATTGCTTCTAATTATTTAATCACAGATAGATATAAATGAGACAAAGAATTTTAAAGTGGTGCAGCCTTATAAGAATGGCCTACGTCCACTGTTTATGTTATTGCCAAGTGTTTTGGAGTTCTCGATATGTAATTCTATCTAGAAAATCCGGTCCCCTTGAATGAGGGTGATACAATGTATTTATAGCCCTTAGGCTGTACATGTGAAAGGGTAAACAATTAATGCCCTTTAAGAGTATACGTCTGTATGATAAGCATTCAATGAATAGTTGAACTGTTGATTATCTGGCAATCAATGCTGTGGCCGAGATGCAGCTCGGACCGCCTTAGTTGCTCGTTGTTCAGGAGTTCCTCGGAGCGCTGGAGTTCCTCGGAGTACACTCGCTGCTCGGAGTGAGTATGATTTGTTCGGGGAAGTAAACTTCAATCTGTTGCTATTGTTCCATGTAGATCGACACGTGTCTTCTTATTATTCGTCTATATCAGCATATTAATTTTGGTATCAACAACATTTATGCACACATATGATACATGTATGATGCCCATGAACTTGTATACAAGTGCATAAAAAGTTAGTTTAAGGTACTAAGCTTGAAATACTAGACAAATATTTAGATAGTTACAAAATAACCCCTAAGGCTATTTATTTCCAAAACAACCCTTAAAATGTGAAAATTACATTTTAGTCCTTAAAATTATGAAGTTTACAACATGGCACCAAAAACTAACAATTTTTGCATAAAACACCCTAGATTAGTGTGATTCAAATTAAGGTCCTTTAGAATTAGTATATTTCGCATAAAATTATAAGTAATACCTTGAAATGAGGACCTAAGGTAGTAAAAGGGTAAACAAAGTGCGTAACTTAGGTAAATAATGAATATTTAAGGTAAGTAATACCTTGAAAGGTTTGACCTTATCATCCGGGTAAAAGATACAAAAATTTGAAAGACATTTCCAATGAGTAAATGAAAGATCTCAGAGCAATCATAAAAGTTTAAGAAGGGTCCGGAGCCCTAGGGTGCAGCTTCGGCTTAGATGCAAGATAATTGACCAGTAAAGAAAGGACTGTGGCATTTATGGTAGGAGGTAAAAGCCCGTAAACATAAATGAAATTAGTGACTTAAAAAATAATGATAAATGATTTTGCAATAGGATTGGTGCTCATAAAATGATAAGTAAAAAGGTATAAAAGGAAGGGTGTGGAATTGTAAAACTCTGATAAAATGTGAACGATTAATAATTGAATACAAATGCTATATTCCAGAAGTAAAATGACATACCTATAAATTTCTGATAATCAGGTATCGAAGGAAGTTGTTAAACCCATAGCATGAAAATGAATTAAAGAATCTAGGTGGATATACTCCTAGGTGGATATATGACCCGTAGGTGGTATAAATCAAGGTTTAACATGGTAATGTGTTAGTGAAGTTAAAGGCTAAAGAAAATAAAGTAATAAAATACTGAAATCGGGGTGCTCGAAGAACTTATAAAGGTTATAAACCCATGTTGGTGTAGAAGCTTGAATAATTATTTTCATACACCGGATGCGTGTATTGAAACGCTATATTTAGAAAATGTCATGATTGTGGCGATTGAAATGGAAACAGACGAATATAAAAAGGATTACTAAGGAATGTGATTTTTCCTATATTTAGAACATTCACTCGAATGTACATATAATAGCTAAAGAAATGTTTTTGTAATAAATCAGTAAAGTATAGAATACTAGGTTTAATGGGTTTTAACCTAAATTAAAGGAAATGTCTTTGAATAATATATGGTTAATGCACACAATGTTTAGTTATTATATGTACATTCGAGTGAATGTTTGCTATTGCATTTTGATATTTCTGTCATTTATTTTTATAGTGCGTTATTATTAGAAACCGCATTGGGCATTGGCTGAACCCGTCCCCTTTATTATGATAAGTTAATCGATATTCATCTTTTGAGAGCATTTTGCAATAAGTGATTCTTAGTATTTACGCTAGTAGCTATGAGTTTTTAAACCTTAAAACATTGCATAATGGGTTTCGAATTTGTTATTATTATGTTTATATGAATGGAAAACATAATTTCATATTTACTCAATAAATCTAACTAATTAAAATGGACTAGAAATATTATCTAGGTTGTTTCGCATCACTCTAGACATAACACAACCGGATCTAGTCGGGTTGAACCACGGGTGACCCTTAAATTCGGGTCAGGGTGTTACACCTTTACCCACACAAAGGTAAGAGATAAATGATCTTGCTTTGTTATGTTGTCAAATTATAGTGAGAGTAAAAAAAATGTTATATTGCACCTATGGAGATAGATTACTAATATAGTGCATATTGGCTTCATATGTGGCCGTAGGCACCACTTTGGATTGAACCACATAAATCTAGGTTCCCACTTTCTTTCTTTATCTTTATCTTCATTTCAGTCAATCTAATTATTATTCATCTCTTAATTGTTTGATACTTAGTAAATTCGCAATCTAACTGAAATCGGCGTTATACCAGTTTCTAACACCAATTGGTATAATACTAGGATATCAGACTTATCTCGGCCTAAGATCCCTTAATACCATTTCAATTAGTCTTCGAGGGTATTATGGACATTGCATAAAAGGATAATGGATATCCTTGGGACAATTTCACCCCAGTTAAAAATATTTAAGCACTCATTACAAAGACACGTGTTGGCCTTATATTATTGATTTCTAAAAAAGGTGTGTGATCATGACGGGATGAACATTGTACCCCTCCCAGCGTAAATAACACTTCTTCTACAACGTAAATTGGAATAATACTTTTTGCTATTATTACCATGACAAATTATAGGGAAGGGGGGGGGGGGGGGGGTAGGGAGAGAGAGAGAGAGAGAGAAAGCTTGTATAAACTCATTCAATTGAGATTAACATAATGAATAGTGGAAACAACTCATCTATAGCAAAAGTAGGCATAACTAACTGACCACTTAAATTTTATTGCATTCTTTTCATCTCTTACCACTTTGGTTATGCATTCACAATCCATGTTCATGTCACTATCAACGCTCATATAAACCTAATTTAACCCATACAAAAAATCTCCATAGTCAATTAAGTCCATCTATGAAAATCACCAAAGCTCAATCTTCCTCCTGAGTGAACTCGTTCATCCCTTTGTTATTCCTAATATATCCCTCTAGATCTAGAATCTTTGTTGGAAGGGTTAAATCGAGGGTTTAACTAACTATTCATCCGTGATTTTAATTTAGTTCATTTTCTTTTGATGTATAACTCTTTAAGTTAATTCCCTGTTAAATCATTGTGGTCTACTTTTCATCTTCATTGCCATGGTTACTGATCATCCTCAAGGTCCACTAAACATAATCGCTTCCTGTAAAAATCCTCCATTAAAGATGGTAGAGATCACTGATTTTTTTTCTTCTGAAAACCATTATGGATAACCAAGAGGCTATGAAATCCCAAATGTTAGACCTTACCCAAACTTATATGGACAAAGTCCCAGAGTACCCAATGGTGGATACTCACGTGCTTATCATGATAGGTAGACAAAATCCTCCTACAAGAGAAGTTTTATATATTCCAAGGACGGATGGGCCATGTGACATGATACGTCATAAACCCATAGGGTCACGCCACTTAGACTTGTGTGATAAGGTGGAAAAAAGAATTAGGAGTAACCTGAGGTGGATGAAGAGGAAAATTTTAAGTCTCAACCACCAACTAGAGACACTTATAGACCTTGTCAGACCTCTTCCATTTCGGTTACAGTACGTGGCATTTATACGTTACATATTTCTCAATAATGGTCTAGTACCTTTACCTGTCTTAGTAGAATGTCAGTCTTAGACCGTCTCGACCTATGACTAGTAGTCTCCCAGATTCATTACAAATTTAGACATTACACTAAGTAATGTAAGGGAATATCGACGTTAAAAGGTCCTAATCACTAAAAAACCACGATATCTTGCTTATATACTGATCAAGTGAACTCTGGTAGTCATTAAAGCCTAGTACGAGCAAGCACAAATAGCATCCAATCACTCACCACATTGGTAAGTGTCAACCTCTATGATAATGTTGCTTTTCAAACTCTCAACGAATATTCTATAAAGTTAAAGAAAGCTTTGTTTTAAGTAAAATGGAATGAAATGTTCCCAATGAAGTAACACCTCGAGTATGTGAGGACCTCCTAATGGTTGATGGTCTAAAAAATGTTTTGGATCACTAAAAAATGTAACAATGTTATAAACCTCAAAATGGATAATAAAAGGAAGCTTGATTTTTAAGAATAAATAAAATCTGCAAGGTCTTCTCGCAAATGGCGCAAAGAGTTTTTACACAAAAAAGAAGGTTTTTCTCTCTCAAGAAATCATATTTTTTAGGTTGATAAAATAAACTAGAAAACCTTAACTTGTTTGTGGAGATAAGAATAACATAAGTAGATTATTTAAACTTGTGGATTCATGCTCTTATATGTCCTAAATGATTATAATCAGCAAGAATAAGTCAAAAGAAAATCTATCCAAAAGATATGGTTGCAAAAGTGAATCTACATATATTACGATGTCATCTCTCCAAAATGATCTCTTTATTTGCATAGTTAGGTAGTTATGCTGTGGTGTTAGATGAAATAAAGAGGAGCTTCGCTGGAGTGAATTTAGTGACGCAAGTCATGAAGTTGTCTAGGTAAAAATGATGCTTGACCATGAGGGTTCGTGGCCAATGAGCAATCCTTTCGCTTGAGAAAAGGGGCTCTTCACTTCAATTATTCTTCAACAAATAATGTTGCTCAACGAGATAAAATTTACCCCTTTTTGTTCGAAAATTTAGAACTAGTGAAATATAGCTTCACTACAACAAGGGGGATCCTAACCTATGCAATAAGTTTTCTAAATACTCAAGGACCCATTTTCTAAAATATGTTTTTATAAAAAATATACTGCATCGTGTATTTTGAAATCTCACAAACTACAAGGTTCTACTAAAATATTTTTCAATTTAAGAAAATGTTTAACTAAGGGAGTAAACTCTAATTCCTCTAAGTCCTTTTACTTTCACCTTAAAATTCCTAAAATTTATCTTACTCTCGGAATATGGAGTGATGAAGCTTTGGCGAAGTCTGGTATTGAAATATTGAATATAAAAATTTATTAATACCACTTTGACTAGGAATAGAGGTGGGTTTTTTCAACGGAATAACACAATCATAAAACCTTGGGGGCACAATGCGTATGCATATACTATTACAAAATGGCATACCATGACAAACATAAGAAGTATTTTATCACAAACAAATACACCTATTAATACAAGGTCATACTTTTTGGCCTTAAAAATGATATTGTGACTTATTAGAGAGTAGTTAAAGCTGTATCCAAAGAGCATATTGGAAAAATAGTGGAGGTATATTTTGATGACATGCTTGTTAAGAGCTTGGATGCTCTGAACCATATGAAACACCTCTAACGAATCTTTGTAGTACTCAAAAATCACGTAATGAGTCCCATCCCAAAGAAGGTTTCCTTTGGGGTTGTTGGAGGTAAATTTTAACTCTTCATGGTCACTAGACAATACATTAAAGCAAGCATGAGAAGATCCAAGCTTGATTGGATCTGCAATCACCTAGAACGATCAATGAGATGCAATGTTTGGAAGATACACGGTCTTACCTCAATCGAATCATTGAAAACGTGACAAAAAAGCCTTATATTCTTCAATATTCTCAATCAAAACCTTTCAGTTGACTCCTAAGGTTGAGGAGTCCTTCCAAAGCCTTAATAAGTATCTCGATACCCCTACCCTACCGTCCAAAATGATAATTGGGGAAAACTTTTTAATCTTTTTGGAAACATCAATAACCATAATAAACTATTGCTTCATTATACGAGAATTTTGATTTAATTATCAGGTTTATGTTAATAGAGCCCTTTAAAGTGTAAAGAATAGATATCCATAAGCTAAGAATCTTGATTTTTATTTCATCACCTTTATCAAACATTTTGAGTCTTTATTTTTAAGCTTATATCATCGTGGTCATGATTGACCAACCTCTAAAGAAATTTATTCACAAAAAATATACTTTAGGGAGATTGGTAAGATCGCATGTCGATCTTGAGGAATTCAATATCCGATACCAACCAAGGACTTCCATCAAAAGTCAAACCATAGTTAACTTTGGAGTGGAGTTCAGTAATTTGGGGGTGAAGCAGAGGAACCAAAGATTACTAAGGCACCTTCAATGAAGCTTCCTAATTATCCCACGCTCCCTCTTTACCTAAATATATATCCTATCATTTTGGAATGGATCCTCAATGTGGATGGTTTCTCTAACAACTTAGGCAATATATCAAGTCTACTGTTGAAAATTATTAGAGAAAGGAATATCTCACTTGATATTCATTTTAATTTTATTACATGAAATAATGAGGCAGAGTGAAAATTAAGAGTATAAGACTTTGCCCTTTCTATTTATCTGAGAGCGGAACATATTATGGCTACTAGTGACTCTTAGTTGGTAGTTAATTAGATCATAATGGCTTATAGGACCTAAAAGAAATAAATAGTTGAGTATATTGAGTTAGTCAAAGGCCTTATGCGGTGCATCATAAAATTCACCATTAAGCGTGTCCCAATAACTGAAAACTCCAAGCCGGGCCATTTTCATAGATGATATTGACCTAGGATTTGGACCAAATGATCATAAAAAATTTGAAGGTCAACACAACCAATATTAAGTAAAGGTATATTGGACTACTCCCATATGAAACTACCTCAACAGTGGTCAGTTTCCCTAGAATAAGTTATAAGCCCAAAGGTCGAGGTTTTCTCTAATAAATGCTATCTTGAATAGGGTGTCCTTTACAAGAATGGATGCAGTATGGATCCTTAGAGGTGTCTAATACCTCACCAAGAAAAATGTTTCCCTATGTACATATATGAGATAAGGAAGTTTATGACATGGTGTAGTGATGTGACATATGCTAAAGATTTGCAAGTGTGCCAAAATAACTTGTTGAAAAATGAGTCCCATGCTAAGTCTTTGGGCCTTCTCATAATATGAGGATAACCTAGTAGGACCTTTTCTTCTCAGCGAAGGTCATAAAAATTTGTGCATAGTGAAATTTAACTACTTCGCTAAGTGGGCAGAAATATAACCCATTTAAAATATTATATAGCAAAAAAATGACCAACTTCATTAATAATAACATCATTTGCTATTTTGGCGTGCCAAGAATCATGACATTAGATAATGTGAAGCAATTTGACAACCCAATGTTTAGAGAGTTCTACTTAGAATATAGGATAAAAAAACCACTACTCATAACCCTCAGACAAATAGGCAGGTTGAAGTTGCCAACATAACCATTTTCCTCAGTTTTTAGAAGAGATATATAAGGTAAAGGGCCTTAGTGAAGCAATTACCAAGCATCTCGTGGGCCTATAAAAAACTAAAAAGGGGAACTGGGCTTCTACATACGGCACTGAAGTTGTATTATGATAAAAAATCTCCCATGTAAAGAGTTGATTACTTTTAAACTAAAAGAAATAATGAACGTCTCAGTCTATTCTTAGATAAGAATGAGGACAAAAGAGAGGTAACTTCAGCCAAAATGGAAAATTACAAAACATAGTACAATCTCACACTTCAATAAAATAATGTCCATCACAAAGAGTTCAAAGTAAGAGATTCGGTCATACGAGAGGTTACCATGACGACTAGACCTAAAGTGGGAAGGCCTATATATTGTCTTCAATATAAAAGGGTCCTGTTGCTACTAACTCAAAGAATAATAAGGCCATGAGGTACCACACCCATGGAATGTTGATCATTTAAGTAAATACTATAAATGCTTTAATATCTTTAGAAGAAATGAAATGAAGTGCTTCTTTTGTGACATTATGAGTTCAATCTTGCTTCTCTAGGGGTGGGGCTTTAATACTTTACTCTTGATATCTAGATATATTATAAACCTTGGATAAAAAAAAATGAATTGCAAGACTTCAATCCTTGCTTCTTAATAAAATGAGGTATAATAACCTTGAACCTACAATGATTTCATCCTTGGTTCTTGGATACTTTTTGTAATTATAAGTCTTTAATCCTTAATTCCTAAGGTCATAAGAACCTTGGATCAAAATTTCTTAAGGATATTATAAGATCCTCACATTTCATAAATCCTAGATTATTTTTTTTCTAAATTTAAAGGCTTTAATCATTGGTCCTAAATGTTTTGAGATCTAAGGTTAAAATTAATATTTTTATATGAATTTCAAGGCTTCAATCTTTGGTTCTTAAGGATTGTAAGGACATAATTTTATAAATGTTTGGGGTAGAATCTAGAAAACTTCTATTTGTCCTAGATCACAGTATGTATGTCTGATACCGCTACATTCGACACGTCAACACGATCATCCACGACGGCCTTGATCCAAATCCATGCATCCACCATCTTCACACATGCATTATGCTACATGCGACGTGCTGCTCAACCGTTCCCTCTACTCCACTTCGCGTTATTGGTAAAATGGTTTATTGGAGTTTTTAATATTTGCATAAATATTTGGGAATGTTTTAAAAAATATTTTTCGAAGTCTGATTTATTTTCAACACAAAAGCAGAAATTTTTCTAAGTGTAGAAGCGAACCTTTTTGGTCATCGAGCTCGTTCGAACGCCATTGTTCTGTCGTTCAAACGACATGAGGATGTCGCATGATCTCGTTTGAGAAAAAAGTGGTCTCGTTCGAGCGACATGCCTATGTCGTTCTAGCGACGATGCCACCTCGATTTTCGTATAAATATCTGTAACCATTTTGCAAGTTTTTCCAAGTCTTTTTCGTACACATTTCTACGATTTACAACCCCAAAAATAGACTTCAAGTTTTTAAGGTTTCATGCCTTTTTGATTCACAAAACCATTCCCATATATGTATGTGAATCTTTAAATCTTCAAAGGATCATTTTTACTCATCTGGAGTAACTTGTGGGGAAGCCGACTCTTTTCCACTACTGCCCATCTGGAGTTCTTGCAGGAGATTCCAACCGACGACATCGGAACGTACACCTGAGGGTATTTCATATGTCATTCATATTTTCAGTATAATCCGTGTAAACCGTTCTTTTAGTGAAAATAAAAAAGATTTTTCCCCTTTGGGGGATTTTTCCTCATTTGTGTGTTTGTTTGTGATTGAATGTTCTTGCTTGATCATATTGTCTTCAATCACACCTAGATGCATGTTTTAGGATTTAATTGAAAAAATGAGTTTAATTAAATAATTTCTTTATTTGAACAAAAGCGCACTCTCAAGGATCTAATGTTTAAGGACACCAAACTTAACTATTTTTATAAATCACAAGGTTTTCATCATCGATTCCTAAAATAATTAGGGACTTTTAAACCTTTAATCTTTAATAACTAATAATTTAAGGTCATATAAAAATTGGATCCAAATTTTTATGGGGTTTGTTGATGACTAAATTTGGATTATTGATCTTAGCCCTTAGTTACCAAATTTATCACTACAGATAATAGAGAAAATGAAAATATAAAGAAAGACACCAGATATCTTTACATGGTTCAACTCAGGAATGGAGCCTATGTCTACGAGGCAATAGTATTTAGGATTTAGTTCTTGTCTCCTGGTTGCAATCCAAGGGTTTAGCATAAAACTAGTATGTTTATACCTATCCCCCTCAACTGGGGAAAATGGTGGATTTATAGTAAGTGGAAACTCAAGAGGTGGAATGCTTTTATAGCTTCAAGCATTTACACCTTTATACAATAAGATACAGACGGATGTCTTTCACGTGCATATGCATGGTGACTTTTGAATATCCCACGTGTGTTTGATGGTTCAACTTCCTGGTTCTGGTCAGTCGACTAGAGAGTACTTGAGTCAATCAGTTTTAACCAATTATGCAAAGCTTCGGGATGATGTTGATAGGTGTCACTGTTTTATTGGTCCAGATGGCCTAATATTTTTAGGTTACAACAAAGGCCCCCAATACTTCATACTTGAAGATTGAATGAAGGAATAAAATATTCATTTATAGACTTGTTTGACACTTTTTAAAAGTTATGGCCAGCAACCGACCTTAAAGACTTGTAAATTTTTCACTTGCTTGTATTGAAGCGGTAGAAATTTTGTAAATAACTTGAAAAATAGTGAACCGTTGAAGGGTATGCTGGTCTTTTTGTTTTTTTGGATTTGGAATGCCGTCGACAGTCCAAACATTGGTATATTGAATCATTTCAAATCCCAAATATCAAGAGTCATCATTGTACCTATAAAATGCTGATTTTCCCTTCATCTCTCCTCACTTTTGCAATCTTGAATTCTATTTCATCCACTGTTGTCTCTCCACCTTACTGCTTTAAGTGTTTCGTCACTGAGCTTGCAACTGTAAGAACCAACCTCCTCTAATTTTTTCTTTCTCAGATATTTGAATGGTTTATATTGTTGACAAAAATTCTTTGGAGGAGTTTAGAGAGAAGAGAAAAATCCCAGATTGGGTGGTTATGGAGACGATTTCAGGGCCTTGTGATTTGTCTGACTTGGATGAGGGTCATTGGTTTCCCACTATATTTATGAGAGAGTGTGGAGTTACTTTACCTCCAAATATTTTTTTTCTAGAATTTTGCAATTACTTTGATATAGTCCTTGCTTAAGTGGCCCCAAATAGTTGGAGAGTAGTGAATGGGGTTAACCGCCTTAATCAGTCTTACGAAACTCATATAGAAATTAAAGAATTAATATACTGCTATAGCTAGGGGACCACTGGGGACAACACTTACTATTTGAAGATACGTCATGCCAAGAGGGCTTTGGTGGTGAATTTGCCCGATTCCAATAAGGACTATTGTGATTATGGGATTATTTTAAAGAATTAGTAATATGATCCCCTTTTAAGCGGGTAAGATATACTGGACCCAGATGCCCCCAGGAAAGGTGTGACATAGGTCGCCCTCTTATTCTACATTTATATATTTTCTCTCTCTCTATATTTTTCTCTTATTGCTTCGGTGACTAATGTGTTATGCTTATTTTTTTACGCGACTGAAAATATGTCTCTAATGCATGCTAATTACGGTTCAAGTGCAAACCGATCATGTAAGTAATAAACCCGGTAATACGGGGTCCAATCCTCAGGGAAATAAGATGTAGAACGTTATGACAAATAGGAAAGCTGCTTAACCCTAAACTGACTTAGAAAAAGAAAGAGAAGATGATTGATTTAAGTTTTATCTACTAACAAAACGAAAATTAATTGAATTAGTAATTAAACTATGTATGAAGAAGTAAACTAACTATTAACTAATTAATATGAAGGAGAAAATTAGGTATCACTTCAATCCCCCGAGCCCTAGTATGTTTACCGGATATAAAAACTAATTGTGAATTAGATAATTAATTAAGACAAATTTTTTAAATACATATATGGTGGTACAAGCCCGCATCATACATAATCAAGAATAGAAATAAAGCGGTATCGGAATAGTTGACACGTGTGTCGCTCTCTTAAACACCCCGGTTACCAAGGGCAAATGTGGTTAAAAGTCCTACAACGGTTGTAATAACTAAACAACACGATTCAATCATTTATTTAATTCAGGGAATTACTTTTATATCCATGCAAACCACATCGGGTTGGGTTCATGCATCCCAACCCTTAAAAATCTAGCTGGACATTGCGAAACTATGATTAATCAAGAAAGCTACGTAGCATGGAATCATTCTAACGCTAAAAGTGTGATCATACATGAGGAATAATAATAAAAGTGGTGGAAATAAAGGTTACCAAGATTGAAGAATAAGAACATGCAAGAAAAATCAAAGCTTGAAGAAAAACCAGAAAAGATCTTGTATTAAAGGTGCAAAATACATAAATTGTTCTCCTAGATGTTCCTCCTTGTTAGGGAGCTTTACAATGAATGAAATCTGAGTTAAAAGACTCTTAATATGAATATGTATAAGTTAGAAGTGGTTTAGAAAAGTCCGTAAACTCTAAAACACTTTTGGCTAAAAGATAAGGACAAAATAAAAATCCTACTTCTGGACATTTGTAATGGATTTAAAGTGTGACTAATATTTATCACAGTTCTGGAGAGTAACAAAAGGGCGAACCGATTCTGGTTTCTGTTTTCCTTCGTTTTTCCTCCTTGATTCTTCTCATCTTCAAACGGGCATAACTTCTTCACCGTAACTAGGATTGAGGTATCATTTTTTATAGTGTTCTTGTAATTTCAAGATCCTCATCTTTCTATTTGGCCCCATCTCCGGAATATGGCTGAAAAATTACGAAAATACCTTTCAACTTCCCATTTCTTGATTTCTTTCACTATTTTGAGTTTTCTCTCGCACTTTCTTACATGAAATACCTGTAAAACACACAAGAGATACATAAAATAGAAAATACTTACCAAAAAGGGTTAGTAGCATAAATATGAGACAAATCCAAGTTAATTACAATGCACGGGATCATAAAAATACCGAAATTTAGGGGATAAATATGAAATATTTATGCCTAATCAAATCCCCTTAACTTAGAACGTTGCGCATCCCGAGCAATCTAAAAGAATGAGAATAAGAGTTAAGGACCCTTCAAAAACTTTATTGGGATATAATACCTTTTTTTGGAGGCAAGCGATTGCATGCAACAAGCCGTTAAATTCCTAGGTTGCCCTAGTAGGGCGAGTGGTGTCTCGTGAGGGTTTGCAGTGAATATACCCACAAAATTCATTTTTCGACTCAAAGAAAAATCAAAATACTTAAAAACTGTACAGTTTAAATTATTCAAAAATAGTCACCGTAAATTTGTATTCAAGAGTCCCAATTCGTAGAGTGTGTGCGCGAAGCCGAAATTTAAACCACTAATTTCCACCGATTTATCATTACGTTACTTTTCGAAAATTCGTTTTGATTCAATTTCTCACAGATGCTCTCACAAACGAATCACTCGGATTGTGGCTAATTCTCTTAGTATGCGTGATTCATAAGAGTAAATATAATGGACACAAGTTCACGCACACAAACTTGAAATAAATAATTTTTATGGTGAAAAGATCTCTTCATCGGAATACGGTTATTGAAAAACAAAAAACATCATCTCTTATTCACACTAATTAATCTCTCTTATTATCTTTTAGTGTCTTATCTCTCCACGCGGTAATTAATTTCGTTATTCGGACTCGGTTATGGCTTTCACGGGTTTTGAGGTGTATTTGGAAAAAATGGGAATTGTTGGTAAATTCGAAATTGGAAAATGTTCTTAAGATGTCCGTTAGTGATTTTTTGGGCTTTTGTTCATTTTTGTCTTCTTATTTTTTCACAATTTTCTTTTCTTGCTATTTTTTGTTGATCATTTTTCTTTTATTTTTTCTTGCCCCTTTTGATTGCACCATTTGGACTTTACTTTCTTATTTTTTCAATTTTCACAATTTCGGGCCAATTGGTTTATTTGGGTTAATCAAACAAAAATGGACAAATTTCTTCAGCTTAAATTGTGTTGCAAAGGGATAATTTTTCATTGCTTTTATGGATAAATTTTTGGGTAAACAAATGATGGCCTACTTCATTGTCCAAATTACGCATTATTTTATCGTATGCGCCTCGAGAATATATTTAGTATAGAGATATTTTAGCGCATTTTTGAAGACAACATCTCACACATTTCCCGTAACCGATCAAAACAAAGGAATAGAGATCTTCAACGAGTTATTTTTAAACGCTGAATTGAACTTTGACTTAATTATAACTCGGATTGATTTAAAAACTCATAAAAATCGATAGGCACAAAATCTCATCGGGTTAATTAGTCTCCACACTTATTCGCAAAGCCGTCCATTTTCGCTCAATTTCCATCTTTGGTCAGTTTCGATTTAATGCATTTGAATTTTTACAATTTGAGACTTTAAACAAAATTTTAGTGATATTTTCAAAAAAATTAAATTCCAATTTTTATTTATTTTGAAGAAAATTATTTTTGGCTTTTTCAAAATTTTTCAATTTTTTTTGGGCATTTTAAAAATTTGTGAAGTTTTTAAAAGACGCACTTGTTACCCCCCTAACTTAGACTTTTTCATTGTCCTCAAGGACTAAAATATAAAGAAGAAAAAGAATAAGTGTGAAAATAAAACGAACAAATATTAAAATGCAATAAGACACTATATAACACCAACACACGAGTCAAAAACATGACAAAAAAATCACTCCATACGCATCGGGGGTGCGATGACCTCTTTCCTAAAACTTACTCAACCGCATATATGAAGTCCCCCAAATCATAAATCAAAAGTTTGAATAATTGGAAGTCAACCCAATAAAACAAGTATACATATGAAGGCACATAATGAATGCGGTGAGTGAAATTGACATGCACTACCACTTCATAACATAAATGGTCACACTTGAAGACTCTATTATGCTGAAATTCTGACTGACACGTTAAGCTTAGATTTCTCTCTAACTCGAGAATGGATAAATCGGGCTTCAAATATGATGAAACTCTAGTAATGTCCTTGATCTCATCTAAGAACTCAAATGGCATGGGAAGATGTGATGGAAAGTGACAATGCGGTATGATAAACCATACGTCACGGGGTGGAAACGCTAGAATTATTTTCTCAATCTCATCGCTAATAGATAAAACCTCACGTTTTAGTATACTTTCAAAAGTCTCGAGTGAACATTCATAAAGAAGGAATTTGTCTATCATGTCATTCAAATCGCTCTCATCTAGGTGACTAAATGAGTCCAAAAACGATTGAACTTCAAGAGTGAGGTCCTCATCCACCGGGCAAAATTATTTTTCAAAATTTTCAAGACTTATATCTAAAGGTAATTCGGTTGTGCCACCCATGGGGTGCTTTCAAGGCTCATATTTTGTTGTTTTTCTGAATTTTTGATTTTATGATTTTTTTGGCTTTTTTTTATGAATTAGAGTCAAATTTTGGATTAAATCGACCTAACCTACAAATCTACCTAGTTCCCAACAACGACGCTAAAAACTTTACGCGACTGAAAATGTGTCTCTAGTGCGTGCTAATTATGGTTCAAGTGCAAACTGATCGCGTAAGTAATAAACTTGGTAAGATGGGGTCGAATCCTCAGGGAAATGGGACGTAGAACGTTACGACAAATAAGAAAGATGCTTAACCCTAAACTCACTCAGAAAAAGAAAGAAAAGATGATTCATTTAAGTTTTATCTACTAACTAAATGAAAATTAATTGAACTAGTAATTGAACTACGTATGCAGAAGTAAACTAACTATGAATTAATTAATATGATGGAGAAAATTAAGTTTGACTACAATCCACCGAGCCCTAGTATGTTTACTGGATATAAAAACTAATTGTGAATTAGAAAATTAATTAAACCACAGAGTTTATTAATTTCAAGCATTACATTTATGAGGGTATAAGCCTGCATCATAAATAATCAAGAATAGAAATAAAGCAGTGTCGGAATAGTTGACATGCGCGTATCACTCTTAAACACCCCGGTTACCTAGGATAAACGAGGTTAAAAGTACTATGACAACTGCAACAACTAAACAACACGATTCAATCATTTGTTTAATTCAGGGAATTACTTTTATATCAATGCAAACCACATCGGGTTGGGTTCATGCATCCCAACCCTTGAAAATCTAGCTGGACATTGCAAAACTATGATTAATCAAGAAATCTACGTAGCATGGAATCATTCTAATGCTAAAAGTGTGATCAAACATGAGAAATAGTAATAAAAGTGCTGGAAATAAAGGTTACCACGATTGAAGAACAAGAACATACAATCAATAGGTTTAACTTTGAAAAAAATGAGCTTTGAATATAAATCCCATCTTAACAAGATTCCTTATATAAGTCCTATTATTTCGTCAATCAATAAATAAGTTTTTCCGATGATAAATAAGGGAAAAATATGACCGATTCACCCAAACACCCAAAACCACTGACACATCACAAACCACCAACCATCACCACCATAGTCACCTTCGTCACCACCACCATCATATCCAATCAAAACCATCCTTGCCACCAAACATAACCAAATATAGAAAAAAGTTATGGATCAACACCACAATAAAAAATCACCACCTCTAGTATGAAGAAGAAGAAGCACAAGACAAGGAAGAGGAGGATAAGGTATATATACATTGAAAGGGAATATTTAATACATATATTACTCTTGTTGTACATATTTACCACAAGTGTAAAATCTCTTGTAATAAATATTTGTGGTGAAAGTAACACCACTATAAACTTAATAAATGAGTAAATTTTTGTAGTAAATATATACTAGAAGTGTTAGTTCTTTTGCAATATATTCAACTATTAGGGTAATACATTACAGTGATGGGATACGAACGTAATAAATACTAGAAGTGTTAGTTCTTTTGAAATATATTCAACTATCAGGGTAATACATTACAGTGATGGGATACGAACATAATAAATCTCTTGTGGTAAATATTTACTACAAGAGTTAATTCTCTTATAGTAAATACATTCTATGTGTCTAAGTCATTACACACAAGTAAATACTTGCTATGCCAGTAAATCATTCCACATATTTAGAATTTAATAAATAATTAAACATTTATTCTCATAGTGAATATTTACTATAGAAACTACATTAGTAAATGACTACCCGGTTTCAAATAAAAACAACAAAAGAAAAGAAGAATATGAAGACATATAAGGTATGTGAATAATATTAGCAAACATTTACTCCCATAGTAAATATTTTTTTAAGATTTTATTTGGTAGTAAATATTTACTATAAGAGTAATGATTACACAATTTTGAGTACGAACATTAGAGAAAACGTAATAATAATAATAATAATAATAATAATAATAATAATAATAATAATAATAATAATAATAATAATAATAATAATAATAATAATAATTGTTGATGCCGATAAGATAACATAGATGCTATTTCCTAGAAATAGCATCTATGTTATCTTATCGGCATCATCAACAACAACAACAACAACAACAACAATAATAATAATAATAATAATAATAATAATAATAATAATAATAATAATAATAATAATAATAACAACAACAATAATAATAACAATGATAATATAATAATAAAGATCCCATTAACCATTTGGAAACCTATAATATGATTGATGTTCCTTAAAATGGTTTTCCTATAAGTTTAATGGGAACAATCAAACACTAGTTGTCAATATCAAGTCAAGCACAATAAAATTTTTGATGGAGCAGGCTTTGTCATTCCTTTACCATTTCATTAAATATCAAAAGATGAGGAAACCAACCAATTAGGCCAAAAACTAAGGAATCCCTTAGCGAAGTATACTAGAAGATTCAACTTAAAATATTTACAAGTTGGCGATCTTAATTTAATCATCTATGTTGAAGCCTTTATTATTACATTAACATTTAAAGATTTATTTAGGTTTGTCAGTAAGAGACATTCGTTGCTTATAACTGAATAACTAAAAATAAATCATAAGCACCTGAATGCTAATGAATTTTTATTAGTTAGATGAGGGGACCTCTCTCCTTCCCCAGCTTAGTAAGTAAAAGAGATAAGATGAATTCTCCAAGTTGGGGAGAACCATAACTAAATCAATAGAGGACATAAATAATAACAAGTGGAAGAAATTAGGTCCTTAAATATTTGAACATTTCATTCCACTCACAACCAGTTTTGGAGATTTCTTCTCTTCTATGGAAGTACAAGACATCATCCCAACTCTTAAGCCTGCATGAGCTCTGAAGGAGAAGATAGGAAAGTAAAAATATTCCGTCTCCACAAAGATTATGGGCACAACACTTATGAGTAATGTCGCCTCAAAGAATCCATATAGGAGTTCATCAATTGTTGTTAACTCAAATAGTTTGGGGCAAAAGACAAAGGAGCTCAAGAAAACAAAATAAAAGAGAATATGGCCCTAGTGGTTGTTAACACTATCTCAGGAGGATTTGTGGGTGGGGTAACCTCATCTTCATCACATAAGGCTTAATTGAAAAGTATCAAATAGGTAAGAAGTAAGATTAATATCGTTAATTTCATAAGAAACCCAAAGAGGGTGTTAAAATTAATGCATAGCTGCTTAGGGGCTGCTGTAGAGGCTGTTTAGGGGCTGCTATAGGGGTTGCTATAGGGATAATTAATGTGTGCCTAAGTGGTCCTAAAGTCTAGTTGTTGTACCTTCTTTGTAGGGCAATTAATGTGTCTAGTTAGTGGAAAAATATGAGTACATAAATGTAACCCATCACCCTTGTTTTAGAATGTACTCTATTGAAAAAAACAACAACACTTCTCTCTCTAAGAACAAGTTTGTCTTCTCCAACTTATCTCTAATTTTTCTTCACTTCTTCACTTATTCTAATACAACCATAGAATTATCATTAAATTCTAACAAAGTGGTATCATAGCCCTGTTCAGATCAAGATATGGGTGTATTTTCTTTGCTGGTCGGAAAACAAATCCGAAGAAAAACGACAGAAAATTTATGGCAAGTTCTAGCAACCAAATGGGTACCCAATAACCCTTCATTCCAATTTTTGATGAAGAGAACTATGATTTCTGGTCTGTAAAAATGAAAACCATTTTCCTTTCATTTGATTTATGGGAGTATATTGAAGATGGGTTTGATGAACCAGAGGATATCACGACTTTGCCGGAAGCTCAAAAGCAAAAGTTGAAGGAGCACAAGAAGAAAGATGCAAAAGCTCTAAGCCTAATCCAACAGGTGTTGGTTGAAACAATATTTCCAATAATTATCAATGCAAACAAAGCAAAGGAGGCTTGGAATATTTTACAAAAAGAATTCAGAGGTACTTTAAAGGTAAGGGCTATTAAAATTCAGTCCTTAAGAAGAGATTTTGAAAATATGAAGATGAAGGATGTGGAAATATTGAAAGATTATTTCTCTAGATTAATGGAGATTGTGAATCAAATGAAAACATATGGGGCACAACTTTTCGATCAAAGGATTGTTGAAATTTTTTTGATTAGTTTGCCAAAAAAGTATGACCCCATTGTTTCCATTGTTGAAGAAACTAAAGAAATAGCCTCTTTGAGTGTTGAAGAATTGATGGGTTCCATTAAAACATATGAACAAAGGTTGAGTAGACACTCTGAAAAATCTGTTGAGAGTGCCTTTCAATCTAAGCTAAATGTTAGGGCCAAACCATTTTTTGATCAACCCAAAGGTGAATCTTCAAGAGGTGGAAGACATGAAAGAGGAAGAGGAAGAAACACTCGAGGAAGAGGTAGAAATAATTTTGAAAGAAGATAAAGTAGTGAAAGTTTTAATCAACAAAATTGTAGTATTTGCAAGAGAAGTAGCCATATTGATAAATATTGTTGGTTCCGGGAAAAGCCACAATGTCACAATTGCAAGAAATTTGAGCATGTTAAAAAAGATTGTCGGCTCAAGAACAACCAACAAGCTAACTTCACCGAAGAACAAGGATGTGAGGGGAATATATTTTTTGCTTGTCAAATTACATCGGAGCAAAGAAATGATTTGCGGTTTCTTGATAGTGGGTATAGTAATCACATGAACGGAGATCAAAATATTTTTACCTCTATGGATACGTCTTCTAATTCTCAAGTGAAGATGGGTAATGGTGCCTTAGTCCAAACAAAGGGCAAGGGTACTTTAGCCATTGAAACAGAGAAAGGAATAAAGTATATTCGAGATATGTTACTATTTCTGGATTTAGAGCAGAATTTGTTGAGTGTTGGGCAACTTGCGGAACATGGGTACACTATTCTCTCTGAAGAAGACTCGTGCAGAATTTTTGACAAAGGGGGCAGAAGCCAAGTTGTTGCAAAAATTAAGATGGAAAAGATTATAAGTTTTCCTCTCACTTTTCGATACTGAAAGAATGTGGCCTTGAAGATGAATGAAGTTGATGACATATGGCTATGGCATAGAAGATATGGGCACTTGAATTTTAAAGCATGAAGAATTTGCATCAAAAGAGCTAGGTTTACGGGTTTCCAAGCATCCAAGAAGTAAATGGAGTTTGTGAAGGATGCGCTCTTGGAAAGCACCATTAAGAACCTTTTCCAAAGGAGAAAGTATGGAGAGCTAAAGCACCATTGGAGCTTGTTCATACCGATCTGTGTGGACCAATGAAGAATACTTCTCATGCCGATAACAAATACTTCATTACTCTTTATTGATGATTTTATAAGGATGACTTGGGTGTGTTTTATGCGGCAAAAATTAGATGTTTATTCCATTTTTAGAAAATTTCACAAACTAGTTGAAAAATAACGCGGTCACTACTTGAAAATTTTGAGAAGTGATAGAGGTGGAGAATACAACTCTAAGGAGTTTGCTAAATTTTGTGAAGATATTAGTATGGAAAGACAACTAACGGTTGGGTATACTCCACAATAAAATGGAGTGGCAGAAAGGAAGAATAGAACCATTAAGGAAATGGAAAAATCCATGTTACATGAGAAAGGGATGCCATATACTTTTTGGGCCGAAGCGGTGTATACACAGTTTATTTGATGAATAGATGCCCTATAAAGGCCGTAGAAAACCAAACCCGAGTGGAAGAAAACCATACGTGAACCACTTGAGGGTGTTTGGTTGTATTTGCTTTGCTCATGTCCCTAAAGAAGTGAGACACAAGCTTAATGAAAGTAGTGAAAAATGCATCGTTGTGGGGTATAGCTCAAAATCAAAGGGCTATAGACTCTTTAGATTGAAGAGGAACAAAGTGATTATTTTTAGAGATGTAATTTTTGATGAGAAAGCCTTTTGGGATTGGAAAAAAAAATCCCAAAATCAAGTTATCACCCTTATTGAAGAATCACAAAGTGTTGAAGAAGATGAAGATGTAGAAGCTCCTGAAATGTCTCCAAATGTAGGTCCAAATGCAAGTCCACAATCATACTCAAGTTATCCATCAAACTCCTCATCTCCAAGCTCAACTCCAAGAAGAATAAGAAGTCTAAATGATATGTATGCTAGATGTAATTTTTGTGTAGCTGAACTGGAGACCTTTGAAGATGCTAAAAATGAAAAAGTCTGGCAGCTTGCAATGGAAGAAGAAATTCAAGTTATTGAGAAGAACAAGACTTGGGAATTGATGGAGAGGACTAAAAATAAAGAGGTCATTGGTGTGAAGTGGATTTACAAAAGCAAGGTTAATCCAGATGGCTCAATCCAAAAGAACAAAGCAGGACTTGTAGCAAAGGGGTATTCTCAACAACTCGAAATTGATTTTCAAGAGACATTTGCACCCGTGGTAAGGCTTGACACAATTAGAGCACTTGTTGCCATGGACACTCAAAAAGGTTGGTTTTTGTATCAACTTGATATAAAATCTGCATTCTTGAATGGTGTGTTAAATGAAGCGGTGTAAGTTGACCAACCTCAAGGATTCGTGATGAAAGGTGCGAAAAAGAAGGTATACAAGATAAAAAAGGCCTTATATGGCTTGAAGCAAGCTCCCTGATCATGGTATAGGGAGATTGATTCATAATTCAATGAAAGAGGCTTTCAAAGAAGTAAAAGCGAGCCAACCTTGTACATGAAAAGAAGCGGGGAAGCAGGTATTCTTATTGTCTCTCTTTATGTTGATGGCTTAGTGTTTACCGGTAGTGATGCAAAAATGATTGAAGATTTCAAAAGTGACATGATGAAAAAATATGAAATGAGTGATTTGGGTCTTCTAAATTACTTTTTGGGCATTGAAATTTATCAACAAAAACATGGTATTTTTATTTTCCAAAAGAAGTATGCTAAAACCCTTCTTGAAAAATTCAAAATGATGAATTGCAAATCGGTGGCTACGCCTTTGGTGGTGAATGAAAAATTATTGAAAGAAGATGGAAGCAAAGAGGTTGATGCATCTATTTATAGAAGTTTGGTTGGAAGTTTATTGTACTTGACATCTACGAGTCCGGATATCATGTATGCTACTAGTTTATTGTCTCGGTACATGCACAAGCTGAGTCAAACTCATTTTGGGGCTGCAAAAAGGGTGTTGAGGTACGTCCAAGGAACTTCTAATTTTGGCATCATGTATAAGAAGAATGTTGAGATAAAATTACTTGGGTTTTGTGATAGTGATTTGGCTGGTTCTATTGATGACATGAGAAGTACTTTCGGGTATGTATTTTCTCTTAGCTCTGGAGCAGTTTCATGGGCATCAAAGAAGCAACAAACGGTAGCGCAATCATCCGCCGAGGCTGAATATGTGTCGGCATCATTGGCAACTTCACAAGAGATGTGGCTAAGAAGAATTTTGGAGGATGTTGGTGAAAAGCAAGGAGATGCTACTCCAATACTTTATGACAACCAATTCGCGATTGCCATGACAAAGAATCCCGCCTACCATAGTCTCACCAAGCACATTGAAATCAAGCATTATTTCATTAAAGAGGCCGCGGAGGATGAAGAGATTCAGCTCAAATATATCAAGACCGAAGAGCAAGTTGAGAATATTTTCACCAAAGCTCTACCCAAGGACAAGGTTCAATTTTTTAGAGAAATGATGGGTGTTCAACAAATGCATTAAGGGGGAGTGTTAAAATTAATGCATAGCTATTTAGGGGTTGCTGTAGAGGCTGCTGTAGGGATAATTAATGTGTGCCTAAGTGGTCCTAAAGTCTAGTTATTGTACCTACTTTTTAGGGAAATTAATGTGTCTTGTTAGTAGAAAAATATGAGCACATAAATGTAACCCATCACCCTTGTTTTAGAATGTACTCTGCTGAAAAAAATATATCACTTTTCTCTCTAAGAACAAGTTTGTCTTCTCCAACTTATCTCCAATTTTTTCTTCACTTATCCACTTCTTCTAATACATCCATATAGTTCTCATTAAATTCCAACAGAGGGAGGTTCCCATGATGACCCATTAATGGTCACTATGATCATGGGTAAGAGAGGACCCCATGAGCTCACCTTGTATATCATGATTAGTACCTATCCTATTGTCAAAAAACTTCTTAGGGGTAATAAATGAATCAAACGGGATATCGAATAAGGTCAAAGAGTCATAAAATATTTCGATATAAACCTCCCCAAGGGAGGTTTAGCTGAAGACCACTAAATAGCTAAAGAGGACAAGTGAAAAAATGAGTGATAAATACCACTAAGGAAAGTACTTACCAGGACTAAGGGGCTTGTTACAAATTATGGGGATGTTGTAGACCTTTTTTACTCTTACACCTAAGGAATACTACTAGTACTCAACCACAAAGAAGTATTAGTCTTTCCAATTCTTGGGGGTTGCTCTTATCAGCAACAAATTAATTATTGCCTTTTCTTATAAGGTAGCGAAAGAACTTTTCCTTCTCCCCAATCACTAAATCCTAAATATATAATGAAACTGAGAGGGGCAAAAGGTCATAGATCCCTTTGTTGTACTCCCTTAATGACATCACAACCACCATTAATGACCTCTAATAATTGGCCACCAACTGAGTAGGGGTTATCCCCCAGTATTTCAGCACATCTCTCATGATCTTGGATAAAGTAAACTTGACCCCATGATCCAATAAGGTCTCAATGAAGTAAAAATATCCCTGGATCTTGGAACGGGTCAAATCATGGGGATCGATGACCCCAACCTTAACGGACTAAGGTATTTGATACATCCATATGAGATAGCTGAAGTTGGCCTCAATTAAAAGACAACATTAAAGTAAACCCAAATAATTCTAGATTAGTAGGACACTTATACCAAAGACCACGTGTCCAATAAGAATCTCCTACCAGGGTTATACCACATAAGTTATCTCATGCTTTATCTTGAAGGAAGTGAGTTTATACTGAACATCGATTGTAAGAGTGGGGTCAGAAATATCTTAATAATGTTAAAGCTGAATCTCGCTACAACTGAGTGGTTATAATTGGAAATTTCCTTCTTAGAGTTTTGTGAGTCCATTTTAAAAGAAATAATTTAGAAAATTTTCAAGATAAATAACCTAGGACATCAAACAAAAAAAATGCTAGGGAGGTGAGAGAAGAAATCCAAGGCCAGATATGAATATATAAGCAACGTGTTACCATCTTTTCAATAACAAGTATTCCACTCCTCCACTATGAGTAACACCTCAACTCCTCCCTAATGTGGGGGTATTTGATCTCTTGACACACCTAACAATTAAACATCATTACAGACTTAAAGGTAAGTTACCATAAAATCCTTAGCAAAAATGGTTAAGTATTTCCCCTTAAACTTCATGCAAGGAGTAATAGGGCTACTGATGATACCATAAGAGGTTCTAAGTGCTTGAACCCCTATTTCAATCCTTAACAACTTAAAAATGCTCATGGACATAAAGTTTAAGGTCTTAACTCACATTTAAAGTCCTTAGATGTATTTCCTCACACCTCAACGTCCCTTTAGAGGTATTGACCAAGGTCACGTATCTCCATCAACACACATTAGATGCAACCAGGATGCATACTAGCTCAACCAAGGTCCTTGTCCATCTCATCAAAACTAATATATATTAGCAAGGGCCTTCTAAGTTTTTGGGATGTATCATTAAGGTTTATACATATTCTCATTAGTCATGAGAATTTTCCACCTCAAATTCATGTATCCCTCACACTCAACAAAGGTTTACTATGTAATAATCAACCTTAGTCAGGCTGGGAAAAACTCAACACAAATGGGGGCCACCCACGCTCATCTTCAGAAACCTTACGAATAATTTGATGTCAAAAGTAAGGATGGAAAAGCCAAATGCATAAATTTTCTCCAATCTGAAGGGTTGGTATCGAGTGCATTCACTGTTCTACAAACCCTCATACCGTGTAGCACTGTAATTAAGCTTTAAATCACATTTATTGCTATGAAAAGCTACCACTCATTACTTGAAAGTTTTTCTCCAACACTCCACATCCATATCCATGGACAACCTACCATAGAGCATTGTTAACCATATCTTTGATGTCACTATCAGCCTTTTATAGGTTGTTCCCAGAAAGATGATATTTGGGGTAGTTTCAGGGACAAAGATTCTAACATCAACTGCTCTACCAGCACTCGGAGGGAGAAATACTCTCTCTTAGTTCATATTCTTGTTATTTAATATAACATACTGAGAGGGTGCATTAATAATTGGTCTCCACGAGTCTAAGTGTGTCTATAACGATTAAAAATGACATTTAGTCTCATTATAAGGACTTATCACAATTACAAAGACCTCATATGACCTTAGCCTTTAGTATGAGGCTTGTCATATTTGTAATCTTCATTATTAAATGATAAATACATAGATATATTATCTTCATAATGGACACTGGCCCTCACTATAGGCGTTGAACTACTATACATCCTCTGTCATTACTATACATCTTATCCTCCAACCCATTGGGAGGAACATTTGGTAGGGGTAAGTTCTTAAGATAATCCTACCACTATTAGCACCCAACTTAACCACCTTACGTCAAGATCATGTGTGGGGTTTTATCTTAAAAGACCCCAATTCATGTTAAAGAGTCCATCCCACAGAAGTATTGTAGGTTGGAATCTACTTCTTTTAAAGCGAAATAATTATTTAATACACAATATATTTAATAGTAATAATATCATAATGTTTAAGGTTCAACATGACTTCAAAAGTGAAATACAATTCAACATGACTTATTTCATTATTAAACAACTAAATGAGATTTATATACAATTAAACTTAAATAAAATAATTAAAAAATATAAGTTAATAAAAATATAAAAATTAAATTAAATAAAAAACGAGAAGGAGAATAGGTCAATTTGCACCACATATCAATATAAGTGGACAATAGTTACCAATTTACCCTTTGAGCAGATCAATGTTTAATGAAGTGTTAAAGACAAGCTATATGGCGTATGGCTGACTAAGGCTAATCGATGGAAATATGTGATTAATCACCCATCAGATCTCCGTCATTCCTTAGTTATGCTGGATCTTGAGGATGCTGAACCCACCATGAGAGATTAAACATGAACAACCATCATCATCATGACCAATACTTTTCACATAATATCAACCTAATAATCCCACCTTTAGTTTTATAAACATGTACGAGGAATTCTTACAGCATGAGGATGATATCCAACATTATGACAACAAGAATGCTAATCCTTGGAGATAACTAAGAGGAAGAGATGAGGGACATGGAGCTATCACCAATGGGTTCACCCAAGCTTCATGAGGTGGATTCAGTCCCCCCAAACACACCCATATCCTAGCAACGGTCAGATGGACAAATCTAAGAACCCACATAACAGTAATCATAACCAACCTCAACAAAGGTAGCCACTGCCTTGTCATATCGCCTTAATGGACGATAATATGGCTTCACACTCAACGAGTAATCAATGTGATATGCCCCTTATCAAAATTAACAAGAGAACCTTATCCCAAACTAAGAATATCAAAGGAATTTTATAAAGAAGGAATCGGAGGGTCGACTACAGACCTTCAGAGTTTGCGCCCGAAGGACTTAGCTAGGAGAGACTTGAAACCTGGGTTAACCACCCCATTTATTAATCAAATTGAATCATCGAGATGCCTAAAAAGTTCTCAGTCCTCAAAATCACCACTTACGATTGAAAAGCCAACCCTACAAACTATACTAACCATTTTTAGTAGTCCATAGACCCATGTAATACTAATAATGCACTCATGTGTTGGGTTTTTCTCGCAACCCTTAGAAACATCGACATAAAGTGGTTTGAGAAGTTAACCCTTAGGTCAATCCCAAAGTTCATTGAATTGTCCAAGTAATTCACTACTTAGTTCATCACTAGTAATAAGGGCTATAGAGGAGGGCAATTCCTTAATTTCACTACGAAAGAAGCATAGGGCCATAAAAAGTGGACTTCTAGGCATTTAGATAACTACAATGAGATTGATAACTGTAATGAGCACTTGGCAGTCTCCTCATTCAAGTTTATCCTATCCTAAATAGACGACATGTATGAGTCACTAAACAAGAAGCTAATTTCTTCTATGTAGGACCTCACAACACTAGTTGATAAATATGCCAAGATTGAAAACAATTTTGTTATATTATATGAGCAAATTGGCCACTCTACTAAGACGACCAAAAATATAGACTCCAAGAAAGAAGCTCATAAGTTATAGGTTAAGTCGGATGGGTATTACTTAAACTCAGTTTGACACCTTTATAGAAAATATTTCACTGGATCTCTCTGTACATGTGAAGATCGAGACAAAGTGGACGAAATCTTAAGAGAAATTCACAAAGGAAATTGGAGCCCATGCTAGTGGAAAATCATTGGCTTACATGGAAACATCATAAGGATATCAGTATCCCTTTATACATACGAATTTTGTGAAGTATATGGGAAAGTGAACTACGTGATAAGAGTTCTCCCTAATCATGAGGTGACTAGTTGGGGACTTGAACCCATTGAAAATTCATTGTTCTTATATTTAATGGGGCCTGAACATAGTTGACGCACTTTCACAAGTTTCATTAGAATATTGGAAATTCCTTATCACAACAATCTATTACCTCAATTGGATAGAGTCTGAGCCACTAAAGCACATCAAAGAAGCCTAAACTAAATTTTGTATGGAGGTACATCATCACGCATTTCGAGATTGATAGGGTCCTAAAGTCTAATAATGGAACTCAATTTGATAATGACACGTTTAAAGACCATTGTGTCAAATATAGAATCTAGAATCACTATAATTTGGTTGTGTTCCTTTAAAGTAATGGTCGAGTATAGATTTCCAACAAGAGAATCCTTAATGGAATCAATAAGATATTGGATAAGGCCAAGGGAAAGTGGGTTATGGAACTAGCCACCATCATTTAGTCATATAATATAATGCTTAGGTGATCTATTAGATTAACTCCCTATGCCCTGACTTACAAAGTAGAGATTTTCATTTCTTTGGATACTAACTTCCTAACATTGAGGAACAACTATAAGGGTATCTCCATAATGATGATCGAATAACTCAAGAATTATATCTACCTAAAGAAAGAAAAGATAAATTCCTCATCTACCTTATGTCCTACTAGAAGGAACTTTCTAGGAAACATAGCAAGAAAGTTAAGAAAAAAGAGTTCAAAGTTGGAGACCTAGTTCTCATGAATATAGTCCCAAGGGATAATAATTCCTTTGATGGAGATCTTAAACTAAATTCAGAAAGGCCTTATAAGATCACTTTAGTAGGTCGAACATGATCCTACTAGGATTTGGACAATACTCTTATGCCAATGTCATGGAATTCCATGAATCTAAGAATTTTTTAGTTTTAGAGACATGAATTCTTATTTCATATCTTAGCTTTAGCTTTATCTCAGTCAGACATCGATATTCCAAGTTAGACTAACTATAATATGTCGAGTTCTTAATCTCTACAGTATTATTGCACTATTTCCCTAAGTTTATAAGGTTGGTAAAAAAAATAAATTATTATGTAATTCATACATAGTAAACTAATGTTCTAGGAAGTCCAAATCATCCTTATATGGATAAGTCAACCTAAGTTGGCCTAGACCAGTATAAGATGATCAAAATTAGCCAAAGAAGGTTAAGTTGACCTAAGATATCCTAGGCTAGTCTAAGATGACCAAATTATCTTAGGATGGCTAAGTCGACATAGATGTCCGACATTATTCTAAGATGACCCAAGTTTAGCCTAAGATGGCCTAAAATGGTCAAAGATGGCCAACAAAGCCTAAGATGTCTAAGCTAACCTAAGATGACCTAAACTAGTCTATAATGGCCAAATCAGCCTAAGATGACTACGTCAGCCTAACATGGTCTAAGTTGATCGAAATTAGCCTAACACGAAAAGTCAGGCAAAAAATGGTCTAACATGACTAATATTAGCCTTAGGAGGCTTTATAGAACTAAGATAGCTCAGAATTAACTCGAGGCAACTAAGTCAGCCTAAAGTGGTTATATGAACACATCACTTGAGATGATCAAAATAATTTATGATGATTAGGTCAACCTATGACATGAATACTTGAGAAGGTCAAATTATATGATTAACCAACATTCAATAGGCGAATAAAGTATGTTAATTGTTAACAATCAAGTTATTCGTGTACATTGATTTTTAGTTACTCGAATTATCTTATAAAAAGTACAACTACAGGGAATTGGCCATAAATTGGCCCTTTACCATTTTAAAATTAAGTTAACCGATGATTAAATTATATATTAACTTTCATTAATTCTAAAAAGTGTGTAATGTTGGTAATATATCTACCCTTCACCTTCCTTAACAAATTACTAAGTCTTAAATACAACTTTGTTCTCATGTCATTAAAATTATTATAGCAATAAAAACTATTAATGGAAGATTATAAAGAGTACGTGTCATTTATTATAAAAAAAGGAAAGAAAAATGGCCGAAGGTCTTATATTAAATAGTAAAAGGAAAAAAAAAGAGATCAAGATGCAGGGGCATTGTTACTTGATCATCCACCATTACAACGTTTTGTTCGGCCTCTCCACTAACAACCCGGTTGACCACCACATGCTTAACCAAGTGGTATTCCCCTTGTGTATTTGTGGAGGAATATTCATCAAACTTAGGAGGAGGGAATGGGGTGCATCTTTTAAGCTTTGTCATTTTTCAAGACTTACTCTTTCTTAAGTCCACACTTTATTAAAGGATATAAATAGATGGTATGAAAATTAGGTGTCCACATTTGTACCTCCCTTAATAAATCCATCATCGAAGTCTTTCTCCCAGCTTTCCTTGTCTTATCCCTCTGTCCTCTCTCTCCTCTCCAAGGCCTCATAATTAACTTAATGATCTGCGTGAGCCTTCCTAAGCTCAATCAAATTATGGTCGATAGTACAAACCCTGACCTGAAGAGCCTCATAGGCTTCTTCCATTTAATCATTACATCTTTACCTTTTTATTAAAATCCTTTTATCCTTCATATAAGACTCATTACCCATTGTTGGAATCGTGAAAGACGATGTTGATCTCATTTATGTGAGTAATCCCACTTGATGCCTCCTATAGTTTGTACTTTGTAAATTAAATAAGTGAAAATGATAAAAAAAAGATGTTAACTAAGAAAAAGTTAAACAAAAATTGAAGTTACTTACCATGGACATATATTGCATGCCATGCTTAAGAAGATGAGCGTCGGTGAAATTTTTTAAGGCCATTGTATATATTGACAACATCATGATATGAGTTTATCCATAACTAATATTAGGAATCTTATAAACATTATCTAGTTTGGTGATCGAAGCTTTTCCATGAGTGAGGGACACGATCATGGAATGTCTGTTGGATTTTGTGAGGGGAGTTACTAAGTGGAGACCTGTGGTTAGGAGGAGACCACCAGTTGGTTATTTTTGGTAGATCCCTTAGTTTGATATTGAAGGGTAAGGGGAGTCTTCTCCTTCTCAGATATTCTTTGCCTCTTCTCTCTATTTCCTTATTATTCTCTCTATTTCCTCCATCTCCCACTCTAAGACTAAACTCCGCCTGTTACCACCAGTGATGAATTATACAACTGCCTTTTTCTATTTATCTGCCTTAGGAAACTGTTGTTGGACTTCCAAGAGTTTATGTTGCATCGCCTTCTTTCTCTAGCCATGTCATCGTCTAAATATTTGATCATAAGATTATTACGATAATTAACTTATGGTTCTTCTTATTATATTTCCCAAGATCGACTAAAGATAGTTGGATAGGCCCTCATAAAAGATTTCAACAGTTCAAGATCACCCCCTTACACAGAGAATGTCTCCTCCTAGTTGATGGGAATGATAACTAGAGTGGGCAATTAGGATACCCCCCACAAAGGTCCCATGTGCGTATACGTTCAAAATTGGGAGATCGATTGACATGTTCTTATCATCAACCTTTGTGTAATCAATTTTTATAGCGTTGGGGATGAATGTGATGTTGGTCTCAGAGGCAGTAGTTTGTTTATTTCCTCGGAGGATGTGATTTTATCTGTAGGAATAATCAACTATAATTAGAGTTCTCCTTCTCTAAACATTGTTCAAGTCAACTAAGTCCATTAAATCTTCACGATGCTTTTGCATTTTTTTAAGAATATAAACAGAAAAAAATAGAGATTGTTTAACCCAACAATCACCAACAAGAAACAAATATAAGATAATAAATTCAATACCAGGCGAGACTATTATCACCAGCATAATGCAACCTCTATAATTAATCACTTATCCATAAAGGACTCCTGATAATATGAGGATATCATCATCAGTAGCCTTATGAGTCTGAGGTATCCACTCAAATAGTCTCATGTTTTCATTAAAGGCCTTGAGATGGTAGATTTCATACTCATGATAACTTCCATTTTCAGTCATACCAAGGTTAGTTCCATAATCTGGTTGATGGCTATCGCCCCCATAATTATATGGATAAAACTATCATTATATTAAAATGACATAAGCTTGTAAAAGTCAATAAACTTTATAACCAGGGTATGAAGGGGGATCGAATCAATCCTTTAATAATAGCTACTACGTATATGACAATTTCCCCTTCTTAAAGATGGGTTAGATCTTCAATGTGCCCAAGGATTCTAGTATTCACACTCCTAGGGAAGTCGTGTTTATTTATGAGTTTTTTGAAGTTATTGATAACAAGAACTTCATATTTCCAAGAATTAAGTATAGTAAGGAAGATAATATAGATTTATAACATATTAATATCTTTGAGAAGCATAGAATAATGGCGAAAGTAGAGAGACAATATAAAAAGGGACAAAGTAGAGAAAAGGAAAACATGGGTTTAAAAGCCCTTTAATTGTGAAATGATATTTAATGTGATGTCACCTCATTTCAAATGCACATCCTTAAGTGACCCAATCCACATGCTTTACACACCATGATCATTATGTCCAAGGAATGTGCATCGATGGCTCATGTAACCTTAGGTACATAGGGATACATGCGTATCCCCATTATTACATTTCCACTATGACAACATGGAACAAACGTCACTTATTGAAGGAAATTGGGCTTACCACTTCATCATCAATATAAAATCAGGTTAAGTGTTCTCCTTGAATACCAACTCAATCTAAACATGGTGGAAAATGAAGAAGAATATATCATCTTAGACCACATAATAAGAAATGTTGATAATATTTACTAGTTTACCCTTTGAATAGGCCACTGGCCGACTAAATGTCACAAATAAGGTACACGATGTATGGATGAGCAAGGCCAATCATTATCATCCTTAATCAGATCATAAATAATCCCTAAAATATAGGAAAATATCTAGGTATAACTATCCCAAAGAGTATAATTTTTATATAACTTAATTGAGCAATATGATAAGCCTCACCCAATAAGAATACTAATAATTGAGGTTTAATTATATTTGAATGTACTCTAGGGCAAATTTGACTATATATATATATATATATATATATATATATATATATGACCGCTAATTATGAGGAGTGTATAAGAGTATATGTATACTCATTATGCCCCAATTAGGTAGGTTGTCAATAATTCCATGACTAAAACACATTTTTAGTCTTGTCAAGGAGGTCTCCGAAAAGATTCATCAACTCATAATAGAATCATTCATACCATATCCTTGAGTAAACCACTTAAGATATATGTATATTAACTAGAGGGAATAGATTCCCCCCATCAATAAATATTTTTTTTAAATGAAAATTCTTTTGAATTGAACTTTGAGATTTTTGTGATTGACTAACACATGATGCAATATGATTATCTTAAACAAAAATTATGTTGAAAATGAATATTTAAGAATTTTTAGAATTAACTTAGTTGATAGGTGTGGAGGGGTGTTCCCCCACATGGATGATTAACTTAGTTAAGTGAATTGATCAACTATAGAGAAAGATGACCCACAAACACACTTCGAAGATTCTCCATGCAAGTAGCTCGCAGGACCCACCCCGAAGGCTCCTCACAAGCAAATAGCTCGCAGCGCTCTACCTCAAAGAGCCTCCAACTGACTTGGCTCGAAAGACCCAAATCAAAGAAGAAAGGTCGCTTGGTACCCATGAGGGACCATGCCTGGCGAGGCATGGGATAGCTTTCATGCTCTACCAAGCTATCTCCTCCTGGGAACTTCGCAGAGACATGGTTTGGAGGACTGAGAATAAGGCAACGTTGAGAGTTATTTCCAACCCTCTAGGCACACTTGGACAAAACTTCACCCAGGACAAATGTCATTCCTCGAGTCATTCGATCCCCTCAATATTTTCCCCTTCGAGGTCACCTCCTCGAGGTACCTCGGGTGCCAGCCCGTCTGACTGACGTAACTAGATACCAAACAACAGCCATTGTTTGGACCACTCCCTACCGTCAGGATGAATGACATTTCAGAACTCAAGAATACAACACTCAAGTGCCTTTATCCTTAGTATGGTAGGTCTAGTTCACCAAATCTGACCGTATAGCCATCCTAGAGTAATCCCTAAGCTGACAAGTCATATCCTTCATTAATGACTGCTATACTTCGAACCAATAGAATGATTTCCTGCCAAAAACCAACAAATCCCATGCCTTAAATGCAGTATCTCATGTATTTAATGTATTAGGTCAAAGGGATCGAGGGCATTCTGACTCGAGCAACCTATCCCTCTATATAAATAAGATCGAAACAAAACAAAGGAAACAGGCATCCAGAACCTAGAATTGATGCCAAAATTCCCTCATACCAGAGAGCCATCGAGAAGAGCATTAATCCTCATATACATTCAATGCACCCATCATTGGGCATTAACTGAGCTTGAAGTTCCTAAATTATCTTTATTGTGCCTAAAGTTCTTGTTCTTTCTCCCTCCGACCACGCTCCCTGCTGGTCCCATTCATTTATTGTGCTTGCTACATACGGTTCATGTCAATATGTTCTTTAGTGAAACTCTGAATAATGAAGAATCTCTCTATCTCTGATTCACTTGTGGTCAATATCTAACGGTGTTAGTCCCAATCTTGATAAGGGGTTAGGCCTCACTTAATACTAATAGTATTTGAAGAACCCACATCTTACATTTGGCGACTCTGCTGGGGAGGTATTATCTTTTGAAAAGATGCCAGAGGATAACACCATTAGAAACATTGATTTCGACGCCATATAGCGTGAAGAAGAGGCAGGTAATACTACATTGCCTGAAGTGAGTAGGACGACAAGGATAAAGCTAAGTGAACCTGGCACTGGTATCATAGAGACGATGTCCGCGCAAAGAGGATTTGGCCAGGAACAGATGCATAGGATCTTGGGACTATTCGCAGAGTTCATTAAGACTCCAGCAGCCCAGGAAATGTTGGGAACCACCACAGGAGTGAGTTCCTTTACCACACCATCGGCCAATATACCAACTCCAATCATTACCGGAGGGGTGGCGGCGCCTGCTTACGTTAATACCTCCCCCATAATCCCACCTGTGACAGTGGAACTGATGTTACAATACGGGGGAGTAACCCCAGCTGCTCCAGTTATCGCGGTAAGTCAAGGAGTAGGCGCACAGACTCAACAACCCCGGCAACAGCAATGCTGTTGTCAGCTAGCCCTTCGCCAGCCAACTTACGGGACATGAAGAAAGAGTTATTAAAGCTTATAGCTATGTCTAAGGGGGAGAACTCCTCCATATATGATGACTTCCGTACTCCTTACCCAGAGGAGTATAATAACGAACCCTACCCAGTGGGCTATATTCCCCCAATCTTTGAAAAGTACACGAGGAAAGGTGTAAATCCTAAGGAACATGTGAAGAGGTTCATTGAGAATCTGGGGGCCCATTGCAATGATAAAAAGTTAAGGCTAAGGGAGTTCTCGAAATCCCTGACAGAGAAAGCCTACACGTGGTATTCCCACCTAGCCCTAGGTAGTGTAAGTTCTTGGGAGGAATTATACGTTTTGTTTGTGCAAAAGTTTTTCTTGGCGGAGGATGAGTTCATTCTCACCCAGCTCGCGCGTGAGAAGCAGAAGCCAGGAGTGGACGTTGTGGCCTATATTCGAAGGTTCCGCGAGCGCTCCCTAGATGTGAAGGAAGAGACGTGAGAGGACAAACTGTTACATGTATGTGCAGAAGGCTTACTACTCGAATACATATGTCACCTGATTAATGAGACAAGAGAAGGTACGTTTGCAGCCTTTTTGAAGGCAATAAGGAATATCGCATTAGTGGTGAAGCCCCTAATACCACCTCCCGCTTTTACCAGTTTATTGATAAGGCCACCAGTTACATCAGGGAGGGGAATACCCTCGAGGATCAATTACGCAGATGATGGGGGTACAGAAGGAGGTAATGGCGGTGGAGGAGGTATAAAGGTTAGGAACAACAAGAGAAGATTCGAAGACGAGGAGGATCCTCCTGAGCTACCTTGTATGGTAGAGCAAGATTTGCGGATGATCGAAAGGATATGTGAATTGAGTGTGCAGCTGTGGCTCTCTTGCCAAAGTTTGGCTGGTTTTTTGACCAGGTCAACCTTCTTGAAGATTCTCGACTGGAAGTTACGAGATCCATCCTGGAGATTACAAAGAAAAATATGACCCCACATTTGAAATGGAAGGGGCCCATGGATAAATTGGTGAGTAGATACCTCTCTGAAGTCACATTCTCGGAGGAAGATAGGACGGTCAGGTACCCAAATAATAGACCTTTGTATGTTACTGCATCGGTGAATGATTGAATTTTTTCATGAGTGTTGTTGGACGGAGGGGCATCCATCAACATAATGCCTGTGGGATCCTTCTATGCTATCGAGTTATCAGAAACCAGAATAGTGCCCCACTCCTTGTCAATATCGGGTTATGATAATCAATCCTCCAAGTTGGTGGGCTACGTCAATATGGGCATCACGATGGGGAATATCACTTCTCATATTAAATTCCACATCATGAATTGCGAGCCGTTGTACCAGCTATTAGTAGGAAGGGTATGGATGCACAACCACGAGTTGGTACCCTCAACATATCATCAATGCGCTAAGGCGAACATAAAGGGTAAGGAAGTGGTGATTTGAGCTACCAAGAAACCTTTTGTAAAGGAAGAGGCCCTTATGGTGGATGAAGCTTTTTACACCGATCTGACGGAAGAAGCTACTATGGTGACAAGATGTACCAGGGGGATAAGGATCCCATTAACTCGAGAGAGGGTGTGGGAACCTTCTCGAGCGATTGTGACTTATGAAGAAAAATGGGATCTTGGACCAGTAAGGCCTTCTAGCCTGTCAAGATAGCTTCGTGATCGGATGACCCCGCGAATTGATCCCATTGAGCACCAATTGCAGACAAAGAGCGTTCTTAGTAGGCGAATGGTGAAAGAGGTGGATGAGAATCATAGAAAGAGACCTTTCCAAAGAGATATGGACCGACCGTGCAAACGAGTTGTTCTGCCTAACGACATAATCATTTATAAATTATGAAGGTGTGAGCGGGCAGCCAAGAGGCTAGGTCACGAAGCTGACCCGGTGTATGAATGCTTCCTGGTAGATAACCAGGGGCAATGACTGGTAATTGACAACTCTCGGATCCAAGAGTTTGTAGAAGAAGTGGAGGAATAGACGAAATGTATGAAAGATGGCCCTAGGACACATATCCGGGAATTGGAAAAGATCGATTTGGGTAGAGAAGGTGGGGATTCGAACCCTATTTTTATTTCGAAGGACTTGGGGGGGGAGGGGGGGGGGCTCCTCGAGAAGTGTTGATCAAACTCCTGGTTGAGTTCAAAGATGTCTTTGCATGGAAGTACACCGAGATGCCGGGGGTTGACACGGAGGTAAGCTGTCACAGACTGAACGTCTTACCCGCAGCAATCCCAGTGAAACAGGCCACCCGACACATACAAAGCAGAGTTGGATTTGAAGATCAAGGAAGAAGTACAGAATCTGATCACGACGGGGTTTATAGTGCCGATACAACATTCGATATGGTTATCCGGTATTGTACCTGTGGGAAAGAAGGATAAAATCCAAATCAGGATATGTGTAGATTTCAGAGACCTGAACAGGGCGTACCCAAAGGATGAATTCCCACTACCCTCCATCGACAGTTTGATTGACGCAATAGCAGGCCATGAGATGTACAGTTTCATGGATGGGTATGTGGGCTATAATCAGATTAAAATGGATCCAACTGATGCAGAGAAGACTACCTTTTGAACAACCTTGGGCAATTTCATGTACACAGTCATACCCTTCGGGTTAAAGAATGCAGGAGCCACCTATCAGAGAATGATGATGGCCATATTCCATGACCTTTTCCACAAAACTGTGGAGTTTTATGTCGATTACTTGGTGACTAATTCCAAGAAGGAAGAATCCCACCTAGACGATTTGAGGAGGGTATTCACTCGCTGACGATAGTATAAGCTAAAGATGAACCCCCTCAAATGCTCCTTCGGGGTAACGAGCGAGAAATTTTTGGGGTTCGTGGTAAATCACCAGGGGGTACAAATGGACTTAGATAAACGACGAGCCATCCTTGATATGCCAAGACCAAAATCCGCGAAAGAGCTAAAGAGTTTCCTGGGCAAGGTGTCCTACTTAAGGAGGTTTGTCCCGTGGATGGTTGAGGTCATGCATCCCTTGATGAAGATACTGAGGAAGGGAGTGAAGTTTATATAGGAAATAGTGCACCAGGAGGCCATGGACAAGTTGAAGGTGCTGCTGACCTCCCATCAAACGATGATCCCCCGAAGGTAGGTATCCCGTTACGTTTATATCTCACATTAATATAACGATCTATTGGGGATTTATTGGCCCAAAAGAGTGAAGGGGTTTAAAAACCTGTTTATTATCTAAGTAGAATTATACATGGGTCCGAGGACAGATACACTAGCATTGAGAGGCATTTCTTAGCCCTCGTGTTTGTGGCATAAAAACTTAGGCATTACCTGCTATCATTCACAGTTCATATTGTAACTAGATGTGACCCAATAAAGTTTTTACTTTTTAGAACTGTGTTGATATGCAGGGCAGCTGGATTGTTCCTAATCCTCTCGGAGTATGACATGAAGTGTATGGTCCCTCGAGCCATCAAAAGTCAGGCATATGCATATCTGTTAACCATTTTCCCTTTGGGAACGTTCGATCCGCCTACCGAAGAGCTCCCAAGTGATGGCCTCCAGGCCAATTTTGTAGCCGCCAGCCTGAAGGAATGGAGTATAGAGTTTGATGGCTCCTCAACCGAGAAGAAATGAGGAGCGGGAGTTATTTTGCGAAGAGGCAATGAAGATATTCGCCTGTCATTCAAATTAGAGTTCTAATGCTCAAATAATGAGGCTGAGTACGAGGCACTATTCCTTGGGTTACTCAAAGTGCTGAGGACGGGCATATAGGTTCTAACAATCAAAGGGGATTCAAGTTTGGTGGTGAAGCAAGCGACAAGGGAGTTTACACTGAAGCACATGAGTTTGGTTCCTTATCGCACGATCATCTAACGATTACTGGGCTAGTTTGAGGCGATAAAGATAAAAATTCACCCCCGAACAATGAACATGCATGCGATTGCCTATGCCACCATCGCGCAAAAGATTATCTTTAATGGGGAGTTAACTATGATATGAGTCACAAAGAGAACTGCCCCTCGACGGTATCTGAGATGCTTACATCAGAGGATAAAGATGACTGGAGAGGTGAAATCAGAAAGCAACTAGAGATAGGAGAAGGACCACTTAGCTTGGCCGACTTATCACAGTACTTCGTTTCCAGAGGAAACTTATATTTTAAGAATAAAGGGGGTTAGCTGTCCAGGTGTGTGGACCCCGACGAGGCTAAGAGAAGATTGATCGAATTATATGAGAATAATTTTGATACCACTGAGATTACCCTATACAGAAGGATACAACGAGCGAGGTACCACTGGACCTCGATGAGACAAGAAGCCACCGCAATACAAAGGGAGTGCCCGAAGTGTTGCCTTTTCTATCAAGCGGCAGAGTCTAACTTCATTGACCAACTGGATGATTGGAGATAACCCTACATGGACTTCTTGGTGGATGGAGTAGTTCCAGTAGATAAAGAGGATGCTATGAAGATAAGTAGGCAAGCACCGAGGTACTTCATGCAAGATGGGCGGCTGTACCGAGGAGGCTATCACGACAGACCCCTAAGGTGCATAAGGGGTGGAGAGGTCGAAGAGGTATTGAAGCAGGCTCATGAGCCAGGTCACATTGGGGGAGATAAACTTTATGACCAATTAATGACCTTAGGCAATTAATGGCCTTCAATGGAGAAAGACTGATTCAATTTTGTTAGAAAGTGCAAAGCCTTCCAGTTACACGGAAATATGATCCACGCGCCTTTAGTGGATCTAGACTCTTTATCCATAACATTACCATTCCACACTTGGGCTTTCGATCTGGTAGGGGCCATCAACCCTTCGGAACGAGTAAAGATATGGATTTTAGTAGCCATAGAATATTTCACGAAATGACAGAGGCCATACCGCTGAAGAAAGCCACCGTAGGAGTAGTATCTCGATTTATGAAGGAATACATTATTTACTGCTTTGACATCTCGAAGGTGTCTATGTCGGATAATGGTACTCCCTTCATGAATATTGAAGTGCGCTTTCTAATAGAAAAATACTCTATCATCCATCACACGTCTATAGTGGCCTACCCAAAATGAAATGGGCAAGCAGAAGCCACTAATAAGTCTCTCGTGAATATTATGGCAAAGATGTTTGAGGACTTCCCGGGCATATGGGATGATGAGATTCCAGAAGTATTATGGGCCTATAGAATGACGAAGAGAAATCCAACAGGGTACACACCCTTATCCCTAGTATTTGGGGCAGAAGCTATGCTGCCAGTTGAACTAGAGGTACCTTCAACTCGCGATAACCTACGAAGTGCTATGCTGCCTCACAATCACCATGTACAACTCGAAGCCTTGGAAGAACATAGGGATAATGCCGCAAGACACTTCAAGATATATAGGAAGCAGTTATCCAGATCTTATGACTAATTGGTGAGGCCAAGGAAATTCAAAGAAGGAGACTTAGTTCTAAAATCTTGTACGAGACACATAAGAGGCTTGTCACTATCAAAGTTCCAAGAAAACTGGGAAGGGCCTTATATCGTTCGAGCAGCCCATGATTCGGGCTACTACGAGATATCCAAGTTGGAAGATAATGTGACTTTCAAATTGAACAACAAGTGGCTGAAGATTTATTATGTCTGAATGTATGTCCTATCACTCCAGTTCAATGACTTGTTCTTTTGTGTTAAACTATAGATTTACGCTTTGAAGGAATTGGGCTTGCCGATTTAATATAGGCAGAAGTGAAAAAAATTCAGAAGGAATATGCTAGATCAAAATTTTATTTTCGCAGGTCCATCAATCGACCCTTATATTCGAGCTAATTAGCATTGATGTGTAAGTATAGTTCGAAATCAATTAAACAACAGAAAAGAAGGGAAGCACCAAAGTTATCAACATTTCTTTATTCCAAATAAATGATAGCATTTGTGGATACAACCAAGTTAGAAAAACAAATTCAAAAATTTCACCGAAAAGGGAAAGACCAACAAAAGAAATATTGGATAAAGAAGCTAGGGGTCATCCATAATAAAGCGAAGATTCTCTGAACTAAATAGTCGGTGATGTGGGGGAAGATTCTACTAAAGTTATCTCTGCTCTGCAACAAGGTCGGCTAGATTCTTCTGGCGACTTTCCTGAGCCTGGTAGATGGTTTCTAGCTCCGGCTCTTTTTTAACTAACTGTTCCTCTGCACGGGCAATAACCTCACGAGCCTCCTGCGCTACTTGCTCAGCCACGAGCAACTGGGATTCTAGACCCAAAAGTTCTTCAGAGACAACCACCCTGCTCGTGATGGTAATTCTGGAGGCGGTTATAGACACTAGGAAAATCACTCTTTTTGAAACTCCGTAACATCTCCACCAACCATGTTAGGGAAAAACCATCATTGGTTGACACGTTAACACTATCCAATAAAGTTTTGACAGTGTCAGGGCTAAGAGACATAAGGGGGGTGCTGAGGATGTCCTCCAATACCATCACGAGACCAAACAACCGGCCAGCCATCATCCAAGGAAGGGGATGCAGACATCGAACAGTAAAGGTCTAAGGAAAGTGAGCTAGAAATTGATCAATCAACAAATGGGAACCCTCAGTCAGAACAGAAGGGAAGTTGGCCGAAGTTTGTCGCACAACCACCTCGGGGGATGCCTTAGGTGGATGAATACTAAAAATAATATCACTAGCAGATGGTCGTTAGGTGTGCGATGTTCTATCACTGGCTTGCACTTGAGGAACGCGGGGTGGAGAAGTATCACCAAGTACACGGGCCCTGCCCAAAGAAGCATCTGAAACTACTATTGGTTCTTGAACTGACTCCTTAACAACAGGCTCCACTTCGAGCCCATGAGCTGCTAATTGATCGACCTCCATCTGAAATGCAACAAATAGTTGAGATTAACAATAGAGACAAAGTAAATCATGAAAAAATATATATACTATGCTAACTTAGAGATTTATGCCTATAAGACTAGGCCAGCCTGACAGTGGGTTATGGGAGATTTATGCCTATAAGACTAGGCCCGCCTGACCCTCGGTTATGGGAGATTTATTCCTATAAGACTAGGCCCGCCTGACCCTCGATTATGGGAGATCCATGCCTATAAGACTAGGACCGCCTGACCCTCCCTTATGGAAGATTTATGAAATATAAAGTCCTACACTCCTAGGCCCGCCCGATCCATGATTATGGGACATTTTGATCTTAAAGCTCATATATCTATATACATAAGATAGATAGAATAGTGGAAATACCTCAGGTTGTTGCTCCTCAGCAAAATTGCGAGTGGCCATCTGAACCACGTCCTCCTCCTTAACCACCTCGGGGCCACCAATGGAGGATGAATTTGAGGGGCAATCACATTTTCTCTAACCTCCGCTACCTTCTCTTGCCTAGCCTCCACTATCTCAAACTGTTCTTGCTCAACATCTCCTTGGGTGACTGCAGTTGGCTCAACACCTTTTGAGTTCAAAATTGAAGGCCCAAATAAAATAACAAGCATTTGATTGTTCGAATGGGGAGGCACCATGGGGACGGTTGAAACAAGCGTGGGAGCCTTAAGAGGGAAAGAAAAGCAGAAATTGAATCAATACAGTCAATTGGAGTAGTAAAAGGGGGAGATCAGTGCAGAAAGTAATGACTTACCAAAGGCATCAAAGTCACAGCAACAACAGGTACACATACATCTTCAACAACTTTAGCCGAAGGCACCCCCTTAAGGCCAACTTGCTCACACAAAAAAGAAGGGCCAGGGGAATATCCACCACTAGATGAAGTATAATATACAAATTCCCCTAGGGGAAATGGGTGAGTACCTGAGAAACAGGAGGGGCAACTTCATCGAGAGGTAGACCATCACGCGCATCAACTGGCACACCAACTGGACAGAAGAAAAAGAGAAAATTATAGCAAACTAGGGGGCATGATCATGAGAAAGAATGAATAAAAGGAGGGCACATAGGATAAGAGATGTAAGATATTTACCTCTTATTCCATCACATCCTCAATGATTTTATAGTCTTGAGGGGGGGGGGGAGGCAGGTTTCGAGGAAGAAATCGTTACCCTCAATCTACACCTGCATACTAGGGCAGTCTCTTCCTCTTCATATTTTTCTTCTTCTTCCTCCTCCTCCTCCTCCTCCTCCTCTCCTTCCTCCTCCTCCTCCTCCTCATCACCTTCACCAACATCTCCACCAGACAACTTCTCCTCAGCAATCTCCTCCTCACTAGACTCGCTCAACTCTTCCATCAGAAGCTTGTGGGGGCTAATCGTTTTCCTCTTCCTACTACCCTTAGCATATTGGGGGTCATAAGAAAACCCACGAGATGACATCTCGGCTGACATAAAAACCCGATCTTCTTCGCTGAAATGTTCCCAAGTCTGGCGAAGACGATCCACCATCTGGCTCACCGCCTTGGAAATCTTTGGGTTAAGAGGAGACTAATGGAGGCAACGTAGTAGGTTTAATATTTTTTAAGGGCTCCTTTCGAGTGGCCGTAATTGTTACAACAGTTGAAGCAATGGGAGGAGACTCGATCCTTCCAACCGGCCTCGAAGGACCATGGGCAACATCGATGGGAAGAATGAAAGATTGAGTGGCTTTGTTTCTCTTTACAACTGACTGATCTACAGGCGCTGGGGGAGGCACCTCAGGGGAAACACTGGTATTGGCTGTGCTGAGGGGAAAAACAGATGATTGGGTGGTGAAGTTTCTTAAACCCAACTCAGTGGGAGAAAATATCCCAACTTCAGGATAAAGGGGTTCCTTAAGAAGGTTAGTTTGGAAATGAACCAATTGGTTCTTCCAGAACACATTGATGAACATCGCCGACCTCCATCCTCGAGCTCCCTTACTCGGGATCAAGGGTTTAGCATGATAATGGGCACAAAGACTGACAACAGTAGACGTGAGGAAGTTCGAACAAGCAAACGAGAAGTTAGTGGGCTTCTCTCTCGTAAAATAACTTAACAGGGGGCCCCTTGATCGTAGCCAAACTGCTTAGCTACCCCATAGGGTATATAAACATAGTAAAATGATGACCACTCGGTAGATAAAGGCAAATAGGAAGGGATCAACAACAAGGGGACACTGTGCTCGGGGAAATTTCTAGCTAGGGCTTCTTTGATAGGAGCAACGGAATGATCCTCTTCACCAAAGAAATTATTGGTAAAAAACTGACTTACCCCAACATAAGGGCGAGGGTTAAATCACTCATCTCAGTCAATCAGAGCTAACAGAGGTTTCTTCACACTCTTATTCTTCCAATAACAAATATGGGGGACTCTCACATCCTGCGAACTGGGGAAGTGGCCAGTGGGGGCGTAATCCTTAAAATGCGCATAAAGTAATGCCGTCAAAAGAATATTGCTGGCATAGTTAGATACATCAAACCTACCAATGCTTTTCATGGAGTCTGCAGACTCCCGATCTAACCAAGTCTACAGAGACCCAAGAAAAATAGCTACGAGGGGGATCTTCACACCGCAGGCCATTCGAACGACTAGATTGATCAGGTCCTTGCGAGGGTAGTCGTGTGGCTTACCCAAAAGGTATACCTTTGATAGCATCACCCATATGTACCCCGCGAACTCAACTTTGGACCCATAGCCTTTCCCAATTGGAGGCTGCTCGAAGACTTCTTTCCCTCGCGGGCTTTTATGACAGCCTTCTCTTCAATAAAGTAAAAGTAGTAGATGACCTCAGAGTAGGTTCACTTATTGTAAACGACCATGCAATCCTTCACAACGGCCTCTAACTCATTCCTCAGAGTTTTCTCTTTACTAGAAACAGCCTCCTCAAAGAAGGTGTCATATCTATCAACTTCTAGTCCTAACAGTTCACACACCTCCTCAAGGGTAACTATGAACTCGCCCTAAAAAACCACGAACGTGTGTAACCTATGGCTCCGCCATGACACCAGCAGTTGTGGAGAAGTTTTATTCTTGGCCAAGGTAAGGTAACCCAACCACATGGAATAAGACAAACCTACGAGGTCCAGTTGAACCGAGTACTTTGCATGGATATACTCCGTCCAAGGGCCCAACCCTTCACTAGCACCGAAGGATGCCTTAAATTCCACCTTGGAGTAGGGTAAATCACCACGCCTTATACTAAAATGGGTGACAGTAGCAGTAGGGATATACGCGAAGTCCTCAACATCTTCACCTTTGTCCATTAACAAGCTTGGCTCCTCAGTTGCCACCAAAGCACCAGGAAACCATTTGGTCGTCTTCCAAAAATGATCGTCCTCTCCAAAGTAAGGGGCACGACGGTATCATGCCCACTGAGCCTGGCGTGCCTGGGTGGCAAGAGAGGTGCCCCTGACAGAAAAAGGTTCTTTTTACTGGTGCCATATAAAATGAGAGATAAGAGAATAGAAGATAATTGAAAAAGCTTGAAGAAGGGAAGATTGCCTTTGCTAAACTCTCACAGAAAATCGTGAACTCAAAAAGTTAAACCCAAAGGTGAGTCTTAACTAAAGATGCATCCCCTTTTATAGGGGAAACACGAATTCTAAAAGACTGTACAAAGGTGATGTTTGGAAAAGAGAAATGATGGCATTTCAGAATTATGTGGCTGGTGTGTTGACCAAACACGCATAATGGTAGAATATTAAAGGTTGATATGGTGTTGATTTGGGTAACGATGCATCGAATAGTCGCATCCTCTTCACATTTCTACCCTGGCATTGCCATGTGTGATGCACTGAAACGAAAATGATAGTTGCATTTAATAAAGCATGCCTTGGGGTCTTGTCTACCTTGGGGAATGAAGAGCTTTGGGGGAATTTGAAAAATCTGTTCATTATCCCCAAGAGGGAAAATCATAGATAAGCGAAAGTTTTGTACATATATTTCTTTATGTAAATAAACAAATATCTCTACGAATGGGCAAATATGGAGGGGTGTTCCCCCACATGGATGATTAACTTAGCCAAGTGAATTGATCGACTACAGAGAAAGATGCCCCACAAACACACTTCGCAGATTCTCCATGTAAGTATCTCGCTGGACCCACCCCAAAGGCAACTCATAAGCAAATAGCTCGCAGCGCTCTATCTCGAAGAGCCTCCAACTGACCTGGCTCGAAAGACCCAGCTCGAAGAACAAAGGTCACCCGGATGATAATAGTTTGTAATACGAAGTAGAATATTGTATTATGTACTTTATCTTATGAATGTATATGTTGAGTGGGGTCGCTTGGTACCCATGAGGGACCATGCCTGGCAGGGAATGGGAGAGCTTTCATGCTCTATAAAGCTATCTACTCCAGGGAACTTCGCAGGGACATGGTTTGGAGGATTAAGAACAAGGCAACGTTGGGAGTTATTACCAACCTGTAATACACCGTATTTTCACGCACAATTATTTTTATGGAAAATGGGGATTAATTAAATTAAATGGAGAAAAATTTAAATTTGAAATTAATCTGATTTTATGATAATAATCACTAGCGGGATGAGAGTTAGTAATTATTGAAATAATGGTATAACCGGAAATGAGATACACGACAGTTATTTTATAAATATATGGGACGCGTATGAGTCGCGCCATTCGTATATATTTGGGGGTTAAAAGATAATTTATTTTTGTATAACTCGAACGACTATTTGGAGTGCGCCAGAGTGTCCGGAAGGGTCGAAATAGTCAGAAAACACTATTCGGGTATGTTATTTGGAGTCCATAACTTTTTAATCCAAAACGGCACCCCAGAGGGGTATTTCGATCTTTAGGGATTTTTGGATAATTAAATGGACGAAAATTAGGTTAATTAATAGCATTTTAAACTTATTGGACTGTCAGTTGCAACCTACGTGAGAAGAGAGGAAAAGAGAGAGGGAACCAAGGAAGGAGAAGAAGACTCCATTATAGCCCTAAGCCAAGAACTCAACTTTTCACAACACCAGGAGGATCGTTCCTATACCATTTTCAACCCACGAATCAGAAGTTCGTATTAAGGCAAGTGATTATCTTTCTCTTCTCTTGGCAATTAATACTCTTGTTAAGGTTTTAGAACAACAAATACTAATTTGGGTTTTCCTATGATGAAATTGTGTAGAAATATTTAGAAAAATCTGTGGGGGTTGGTATGTAGAATAGAAATGTGAAAGTTGATGAACTAGATGTAAATCACGAATTAAAATGGAGTCTTTATGGTAAAATAAATTATGGGTTCATGTTACTAGGGTTTGTGGTAAAATTTGGGGATTTATTGAAATTACATGATTATTAGAAGGATTTGACCTCCAAAATTATGTTATTATGTGCCCTAAGATGACTTAGGATAGTGGAAAACATTGTATTTGGGTTGGAATGAATTTAGGTTGAGTTTTGAGTGGCGTAAATTGGGAGAAAACGAAGTTGAGAGACGAATTGGGCAACTTTGGAAATTTCGTTAGAAGTCCAGCCCAGGTCGTTCGAACGAGACTTCTAACGAGATTCCAGTAGCCTTCTAAGGAGTTTGGTGGTTCATTCGAAGTACCTTCGTTCAAACGACCTTCATTCGAACGACGCCGTTCGAATGAGATTTTTGGGTCTTCTAACGAGATTCTAGAATGGCCTTTTTAAGCCCGAATTTTGTTTCGAACTTTCCGTAGGCTTATTCAAGAGAGTGTTAAACCAGTATGATCGTTGAGTGATTTATATTAATAATTATTAGTGAGCGAAGAATATGTCAACCCTCGGAAGGTATAGAAATCCATAGAATTTAGAAGGTGCGAAAATACAATGGAGAATATATACAAATAAGGTACGGGTTATAATAAGAGATAAAATACGTACTGCAAATACTAGGCTGTGGGAAAGCTAATGAATTTATATAAGTTGTGGGTATGCTTATTGATTAAAATATTATGTGTATGACATACCTAGCTACTGGCTATCTAACGGAGGTTAACGGATTGTGGACGACCGGATCCTGTGTGCCATTCGTGGGATTTAGAGTCGTACCACTAGAGAATGGAACCTAGGTACGGGCTATCCGTGAGAACGATAGTGATAACGATCGTATGGGTGCATATGTATCTACGTAGCCCATCGGTTTGGGACTATGTTCGCCTCCAATATGTGTTTATATTTTTATTTATTCTCGAGAGATTGAACCTGTTCTCCTCGATGCGTGAGCTTTGCAAATGGACTAGATAGCCGAGTATGTGTAGCACCAAGGGTTTCTCAACCAAGGGTGAATATTACTATATTTATATAATTTAATATGTATACATTAAGTGAATAATGTGTATACCAGAAATCATGTTTGGTGTCTTATGCTGTTGACGCTATTTTTATATGTACACATATGGTACTATCAGTTGGGCATTTTGAAGGATACGAGAATAAACTTAAGAAATCCTAATTCTATGTCGAAATTTTAAGTACGTCGGTTGTGAGTTATTTAGGTAGACTTTCAAACCTCATATTATACACTTAGTAGTCAGTCAGGGTATCATGACTAGTATGGGTAGTTAGGCTCGTTAGACGTGTACACTAGATCGAGGGGTGAGTATCTCAAGTGAGTATGCTAAGTTAACTTGATTAATAATTGTGCTAACTGAATCAATTTAAGAACTTGCTATTTTAAACTGTTTTCAACTCGGGCTCTGACCCGTTTTTCTATATATCTTTCTATTGCTCCATTATTTTAGGTGCCCAGCCACAAGGACACCAACCTTAGGAGGCTCTTTTCAGTTGCCGTGTTGTAGCTGTTATGGAAGTTGCAGGATTATTTCTAGTAGACGACTCAGCTCATTCTTTCCTTTTCAGTTATCCATTCCGTTGGACATGTCGTCCTTACCTATGTTTACTTTAAGAGATTTAGTCGTTTTAAATTCTCTATTAGATTTGATTTCTCTCATTGGATTAATCGTATGGGATTGTACCTGGAGATGTTTACTCCAGACATTTATTTTACTTCAGTCAGACTTTACTTATGTTACTGTGATGCATGGTATTTATTGGTATTCTTTTAGTAGTAGTTAATGACAAGATAAAATTTGGACATCACCCTTTTTAAATATTAGGTGGTTAGTTTTATAAACATAAAAAAAATTGTGTTCTCGAGAGTGATGCATTATCTGAACCAACTTGATATTCTGAAATTAATTAATTACGGACTGATCACCCGATAATTAATTAGGCGGGGTGTCATAGGTGGTATCAGAGCATCAGGTTCTAGTGTCCTTAGGATGTGTACGACTTATTATGTTTCCGCATAGCGTCCTTTGATATAGAGCCCTATTATTAGGATTGTTGCACTCCTTGATTTCGTTTTGTAGACTACATTCTTCTGCTACAATGATGTGTATGGTCGATGGACTTATGTAATTCATTTGCATTTCAGATGTCGCTCACGAGGAAGATACAAACTAACACTGCTGAAGGAGCAAATACGGGACAAGACTAGTAAGTACCTCAGGTACACCAAGGATGAGCGAAAATCTCTTAGATAGCGAATATTGTGGCACAAGCAGTGACTACAACAATATTGCAGTACCAAAATAGCAGTGTACAGCTTCCAGGGGGAAAAAGAATGAGAGAAGTTGAGCAATATGACATTGCTAAAGTTAGCAACAAAGGGAAAATACCGTCACAGCAGCGACAAGTGCCTCAGAGTCGTCTAGGACGTGAGAAAAATAGAAAGGGCGGGAAGAGCCAAACCTGTCAGAGCCAACAAAGCCAGGAGAAGAGGGCTACCACCAAGAGGTGTTTTAAATGTGGGAAAATTGTCCATACCCGATGGGACTGCCCAGATTCGGCTGGTGAGGAACCTCATCCCAATCGGCAAGGACAACAAGGCATAATAAGGAAAGGGTTTCGGGGTCAGTGTCATAAGTGCGAAAAACAGGGTCACCGGTGGAGGGACTACCCGCAATAAGAAAAAGTAGTAGGATAGGATGCCTAATATGAGGAAGCCTGGATAGTTACCCTAACATCACAGGCACCACAACAACATCAAGGAGTATAACATGGATGTATCTATAATGCCCGATATGCGGTTATGCCACTGATATCGTAACCATCACCTGCGTTTGGAGGTACGGTACTTCATTAATTATAATGTCTTTTAAGATAAAAAGGAAATATCGAATAACTTAGATTTGTTACAGTTTAGTACTTATACTTTGAGAAACGTTAGCGTAGAATGCAGTATTATCCTAAATTTCGAATTAGTTAACGATGGTTTGAGTGATAATAGATCATTACAGTAGTATTTTTGTATTCGTTAGAAATTGCACTAAGTGTCACTTGAGAAGAGGCAGGGCTATATTTACATATTTTTAGTTGGTATCGTGTAAAGACTTCGTAAAGTACGTCATCTAGTTATATCTAATCCTGCTGGGTAGAGACGTATATTAATTCAAGATTTGACGAAATGTTTTCGAGCATGAGGATTACACATAGTGTATACTAGAGTCTAATGCCAATTTAGTAGGAGGAGTATGTTGAGTGTAGCCTCACGTGCCATGAGAATAGGTAAGTTAATTTCTTAGCAAAAAGTAAGGATACGGGGTACAAGTCAGATATCGATGGCCCCAAATCTCCTCGACCGACAATGTTAGATAGTAGTGTATCGGGGGGGAGGGGGTTCTTATTTGGATTTAACCTTTTGAGATAACCCACGCATGAAACCTAGCGAACGTTGGGAGCTGGGAGTATTTGGCCTTTGGTACACGAATTAGTACCCTAATTGTCATCCGTAAAGGGAACGATAACTTAAGCGTTGATAAAGTCTTACCTCATAAATAAATGGGAGTGATAAGGAGGCTCTTATGGCTACGATTATTAGACTGATTGAGCTTAACCCTATCGAACCTTTGAAGTTACAAGGTCAGGTAGAGCAGCAGTTAGGCCAGGGGTTTATTCGTAGGAGTACTTCACCTTGAAGTGCCCCTATGCTGCTCATTAAGAAGAGAGATGGATCGTTACATGTGTATTGATTAACGAGAGTTGAATAAGGTCAATACACGGAATAAGTATCCGTTGGCCATATTTATGACCCATTCGATCAGTTGAGAGGAGCCGCCTTTTTCTCAAAGATTGACTTGGGGCCGGGATACCATCAGTTAAGGATCAGGGAGCAGGAAGTGTCAGAGAATGCTTTCTTATCGAGATATGGTACCTATGAGTTTAGGGTTATGCCTTTTGGGCTAACCAACGCCCCATCTGTGTTCATGGACTTGATGAACAAGGTGTTCAGAGAGTTCTTGGACTAGTTCGTCATCGTATTCATAGATGATATTCTGGTTTACTCACAGACCGAGGAGGACCATACCGAGCACTTGAGGCAAGTTTTACAGAAACTGCGCCAGCATCAGTTGTACGTAAAATACGAGAAATATGGGTTTTGGCTAAAGAAGGTACAGTTTTTGGGGCATATTATCTCCGATAGAGGTATATCCGTGGATCCGGGGAAGGTGTCAGCGATGAGGGAGTGGGGACAGCCCATGACACTGACTGAGATACGCAGTTTCTTGGGTTTAGTCAAATACTACATGAGGTTCATTCGAGGGTTTTCAAAGATAGAGGGTCCGTTGACGCACTTGACTCGCAAAGGGGTGCCTTTTATTTGGAGTGACGCCTGTCAGCTAGCCTTCAACGAGTTGAAAGATAAGTTAACCTCAACACCAGTGTTAGCATTACCTAGGCTGGGAGTGGAGTATCTAGTTTACACGGATGCGTCCTTATTAGGACTTGGAGGTGTACTTCAGCAGGAAGATCAGGCTATAGCTTATGCTTCCCATAAGATTAAGCCTCACAAGAGGAATTACCCCACCCATGACTTGGAATTAGCAGCAGTCATGTTCGGGCTTCAGATTTGGAGACACTACCTCCTAGGGGAGAAATTTTTCTTATTCACGGACCACAAAGCACTACAGTGCCTCTTCACGCAGAAGGAGTTAAATATGCATCAACGTCGGTGGCTTGAGTTCGTGAAGGATTATCAATTTGATATCCAATATCATCCGGGGAAGGCTAATGTGGTAGCAGACGCGTTGAGCTATATACCCGTTGGTGATGTTGCCGAGGTGTGAAAAGCGAAATGGAAGGAGTTAGAGAACCAAGATGCTATGGCTCAATCGTTTATGTCTTCAATGATGATTATGCCCAAAATTATTATGGGAATAGTATAGGCTTAGGCAGATGATCCGTTCTGCCAAAGTCAGATAGTGAAGCTTCTAGCCGAGGGGGCTGAGTCTTACACCGTGGCTTCAGACGGGGGCCTACGGTTTAATAGGAGATTGGTTGTTCCCGAGGGCGAAGATTTGCGATACAAGGTGATGACAAAGTCGCTCGGTTCCCAATTTGCAGTGCATCCCGACGGGGATAAGATGTACCGGGACATGCGTAGAGAGTATTGGTGGAGCGGAATGAAGAAGGATATTACCAAGTTCGTTTCGAAGTGTGCCATTTGCCAATTGGTAAAGGTGGACCATCAGAGGCCGGCGGGACTTCTACATCCATTAGAGGTTCTTATGTGGAATGGGAGAGATTTCCATGAATTTCATCACGGAATTACCTACATCACAGAGGGGTCACGATTTGATATGGGTGATAATGGATCGACTGACCAAGGTAACCCACTTTCTGCCAGCTAAGACAGAGTACACCGCGGGACAGTATGCCAAGTTATTCATAGCAGAGATAGTTAAACTCCACGAAGTGCCTCTCAATATCGTGTCTGATAGAGATAAGGTGTTCGTTTCTCGATTTTAGGAAAGTTTTTAGGAGGCGTTGGGTACAGAGTTGCAGCTGAGCACAACCTACCACGGTAGACCTTGTCGTTCCCCAGCATGTTAGCTATAGGTGGGGGACAACAACTTACTGGGTCCGTAGGTAATTCAGGATACTTCGACGAGGATGGAGTTGATACGGAGTCATATTCGAGTTGCTCAGGATCGCCAGAAGAATTACACTGATGCCAAACGTTACTTTCGAGAGTTCAATATTGGAGATCAGGTGTTACTTCGGGTGTCTCCTATGAAGGGAGTTATGCATTTTGGGAAGAAGGGAAAGTTGGGGCCTAGGTATGTAAGGCCATTCCCCATCATCGAGAGGATTGGGCCAGTTTCTTATAGACGTGGGTTACAGGAGCACTTGCATAGAGTCCATGATGTGTTTCATATCTCTTCGCCGAGGAAATTTCTTCGAGATGATTTGGTCCATACTCATATTTCGTTGGAGGATATAGACTTACAGCTTGATAGCTCCTACGAGGAAGGGCCGATTGCTATCTTAGATCCGAGCGAGAGGATGTTGAGGTTGAAAGTAGTACCACTAGTATGTGTTCAATGGAGGCACCATAACGTTGAAGAATCGACTTGGGAGCGCGAGGATAAAATGCGTGAACGTTATCCGGAGTTATTCTTACCAGGTATATATATACCCTTTTCCAAATTTTGGGACGAAATTCTGTTATTAGGGGGAAGTATGTAATACCTCGTATTTTTACGCGTAATTATTTTTATGGAAGATGGGGATTAATTAAATTAAAGGGAGAAAAATTTAAATTTGAAATTAATCAAATTTTATGATAATAATCACTAGCGGGATGAGAGTTAGTAATTATTGAAATAATGGTATGGCCGAAAATGAGATACACGGCAGTTATGTTATAAATATGTGGGACGCGTATGAGTCGCGCCATTCATATATATTTGGGGGGTTGAAAGATAATTTATTTTTTTATAACTCGGACGACTATTTGGAGTGCGCCAGAGTGTCCGGAAGGGTCTAAATAGTCAGAAAACACTATTCGGGTATGTTATTTGGAGTCGAGAACTTTTTAACCCAAAACGACACCCCGGAGGGGTATTTCGGTCTTTAGGGATTTTTGGGTAATTAAATGGACGAAAATTAGGTTAATTAATAGCATTTTAAACTTAATGGTCTGTCAGTTTCAACCTACTTGAGAAAAGAGGAAAAGAGAGAGGGAACCAAGGAAGGAGAAGAAGACTCCATTAGAGCCCTAAGCCAAGAACTCAACTTTTCACAACAAAAAGTACACCAACACATAGATCGTGTCAGAAGAATCGTTCCTATACCATTTTCAACCGCGAATCAGAAGTTCGTATTAAGGCAAGTGATTATTTTTCTCTTCTCTTGGCAATTATTACTTTTGTTAACATATAGTGAGGTTTTAGAACAACAAATACTAATTTGGGTTTTCCTATGATGAAATCGTGTAGAAATATTTAGAAAAATCTGTTGGGGTTGGAATGTAGAGGATTTTACCCTTAATAGAAATGTGAAAGTTGATGAACTAGATGTAAATCATGAATTAAAATGGAGTCTTTATGGACAAATAAATTCTGGGTTCATATTAATAGGGTTTGTGGTAAAATTTGGGAATTTATTGAAATTACATGATGATTACAAGGATTTGACCTCCAAAATTATGTTATTATGTGTTCTAAGATGACTTAGGATAGTGGAAAACATTGTATTTGGGTTGGAATGAATTTAGGTTGAGTTTTGAGTGGTGAAAATTGGGAGAAAACGAAGTTAAGAGACGAATTGGACAACTTCGAAAATTTCATTAGAAGTCCAGCCCAGGTCGTTCGAACGAGACTTCTAATGAGATTCTTGTAGCCTTCTAACGAGTTTGGTGGTTCGTTCGAAGTACCTTCGTTCGAACGACCCTCGTTCGAATGACCTCATTCGAACGAGATTTCTGGGTCTTCTAACGAGATTCCAGAATGGCCTTTTTAAGCTCGAATTTTGTTTCGAACTTTCCGTAGGCTTATTCAAGTGAGTGTTAAACCAGTATGATTGTTGAGTGATTTATATTAATAATTATTAGTGAGCGAAGAATATGTCAACCCTCGGAAGGTATAGAAATCCATAGAATTTAGAAGGTGCGAAAATACAATGGAGAATATATACGAATAAGGTACAGGTTATAATAAGAGATAAAATACGTACTGCAAATACTAGGCTGTGGGAAACCTAATGAATTTATATAAGTTGTGGGTATGCTTATTGATTAAAATATTAAGTGTATGACATACCTAGCTACTGGCTATCTAACGAAGGTTAACGCATTGTGGACGACCAGATCCTGTGTGCCATTCGTGGGATTTAGAGTCGTACCACTAGAGCATGGAACCTAGGTACGGGATATCCGTGAGAATGATAGTGATAACGATCGTATGGGTGCATAGGTATGTACGTAGCCCATCGACTTGGGACTATGTTCGCCTCCAATATGTGTTTATATTTTTTATTTATTCTCGAGAGATTGAACCCGTTGTCCTCTCTGCGTGAGCTTTGCAAATGGACTAGATAGCCGAGTATGCGTAGCACCAAGGGTTTCTCAACCAAGGGTGAATATTACTTTATTTATATAATTTAATATGTATACATTAAGTGAATAATGTGTGTATACCGAAAATCATGTTTGGTGTCTTATGCTGTTGACGCTATTTTTATATGTACACATATGGTACTATCAGTTGGGCATTTGGAAGGATACGAGAATAAACTTAATAAACCTAATTCTATGTCGAAATTATAAGTACGTCGGTTATGAGTTATTTAGGTAGACTTTCAAACCTCATATTATACACTTAGTTGTCAGTCAGGGTATCATGACTTGTATGGGTAGTTAGGCTCGTTAGACGTGCACACTAGATCGAGGGGTGAGTATCTCAAGTGAGTACGCTAAGTTAACTTGATTAATAATTGTGCTAATTGAATCAATTTAAGCACTTGAAATTTTAAACGGTTTTCAACTCGGGCTCTAACCCGTTTTTCTATATATCTTTCTATTGCTCCATTATTTTAGGTGCCCAGCCACAGGGACACCATCCTTAGGAGGTTCTTTTCAGTTGCCGTGCTATAGCTGCTGCGGGAGCTGTAGGATTATTACTTGTAGATGACTCAGCTCATTCTTTCCTTTTTAGTTATCCATTCTGTTGGACATGTCGTCCTTACCTATGTTTACTTTAAGAGATTTAGTCGTTTTAAATTCTCTATTAGATTTGATTTCTCTCATTGGATTAATTGTATGGGATTGTACCTGGAGATGTTTACTCCAGACATTTATTTTACTTCAGTTCGACTTTACTTATGTTACTGTGATGCATGGTATTTATTGGTATTCTTTTAGTAGTAGTTAATGACAAGATAAAATTTGGACATCACCCTTTTTAAATACTAGGTGGTTAGTTTTATAAACATAAAAAAAAAATTGTGTTCTCGACAGTGATGCATTATTTGAACCAACTTGATATTCAGAAATTAATTAATTATGGACTGATCACCCGATAATTAATTATGCGAGGTGTCACACAACCCTTTAGGAACACTTGGACAAAACTTCACCCAGGATAAATGTCACTCGAGCTTACTCATTGGTTACTTATTCAAGTGAACTTCCTCGACTCATTCGATTCCCTCAATACTTGCCCCTTCGAGGTCACCTCCTTGAGGTACCTCGGGTGCTAGCCCGTCTGGCTAATGTGACTAGATACGAAAAAACAACTAGTATTTGGACCACTCCCTAACGTCATGATGCCTGACATTTAGGAACTCAAGAATACATCACTCAAGTGCGATTATCCTTTGGATGGTATGTCTACTTCACCAAATCTAACCGTATAGCCATCCTAGAGTAAGCCCAAAGCTCACAAGTCATATCCTTTATTAATGACTGCTATAATTCCAACTAATAGAACGCTTTCCTGCTAAAGATCAACAGATCCCATGCATTAAATGCAGTATATCATACATTTAAAGTACCAGGCCAAAGGGACCGAGGTCATGCTGACTGGAGCAACCTCTCCCTCCATATAATAAGATCAAAACAAAATAAAGGAAACAGGCATCCAGAACCTAGAATTGTTGCCTAAATTCCCTCATACCAAAGAGCCATCGAGAAGAGCATTAACCCTCATATACATTCAATGCTCCCATTATTGAGAATTAACTGAGCTTGAAGTTCCTGCTTTGTCTTTATTGTGCCTAGAGTGCTTGTTCTTTCTCCCTTCGACCACGCTACCTGCTGGTCCCATTCAGTTATTATGCTTGCTACATGCAGTTCATGTCAATATTTTCTTTAGTACAACTCTAAATAATGAAGAATCTCTCTGTCTCTGATTCACCTGTGCTCTATATCTAACGGTGGTAGTCCCGATCTTGATAAGGGGTTATGCCTCACTTAATACTAATAGTATTTGAAGAACCCACATCTTACAATAGGGACAAGAAAATAATTGGTTTTGCCAGCACTATATCGCAAAGCCTTGCTTCATTGGTAGCGACCTTGTTTTTTGAAAAACTCGGCAAACACTCATTCTTAAAGCGACCACTGTTCACTTTAGCGAATCAAATGCTAACATGAGTAGTAATTTCATTGGTCATTTCCTCAGGAATTTTCTCAATCATTTTACCTTGAAACCATTATGCTAGTATGTGGTTTTTGAGATATTTCTAAAAACATTTGTTGGATAGTTTGTCAAAAACATAATCTCAGCTTGATATGACCTAGATTTTGCCTATTGAGACCTTGAATGTTCAACAAACAAGTTAGAGACACCTTATTTTCCCCTACCATTTGGCTATATAACGTGTGTTAACCACCAGTCCCACTAAGTGAGAGAAAAATATTTCTTCCTCCTTCAGCAATCAGTTTTCAAGAGAAAAAAATCATCTCTCTCTTTTTTGATTCTTCAAGATCTTCAGTTCCATTGCTGAATCTAGAAGAAAATTCTTTTTCTACTCAAGACAATCAAATTATTTTTTTAAAATATATTTGGTCATGAGTAAAGTTTTATTTTGAGCTTGAAAAGCATTTTGTTTGTTTTACAAAAATCATACACGTTCCCTACACTTTTTCAAACTTAAAACAACCTCACACATCCTAAGAGTAGTTTTTTTTTTTGTGTGGTTACTCAAGGTTACATTGCCTTAGAATGGGAAGATTCTTTAACTATAAAGATGTTTAGGAAATATTAGAAGTCATTGGTTGCAACAAAAATCGGTGACACTTATGTAGCGTGCTTCGGCTATTGACACCTTTTTCAGAAGACATGGTAAGAAATAATGGATCATGAAACTAATGTCTTTTTATTGTAATTCGATTTTTCCTTTTGTAAATTTCTACCATATTACATTTTTTGTTATTATCATCCTGAGGTTTTTCCCATTAGTGTCTATTTTCCTCGTAAATATGATGTTGTGTGAATGTTTTATATTTTCACATTTTAAAATTACTTCTCTTAATAAAAATAAAATTCATGGTTGAATTCTAAACTTGATAAAACATTTTTTTTGATATAGACATATATGATTTAGTTTTTCCCTTATGACAATACAAAAAAAATTATATTTTATTGGTAATTAATTTTTATATGGCTAGTTATTGTCGAGACTTTCCACGCTTAAAGGGTATCATAGAATATAATGTAACCGAAGATTTGGATCTCAGTTAACATTCTAGCACCCAAGTTTAAACTTTAATAAAACACTATCTCCCATTTTTTCCTGTGTATGTAGACAAGGAAAGACATGTCGAACCATAAGTATCACTACTCCCTTTACTTATTGCATAACACTCAAGACAAATTTCGTAGTTCACATGTTTTATTTTTAAATCCCCTATCAAACCTTAATAAAAAAATATTTCATTTTTTTATGTGTTACATGCATAACATGTGGATGTTACAATTAACTGAACATTAACTAATTGGTACTAAAGTAAAAAAATCAATAACAGATACTAAAGGGTCTGTTTTGTTATGTGTTTAAAAATATTTTCTATTTATAAGAAAAAATCTAGTTAGAGTTTGTGTTGAACACACCTTTATTTTAAAATTGATTTAAAAAAATGTTGTGTTAAAAATTGTCTTTTGAAAATTGCCAAATGTAATTTTCAGAAATTTGTTTTTTAAACTAGAGTCGTTCATTCTTCATATTTTCATGCAGTTATCTTTGACATATAATATACATATAAATTACACCCACCCACTCATAGGTACATAAAATCATATATGATATATGTAATATATGAAGATGAACATAAAATTACATATATATGTGTGTGTATGTATTATTAAAAGATATAGTATACTGCGATCTATATAATAAATAACATTATTTGTATTTACATGATACTTATATATATGTTACTTTATTGCATGTTCATATATAATTTTACTGTGTATCATGCAATATCATAATAACATATGTGTATACCATTTATATATACATGTATGTAAGTATAAAGATAAAATATATGAATATTATAATACTATATTTATATATATTTGTGCTTAAATGCATATTGTATATAAGCGTATGTACTAATATATTCATGTGGCCATACCGGCCCCCGCTCCACTCGACGGTGAGCACACGCTATAGGGAATGGTGAGGAAGTGCTCCAGCGTGCATCCGGATAAATTTGGTCTATAAGAACGGAAGTGTGAGGTATATGAATGTGTAAAGATCAGAGTCGCCAACCTATTTGACCCAAAACAAGCAAGAGAGGTAGCCACCTCCGAAGAGAGAGTATAAAATACAACTAGTGCATGAGAAATCAAATGAAATATGGGCTTGGAGACTATGTTACGGAGTGTGAAGGTTTCAGGCACCCACTCTTCCCTTTCGGTCTCTCATGGGCTGTGATATATTCTCTTTCTCTTATATGTATGAACAGGTGTAAAATATGTCCTATGTGAAAAGTGAGTGAAGATATGAGTATGTGAGGAATGGAATCATCATATCCGCATCATGGTAAGGATGGTAATGAATCTTCGTAAGGAGATAAACTAACTAAACATGAATAAAATTATAAAAGAAATGTGTAAAAGTGTCTAAAATATGAGCGACACTTCGATATCGTAATCTCACTATAGAATAGCAAGAATGTGCATATGGGACCTCTAAAGAGATAATAAATGTAGGAAGACTAAATACATAGGTAAAACATGGTAAATATGTGAATAAGATGCTAATATATGAATGTAAAATAAAACGAAACAAACAAGAAAGGAATCGAATTCCAAAATGACTTCGAGATGCCTACATAGCCAAAATTGGCATCAAAGTCCATGTAGTTTGCAATAAGACTAAAGTTGGGATCTAACCAATAATCTAAATCTAGAGTGTCTATTTTTATTTACAGAAAAAGAGAGTGAAATGTGGTGAAAGTGTAGGAAAATGTAGTAGAACTCTAATTTGGGAATTATAATGTAAACCACCTTTTGGGGTTTTTTGGTTTATAAAAATAGACTTAAGGTATATATGTATATAAATATATATAATACAAAGTGTTAGATTAGTGTGGAAATGACTGATGCAAGCAAGAAATATGGTAAAAACACTAAAATATGCAAATTGGGATTTATTAGACTAATAGGATGAAAAAGGGATTTGGACCTTCAAGCACTTTTGGATTCTATTTTGCGAACTTTTGTGGGCTAAATTTTGATGGTGAGTGATGGTGGTGGAGTGGTGGTTAAAGGTGGGTCAAGTTGATATAGTTAATATCGGAGAGAATGAGATGAAAGTTATATGTTCTAAATTCAAAATGACTACCGCAATGAAATTGAGATCCCTCTCAAATGAGGTTAGGGTTTCCTTATATAGGAAAGTCCTGATTGAAAAGAAACATAATTTTGCCACAATTACTTGTCGTCTAGCATATTCCCAGCCCTACCTGTCAGCCGGGTGGTTAGACTTGCTGGCCAAGTAAATCTCAGCCTGCTAGTTGGCAGGTGAGGTGTCCTTCTAATAGGTAGGCAAAAAATGATTTTCTGGTCATAAAATGCAAACTATAAGTTTGATTCACGCACGGCTGAGATCGTTGACAAAAGGATTTATAGTTTTATGAATTTGTGATGAGGGACTCCTGGGTTCAAGATTTGACCAAAGTCAAATGGGGCCTAGAGAGAGCATGGTTGTTCTTCAAAATTTTAAGGAGGATCGAGGGTCCAAAAATTAAAGGGACTTTGTTTGGACCTTATGAAGAAGTGTAGGGTGTTATAATGGGTTGTTTGTAGATCCCCTTGATGGGCGATCTTAGGATAATCAAAAGGTCATCAAAAGATAGACACCCGATGGAAGTTTTGAGTCTTGAGTCCCTATGTGTCAAAATTCTATTGGGGATTGGAAGTTGAGATTTTGTAGAGAGACCATGGAAAGTTATGACTAAGCTTAGGTTAAAGGACTAATTCTTAGCGTCGAGATCTGATTCTAAGGACCTAGGTGGTGTATGTGAGGATTATAGCCTAATTTTGCGGGCTTTAAGGCGTATAAAAGGAATATCGCTTGATTTTGAGGGATTAGGTCTGATTCTGATGATCTAAGTGGTGTATGCGAGGATTTTAGCCTAATTGAGGGGGATTGAATTATGTATGAGCATTATGATTAAGATATATGGCTTGGTTTTGAGGGCTTAAGAAGTGTTATGGGAATTATTGCTTGATTTTGAGGAATTAAAGAGCCTGTATGACCACTACGGGAATTGCATCCTAACTATGAGGTCCAAGGTCTATTACGAGGACCTAGAGAGTGTGGGAATACAATATGGGTATCATAACCTAATTCTAAGGGTCAGATATGTTTTGAGGATCCAATGAGTATGTGAGACTAATACGGGGATCATGACCAAATTTTCAGAGTTAAGGTCTATTTTGAGGGCCTAAGGAGTTTGTGTGATCTATATAGAGATCGCGACCTAATTGTGAGGGCTGAGGCCTATTCTAAGGACCTAAGGGGTGGATGCGACTAATATAGGTATCGCAACCTAATTATGAGAACTAAGGTCTATTCTGAGGACCTAAAGAGTGTATGCGACCAATACAAGAATTGCAACCTAATTTTGAGGGATAAGGTGTATTTTGAGGACCAAAGGAGTGTATACGATCAATATGGAGGTCACAATCTAATTCCAAGGGTCATGGTATATTCTGAGTACCTAAAGAGTATGTGCGACTAATACAGGGATCGTAACCTAATTTTGATAGCCAAGGTCTATTTTGCAGACCTAAGGAGTGTGCGCAACCAATACAGAGATCGCGACCTAATTTTGAGGGCCAAGGTCTATTCTGAGGATCTAAGGGGTGTATGAAACTAATACGAGGATCACATCCTAATTATGGAACTAAGGTCTATTTTGAGGAACTAAGGAGTGTATGCGACCAATACGGGGATCGCAGCCTAATTCTGAGGGCCAAGGTATATTTTGAGGACCGAATGAGTTATATGACCAATACAGGGGTCGCAATCTAATTTTAAGGGTCAACGTTTATTCATAGGACCTAAACAGCATGTGCGACCAATATAGGGATCGCGACCTAATACTGAGAGCCAAGGTTTATTTTAAGGACCTAAGTTCTGAGGGTCAAGGTCTATTATGAGGACCTATGGGGTGTATGCGAATAATACATGGATTACAACCTAATTTTGAGGACCAAGGTCTATTCTAAGGATCAAATGAGTGTATGCAACCAATACACGGATCGCAACCTAATTATGAGGCCAAGGTAAATTTTGAGTATCGAACGAGTGTATGCGACCAATACGGGGATTACAACCTAATTTTGAGGGCCAAGGTCTATTCTGATGAATTAAGGAGTGTGTGCAACTAATACATATATCGTGGCCTAATTTTGAGGACCTTGGTCTATTCTGAGGACCTAAGTGAATGTATGAGGGCTTTAGAAAGGATGTGTAATGATATGAGATTTTTTTCAAAAAAGTTTTGGATTTTTTCAAGATATTTTTTACATTTTTGGATGCTTATGTAATGTTGAATTTTAATGATTTTTTTTTTAATGAAAATGCACATTTTTATGGATTTTAAACTTTTGTCATTTTTTGGGAAAATTTTGAGGTTTTGGGAGCATTTTTTAGAATTTTTGAAAAATATTTCTAACAAAATTTGATGAGGGGTGCTTGTCGGTAAGGGCATAAGATTTGTGGAGGTACACCGTTTACCAAGGGGTACTTTTTGAAGATAGGCACATGGAGTGTCGGCCGACAGACCCTCTAGCCTCATATAAAAAAGATCAAGGGTAACCTTCATTTGACACCTCTCTATTGAAAAACAAAATTTTCTCTCTAAAAAAGCCACTCTAAGTCTACACGTGATATTTGTTTGAAGAAATGGCTTTTGAAAATTCAGCCCATGTAGATGACCGGGCCAACATCGAGTTAGTGACTCATGGGCCGATGCTTGTGCGGGTGTAAAATACATATCACAATGCTAGGTCAGTGGAGGATGATTGTATTCTTTTTAGGGAGCCACAAATGCACCGTTCAGCTTTTTAGTGAACCTAGAGTTTATGTAAGTGTTTGTTTCATGTAATTTTTTAAATTTTGATTTCAACGCTTTTTATTTTTTTTATTTTTATTTTTATTTGAGTTTTTAAAGGATAATTTTAGACTTATTTGGGATGTGTGCTTTACAGGTGGGTATCTTCCTCAACCATTCGAGCTCAGGGGTCCACCGGGTTGAAGAGTGTTTAAGATCATCTTCCCGATAAGGCGTGGAGCTTGGTACAAGGTGCAGGCATTGGAGACTTGGCAGGAGTGCTCGATGAGACATCTAGATCTTTGATGGTTATGTGTGATTTGGGGGAGAAATGGTGGGATACCACCCACACCTTCCATTTTGGTTTGGGGGAGATGATGGTGACGCCGATGAACATTTATCAGAATCTAGTTTTTTGTGCAAGGGGACCCATATAGTAGTTGATAGATCCCTTCGCCCGAAGAATGAGGTGATAGAGGCAGTGCTAGTGGTCGGTGGATCGAGTCGGCTCGAGAGAGTTGATAATATTGGTGTATTTGGATGAGGTTTTTATGGGTCGAGTGGTGGTCATAATGGATGGGCAATAGGTGTGATAGATAGCACGCCTCTTTATTCTATTCTTGTTGTGGAGTTAGTTGCTAGAAGAGCAGCGATGACGTTCATTTATGATTCATGTCATTTCTGCGGAATTTCACATTGATTCCTTCAATGACTAGGGTAGTATGATGTTGGCATCGCTTTACGCTACCTTGGATGCTTTCAATCGTTGATTTAAACCTACTTTTACAAGGTCTCCATATCTATTGGGGTATCTTTATTTTTATGCTTTTGGATTTGTTCTTTTATTTTTGTGATAGTTTTTGAATATTTTTGAATTTTTTTTTTCAGTTATGGTTCTTTGAGATGATTGGGTATAACACTCGACATATTTTCTTACAGGAGTTAGAGGTCGATGCATGGCCTCATATGAGGAGGTAGAGGAAGGATACAAGGGATACTAAAACCCTACCATCCCTCAGGAATGTGACGAGGGCCCTGAATGACCTCAGGAGTGACCAAGTCAATTTTGTATTATTTCTTGTATTTTTGTATTTTCTTTTATTATTACTCTTGGGGTTGTAGTTTGATAAGTGACTTTTATGCTTAGTTGTGTCGGCTGTGCTTCCATGGCTTTGGGTATGGTTGGTATTTGGGAGAGCGAGTGGTTATGCAGATTATGGTGGGAGAGATGGTGGTCCCTCCAACAACTCATACGATCCGTATGTGGGGAACCAGAGAGGATATATGATGAGGATATGGCGACGCCCATGATATGGAGTTATTACTCCATCTATAGAGATACGGTGGCACTATGTGACTACCTTGATTTCATGACGAGCTGGTTGATGTCACCCTCGATTTATGATGTGTATGGAGATCCACCTCCATCGACTATGATAAGAGGTAGTGGGGTACCTGGGTCTTCGGGTTAGTCCTCGAGTAGTTGTTCTAGGGTAGCATATCCTCCTCCGCTACGCGAATATGGGTTTCTCTCTCGATATTTGAAGGTTAAAGGGAGGGACATGGTAAAGATTTTTCATTTCCCTCATGCGAATTAGAGATATTTCCTCCTATGTCGGTGGAGGATTGTCGGTTAGTGGTAAGTGTACTCATCTTTTTCTTTTGTTTCTACATGCTAAATTATGTTATTTATTTTTATACTAATTCTCTTCTTTTCTTTTCTTTTCTTTTCTTTGCAAACTATATTCGTGAAAAATTCTGGGGTGAGGAATATCCAAGATTGTATGGCTTCAGCGGCCGAACAGATCCTGGTGCTCAACCATGCTTTCACTGCTCCAGTGGTTTTTAAGGATTATGTTCCTTCCTCCATTTCTGGGAATGCGGCCTCCACCTCTCATCTTTGCATGAAGTGCCATCTTTGTTGTCATTGATAGATCTTGTAGGATTTAGGTAAGAAGTTTGGGCTGCGTCTCAAAAATTTTGTTCTCACTTTTTGTTCCTTTCCTTTTTCTTTTTAATCTGAAAAACTGAAAAAAACAATATACATAAAATGATACATTTTTATTTGATCATCTTGATTTAATCTTTTACTCGACATGCACTTTTAATTTTCCACTAAAGGTTTTTATCAGATGAAAAGGTGTGTAATGTATTTTTTTGAATAAGTTTGATAAAGAAATGCTTGGGAAAATTTTAAGTGGAAAATCATTTATTAGAGGACTTATCTAGATAAAAAGTGGAACAAAAAAGGAAAAAAAAGGAAATTCCTTAAAATGTGTGTGTATGTGTGTGTGTGTGGGGGGGGGGGGGGGGGGGGAGGGTCGGAATATCCCCTGGCCTACCTGCCGGCATGTTAGTGTGAAGTACTTGGATTTTTAGCCTTTGATATTTTCTTGTTGTAGCATTAATACACCGTATCTTGTATTAACTTTGGTAGCTCAATTGCCTTGTTGTTTTGTGGAAGACTTTGGCTATAAAAGGGCTTAAGGTGGTCTTTAGAATCATAAATCTTCTCGACTTCTTCTCTATATACATTTAGATTTTTTTTTCAAATGGCCATTCCTATGACTACATATCTCTCTGACCATCTTGATGCATAGAAGCTATGTGCATGTATGTAATCCCTTATGAGACATTCAACCTGCATCCAGTTACTTCATGGTGTAATCGTCTGATCAAATGGGGACTGCTAAGAGATGGCTTTGCAATTCTGGCACCCCAAAAACCAAGTGTTCTGCTTTGGGTTAGACAAGGTGTGTCAACTTTATGAGTATTGTGCTGCCATGCTGGGCATTTACCCCATGTTTTGTCCACTATGCTTGAGTTTTCCCATTATCTGAGAGAGGCGTTGGGTGAAATGTTTTCATTTCTCCTTTCGTTGCTCGACCACTAGTGCATGGGGGAAAATTATCCTTCTTGCATTTCTTGAGTCTATACAACATCAGGGTGTTCAATCTGGAGGATGTAGGGGGGCTGTGGCATTAGGCCTAACTTCCAAATTTCTTTTGGTGACAAAAGGAATGAGTACATACACCCAAGTTACTGCTATAGTCTTATGGATGCGTTATCCTTGCAATTACGCTGCTACTATCTAGGCAGAGATGTTGAATGGTCTTGACGACTAGAAATAGGATCCTTTTACCTTTTTATGGGGGATCCCTGTGACGTTATACATGTGGTTAGTAGAGATATTTTGTTTAGCTATTCCATCTCCATTTCATTCACCCAGTACATAAAAATTTTTCCATCGGCCATATGCGGACTTCGGTGCTTCTATGGCTGATTGGTTCGATTGGTTGATAGCTAATAGAGCCAGTTCTTTGTGCTGGTTCGTGCCGTGGTGGGGTGAATTGACACCCTTTATGAAGATGGATGATTAACAATACGTCCGGTTTGTGGGCCTCCATCAGTCTTCCTTCTATCTCTCCTAAAGACCCTTGTGTCAAGTGGGTTGGGAGCAGACCATCCCTCACTGTATAAGTAATTTATTTCCGATAGAGGCCCTGAATGAGTCTTTCAGGATGTCTTTGGGGAATTTGTGTCAACTCCAGAGGCATTATCTACATCTAACCCTTTACTTGGGTGAGGCTTCAATGGTTTCAGCAAATTATTTGAATTGGCTTTGGAGGGCCTTAGTTTTAAATGCGTGTGCAAATGAGTCTCATCAAAGGTGTCTTGTTACAGTAGAGATAATGGTAGGGGTGAAGTGGTGCCTATTAATTTTTTCAATATGTATCGACGTATAAAGATCATGAAGGTAAGAATCCAGAATGGGGATTACTGGGGTACTCCAAAAGGTAATGAAAATGGCAATGATGATGAGGTAGACCCTTTTGTCAATTGATGGCAACTTTAATAAAACTTTGGTATTGGCATGGTATGCATATATAGGTTTTGGTGTGTTAGCCTTGGGTATATTGGTGTAAGGGTTGGAAATAAATGTTTGTGATGTTATGTACTTTGAATAAAATGCGTTTTTAATGAAATAAATGTTAAATTTTCATGTACCTTGTTATCCCTTTATGGAAGAGTCAATTATTTTTGAATTATCTATACCAATCGATAATGCATACACAGTCCTTTTATTTAGTTAAAATAAAAAGAGATAATCGTGCCTCTTAATGGGAGAAAAGAAAGATCGTTTTGTTAAATTGAAAGGAGCGCACCCAAAGTCATTTCATGGGTTGCCTGCGTACCTTTGTGGGGATAAAAGAGTTTATATTATTTTGAAAATATTTTAAGAGTATCAAGTGCTACGTAGTTTGGATAAAAGGAGATAAGAGATTTTTTTTTAGAAATGAAGAGAGGTAAGAATTACGTAACGTGATGAGAGTCAGATCAAGGATAGAACATTTTGATGCGATCGAGTTTGATTGGATGTGCCATTTCTTATTCACCGATACCAATTAGTATAGTGGAACCTCCTGACAGGATATTCTTTACAAGGTATAACCCACTTCAATTGGGCTTGAATTTATCTTTTAGGTTCCAAATAGGCTCCATAATTTCTTTGAAGGTGAGGTTTCCTTCTCTCACCCCATGAACTTTGAATTTCTTATTGAATGATTGTGCAATGCGATGGTGATACCCTTGTATGTTATATAAATCCTTTAGCCTCTTTTTATTGAAGGGTGCTAACTCATCATAGCGCCTTTGGTGCTAATCAACTTCTCCCACTTGGCTCTCAAGCATGAATTTAAGGGAAGGTATATCGAGTTCATTAGGTAACATTCCTTCCATACCATAGACTAAGTAATATGGGGTATACCTAGTGGGTGTTCTGATAGATGTGCAGTATCCCTAAAGGGCATAAAGGTTTCATCAGCCCAATCTCTATAGCTTTTGATCATTTTATTAATGATGGATTTAAGGCTTTTATTTGCATCTTCAATAACCCATTGGTTTTTTGTCTTTATGGTGATGAATTATGTCTCTTGATTTTGTATTCTTCAACCACTTGTGACTTCAGCTTCAAAATGGAGATCACTATTTGAAATGAGTTCTTGATGAAGCCCATATCGTCATAAAATATTCTTTCGGATGAACTTAGCAACTTTTTGACTTTTGACACGGCATACGAGTCGACTTCAACCCATTTGGTGAAGTAATCAATAGTGATCAAGGTAAACTCATACCCATTATATGCCTTGGGAGTGATTTTCCCAATGATGTCGATGCCCCAAATCAAGAAGGGTAATGGAAAGGTCATATTGTATAACTCACGGGGATGTAAATGTTGAAGATTGGAAAATTACTGACATTTGAGACACCTCTGGACGTATGCTGTGTAGTCTTGGACCATAGTAGTCCAATAGTACCCTTGTCTAACTACCTTTTTCGAAAGCATGTGTCCGTTCATGTAGGATCTACACCCCCCACAGCGAAGTTTTCCCAAGAAACCATGTACTTCTTTCTTAGTTCTAGATTGTGACATTTATAAGATAACTTTGATTTTGATAGGGTCTACTTTAATTCCCTTTTCGCTACCATGAAGCGTAGAAGTTTCCCTTTGGTAACATCGAAGATGCTTTTTTACGGATTGAGGATCATTTGGTGCTGTCGCATTTGTTCCAAGAATTTCTTCAAAGTAGGGATGTGACCTCCTCGAGTCTTGGATTTAATGATGATATCATCAACATAGACTTTAACTTCATTATGGATGAGATCATGCAGGATGGTTGTGACTGCAATTTGGTATATAGCCCCAATATTTTTTATACCGAAAGGCATGACTATGTAGCATAAGGTTCCCCATGGTGTAGTGAAAGAAGTCTTCTCTTGGTGATCGGGGTTCATCTTGATCTTATTATACCCGATGAATCCATTAAAAAATGAATTGATAGCATGATTGGAAATGTTGTCAATGATCATATTGATGTCGGGACTATTAGAGAATCTTTGTTCAAATCTTGATAATCAATGCACATGTGAACTTTCCCTCTGGATTTCGGCACAAGGACTATATTGGCGAGACAAGGGGGATATTTAACCACACAGATGAAACCCACATTTAACTATTTGAGCACTCATGTTGAAGCTTGAGCAACCATTTGGGTCGAAGCTTCCTCAACTTTTGCTTGTAAGATTACATTCAAGGCATGTAGTGATCTCATGTGGCATAATATCTAGATCAAGGTTGGGCATGTCGCTATAAGACCATGTAAAAATGTCAATGAACTCCTACCAAGATTAATGATAATTATTTCCTTAACATTTTTCTAAAAGAGATTATGTTTTTTAATTTTTTCCTTATAGAGATCAATTAAGAATTGTTCATTCATTAAATCATTTTCATAAATTGCTTGATTAGTAGAATCAATGCAATTAATATAAGGTACAATAGGATACTCAAAATACACAATTATTTCATTAATATTATCTTTTGGGAAAATAGATTTGAGAACCTCCTCAAAGGAGGCCTCATTTACATTAATATAAGATATAAGAAAAACAAGAATAGGTTCGATTTCAAGTTAGTAAATGGCAGGGTTATTGGTTGGTAGGGCCAGACTTTCTGAGATGCTCCACTAAGTAAGGAGAGTCTTGTCACAAGGAAAGATCTTCTTAGTGGGGTTAGATGACTCGGACTCCATGCGGAGCAAACAAACATCCATCCCCAATTCAGCGAAGCCAAAAGATTCACCACTTTCAGTGATTTTGGTGCTTTCATTGCCATAAGAGCTTGAGTTAGAGGATTTTATGGCCAATGGATTCACCGACAAGGGAAGAGGAATCCCGTTTCTTCATTCACCTCGGGTATATCGGAGAATTCATTAATTTTAGATATAAAATCTTCAAAAGAGATTCCTCTGTAATTGGAGGCAGACATATAAGTGGATTCATTGTTAGACTCATTTTTTGGGTCATCTGAATCATTAAAGTCATTGCCCTATCCCGTGGCGGCTATTCGATACGCATTTAATGAACTCTACTGCTTAAAAATACAAACCTTCCCATTCCAAAGAGAAGTGATTCTGAGATGGGAACAAGTATTCCCTGAGTGTTTTCACAATGAAAATATCGCGAGCTTTACATATTATTCCATTTTTTAGACTAACCTATCTCAGAACTTGGACAATGCCATGTAAGTTGAACTCTTCTAAATATACAAACTAGTCATGGGACTGACGGGCCCATTTATGGGCTTCCATATAAAGATAACTTATCTTCTCACATTCTTCTTCTTTAAGAGTTAATATTGGTAGAAATTTCATTATGAATTCCTTCAACAATTCAAGGGAAACTAAAAAATCCATGCTCAGCATATCAGACTTGGTTCGAACAACTATGAAAACTTTTGTCATTAGGGCGAGGGCGCGGTCATAGGAAAATTCAGGGCATAACATATTGGCTTGGTATGTTTGGAGGGGGGATATAGAGAAGTGTTTGAGTATATGGGTAAAACAGGTTTGTTTGTGGGTTAAATTTTGGTTGAGGGGTCGAAATCAGAGTCTTCATCAATGAGTACGGCAGTCACGCTAACTTGCTATAGAGGCAGAAGATTTTGGGTGGCGTTATACTTTGGTCTCACAGGAGGGGAGGCAATGCCGTTGTCGATAAGTCCTTGTAAAACATTCTTAAGATGACGGCACTGATCGGTGGTATGCCCAACGGTCTGGTGGAAATCATAGTGGGCATCATATTTAAAGTATTGATGAAGAGGGTCAAGTAATGGATGAGGTCCAATGATTTGATGAGATTGAAAGAGAGAAGGGCATGATAAAATTTAGAGAGGGTAGCGTGGAGCTTGGTGTAATATCTTCTGGCATCAATAGGGAGGGATTCTGGTTCCCATGGATCGGTTGGATTGGAGGATATGTTTTTGATGGAACCAACTATATTCTCATATTTTCGGGGAGTGATCAGACTCAATAATTTATTTTCCTCTGATTCTGTCTTCATATTTTGACTAGCGACACTTTCTTCAATCTCTACCTCAAACTCTCAGAGAGCTCTGAAGGAAACGAGGATAGTTTGACTACCCATGGTGTTTTTGATGAGTGGCAAGAAGTTTTTCTTTACAATCCTGACTTGTTCCTCTGATGGTTGGTTAGTCATGGTTAATACTTTCTCTCTCTATCTAACTATAAAACTATTGGCTGATTCTCATGGGCCTTATTTGAGATATAAAGATGAATGAAAAATACTCAAATAGGAATTAAAAGTAAATATCCTAGCACAAGATGGATGAAATATGAAATGTTAACAAGTTTTTTAGAAACATAATAAAAATATTCGTAGGTTTTCAAAACATAGCAACAAATACAAACACACAAAAGACAAAACCTGAAAAGAATCGCAAGAGGCTTAAGGATATAAGATACACGATCTAAATTATTATGAGAAATCATGAAGACACTCTAACTAGTAAAGGCGGAGGGAGACAAAGTAGGATACTTTTTGGTCTGTGAGAAAATTCTATCCAAAATGTTTTTCCTAATTACCTCATGACTCACATGGGGGGTCTTATTGATATTCTTGGAGGTTTTGATGGGAGGCACAATGGGTTTAGATTTTCTTCTATTTTTATTAACATTTCTCCGTCGAGTTCTTTGTTTTTTCTTCCATTCTTTACTAAAAAGTTGTGTCCCTCCTTACTATACAAATTCATAGGAGGTTTCCTAAGAAAACAACAAAATTCCACTAAGTGACCATACATTTTTCAATGGGTGGAAGAGTAAGTGTTGGATATGTTCACTTTGTGTGGCATTGTAGGAACAATTTAGGGCTTGTGTTAAATCCTCTGCAACTTAAAGTAAAACCCATTCAAATGACCTTTGTTTTCGTAAATGGAACACACCCAAATTGGTCCTTTCTTACCAGCTTCAATTAATTTCACATTTTTAATCTTATTAGAATAATTAGCAATAATTGCAGTACAAATGTTATTGTAGCAGGATTCAACAAAAATATAGAAAAATAGAACTAGTCACCTCTAAGTTGTTAAGGACTAATCCGAATTTATTTGTAGATCCTTGGTTTGGTGCTATCAACATCTTCCCTAACAACAAAATTAGATTTTTTTTAATGCCTTTTTTTTTTATTCCGACTCAACACAAAGAGTATCTCTCTCATTTCTAACAGTGTTTGTCTCACTTTCTGAAAAAATGAGCTTATCTGTAAGGATATCTCTTTGACCAACTACTTATCTTAATAAATCCCTATCCACGATCCTTTTATCTCTTCTTTTCTCAACTAGGGGAAATTGGGTGGAGACTAAGTTTCTATTTATAATGCTAAGTGATTCCCTTATATGACAATTAAACACGATTTTAGACCCACCAACCTCAATATCATAAAAGAAAGAAAAAAAACATCAGCTCGGGTGTGCTCACTAATTGGAACATCATTGTCAAAAATAGATGAATTTCTTTAGTAACTAAAGTTATCATTAACCGAGTCCAAACTCATATCAATCGTGATGGATTTCAAGTATATACCACCTACGCCCTCAATGGCAGCTGGGGAGAATTGACTGGACATGTTTCCTCTATCTCCATAAGTAAAACAATAGTTGACTCATTTGGGTATTTAACCTTCTTCATCCCACTTTTTTGAATTTTATCAAAACTGTATGATCTATGCTTCCCCTCAAATCTTCTTTTGATGTTGAGTTAACCACAACTTGATGAACTTCTTAGAAAAAGAAGTTATAACTTATTTATCAAATCTAAAGTAACGAATATGCACGTTCACACGGGGATGATATGCAAATATTTTCCCTCATGTGCCAATAACCAACTTGTAATTATTCTCCCACCGTGTATGTAAAATGTGAACTTACCTAACCTATAAAGGCGAGCCATGTGCCCCTTTATTTTCTCTTTCTTCTAATATCCCATAAATAGTACACACCACCCTCGTGCAAGTGAGATTGGACAATATCCTTACTGTTATGCTGCCAAGGTGTAGAGAGAACTTGAGAGCTTCATTCTTGTACTTGTCAATGGCTTTAACCCAGTAAATCAATACAATCATCACTGAACCTATAGACGTAGGCACCATTTTAGACTAAACCATGTAAATTCAATTCTTACTCTTTTCTCTCATCTCATTGTATCTTATTTCTATGTTAGTACTTCCGTAAACCAATTTCTTTATTTTCTGGTAATTAGTTTATTTTACCTAAGACAATCAATATACCAATTATAGGCGATAACAGATTGGCGTCGTCTATGAAAAATGACTTTCTATTGTTGCTTTCTATTATTTTCCATTGCTAGGGCTCAAAGATACCCAAATTCAGTGAACTAGAAAATTGAGAATCACTTCACATGGGTTTTATAGGGTAAGAGCTATCTTAAAAGAAATTTCAGTTTAATTCCTTGAAATTATTTATATCTCTATGTTTTTTCTTTAGATTTAATTTTCATATAAATCGACTTACCTATTGTTGTAGTAATCTGTTTTGTATTGAATTTCTGTTGAGAATGGCAGAAAACCCCCAAACTAGTAGAGCCGAAGATAATTTTCCTCTATCTACACTCATTGTCTTGGGTGATTGATAGGGAATCCTACAAAGCCTGACCAAAAGCTAGGAGGCCATGCTGGAAAATATGAAATAGTTAACGCAAAGCATCCTGGACAAAATTGGTCTGAAATGAACCCAATTACCCCAGACGTTGGGGAACACTTTGATAGAAGGCGATAAATTCCTCCTCTAGTATTGTTTAGGGACAAATGCCTTGCATACTATGAACGGGTTGGGAAAACCCCAGGGGATTGGACCTAGGCTCAGTTGGTTATAGAGGCAAGTTTGGGAGGAGGCAGACTCCGATCAATGTGACTAGTCTTATAGACCACTAAGAACTTTAAAATGTGATCAAAAGGTTACGATGATGATCAATTGAACACAATAAAATTCGCTAGTGTGTTGGAGAGGTTAAGTATATGCTTTGCTTGTGATCGATTATGCCCAAAGATAGCACGAGGGAATCCTTGTAGAGAGGTTAGAGAGTGCAAAGAAGAGTCCTGGAGATTTTAGACAAGGAATATCACATTCTCGATCAGGTCTAAGAAGAGCATAAGAGGATAGCCCAAGTCCAAGACCACTCCAAGAAAGAAAGAAAGTTTAGATAAAAGCCACAGGTGGGACCAAAAGTTTATTAACGTCTGTTGTGAGTTACCCGACGCAGACGAAGTTCAAGCCTCTAGTAATAGCACTAAGATATGATGGAAAGTCGGATCCAATGCTTCATGTAGAATAATACCAAACTTCTTCTAACATTCAATTAATTCCCAAAGATATGAGGTGTAAGGCTTTCTCTAGTACTCTGACTGGATTGACCCAAATATGGTACATTGGGCTCCCGAGGGGTGAGATTTCTAGTTTCAAGCAGTTAGCCAACCTGTTTATAAATAACTTATGATTCAACACAAAGCCCAAGAAAAAGGTGGGTTACTTAGTAAGCATCCTTCAGAAGTAGGATGAAAGGGTAAGATAGTACATTACCTGTTTCAACACTAAGAAAATTGAAGTATTAAACTATGATGATCAAATAGAGATCACTACAATTATGAGTGGTTTTCTAACTGGAAATGTCTATTGGGCATTGGTGAAAGAGCCTCTTAATACAATGGTCGAGCTCTTAGACGAAACAGGATATATTATGAATGCCGAGGAGGCAATTGCTATAAAGGAATTTGGTCGTACTAAATCCTACATTGGGGGAATATCGAATAAGAGAGAAAAGCCGAAAGAGTCTAAGAAATTGAAGCTAAAGAAGTTTAGTGAATACACATTGCTCACTGTGAACGTACATCACACCCACGATGAGATCCGATGAAGTGAAAATATCAGGCGTCTGAAAAAGTTAAAAGTGCCTCTAGGCAGGAGAGATAAAAGAAAATTATGTCTTACACAAAGATTATTGCCACAAGACTGATAAATGTGAAGAATGCTAAAGTACGGAGGATGGTCAAAACATACAAACCAATTTAAATTTTAAACTTTTCAAATTAAACAATTTGATTTACCTAATAAACTTAGCACTATTTTTTAAACCGGCTGTTGTGTTAAAAATAGATTAACTAATTTTATCTTTATCCTATAGCATGCATCTAGGTAATAGAAGAATAAAATAGATAAATCCACATAACGTGCCGATGTATGAGAAAAACCTACAACGGAAAAGACCTTGGATGACCAAACCACACAAATTTACTATGATGAGGAATTAAAAAAAGTCGACAGATGAATTACACAATGACTCGACGCCCTCGTAAGCCTTAACGCATCTTCGATCTTCAAATTCTCCCCCACAGCGACACGCGTGATTCCACTCGTGAAACTGCTACAATGTGTGAGTCCTCACATGCCTTGGTGTCCACAAATAGGGCTTAACAACCGTCTATGGATCTGGAACACGGACGTACTGCTTCTTCAACTCACCACCACAAACATGGAGTCCACCATGTGTAAACAATAAACAATATGGAATTCACCGCAAGAAATGAATACTCAATAAAGATTAAGAGTATAAGACTTCTTGGTACCCATAAACAAGATATCAAAGCATATATGATAATGAAACTTGGATCTTAAACACTTGGGTGTAGAGGTAGGGTTTGCGAGTCTTTAGATATGTATAGGAATTCAATTTTGCCAAACAATCTCTTTGAAAACTTATGCCAAGACCCTTTTATATAGAAACCACGTTTTTCTAGGTGGCATATATTTCGAGGACTCATTCAACAAAAATAGGAGTTCGTTCAAACGAAATTGTATATCTCATTCGAGCCAAAACCAAACTTGTTTGAATGAAACTGTAAATCTCGTTTAAAAAAAATGAAACTCGTTTAAATGGACAACTCATCTCATTTGAATCAACTTCTAACGAGATTCAAATGATCTTTGTTCTGCTAATAAAGAAACCTCATTCGATGTTCATTTTTCGTTTGAAGGATAAAAATATTTTTCTTTAAAACTTTATTTAAACTTTCCTCAACCATTTTTATAAAAAATAGCATCCAAAATTAACTTCCAAGGATCAAAGTACATACACATTCATACCTGAGAGATCTTCAAAATGTAATGACGAGCCATGACATAAAACATGACACAATGAATGAAATCTTTGAAACTTCTCCGCTCATCTTCAAGAAAACACGTCATAGGCTTTAAAGGTGAACACACTCAAGTCCTAACCTATGACTCAAAGGTTTTTTCCAAATACGAAATAAACCAAAATACATAAAAATTGACTCAATCGAAAATTTGTCCTTACAAATCTCTCCCTTTAACTATTCTAGGATAAAATAAAAAAAAAAACTATGGGCCATCAATCTCATTTAAAAGACTCAATCCCCAACCCCCAAAGGGAAAAATATAGACTCACCAAACACAATCTTTTAGTAGCTTTGCACATTTGTAAACTTTGTCGTATATTGCAAACCTTCACATATAAACACATCTTTAAATGCAACATGAATATATAGCAATATAAACTGCATAATAATAAACTCTTCCCTTTTGACTAATAATCTCTGCCTAAGTTAGGCCGTCTCCTCCCAAAGCAGAAATTTCTCCCGGGATATAAATATTGAGATACCATTTCTCTCCCTTTTTGTTCAGGAATAAACAAAGAATGAAGTTGCATAATAAATCCATTTCTCCCCAATGTAACCAAATCTTCCCCAAAATTAAATATAGAAAGTATATAGGAAAAGAAAGTAAATTATGCAATGATGCAAATATATAATACGCAACAACAACAACTCAGTAACACAAACACATATAATCCAAACAGTGACCAAACATACCAAATTTGATGCAAAATAAGATACCAACTTGAATACACAAGAAAACGAAGGATGCCAAACACAACAATAAAAGATATCAAGGTAATCATATAGCCTACCAGTGAAACCAATTTGATTCAATGATAAATGCAAACGTAGAGAGTCAAAACAAAAGATACCAATGATGCGCGCACACACACACACACACACACACACACACACACATATATATATATATATATATATATATATATATATATATATATATATATATATATAAACACCACAAAACGACACAAGACACATAAGCTTTACACACTAGCATATTATCAATATGACTAAACATAATGTGGTAAACGGAGTGAGGGGGCGTGAACCAAAAAAAATAAATTATGATGCAAATACTTAAAAAGATCCATGGAGTTCTATTTGATCTCATCAACTTTATCAAATAAATATTCAGCCTCATAGTGACAGATAAAGTGACCTCAAAAATGGACAAATAAGCACAATGCACACATGCCTAGAATATTGATGATTCTATGAATTAACCGTGTTATGACATTTTAAGTATAACTAGGATTTATTGTGAAAACCCATTGATCTTCAAATTGAATAGCCTCAAAATTTAAACACATATCAATTTGCAATGCAAAAATTTTGAAGATACCAATTTTAAAAAAATGGCCTTAGTAATTTATGCTTTTCTTTTACCTCTTATTTTTTAGGCTCTTGCCTATGGTGGCCTTTCACGCAAGGAAGTTTTCTCCCTTTGTAGACTTTTCCCATGCACACTCATATTTTTAATAAAAATCAAACTCACGAGCCATGGTTCTTATATGCATAAATCCCCCATAGTCAAAAGATATGTAGATTTCAAGAGTTATGGGAGAACATCTCTTTTAGCTCAAATATAACATGTGTAGTTAAAATCCTAAAGAGCTCGTGCATTTATGTGAAGAGGTATATATAAAGTGAAACTATTAAGCAAATCAAAGTCAAACTACTCTATGCACGCATGATTAAGAACAATCTAAGCATTGAAAATCATAATTAAATGTCCTAGCCATATGAAAAATAGAATGAAGTGGATTTAAACACACTGATTTTCCACACAAAATGTGTAAACCCAAACTACACATAAACCAAAAGTCTTTTTGAGTTTTTAAATGTTTTATGTTAACAAGTGGAAAATAAACTCACATGATAAACAAAATATTTTTGTATGTTTTCTCAATAAGACCTAGAAAGAAAAATCATAATTCAAAAGACTCAAAGATCATACAACTAAAAATAACATATAACATGAAACATAAAACCTGGTGTATAAAAAAATGCAACCACAATCACTCATTGGATATATTGTGGGTGGAATTGTAACATCCCGTATTTTCATGCATTTAATATTTAATTAATTCGGCAATTCAAAATTACTTGTGTGTCGTAATTTTAATTGAATTAATTATGGCAAGTTATATTTAAATATCAATCGGGAAGTGAATGATTAATATTTGGGGAAACTAAATTACTAAGTGAATAGTAATAATGTATTTACGTCATTTCGAGTATTAATAACGAGATATGTACTTATTTCAGTCGGGAGGAGGTATAGACTAATTTGGGTGTGAAATAAGGATTTTTATAAATTATTTCGGATGCCAATTCTGAGTATACGGTTGAGTCCGAATGGGCCGAGATAGTCGATCCCACACGGGGGCATTTGGGTCACTTGGGCTTGGCCCAATGGGTAAAAAACGGGATTAAGGTTAATTAAATAATTATAAGAAATAAGGGAACGACAGAATTGAGTTTAGAAAAGACTTGGTGGTATAGGAAACCCTAACAGCAGTCAAAGGCAAAGTTGGGGATCACAGGAGAGCCAAAAAGAGTCATCTTCAACCTTAGACATTCACAACTCCAAAATCAGACTCTACGAACCCTAAGGCAAGTGGTTAACTTGATGTATCATTTAAAGTGTAATTCAATTCATATTCATGTGATGTGGATAATTAAAGAAATTCGTTTTGGGATTTAAACACAATAAATAAGGGGTTTTGTAAACCATGAATCTGATTTCTAAATTAGTAGAAATTCGTGTACAATCTGTGTTTGTATTTGTATCTGGTAAGATGTGTAAACCGGGATGAATTAGAAATGAATTGGTATTATGAAATTTATGTTTAATTGGGTTAAAGATTAAATTGGATTTTACCCAAATTCGTGGAAACAGTAGAGAAAGCAAAATAATTAATGTTTTTTGGACTTTAGGGAGGTTCCATATAAGGTGTTTGATGTTTATTGTCGATGGGAAAGCTTAGTTTTCAGTGTAGAAGAAGCTAGGGTTTGGAGGTGTGCGTTCATGGCTGAAACAACCAACTCGAGGAAGACGAGGACCTGATCGATCAAAGGTGGACCATCGATCGATTGATGGTCCAGAAACTTTGACAGTTCGCCCAGTTTGTAACATATAGGGAAATTTTATTAAGAATTCTTCCATGCTTTAATTTTGAGTAATTAATACATGGGTTTAAATCTAATTAATTGTGAATAAAATTAATTAGGATTTGAGGGCAGCTTGGTGTGACATCATAATTAAAATTAATTGGGATTTGGAGGAAATTAGGTGTGACACACTAAGGTTAAATTTTGGAAAGTTATTTCGAAATGATTAAATGTGGACGTAGTAAACAAGTTCAGGAATAACGGTTGAGCGATACCGAGATGTAAATTTTATTTAGGTGAAGGCTAAATAATTTAGGGTTGGGGATTTAGACTCGGGTGATGTTATTTCGGGCCACGAGAGTAAGTCCGAATATATTGGTTGGGGCGATACCAAAAGGAATTAATGTGCAAATTAATTAATAATTAGAGTTAGGCCATAAACTCAAAATAAAATGGAATGGGCTTGTGTCATGGACTTAGTGCACGGTGTAGTCGGGATATTTTATATTTATATATATACGGTGTGTGATCGTATATATATGGTGTGTGAATTAATATCAGTGGATATATATTATTACTATATGCTCTAGTTCTATAAGGGGAGGTTGCGCTTAGTGGATAAATCCCCTAGCTTGCGGAGTAGGGCGAGTATAATCCCAGGGCATAGCGTCCATTATATGGGTGAGGGGCATCTCACTTTCAGGGAAGGAATATGACCACCTCCAACATTTACGTATTAACCAAGTTAGTGAGGGATTCTGACTTGGGGATAACTAGGTTATGTGAACATACCTAGTGGGATAACACTTTAGAGGATTTATAACCGGTGAGACTCGGGGAAATACTATTATTAAATGTTATATCAGTATGTTTGTGAATACTGTAATATGATTGAGTATATAATTAGGTAAATAATTATATACGGGATAATTAATACAAAGCATGAGTTGTATTATATGTATAACAGATGAGGAAGTTATATGAAATTAAAAAGGGAAATGATTTAATTAAGTTGATGATGATAATATCTTAAAAATCATAATTAAGGCATACTCGGTTAGAGTAAGGTGTTTTGCAAGGGGTTTCATAATTTATCTAGTCATAAGATGAAGAACTAGGTGAATTTATTTAGGGCGTTAGTAGTGCACATTAGAGGAGGGGTGAGGATGTCCTCAAGGGAGTGTGGCACTAATTAAAATATGGACAACATGCATATTTACTTATTACTGCAAGTTAATCATTTGCTAAATGTTTTTCAAATGTTTTTGGGTACTAACCCTTGCTATAAATTTTTTTAAAAACCTTTTAGGTGTCCAGCCACAGGGACGCCAAGCTTAACTCATTTCAGGGATCCGTTGCTGCAGCATATGTGGATGTTGCGGGAGTTTGATAGACGCCTCACTCTTTCATTCTAGCATAGAGACTTCTATCAGTTATTTCGAGCATGTCGCTCACAGTTCATTTAGTTTTTGTCAGACTTGTTGAGATTTATTACTTGTCTTTATTTTATATTTGTTGGAGTTTGGGCCGATGGTTTATTCGGTCAGTTACTTAATTGTGAATGGTTGTTTCAGTTTATTGTGACCATTGTGTAGTTTTATTTCCGCATGGGATTTTCATTTAAGTTAATGAAAGATACAACTTGGCACTAGTTTAATTTTTTCACCTAGGTGGTCAGTAAATATAGGCGACCGTGATGCTAAGAATGAACCAACTGAGAAACCTATTCTAACTTAATTTAGGATTGATCACCCGGGGTTAATTAGGCGGGTTGTCAAAGGAATCACGTGATAGCATGCGGGAGTTAATAAGTCTAACATTTAACGCCTCCAAATTGGATTCCCTAACCCATATAGGTGTAACGTGACCCGCTCTTGGATTTGGGGAACCTTTGTGACACTAGGTTTAGACTTCTTAAGACCTTTTTGAAGTTCAAAACAAAAATTCCTAAGGTGACCTTTCCCACGACAATATGCACAAGTGTAGACACGACGAGGGGTGTTACCTAAGGGTTGACCTTTTCAAACATCCCGAGAAACAATTGACTATCTCAAATGTATGGTATTGGATTTATTAGTGGAAGCATTTGGAATATCGAAGCCAATACCACAATTGTCATATTTGATTCGTACGGTGCCTAACATCTTATCAACTTTTTTGACCTAGACTCCAAATCAAATTTGACATTACTAAAGTCTCTCAATCTCTCTTCTAACTCCCCAATCCTAGACTCGAGAAAATGACGAGACTCATAAAAAACTAGGGATTCCTTATTTAAAATCTCCATTAATTCCCGAAGGTTATCTCAATCCCCCTCAATAAATGTGAGCTCTTCCCTCAGAGTTTTCTCACATCCCCTAAGATCCTCAATCAATATACTCTCATCATTACCTATGGCACGTTCTTTTAGCTTAGCTTCTAACTTCAAGTTAGCCTTTTTAAATCTCATCAATTCCGCATACAACTGACGAAAGGTGACTTGAAGTTAACTCTCCTCCTCCTCTTCTTCATTTTTTTCTCCACTCACTCCACCATCACTCATTAACGAATCACAAAAAATTTCCTCGAAATTGTCATGCTCAGAATTAGCTTTATTAAAAAAAATTCTTCAAGAATCTTATGACTAGCCATGGACGCGGTGTAGCTAAGCCCAATGAGGAAATTGAGTTCCTCTTCCTGTTCACTATCGTTAAGGGTGGGATCGTATGCAATAGGTTTCTTTCCCACCTTCCTTAGCTTAGTGGGACACTAAGCTACCCTATGGATATTACTCTCACACCCAAAACATATTTTTGAGTCATTCCTTTTAAAATTATCATTACGATTTTTAGGTAATTGATAAGCCTTGTGATACTTATTTTCTCAAACTTCTTTACATCTTTAGATTATTAATCAGACTTGAGAAATTTTCTAAGCTTCTTAGAAAACATGGCCATGTTATCAGAATCCATGTCAGAATAATAATCCGAAACTCATGTTTCCTTCTTTTGGGCTTTCATAGTAATGCCCTTATATTTTTTCTTATTTTTGGAGGAAAACAAGTCAAGTCCATAGGTTTGAAGATCACCCACAAGCTCTTCGAGTCTCATAGAGCCTAAATCACCCAAGGAATTCAAAATAGTCACTTTTGAATTGAATTTTTTAGTCAAGGACCTTAAGATTTTCTTGACTAATCGAGTTTCAGATATTTTCTTTTACAAGTTAAATGACGAGTTCACAATATTAGACAATCTAGAATATAACTCATCAAAGGATTCACTCTCCTCCAAACTAATGGTTTCAAACTGAATGGTGAGGTTTGGATTTAGGAGGCCTTGACTACACTAGTTCCCTCATGGGTGAATTGGAGTATTTTTCAAGCCTCTTTAGACATCTGACATGTAATAATACGATGAAACTCCTCCAGGGTGACGGCACAAAATAACGCATTCAAACCACACAAATTATAATTACATAACTTATGCTAGTCCTCACTCTATATTTCTATAGGTTAAGGTACACGAACTCATTTACTGAAGTCGCAAGTGGGGACCACCCTTTAATAATTGCTCGCTATACCCTCCCGTCTATCGCCTTAAGTGTTCATTTCATATGCATTTTCAATTTGCATAGTTAGACCCATCAAACATAGGTGGCCTTGAAAATAATTGACCCTCCATATTAAAATTGCCCTGATTCAAGCCTAAGTAACTAATAGGCTCTCGCTATGATACCAATGTGAAGAACTCTAAAGTATGGAGGATGGTCAAAACACACAAACCAATTTAAATATTGAACTTTTCGAATTGAATAATTTAATTTACCCAATAAACTTTGCACCAATTTTACACCGATTGCTGTGTTAAAATAGATTAACTAATTTTATCTTTATCCTAAACCATGCATCTAGGTGATAGTAGAATAAAACAAATAAATTCACACAACAGGCCGATGTACGATGAAAATCCACAATGAAAAAACCCTCAGATGACCCAACCACATAAATTCACTATGATAAGGAATTATAAAAGTCGACAAATGACTTACACAATGACTTGATGCCCTTGTAAGCCTTGACACCTCTTCGATCCGCAACCTCTCCTCCAGAGTGACACTAGGAGTCCACTCACACAACTACCATAATGTGTGATTCCACACATGCCTCATTGTCCATCGATAAGTCTCAGCAACTATCTACGGATCTGGAATATGAATTCAATACTTTTTCACCATAACACCATTAACACAGAGTCCACCATGTGTAAATAGTAAATAGTACGGGTTGAACCATGCGAGATGAATACTCAACAAAGTTGAAGAGTATAAACCTTATTGGGGCCCACAAATAAGATTCAAAGCATATATGATAATGAAAATTGGATCTTAAACACTTAGGTGTACACTAGGGTTTGGAAGACTTTGGATATGTATAGGAATTCAATTTTGCCTAATCTCTCTTTAAAAATGCCAAGACCCCTTTATATAGAAAACATGTTTTTTGAGCCGACACATAATTTGAGGGCTCATTCGAACGAAGATAGGAGTTCATTCGGTCGAACCTATGTATCCCGTTTGAACCAAAACCAAACTCGTTCGAATGAACAACTCTTCTCGTTCGAACTAACTTCTAATGAGCTTCAAATGATATTTATGCTTTTAATATAGAAACCTCGTTCGATGTTCATTTGAAGGTTCATTTTAATGAACAACCAAGCTCGTTCAAATGAAGACTACAAAGTCTTTCAAACGCCAAAAATATTTTGCTTGGAATTTTTTATAAAACTGGCCTCAAACATTTTTATAAAAAATAACACTCAGTATTAAGTTCCAAGGATTAAAATATATACACATTCATACCTGAGAGATTCTCAAAACATGAAGATAAACCATGGCATGAAACACGACATGATAAATGAAGTATTTAAAACTTAACCACTACGTCTTTAAATAAACATGTCATAGGCTTGAAGGTTCAACATACTCAAACCCTAAAGTATGACTCAAAGTTTTTATCCAAATAAAGAATAAGCCAAAATACATACAAATTGACTATAGAGGAAATTTATCCTTAAAAATAGTCGGCTCTAAATGTTAAAATTGAGGCTCTGATAAGAAGAGGAAAGCTGGAAAAGTATGTAGACAAGTCCAGCAGAGCAGGCGATCCCATGAGGGGAGATAAGATGATAAGGAGATCATAGTGTCCTTAAAAAGTTAAAGATGGAAACAATAGACATCGAGAGGAATACTCAAATGATGGAACTAATCATGACTTGTCTAAAAAGCCCAAGGAACCAGTAGAGGCGGTAGGAATGATTTTGTTCGGATGCTATTTCATTACTGGTGGAGATTGTAACACCCCCTGGAGGTTTTGACTGTACCCGTATGAATTGGTGACTTTATGTGACTCAATTAGTCTTTATACTTTGAAAGATTAATTATGGGTCAAATTTGGGTAATATAGTGACCTTGGTGCAATTAATTGGATTAAAATAGTCTTATATTTAATTTGAAAAAAAGTTAGGGTCGTTTGAATGAAACCCTTGGTCGTTCGAACGAGAAATGACCATCGAATGATAACCACCTGCTCTAATTTTCACCCTCGTCAGAAGCTCGTTCGAACCCCATTTCAATGAGTTTATGTTGTCGTTCGAATAAGGTCCATTCTCGTTCGAACGAGACTGCAAAAATTAGATATCTCAGATTCAAAAAATCCTGTCATGATCTAGACCGTTAGATTAAAACATGTGTCAACCTCCCAGCACAACAAATCAACTCGTGATATGACTTTAAGGATTTAACCCCTAAGAGTTTTGGGGTATTTAGGTGATGTTTTGGCTCATTTTAACCCAATCTAATCAGATTTTTACTCTCTCTCTAGCTATTAGAGCCCCACCACCACTCAACCGCCTTTCACCACCCTAAAACCACCACCTATCCACCCTAAACAACCATATTGACCTTATATTCTACCATGATTAAGCCTATAAACCCTATCTACACCAATTGTTGGGAAAACTATTGATTTATGAAGAAGTTATTGGTTTTTTTTAGAGAAGATAAAGAAGAAATTATGGAGCTTTTATCGAGCTTTTATGGAGGCAAGCTTAGTGGATCTAGGTAACCTCTTTAAGTCCACCTTAGGAGGTGAAAGGTTTCCATATTCTTCTATATCTCATCCAACATTGTTAAAGCTTCCTTTGAGGTTGGAAAGACTCTACTCTTGTTAAGTTTAAAATGACTATATTTTACAATATATGGTTCAAATATGTTAGAGATCATAAGACAAGAATCTCTGCATGATTAGGTAGTCCTTACTCATGATTTCTTTATAGCTTTGAAGATTTAATAAATGAGTTTAAAAGGAATTAAATTTTTTTTTATAAATTTCAAGAGGATCTTGAGTTTAAACATTTTATGAAATAAAATGTTTTTAAAGAAATATTTCTTTGATAAGTTATTTTTAGTATAAATCTTGAAGTTTTCTTGAAAAGATGAAAATAATATAAATTTAGACATTTAAACATGTTTGTGAAGGAAAAATGTCTTTTTAGTCTTGAAAACCTTGGATTTATAAATGTTATGAAATTTCATGTGATAATCATGTGTAAGACTCATTTTTATGGATTTTAGGCTTAAAATCCATCTTTTCATGTGTATAGACTTGTAGTAAGTTAATGGTGATCATATGAACATGTTTGGGAGAGGTTAAAACGAGTTTTGACTTGAAATAAGAAAAAAGGAAATTTCATCCCCAAAAGTGTGTTATAAAATATTGAGAAATTGATTAATCTGTGTTTTCAAGACTACATGTGATGTTGAAGAAATAATGGGTGTTTTCTAGTAAAATCTATTTTAAATGCTAAAGTTATTTCTTTGGTAAAGAACATAATGAAATTAAGAGACTTATAGATTTGTTAGTGTATTAACCCCACAAAGTGATTAAAGTCTTAATCAAGTGTTAAGGAGTTAAGAACATTCAAGAAGTTAAGTTAGTGACTTAATAGTATTTTTAGGAAATAACACTTATAAAAGTGGATAAATTGCAAGTTTGGCAATAAAAGGGTGGAATGGTAATTTTACGTAAAGTGGAACATTTTTATGAAATAAAAAAGTTGGATAAAGGTGTTACACAAAATGGTCCTAAATGGGCGTAACTTTCGAAATGAAATCAAAGTAAATGTGTAAAGGACATGAAATGGTGATTTTTTAAAGTGTAACACAAATATGGCGTCTAGTCACTGGGTTTTGGCCTCATCCGGCAAAATTGAAATAACGTGGGCACAAAAAAGTGTGAAAACACATGATAAAAGGACTCGAATGTGATTGAGAATAATTAAGAGGGGCCCGGAGATCTGGGGTGAATGACCCAAAATCACTGACCAGAGCATATGGTGGCATTGTAAGGGATGTGGATCCTGTTAAAGTACACGGTATTGGTGCGTTCCGAGCAAAAAATAATGTGTAAAAGTGGAACATAATAAGGAAATTAGTTGTTCTAAGAAATTGAGAAACGATAGCCTTTGAGAAATTAAATTGAAAAATGTTCTTATTTTGAAAAGGTAATCTAGATAAGATATATAAAAATGACTAAGTTCAAGTAAAGTGTGAGTTAATAATACAAGTGGAATGGTTAATGGGTAATCAAAAATCTTAGATGATTTTAACCCATAATTAACACAAGTTTGTGTTGTGAATAGTTTTCAAGAGGAAAACAAGTATTTTCTAACACCGAGTGTGCGTGTGTTGAAAGGTGGTTTCGAAGAAAAATAATAAAATGGATTTGGTGTGAATAAATCGATAATTTTGGTAAATGGAGTGTTTTTACTAAACAAATGCTATTTTGTTTAAGTATTTAACTGGTTGCATTAGATCGGGAAATCAATGTTAAGTCAAGTAAAAAAGGGCAACAAGGGTACTTTTACATGGCTAGTGTGATTTAATTAACTCAAGTAATGTTTTGGAATAAATGGATTTGTGCATTAGTACATATACACACACACACACACACACACACACACACACACACACACACACACACACACACACATATATATATATATATATATATATATATATATATATATATATTATATTTGCATGTGCATTAAGGTGGTATGTTATATAGTCTCTTTTCTTCCGTTTGATTCTATGTTGCTTTGTCGTATTTCTCACTTAGCAATCAATTCATTCCCATTCCTTTGTTATGGCAGGTTGTACACAATTCTGTGCTTTGAGAGCGTTATATAGGTAAATATTATTTTTGTTTTATGTTCGTTTCTATGAATTCTTGTATTCCAGGGATGCTTTCCACGGGTCCACATGTAGCTTGATGTAAACTGGAATCGCATGCTAAACAAGTGAAAAGTTAATTAAATAAATTTGAACTAGAAACATTATTTAGATCGTGTCATTGCACTTCACACTTAAAGTTCGGGTTAGATCGGGTTGACCCGCGGGTAAACTATAAATCTAGGTTGGGCCTTACAAAGGTATTAGAGCACTAGGTTCAATGTTTCTTTCAGGAGCGACGTTATGAGGTCGGTAGTGGATCTTTGACATGAGTATTAGTTTTGGGCCGATCACGCTAGAGAGGTGACAGTTTCGATTCATGTTTTCGATGATGGAGTCAGGGAGATTAACACGATGGAACATTTATTGCCAAGTAGAAGTGGCCAAGTTAGTTTCCATTTATAGTTCTCGGTGCTTCTAATGTATTTATGTTAGTAATTTACGAGTGTTTGCGTAGGCCATTAGTGGCGATACCACGTTCTCTAGTGTAAGGTGCTTTTGTGCCAAGCCTTGATGATGTAAGAGGCATGTTAAGATGTTAATAAAGATAAATTGTATCCTTTTACTTAGAGATATGAAGTTTTTAAAGCAAACTGTGGAGTTACGTGATTAGAGTGGCATGTCTAAGTTGTATTGATTTCGTGATAAGGACACATTAGGTTCATTGGTTAGGTACTTGTGGGTGGTTAATAATGATGATGTGATTAAGCAAACTTAATCCTTAGGGTACTGTCATATTGTGGGTATTGAATTCGGTAGGCATGTAGACCTTGGTAATTACTTAAGGATGTATGCTCGAGATTTAATTGATAGGATACTATCATTATAGGTGAGTGCCTTGGTAATTTTCTCTTGAAATATATGTCTTGTAAGCTATGATGAGAGTTACGAGACATTGATGGTAAGTGTGTTATATGTGTAGCAATGTTTAGTTAAAGTGACATAGTAGTGAACCCTAGGTAGTCTTTTAGTTTTAGAGAATATGATGTAACATTTGAGGAATATGATCCCTTGTGACGTCGATAATGTGGACTTAAAGTCTCACACGTTGTACACGATGTCTTATATCTTGTCAGAATCGTTTGTAGCATCAACTTGAGGCTAATACATAGTATATAGCATTAGTTGTTTGAAAGGAAGTCCTTAGAGTTCCTTTGGGACTTATTGCATGTGGCATCCTTGGGAATAGGACTCGACGTGTTTTAATGCCTTGAGGTGTTCAATGATTATAGTTCGCCATGCATGAAGGCTTGTAGGCTAGTATCCTTGTGAATATTCAATAGTCGTGGGATGGATATTAAGAAATCGGTGGAGCATACCAAATATGAGAGGATCATAGGTGATGAAATTTCATCATGTTTTTGGTGAATTTACATTAATATATGATGGGTGTCCTTAGGGAGACAATTAATTTCGATGTTATGGAGTGCAAGTGTTCTAATAGTGGTTGTATTAAGGGTCATTCTTATGTTATTGGTCAAGTTTAAAGGAATTGAATCATGTAGTCCTTGGTGATTTCATCAAATTTGGTACGAATAGGTGATTTAACCTTCTAAGAGAAATTGGAGATTTGTGCCATGATTGGACGTAATGCTCATTTGTCATAAGATGACTAGTGTGTAAAGTGTCTTACTTGATTTTGATGACTATTAGGAAATTCATTGGATACTTAGATTGATGATGTCATGATTGAGGTCTTGCGAATAATAGCCTGGATGTCATATCGAGGTATGATTATGGTATCGACATGTGCCATCGGTGTAAGATAAAATAATCCTAATAGGGAAAGGATTAGTTTTTGGCATGTCTTGCCAGACTTGTACAGATTATGAGGTGTAGACATGTGTAGTACTTATTATCTTTATAGTGCTAATGAAGATCGACATGGCCATCACATAGATTCAGTTGGGTAGAATTTGGAGATTAGCACAGTGATGACCTTATGTTATTGGTGGCTGTAATAAGGTTAGTGTTTTTCCTAATTGGGTATTGCCTAGGGGATGTTGGGATATAATCACTGTATGATAAAGCAAATAGTAACCTATATGTGTTAGGTTGGTCACAAAGTCATGCTGACTAGATAGATGGACAAGGTTATCATTGATAAAGGTGTTGGCATTCATCGACATGAGCGGTTCGTGTTTGTCAAGTATGAAAGGAGGAAGCATTACTCCCAAGGAGGGAAGCCCAACGTTGTCATCCTAAAGGATAATAGCTCGGCTTTTTCGTTCTTCTCACAATGATGAATGGTTTGTGGTCTGATTCATTTTGATTGGCGACTCAAGACAGGGTGTGTGGCTAGGCGAGGATCCGATGACGATGTCTAAGAGGAGTCACAGACTTTAAAGCGTATGGCGTAGGTTAGCACTTTATGAACCATAGTTCGTTGCATACGAAGGGGATTCTCTCGGAATGGTTGTTCGTTAATTCTGATTCATTATGTTCTTTCAGTCTCGATAGTCGATGAAAGTGTTACTTTTATTCCATTAGTCTAGGATTGTGTTCCCTCAATTACAGTGGCATGGGATTGTATCGTGTTGTCATTACGGTGTGGTTTATTTTGGTGAGAGTGCGGTTGGACCTAGTATGGCCAATGCAGCTCGATAATTAGGTGCAACCTTATATGAAGTATCCTTTTGTTTTGCATAAGTTTTGTGTACGTGTGGTTGCGCGTTCTGCCATACGATTTTCTAGAAGTATCCTCTTTCCATAGGATTAATGATCTTATGGATTGGACAACATGGTGATTAGTGGCTCTAGTTAAAAAGAGCAGGGTTATGATTTTAGGATCCTATAAAGTGTTAGAACTCGAGGAAGCATAACACGTAGTGTTGTTTTGCCACAGTGAGTAGATTGGTGTAATACTCAGGTGAGTGCTCTATAGTGCGACACCTAGAATGATCTTAGGTTCATAGATGGATATTGGGGAAGGTATTAGTCGGATGCACAATTTATTACTTAGCTGGTATTTCACACCTTGAGTGAGTGACTAGCGATGCAAGGTTAGTATTAAATTTAAGTGAATATGTGTGTTCAGGAGGACCCAAGAATTGAAGGAGACTCAGGATATGTAGTCTTAAGTATTGAAATAATGTACGATGATGTACTGGGTGTTAGTTGTATATCATATTGCTCTTGGATGAGTGTTAATCACTAGAGCGATAGATGTTCCGATATGCCTTGGGTGTTAGAAAGGAAGCCCTAGGATTTAGTTGAGTGCAATCATCGGGTAGGTGGATACTCAAGGACCATTGACTTTGATGGCTAGCCTAATGGTGAGCATTAGAATATGTTGCATGTTGATTTATTTGGTGACAGCCCCTTCTGAGAGGATGTATGATGACTTTTAATGATTGAGGATTTTGAGCCTTGAAAGATACCAATGCCTTAGAATAATAATTGATAACCTTTAGGAACATAAGGAATTGATGGATTGAGAATTCCAAGGACAAAATTCCCTAAGGAGGGAATAATGTAACACCCGTCGCCGTGTTTTTGACCTTACCCATATGAATTTGTGACTTTATGTTACTCAATTGAGCTTTAGACATTGTAAGGTGAATATTGGGTCAAATTTGAGTAATATAGTGACCTTAGTGAAATTGATTGGATTATAATGGCCTTATATTTAATTTGGAGAAAATTTAGGGTCGTTCGAATGAGACCCTTGTTCGTTCGAACGAGATTCAAATCTTGTTAGAACGATGCTTCAAACGACCATCGAAAGAAAATCACCTATTCGCATTTCCACCCTCGTTAGAAGATCGTTCGAACCCAATTTGAGTGAGATTGTGTTATCGTTTGAAGGAGGTCCATTATCATTTGAACGAGACTGCTAATATTAGATTTCTCAGATTCATAAAATGTTGTCATGATCTAGATCATTAGATTAAAACACGTGTCAAATTTTTAGCACATTAGATCAACTCAGGATATGACTTCTTGGTCACTTTAGAGACTTAACCCGAAAGGGTTTTAGGGTATTTAAGTGATGTTTTGTCTCATTTGAACCCAACCCAATCAGATTTTTACTCCATCTCTAGCTTTTTGAGCTCCACCACCACTTAACCACCACCCCTCCACCCCAAACCACCATATTTACCTTATATTATACCATGATTAAGACTACAAAACCCATTTATACAATTGTTGGGAAAAATATTAATTTATAAAGAAGATATTGGGGGATTTTTGGATGGAAGATGAAGAAGAAATTATTGAGTTTAAATGGGGCTTTTATGTATCTTTCTTGGACGTATGTTTGGTGGAGCTACACAACCTCTTTAAGGCTACCTTAGGAAGTGAGAGGTTTCCATTTTCTTCTAAATCTCATCCACCATTGTTGAAGTTTCTTTTGAAGCGGGAAAAATTGTACACTTATTAAGTTTAAGATTACTCTATTGTACAATATATGGGTAAATATGTTAAAGTTCATAAGATTAGAATCTCTGCATGATTAGGTAGTCAGTACTCATGATTTCTTTATAGCTTTGAATATTTAAGAAATAGGATTTGAAATGGTTTGAGAAAAGATGCTAAATTTCAAGAAAACCTTGAGTTTAAACATTTTATGAAATAAAATATTTTTAAAGTAATATTTATTTGATAAGATATTTTTAGTATTAATCTTGAAGTTTTCTTGCGAAAATGAAAATTTTATAAATTTAGATATTTAAACATGTTTGTGAAGAACATATGTCTTTTTAGTCTTGAAAATCTTGGATTTACAATTGAAATGAAATTTCATGTGATAATCACGTGTAAGACTCATTTTTATTGATTTATAGGCTTAAATTTTATTTTCTCTTGTGTATTGACTTGTAGTAAGTTAATGGTGATCATATTTGAAAAAAAGATAAAATAAGTTACAACTTGAAATAATAAAAAAAAAGGAAATTTCATCCCCAAAAGTGTGTTATGAAATATTGAGAAAATGATAAATTTGTGTTTTCAAGACTACATGTGATGTTCAAGGAAAACTGGGTGTTTTCTAGTAAAAATGGCTTTTAAATGCGAAAATTATTTCTTTTAGCTTTGGTAGTATGTTAATCCTACAAAGTGACTAAAGGTGTTATCAAGTGTTAATGAGTTACGAATATTCAAGAAGTTAAGCTAATGACTTAAATAATGTTTTTGGGAAATGACACTTATGAAAATAAATAAAATGCAAGTTTAGCAATAAAAGGGTAAAATGATAAATTTACGTAAAGTTGAATATTTTTATGAAACAAAAATATTGAAAAAGATGTTACACAAAAAGGTCTAAATGGGAGTGATTTTTGGAATGAAATCAACGTAAATGTGTACTGGATATGAAATGGTGATTTTCTAAAGTGTAACATAAATATGGAGTGTAGTCCCCTAGGTTTGGCCTCGATCGGTAAAAGTAGAATAACGTGGACACAAAAAAGTGTTAAAACACATGATAAAAGGTCTCGGATGGGACCGAAAATAATTAAGAAGGGCTCGGATCCCTGGGGTGAAAGACTCAAAATCACTGGCCAGAGCATATGGCTGCATCGATGGCGGCGTGGAGCCTGTTAAAGTATGCGGTATTGCTGCGTTCGGAGCAAAAAATAATGTGTAAAAGTGGAACATAATAAAGAAATTGGTTGTTCTAATAACTTAAGAAAAGACAACCTCTGTGAAATGAAATTGATGAATGTTCCTATTTTGAAAAGGCAATTTGGACAAGAAATATGAAAATGACTAAGTCCAAGTAAAGTTAATGACACAAGTGAAATGGTTAATGGGTACTCAAGAAGCCTAAGATGGTTTAACGCATAATTAACACAAGTGTGTGTTGCGGACGATTTTCAAAAGTAAAATAAGTATTTTCTAACGCCGAGTGTGCGTTTGTTGAAATGTGGTTTCCAAGGAAAATACTGAAGTGGATTTGGTAGGAGTAAATGGTAAATTTCGATAAATGAAGTGTTTTTCCTAAACAAATGATATTTTGTTGAAATATTTAATCGGGTGCGTTAGATCGAGAAATTAATATTAAATTAAGTAAAAAGGGGCAAATCGGGTCCTTTACATGGATAGTGTGATTTAATCAACTCAAGTAATGTTTCGGAATAAACGGATTTAAGCATTGGAGTATATATATATTGTATTCGCATGTGCACGTAGGTGGTACGTTATAGAACCACTTTTTTTCCATTTGATTCTTTGTAGCATTGTCTTATTTCCCACTAGGCATTCGGCTCATTCCTTTTCCTTTGTTACAACAGGTTGTACGCGATTCCATACTTTGAGAGCGTTATACAAATAAGTATTCTTTTTATTTTACGTTAGTAACTCTGAATGGTTGGATTCTGGGGACGCTTCCTAGGGATCCCACACGTATCTTGATATAAATTGGAATCGCAGGCTAAACAAGTGAAAAGTTACTTTAATAAAACTGGACTAATAACATTTTTTGGATTGTTTCATTGCACTTCACACCTGACGTTCGGAGAGGATCGGGTTGACCCACGGTTAACCTTTAAATTCGGGTCGGAGTGTTATAGAGGTGCTAAAGGAGAAGATGGATCCATTGAGAGGAAAGAATATCTGAATGACATGAAGGCCTGCACACATATTATAGAGGTGAATTTGGCTGAGGCTGCGAAGACCTTCTCTTGAGAGGTATCTAAAAGTTATTTTTTCTAAAGATGATTTATGTGGATTATTTAACCCCACGATGATTACCAAGTTGTGAGCATGTTGATCCATGAGAGGACACTTGAAATAATTGTTGTAGACAACATAAGTTATGAATATCTGTTGTTTTATTACCGTTTCAAGTGGCTAAAATTGTTATAAAGGAAGCTATAGGCGTACCATAATCCAGTTATTATATTTTCATGAGAGAAAGTGTATGATGATACAAAAAATGACACCACCAGGTCAAAGTAATAATGAGCTCAAACAAGAATAATAATGGCAGAAAATAATTAATATAACAGTAAGAAAAGATGAGGCAAAGAGGGATTGAACACCAGAATTAATTGGTTCATCCAAATTATGGCCTATGTCCACTTTGTAGTGTGTTTAATCAACTAAATGAGGCTTTAATGGCTTGAATATACAAGAACTCAAGATTTCTCCCTCTTATAGTCAATTTGACAGAGGTCCAGTAGGGTTTCTAATATCTCCCCTTTTACATGAGGTATAAGACAATTATTTATAGTGCTTAGGGAGTGTAATGACCCCCTAAACACGTAGTAGGCGTATGATAATGAAGGCTCCCAATAGGATTATAACAAATGTCCATAGCATACGCAACTAATGATGATGCAATATTCCCTCATGTGAGGGGATAATCTGGTTGTAACAGAATTGTCCACGTGGGACACGCCACTTTGGAACCTACTACTGCTTGTACTGTAGATGCTGTTTGTAGAGGTCTTGGCCTGGCCGAGTATGAGGTTGCTGATGTAATGAATGACTTTATGCTGATAAGTGTGGTCTCAATCGAAGGCATCCGACCGAGGCGGGCTATACAGGTCATCCCTTTGTGTCGACTGGTAAAAAGTATGAGAGATGTCTTTACCGACGAAATGCTCCCCCATGGTCTCGAACTACTAGATGGTTGAGGTTGTGAGTGACAAGGTCGACCTCGGTCTGGACGAGTCTTAGAAATGACCTACGTGAGGTCCTTGTAAAATCTTGGCTTCTGGTGCCAGAGACCCTCGTCCTAAGACGAGGTCACACTTGGTCCTAGACCTTAGTCTTCTCCGTGAGTAGGAGGCAGAGGGGTACAAGTTGATGGGGACTTGCATGAGAGGTCTCTGACATTTTGATTGGATGTAACTTGATGGATAAGGGAGTGGCACATGTCATTATTCTAGTTGGGTAGCATTTATCCCTAGATTGATTCGACGGCTTATCACTTTGGGTATCGCACCTCAAATGATGATGTATGTTGGGAAACGTACATACTCATTTCTTGATATTTGAACCCCCAAAACATTCTCTCTCTCCTCTTTACCCAAAAACTACGGCTATTTCTTTTTCTCTCTGCAGTTTCCAAAACTTCCTTCGACTTCTTCTTCTATTTTCAAGCGACATCCCACCGTCTTTAGGTTATTTTCGGTAGCCTCCACTCTCATGTAACCCCTTCTACCTTTTGTTTGTTTCTTTTCACTGTTCTAATTATATTAAGTTAATTACATTTTTCAATGAGGGTTATTGGTTTTCTGAAGAATATATTTGGTGGATTAAGTCTTAGCTCCTCCACTTGTGTGGCTATTTTAGGTAGTTAGTGGTGGATGGGCTTTCATTAGAGAGTTTTAGGGGTTTTACCTATCGTTGTTGGCTTTTTAAGCCACCTACGGTCAGATGCAAAGATGTGTTCAAAGTGTTCTTGGTGAAATCTTTTCACATTCCTTTGTTTGATCTTTAGTTAACTGGAGTCAAAGTTAGAAGTTATTTTCTATTTTTTCAATTTTCACACAAGTTGAGTCTCATCATGTTGATTGTAAATCGGTTGTATACGATAGCCAAGGAGTTTCCCAGGCTAAGAGAGAAGTGTTTTGAACATATCAGGAGAGTAGAGGCTGAGGAAGTCGAGAGTCGTCAAGCCGAGGCTTTCCCGGTTCATACTCTTTATCCACCTCCCCTAGCTGTCATATACCCCTAAGTTACTAAGCCTTGTGACCCCATGTTTGAGTCGTCCTCATCAGTCGATGACCCCATGTCTACCTCTCAACCAGTCGAGAGTGTTGATATATACGAGGAAGCCATGTAATATTCTGCATCCCAAGCCGAAGGGTCTGAGATGGACGAGGCTTCCTCTCATGTCTCGTCTCCCTAAGGGGCAGAAATATCGGATTAATCCGACTCTGTTAAGATACTTGAGCCTAGTGTAGTGATCCCTCCTATAATAAACACAATTACTCTCTCGGATGCAACTAGGGCCAAGTTTACATTAAGATTTCCAAGTGGTGACTCTTCCAATCCTCATGCCGAGACACTAAAAGATAGTGGTGATAAGAGTGAACTTAACACGTCTGTTGCTGAAGAATATGAGAGCGATGTATCTGCAGTTGACCTCTTAGTCTGGAGACATCTCTACAACATAGATTCTTCTATCTATATGAGAAAGACTCTTAAGGATGAGAAATCTTTTCATGGCCGAGAGGGTGAAGTCTGTGTTTATGAGCCGCTGTTTAAGGCCATCTTACTCCTACCTATTAACCCTATGATCCGATCTATTCTGGCTCATTTAAGACTTTCCCCCTCTCAGCTTTCTCCAAATGCTTGGAGGGTTATCCTTGGCTTCATTGCCCTTTGGAAGGTTGTCCATCAAACCGACCTTCCAGTTAACATATTCCTTGCCTGCTATACACCTTCGTCTTCCAACACTCATCCTGGTTACTATCATATCATATCTAGAAAGACCAATAATAAGGTTTTGCTGGTCACCAAAACTTCAAACCACAATTGGAAACCCCTCTACATCTTTATCTCTGGGGCTTGGGAATTTGGTACTAACCAAGCCCATGGGACCTCTTAGCCCAGGACCCCTCTGAGGTGGGTGGGCTAAAGTCTTTACATCAGTCAAACTTGATCTGGTATTAAACCCTAAGGCCTTTGGAAAATTTAATAAGCTTCGTAAATAAGGTGAAAATGGTCATCTCGTGAAGTTTGAGCATTTAATGACTTTGCATTTTTTGGCTTAAACAGGTCTGGGGCTTGACCCCCTAGCCGAGCTACGTAAGTAATTATCCTTGACAACTATTGTCTCATACTTTTTAATTTCCCATAATTAATTCTAAGGTTTACCTCTTACAGATCGTCCATAAGGTATATCAGATGAGTTTGGGAACATGGTGGCCCCTAACCTCAGCAAGCTCGTCAATAAGAACAAAAAGACATACCCCTTATTGCTCAGACTAAAAAGTCGATTACAGGTGGTCCCAGCAGAGCCAACGATGCTGAGAAGAAAAGAAAAGTCCATGCTGACGACACCACCACCTCTCGTCCCACGAAGCTGGGTCTGACCAGGCAATTTTGATCTCGACTGACGATGCTCTGGCTGCTCGTTTGTCACAACTGAAAACTAATGACAAGCGCATCATCTATCATGGCAAGAAAGACATAGACAGTATCATCTCTTTTATCTCTAAGGCCGACAGGCGTTTACTCCAAGCAATTAACATTTCTCTTTTGACTGAATTTGCAATTCATAGGATTGTTCAGGTATTTTTTAAAAACTTTATGTATAATCTCTTCCTTATATATGTCTCATACTGACTTGTCTCCCCTTTATTTTGCAGAGTGAGGTCTCTTTTCACCGTATGGGAGACTGGATCAATAAGAGGTTGCCTTTAATTCAAAAGGGGAGAGACGCTGTAACTATGGAGAATAATTTGAGGGAAGAGCTTCAGACGACTAAGTCGTCCCTATAGGAGGCAAAAAATCAGGTTACCAACCTTAAGACTGAGCATGCTAGCACTCTGAAGTCCCTGGAGAAAAGTAAACACACCAAAATTGATACTGTAGTTGGAGTTGCCTTGGACAAGGCTAAGGCACAAGCCATAACCGACTTCATAGAATCCGATGAATTTGGAGGTTATGCCTTCGAATACCTCGAATGGGGTATCAAGACTGCTGGACGATGGGCCATTTTAATGAATGCTAAGTCCGAGAATCTTTCACCTGATGACTTCTTGGGCCTTAACTTCAACAATCCTCTCCTTGAAACTGCACTGGACGAGGTTGAAAACCCTGTTGACCCTGTGGATACTAACCCTATTGAGATAACAAAGACTAATGAAAATGAAGCTGAGTTCGACCTTAATAATGATGGGTCCAAGAATACTAATATTGGGGTTGATGGGGGCAACTCAGGCAGGAGGTGGTGGGAGTTTTCAGCCTTTATCTCTTGTAACTTTTTTATTTTTCTTTTTTTATGACAATCGACCTTCCATGGATTTGTACTTTTTCTTTGTATTGAACATTCGTAATCTTTTTTTTAATGAATAAAGTTTTTATTTCTATCATTCTCTGCGTTGTGCTTGCTCTGATCTTTTCCTTAGTAATATTATTTGAATTGACACAAGTCTTGTCTCTTCTTTCACTAACTTAATGGTGTCTAAGGAATATGAATCACAATTTGAATCCACCAAATTATGGTGTTATATCACCAGTCCCCTCCCTTTGTTTTGAGAGTGTATGGATGAGTGTCGTCTCATCCATGCACTATCGTCTCGACCGAGAGAGTATAACCACCAAGTTAATGATGTTTAATAAATGAGCCACAACTACGTGATTTTTAAATTTGAATCCACCAAATTATGGTGTTATATCACCAGTCCCCTCCCTTTGTTTTGAGAGTGTATGGATGAGTGTCGTCTCGTCCATGCACTGTTGTCTCGACTGAAAGAGTATAACCACCAAGCTAATGATGTTTAATAAATGAATAAGAACTAAGTGATTTTTAAATTTGAATCCATAAAATTATGGTGTTATATCATAAGTCTTCTCTCATCATTTTGAGACTATATGGATGAGTGTCGTCTCGTTCATGCACTGTCGTCTCGATCAAGAGAGTATAACCACCAAGTTAATGATGTTTAATAATTAATCACTCTCTATGTTATTGATAGTCCATGGACGAGGTCGACCACATTTGGACTGTCGTGTCACTGATAGTAACTTAAGGCTACTTCACCGCGATTGATTTTTTATAGCTTAAGATGAGTTGATACAAGCAAACAACAAATGTTCAAACAAATCTACAAAGTATGAGAGAACACTTGAGATTTTTATCGAATTTTGTTCATATTTCATTCATCATCTGAACCTTATATACATGTATTACGATCGAAGGAAAAGAGATAAGCAAAACTAAAATCTTACTGGTAATACTTTTTGAGGTGTTCAGCATCCCATGGGTAGGAGAATGGCTCTCCTTCTAGATTTTTCAATCGATACATCCCCGGAACCACCTCTTCAACTACTCAGTATGGACCATGCCAATTCGGATACATATTATTAGCCTTCTGCCATGTATTCTTCAATACCAGGTCTCCTACCTTCAATGGGTATGCCTTTACTCCCTTATTATAGAACTTTGTTGTCCTCTGCTGGTAGGCAGCTTGCCTAACCTCAGGATCTTCTCTCTTTTCTTCCATAAGGTCAAAATCAAGTCTTCATTCAATAAAATTCTCTTCCAAGTCATAAGTCTGAACCCTGTGGGTAGGGGAGACCTACCTCATGTCGGTACTATCGCCTCTGAACCATAAGGAAACATAAATGGAATTTCCTTAGTATGAGTCCTTTTCGTCATCCTGTAAGCCCATAGGACAACATATACCTCCTCAATCCATCTCCCTTTGGCATCTAGAAATCTCTTCTTGATTCCATCAAGGATCGTTCTATTTGTTACTTCTGTCTGTCCATTGGCCTAAGGTCAGTCAGGAGTGGAGAAAAATTGCTTAATGCCAACTCGTTCACAATATTTCTCTAGGGAGATATTCTTGAAGTACGTCCCATTATCAAAAATCAAGGTATTGGGTAGGTCGTACCTACAAATGATTTTTTTCTAGATAAACTGGAATGATTTCTTCTCTATGATTGTTATCATCGGCTCGTCCCTTACCCATTTTGAAAAATAATTGATCGCCACAATCAACTAACGATATATATTCACGGTCCTTAGCAGTGGTCCTACTAGGTTAATCCCCCGGACCGCAAAGGGCCAGATGTAATGGAAGTAAGAAGATGGTGAGTTTCATGGGGTATGTTGGAAAACCTCTGGCATTTGTCGCACTTCTTGATGTATGTAGCTGCATCTTTGGCCAACGTCGGCCACCAATATCCTTGGGTGATGATCCTCTTAGATAGAGGCCTTCCTCTAATATGGATGGAACATGACCCTTCATGCAGTCCTTTAAGATATACTTTACCTTAGATGGGTGGACACATCGGAGTAGAGGAAACATGAACCCCTTCTTGTATAAGATGCCTCTTACGAGGGAATACTTCGAATCTTTATACCTCAACTTCTTTTTCTCGACTTTGGTCTCAGGAAACTCCCCATCTCTGATGTAGCGAATGATGGGATCCATCCAGGAGGCTTCCATACTCACATCTAAACAAAACGCCATAGTACTTTATTCTCCTTCGATCATCTGCCGATGAGGAATCTCCATCGGGGCCATTCTTCTGATTTTAGTTCTAGTGGCTGAAGCTAACCTTGGCAGAGCATCGACTCGGCCATTGTCCAACCAAGGTATCCTCATCAATTTTACTTCAATAAAATGCTCCAATGATGTCTTAACCCTTCCCAGGTACTTAGCCATTATGTCATATTTAGCCTCGTATGCCCCCAAAATTTAATTAACAACCAACCTGGAATCACTATGAACAAGGAGTTAGCCAACATTCAGTTCCCGAGCAAGGGACAGAACTGCTAGGAGGGCCTCATACTCAGATTCATTATTAGAATCTTTGAAGTTGAACCTCAATGCATACTCAATATCTATCCCACCTGGCGCTGACACTATTAATCCTGCCCCGCTTCCATTCTTTCATGAAGATCCATCAACAAAGAGTCTCCATACAGTACCATTTGGAAAAAAACTACCCTCTTATAGGATTCCATTCTTGAAAAGATACCATTCCTCCTTATTCTCAGACACTTTATTTATTATTAAACTCATCTTAGCCTCGGTCGGGGGAGGACACACTCTGCTCTTTTTCTCACAAGCTGTAGATTCAATATCTTCAGTGTCAGCCTCGTCCCAGGTGAACTTGGCTACAAAGTCACCTAGGGCTTTCCCCTTAATGGCCGTTCTTTATTGGTAGATGATGTAGAACTCCCCCAACTCAATTGCCTAATCTATCAGTCTTACTGACTTCTCATGCTTATGAATGACCTGTCTGAAGGGTGAGTCTGTGAGGACCACCATGGTATTTTCCTAGAAATAGGGCTTCATCTTCCTCAAGGCATGGATAAGTGCATATGCTAGATTTTCCATTTTGGGGTACCTTTACTCGGCCCATTAGAGGGCCTTGCTATTAAAGTAGAATGGTGTTTGAACTCTATCCTCTTCTCTTTCAATAGTGACACTAATGGCTGATTCTGACACTGCTAAATACAGATACAGTTTCTCTCCTTGAACTAATCTGGACAATCGGAGTGGAGAGCTGAGATAGGACTTTTAATCTTTAAAGGCTTTATCACCCTTATCATTCCATTTAAAATCTTTTCTCAATACTTTAAAGAAAGGAAGGCATTTATCACTGTCTCTCGATACAAACTTGTTTAATACTGTCATTCTTCTAGTTAGCCTATACACATCCTTTATTGTTGTGGTAGTCTTCATCTCCATCAAAGCTTTAATATTTTCGGGGTTGGCCTCATTCCCCCTTTGATTCACAACGAAGCCTAAGAACTTGCCTACTCCGACATCGAAGACACACTTAGTGAGGTTGATCTTCATCTTATGTTCATCCATCGTGTTAAAAGTACGCTCAAGATCGGCCACATGGGTGTCGGCTTTGAGCCTCTTCGTTAACATATCGTCAACATACACTTCCATCGTCATCCCGATTTGGTCCTCAAATATTTTGTTGACCAACCTTTGGTATGTGGTTTAACATTCTTTAACCCAAAGGGCATGATCTTGTAGCAATATGCCCCCTTTTCGTTTATAAAAGCTATATTCTCTGCGTCAGTCGGGTCAATGAATATTTGATTATAGCCTGAGTAGGCATCCATAAAGCTCATTAACTCATGGACGAGAGTAGCATCTACCATTTGATCAATCCTCGGTAATGGGAAGCTATCTTTAGGGTGCAGAAGGGTGTTTCAAGATTGACCACTATATTTTGGGGTGAGGGTCCCTTAAATACCCCCTCCTTATTCTCCAGTAAATATGAGGTTGAGCAACCACCAGGATCCTTTAATGGGAAAAAATTCATCTTGGAGAAGGAACCCCCAGGGTCCAACAGCATCAGGAATTCATATTGAGAAAAAAAAACCAGGGTCCTGGTAGAAATTCATATTGAGAAAAAAAACCAGGGTCCTGGAAGAAATTCATATTGAGAAGGAACCCCAGGATCCCGATAGAAATTCATATTGAGAAGGAACCCCCAGGGTCCCGACAGAAACTCAAATTGAGAAGGAACCCCAGGGTCCCGACAAAAGTTCATATTGAGAAGGAACCCCACCCAGGGTCCTGACAGAAATTCATATTGAAAAGGAACCCCACCCAGGGTCCCGATTGAAATTCATATTGAGAAGGATCCCCCAGGATCCCAGCAGAAATTCATGTTGAGAAGGAACCCCAACCAGGGTCACGACAGAAATTCATAATGATAAGGAACCCTAGGGTCCCGATAGAAATTCATATTGAGAAGGAACCCCACCCAGGGTCCTGGTAGAAATTCATATTAGTGCAGGAACCTAGGCCCCCTGACCGCAGAAAATGCATAATTGGTGAAAGTGCACCCAATGTCCCTCGATCGCAGAGAATTCATATTGGTGCTGGAACCTAGGCCCCTGACCGTAGAAAATGCATATTTGGTGAAAGTGCACCCAAGGTCCCTCGACCGTAGAGAATTCATATTAGGTGAGAACATAGGCCCCCTAACCACAGAAAATGCATAACTAGTGAAAGATAATCCATGGTCCCTCACCGCAAAGAATTCATATTGGTACGGGAACCTAATCCCCCTGACCGCAGAAAATGCATAATCAGTCAAAGAGCACTGAGGGTCCCTCAAATACATAAAAGTCATATTGGTGAAGGAACGTCCAGGGTCCCTAAACCAAAACCTGAGGCAGAGACCCCAAGATGATAGAGTGGCTACCATGAGCAACCCCTCATCATGAAAAGTCATTCTTTTAAAGAACAACATTATTAACACTTTGCTTTCTTGTACATGTATCCTAGTTGAGTAGTATGGCTTAAATAGGCTAGTTGCGATCTCTTGGGAGTTTTGGCTTGGACGATGAGGAACAAGGTTTTTTAATCAGGCTCAACCACTTAGCACCTTAGGATTGGGAGAATACTAGTGAGAAGACCCTAGGGTCACCCAGTCCTCACACACCTCACAGTCAGACACAATCAGGGTGAGCAGCTAAAGGGTTGCTCACAAGAAAAGAATTGTTTATAAAATGAATTTAAATTAGAGGGTCCTCTAGGCCCCTCTCAAGAAAAAGTATTTTAAGAAGGGGGTCCTAAAGAACCCCCCTCAAACTTATAAATATTTTAGAGGAGGTGGTCCTTGATACCCCCCTCAAGTTTACACATTGTACCATAAGTTACCGTTCTAAAAGATATTTATGAAATCAAATATTTTGTCTTCATTAGGATACATATTTTCTTTTTGACTTTGGTTTGCACCAGGTGGCACCTGTCTGAGGGGACATGCTATTGCACACAGGTAGGGACAAGTGGTACACTATAGACCTTGTCCCTCACTAACCCTTTAAGTTTTTAGGGCCAAAAAGTGCCAACTCATCCTTAGTGCCCAAGTATAAATAGGATCCCTGGGCAAGGTCAAAAAAGGGCGGGGGAGAAAAAAACTCAATAGCACTGTTACTCTGTCAAAATCACACCATAACTTCCTAGTATTCTCTCCCTGCTCTCTCTCTAGTGCTAAGTGCCTTGTTCTTTCACTCCTCATTGACAACCATCATTCAAAGTAGTTTTTCCTGAGAAAATTACTATTATTTTTGTGGAAGTTCATCTTCTTGCAGGGAGGGAGTTCCAACTTAAGCTCTATTTTTACCAAAAGGAGAAGGTTTCATCAGAAGCTTCTGCAGAAGTTATTGAGAACCTTGCAGACAGCATCCATTGGAGTGGGTCACGCCTCACCCTTTCAAGTTATTCATAGACCCCCGTCTCACTACCTTCCTATATAGGGCAACCTTTAGTCAGATATGTAAAATCAACACACATCCTCCATTTTCCACTGGCTTTGGGGATAATGACAACATTGGACAACCACTCCGGGTAAATAACCTCTCTTATGAAGTCTCCCTTCTCTAACTTTTTCACCTTTTCTCGGATGACATCATACTTCTCTCATGAGTAGACTCTTCTTCTCTGTTGGATCGGCTTCGCATTATCGATCATTTGAGTCTATGACAGAGAAATTTTGGATCAATGGCGGGCATATCTTCGTGGCTTCAGGAAAAAATGCTCTGCTTATTCCTTGATAGCTTAACCAGCTCCACTTTGACCTCTTTCCTTAGGCCTTTGCCAATTTGGATGGTTTTTTTTAGCTCGTCATCATTGAGGACGATGGATTCTACCTCCTCAACTGCATCACCCTTCTTCATCTTCTTTTCATCTCTAAGGTCTAAGGTATCAATGTTGTAGTTCATAGTGGCCGTTTTGTATACTTCTATCTCCTCGGTTGAGTTGAAGTATCATTCGTGTTACTTATCTTAGTCCCCCTGAACTTATCCTACCCCATATAGGGTTGGGAATTTAATCATCTAGTGGAATATTGAGGGCACGACCTCAAATTCCTTGAGGTCTACCCTTTTGAGAATTATATTGTAGGACGAATAGACGTTTTCATCCATGATGAAGAAGTTGATCTTCCTTGTAAGTCATTTTGGCCAACTGCTGCCAATTCTCACTTCCATTTCATATATGCCCAGTGGCTGTACTTTCTCCCCCACTAAAGCCGATGAGTGGTTAGTTATATGTAATCAACCTCTTCTTACTCAGATTTAAACCTTTGTAACAATATCAAAACATAACGTCGGTTGAGCTACCTCTGTCTACCAGAATCCTTGTAACCTCATAGCTATGAAACATAGTAGTGATGACCAATGGGTCATCATGTGGAGCCAAAATTCCATTAAAATCTAACCTTGAAAGGCCAACTACTAAAGTACCCATATTAACCTTGCTTCTCTTACCTTTGAAGGCTGAATTGTAGCTGAGTTGACAGTCTTAGGCTTTGGTGGGAGAGCCTTTGCCTCTGCTACATGTGCTTTCCTATCAGTGACTTCTTTTCCTCCTCCAGTAAGACCCTCGCAGATCATCTTAACCTCATGTGAGATCACACTGAGCCAACCCTTCGGATCAACAGAATTAGGAGGGAGGTCAGGGTCGTCTTCATCACAGTCATCTGACTCATCATCGTCTCGATCGGCTGTAGCATCTGGTCTATACTTGTCATTTTTCTTCTTCTCTAGGGTGTCATCTTGGTTACCCCTTGAACCACTCTTGTCTACGTACTTCCTTAGCTTTCTATCCTTTAGCGTCTTTTCTATTTCATCCTTTAGAGAAAAACATTTGTCGATCAGGTTCCCATGGTCTTGGTGGAATTCACACCATAGACTTTTGTTCCTCTTGTGAGGAGAAACTTTAAACTTTTCAAGCCACCTTAGGGACCGATCATTCTAGATCTCATTCAAGATATGCTCACAGATTACCACGAGGGGAGTGTAGTTGGCAAACTTATTGACTGTTGATCTCTTCTTTCTATTTTTATTCATAAACTGGAACTTACCCCTGCTAGTACCCTTATCATCCTCATACTTTACACATCCAACCAAGAGCCAACCAAGAGCCAACAAAAAAGCCCAACTAATAGCCGAAAAGTCACTCTACACAACCAACCAAGAGCCAGCGGTCGTACAACCTGTATTGCCTGTGAAGCGACAACGTCCATATAATTAATTCTCATTATGTATTGATGTAAATGCCTAACAAAAAAAAGGCATTCCATCCTTTCATATGACAACGATCAAGACCCCCTTGGGCTATAAATACATTGTATCACCCTCATTGTAATAGATCGAAAAACAACTCAAGCAATCAATACATAACGGTGGACGTAGGCTGTCCCATTGAGCCGAACCACTTTAAAAAGTTTTCTTGTGTCTTGTTTATTTTACTTAATTTATCCATGATTAACTAATTAGGCTTAGTATAGTTTTTTGCATCAAAATATTGGCGCCGTCTGTGGGAACTTATTGCTAAACATTTTCACTCATTCATCATTCATCACCCATCGCTGAAATTCTAGAATCAAGCACTAGAAATGAGGGAATATCGCCTAATCCCTCTGTCCCTCTTAACAATAATGATTTGACAGGAATTTTGGCTAGCCTGGCCAAGGGTCAAGAATCCATACATGATACTATATGACAGTTGGCCTAAACTCTGCAAGCTGGAGTGCCGGTGCAATCTAATCACATGAATATGGCACCGCCGCCAAACAGGAGTATTGGGCACAACCGTTCAAGAACTTCTAAGGATCCTTCATATCTACCTGGAGCAACCTCTTCTATTAATATCACGAATTACACGGATGGAAAATCTCTCATCCCAGAAAGATCGAGTTCCTTAGAAAGGCTAAGTAGGGCCTCTCCTTTTGATCATTTGGGACCCCAGGGAAATGCCCTGCGGGTTGCATCAAGAAATAGTCGACGACTAAGTGATTTAGGGGAAGGTTTAACCCAGTCCAGATTAAATACCCAAAGAACTAAAAGGTCTAGTCAGAGAGAAGGTTCACATAAAGCAAGGTCAGCAAGATCTGGAGGTCAGCATAAAAGAGCTGCCATCCATGGCACTAGTAGTGATGCTTGGAAGGGTTCCATTCAACGTTTGGAAGATAGATTAGGTGAAATGGCCAAAGCCAAGAATACTCTTCAAAGAATTTTTATTAAGGGGTCCCCTTTTGTGAAAACCATCGTGGATTTCCTTACGCCGATCGAGTTTAAAGATACAATAGTCACTCCAAAATATAATGGGAAAACTGATCCCGTTCTTTACATAGAACGGTACCAAGCAACTGTTGATATCTATGTTGTTCCTGATGAGATGAGATGTAGGGAGTTCTCAGGAACAATCACTGGATCTTCTTAAATTTGGTACAACAACCTTCCTCAGGGACATATTTCTTGCTTTCAACCACTAACCAAGATATTCATTGGTAATTTTTTCTTTGGAGCAAAACCAATGAAGCGAGTAGCTCATTTAATCAGTGCGAGACAGAAAGAAGGAGAAAATACTAGGGATTACATCACTCGCTTCAACAACGAGAAACTGGAAGTGATTGATTATGAAGAGAGGATATAAATCACTGCACTTATGAGTGGTTTGTTCCCTGATAATTTATATTATACTCTGGAAAAAGATCCACCAAAGACGATGATAGAATTGACGACCAAGGCAGTGAAGATTATGAACGTCGAGGAAGCTATGGTTGCCAAAAAGAATTTAGACGCGAAAGCGTAAGAAAAAGCATAAGGGAAGTCAGATAAGAAGGAGAACAATAACCATAATGAGCACAGGAGTTCGAAGGGAATCAAAGGCCTAGATCGGCTCAAGAAATTCACTAATTACACCCCTTTGATGGTGGATATACATCATGTGTTGGAGGAAATCAAGCACAACAATGATTTGAGTTATCCTAAAAAGTTAAGATCGCCTGCTGATAAGAGGGATACATCCAAATATTATGAGTTTCAAAAAGATCATGGTCATACCACTAACCGATGCATTGTCCTCTAGAATGAGATAGAAGCACTCGTCTGAAAAGAAAAGCTGGACAGATTTATAGAGCATCAGAATGGTGGAAGAAATGGAGGAAGAGGTTGACAGAGATCTAAATCGCCAGTTAAGCCCAAGGAAGACAAGAAGAGGAACCACGACGATGATCTAGAAGATGATCCCGATCTCCTCAAGAAAGATAGACAATCAAAACGTGAGGTATTCACACTTAGTTTTGGATCTTTTGATTATCACATGATTACAGGTGGAGATGTCGGAGGAGGAGATCACACAGTTGAAAGGAAGGATTACCTTAATGAGGCTCCAGCTTCTTCCTATATCCTGCATATCAACCTCACCGAGGAGGACCAACCAAGAAAAGTTAACAAGGATAAGCTCGTAATGGGATTTTCCAAAAATGGTTTATTAGGAGTTTTGTGTCCTCATGATGATACTTTAATGATCAGAGTTAGGATGAAAGAAGTATTGGTAGCAAGAACATTAGTGGAAAATGGCTGTTCGACAGACATCATGTTCTATCCCTGTTTTGATAGCTTGGGTTTAAAACTCAGTCAACTGGAGTCATATCATAGGCCACTCATTGGATTCTTGGGTGAAAAGGTGTTTCCACTAGGAACTATCAAGATGGATGTATTGATCGGGACTTGGCCAGCGAGCAGGACAGAGAAGGTAAAATTCTTTGTAATGGACAAAAATGTTCATTATGCTTATACTATGATCATAGGGAGGGTTGGTCTGAAAAAGTTCGAAGTTGTACCCTTAACTATTCATCAATGATGGAAATTCCCGACCAACTTTGGAGTAGGAGTAGTGAAAGGAGACCAGAAAGTAACTCAGGAGTGATGCTATTCCTCTGTCGATGAAGAAGATATGTTGGACGCCAAATGGAAAACAACCACTTATCAAGTGGATACAACTAAGCTGAACATCAAGTCTGAGGTTAAAACCTTAGATCCAATAGATTAATATGAGCTTGTAAAAGGTCAAGTGATGGAGGTAAAAGAAATCATTGTTCTGGATGATGATAAGCCAGAACGAACAACTCAAATATGAGCATTGTTGGAACTAGTTCTTAAGCAGGAGTTAACACCTTTCTTAAGGCAAAGAAAATAAATGTTCGCTTGGAGTTATGAAGATATTCCAGGCATAGATCCAAACTTTATGTGTCATGAACTTAATGTCAATAGGGAAGTCAAACCTGTAAAGCAACAAAGAAGAGTTTTCAGCCCAGAGAAGAATCGGTCTATATAGGAAGAAGTGGAGAACCTTCAAAAAACTTCCTTTATTGAAGATGTGAAGTACCCTGATTGGCTAGCTAATGTAGTTATGGTCAAGAAGAAGAACAACAAGTGGAGGATGTGTATGGATTTTACGGACTTGAACAAAGCGTTCCCAAAAGATCAGTTTCCTTTGCCACGAATTGATCAACTGGTAGATGCCACTTCAAGGCATGAATTTCTAAGTTTCATGGATGCATATTCTGGTTATAACCAGATCAAAATGAAGCCACAAGACAAAGAAAGTACTTCCTTTATCACTCCCCGAATAAATTATTGCTATAATGTCATGACGTTTGGTCTTAAAAATGCAGGTGCTACTTATCAAATACTGGTTAACAAAGCATTTGAGGAGCAGATAGGCAAGAATATGGAAGTGTATGTTGATGATAAGCTCACTAAAAGTAAAAAAGCTGTTGATCATATTGCCGACCTCAGTCAGACGTTTGATAAACTGGAAAAGCACCAAATGAAGTTAAACCCAACCAAATGCATCTTCGGAGTGCATGAGGGAATGTTCCTTGGGTATATAGTGAATCAAAGGGGAATTGAAGACAATCTAGATAAGATTAAATCTCTAATCAAAATGAAGTCCCCAACCTGTAAAAAAGATGTTCAAAGGCTAACTGGGCGTGTAGCTGTACTCAACAGGTTTGTGTCAAGAGCAATAGACACATGTTTTCCATTCTTCAAGGTACTCTAAAAAACCTTTGAATGGAACGAGGAATGTGAAAAGGCATTCATGGAGTTCAATAAGTACCTGGGAGCACCACCATTACTTTCTCGACCAATATTGGGAGAAAAGCTGTATCTGTATCTGAAAGTATCTGAGTCCGCAGTTAGCTCTGCTTTGATCAGGGAGGAAAAAGGAGTTCAAAAGCAAGTTTATTACACCAACAAAGCTTTTCGTGGAGAAAAAGTAAGATATCCCACACTATAGAAATTATCACTAGCTTTAATTGAAGCTAGTAGATGAATGAAGCCATACTTTCAAGCCCACACTATAGTGATCTACACTAATATGCCATGAAGACAGGATTTGCACAAACCAGAGAAATCAGGAAGACTGATGTATTGGGCTGTGGAGTTCGGAGAGTATGACCTTATGTATGAACCAAGGACTAATTTAAAAGGCCAAGCTGTGGCTGATTTTATTGCAAAATTCACTTATCGAGAGGTCCCCGAGTAGCAAGGGACTCTAGCCGAGAAACATACATGAGCCAGTAAACCAATTGGAAATAAGCCCGACCAACTCCAAACATGGAAAACTATAGAAAAAGACCAACCACAACTGTCCAATGGAGTACAGGAGATGAAGTAGAAATATAAGGAGGTGAAAGATAAAATCTTCCATCAAAGGACTTTGAAAAATCAAGCGTTTGATAGCAATATCCCCATATTGAGTTTGTACGTCGATGGGTCATCTTGCGCAATCGGATGTGGAGATCATTCTTAGTACTCCAGATGAGCTAGAAATAGAGTACGCTCTACGTTTATAATTTCAAGCCTCCAATAATGAAGCAGAGTATGAAGCCATGATTGTTGGTCTAAATATAGCTAAATTATTGAATGCCTAGCAAGTTGTGGTGTACAGTGATTCGCAGTTAGTTGTAATTTAGATGTTGAGTTTATATGCTGCGAAATGTTAACTGATGACCAGATATTTGGATAAAACTTTGGAAGTAATTTCCACCTTACTAGCAGTTCAGATGGTTAGGATTTTGAGATTGGAGAACACCTGAGCAAATGCACTTGCTCGGTTCGCTTCAGTAACCAGAATAGAAATACGAAAAACTATTCCTATTGATCTACTTGCTAATAGGAGCATTGATGAAGATCAGATGCTCAACTTTATTACAGTTGATATAGGGCCATCTTGGATGGACCCCATAAGATCATATAATGAAGATGGGATTCTTCCAGCCGGTCTACATGAAGCTAAGAGGCTAAAATACAAAGCTGCAAGATATGTTATAGATGGTGGTGTATTATACATAAGAGGATTAACTGCTAGTCTACAACGATGTGTGCATCCATCTGAGGTAAAGGATTTGATCGAAGAAGTTCATAAAGAATCCTGTGGAGCCCATGTAGTAGTGAAAATGTTATTACGAAGAATACATACGCAAATGTACTATTAGCCAACCATACGAGCAAATTGTGCAAAGTTTGCCAAGAAATGTGATAAGTGCCAAAGGTTTTCCAATATACGTAAGGTTCCGCAAGCCCTCTTAACACCAATCACTTCACCCTGGCCTTTTTCCATGTGGGGAATTGACTTGTTCGGGTCCCTTCCAGCCACCCAAGGAAGGTTCAAGTACCTAGTTGTAGCTGTTTATTATTTTACAAAATGGGTGGAAGCTAAATTATTGATTGATATGTCTTATGAAAAGGTTTACCAGTTCATCTGGAAAAGTATTATATGCAGGTATGGTTTACCTTATGCCTTTATAACTGATCATGGTACACAGTTTGACAATAAAGAATTCACTGCTTATTACACCCAATCCAACGTCTAAAAAATCCACTCTGCTCTTGGCCACCCTTAAAGCAATGGCCAAACAGAGGTAACTAATAGAACTTTGCTGGACGGGCTAAAGAAAAGGTTGGAAGATGCAAAAGTAAATCGGATTAATGAACCGCATTCGGTCGTGTGGTCTTACCGAACTACTTCCAGAACAACTACTGGAGAAACTCCCTATCTATTGACATTTGTTACTAAAGTTGTAATCCCTGTTAAGCTAGGTTTACCTACACATAGAGTTATTAACTTTAATACCCTAGTTAGCGATTTGATGAGAAGGTCGGATTTAGACATGCTGGAAGAAGTTCGTGAAGATGCAGCTTTAAGGAATGCATCTTATCAATAAAGGATTGCACGTTTCTACAACAAGAGGGTCATGCCGAGCAACTTGAAGGAGGGAGATTACATTTTAAAGAAGGTTATTCAGAAAAGTAATAAGCTGGAAGACAATTGGCATGGGCCTTATCGTGTTACTGCAGTTATTCGACCAGACACGTATAGGATTGAGACTTTGGAAGGGGAAGAGTTCAAAAACCCATGGAATGCAGGGCACTTGAAGAAGTACTATCAGTAAACGTAGAACCTTCATCTAAAGTGTGCACCTAATGTTTGCATTTTAACTTCCTAGTTATGCTACCTGCCTAACTAGTTCCATACCATCCTTAATTCTATACGCTATCCCACCACCACGTATTTTACCGAATTAATTCCAATTATCATTATTAATTATAATCCTCAATTATAATCTATTAATTAAAGTAATTTACTTTCACGAGTTAATTCAACATTATTCAAACTTAATTTTTAAGTTGTGTATACTTCTTCACATTAGTATACACAATATTCACATCATAATATACATATATATCACTCACTATATATGTATACCCAACATCCCTCTGAGATTAAACTCCCTGAGATACGATTATCTAGTTTGATACTCTTCGGGGCAATACTTCCTCACCCAAAAAACATCGGGACAAAATTACATACCATACTCGAAAATAAAATGTATTGGAGGAGAACAAAGTCCTGAGCCAATGAGCCTAACCATATCAACATTATCTCACTCGACTCCAACCTTATCATGCATGCATGGCGCTAAGATCTGGGGTCGATACTTAGCCTACTTTCATTCGCCAGGGAGAACATCCACATCGCGCAACCTCCATTAATAGCACCCCTAAAGTTGTATGTTTAATTAATAATATCATATATATATACATATATATATATATATATATATATATATATATATATATATATATATATATATATATATATATGTATATATATTTCTCAAAATTCCATTTAACCGTGCCTATCACTCGTGGCACATATAAACCATTTTCACAATATTGTTCATATCCATAATTAATTAATCATTCACTAAATTAATTAATTAAATCTCATCATATAAATTTCTAGATACCTATTAGTTTCACTCAATCTGCATCCCTATATTTCCGAATTTTCATCCAAATTCCATTATTCATTTTTGAATAAAATTCTTCCCATTTATTCCAACTTGCATTCTCGATAAATCTCAAATAATGTTAACCCACCATCTCAATTCATATATTTTTTCATAAGTTCACAATTGTCCCCTAATATTTAATTCAATCCACGAATTTACATTTTAATCTTTTCTAAAAAAGTAGCACAACTGTCCGTGACACGGGGTTCGAACCGGTTCAGCCTTGAAAATTTGTCCTCGTTTTTCCAGTCTGAATTTCAGTAATTTCAACCTCAGAAATGCTCATCAACATAATTTATTTCAATATTTATTATGATTGATATATTTTATATCAATGGGACTCGTCATTACATATAATTTTTATGGGGATAAATTTCATCTCTATATGCTATATCACAAATTCAATCACAAGTTTTCTCTATATTAATTTCATTACATATGAATTCATAATTCCAAAGTTTCATGATTAAAATTCATCCATAAATTTTCATAATCATATGTCAAAATTTATTTGCATAATTGTAATGCCCCAACCTGGATTTATGGGTTACCCAAGCGCAAGTGTGAAGTGCAATGGAACAACCTATATAATGTTGCTAGTCCAATTTTATTTTAGTTACCATTACACTTATTATCATGCGATTCCAGTTTCAAGATAAACTATGTGAGGGACCCATAGGAAGCATCCCAAAATCCAAATAAAGAGAGCTACTAACGTAAACTTCAATGATTTACTTACCTATAAAATGCCCTCAAAATGCGAAATCGCTCTCAACCTGCCGTAACAAAGCGGGGATGTGAGCCTATGCCCAGTGGGAACATATAAATAGTATAGAAGATAATGACATAAAGGATACTCACATGCTATAACCACATGCATGAGAAAATATACATGTATATATATATATATATATATATATATATATATATATATATACATTCCTTTGAAAAATACATATTCCAATGCAATAGTTGTTTTACTTTCGAAAACCCTACTTGTCCAGATTAATTTACATTAATCTTGTAAGATACTTCCTTTACTCGTACTTATAATTTCTCACTTTATTTAACACACCCAATTCAACACTTGAAACCATTACTTGATTTATTCGAACCCTTCCTTTATCGAAATTACCTTTTTTATTATAATTCAATACGCTTTAGTATTTCGTTGAAACTCACGCTTTCAACACACGCAAGCATCGTGTTAGAATATACTTATTCATCATTTGAAAATCCCTTTTTAATACATACTTATACAAATTATGGGTTTAACAACTTGGTTGCTTAATTACCCACTTATTTTATCCTCTTACCATATATTATGGACATTAATAGATTTTCGCAATAACTTGTCCATTTCACTTTTACCCGAGCATTTATTACATTCAAGTTAGGTTGTATTAACACACAACTAATTTCTTGATATGTTCCATATTTCCTTTATCTTTTCTCGAAAGCTTCGTATACCGCATACTTACACGGGCTCTACACTGATGGCTATGCTCACCATATGCATGGCCAGTGATTTAGGATTTTTCACCCAAGGGCTCCGGGACCTTCTTGATTTATCTCAGTATGATCCGAGTTACTTTTATGTGTTTAAATATTTTACAAATGTCCACATTATTCCACTTCCTTTTTACCCGGTCGAAGCCAAAATCCGGGACTTTACCGCCCCATTTGTGTTACACTTTGAAAATTTTCCATTTCATATCCCTTACACTTTAATCTCGATTTTTGTTCCAAAAATCATATTCGTTTAGGACCACTTTGTGTAACACCCGTTTCAATATTTTTATTCTATAAAAATGTTCCACTTTAAGTAAAATTACCATTTTACCTATTTGTTTTGAAAATCACCTTTTACTCCATTTTCACCAGTGGTGATTTTCCAAAAAGAACACAATTAAGGCATCCACGCCACCATTAATTATTATTTAGTTCCATAAGTGTTAATCCTTTACAACATTACCATGTTACATACTAACTTTTCCATTTTTTACCCATTAACATTTAATGAACACTTTTATCAATATTTTCCAAACACACATTTGTTTACTTCTTCATTCAAGGAATCCAATCACACTTAAGACTACTTTTATAAGAAAATTGCTATTTATTTTTATTTAACGTGTAGTCTTATAATCTCATGTTCATAATATCCTTTAGTCCCAATTTCATACACTTTGAAGACTAAAATTCTATCTATTCTTATTTCATGGTTAAACTCAACAAAACCTTCTTTAAACTTGTTCATAAATTTATTATCGAAATACTACAAGTTTATGTGCTTGAGAAAGTGGACTTTAAACCCTAAATCCTTTTTATTTCCTTAAACTCAACAAATGACATTTTCTCACATTTTTACTCTATAAAAATGTCTATTACTTCCTTTTATTAGAAATCCTCACAAATAATATTTTCTTACATTTTTATTTTCCATAAAATGTCTATTTTCATTTTTACTAGAAAACCATACAAATAATATTTTCTTACATTTTTATTTTCCATAAAAAAGTCTATTTTTAGTTTTACTAGAAAATTTATCATTTTATTCATAGAAATCCTACTCTTAATACGCAACAATAACAAGACTGCTATATACATCAAATAGAGTCTTAACCATAAAGAGTAGATTATCCCACCTCAATTGAAGCTCTAAATAGTGGAAAGGCATGCAAAATCAAGGAACATGACAACCCCCCACCTCCTAAGGTGGCATTAAGAGGGGTTTTCTAGCTCCACCAATTTGCCTCCACGAAAACTCCATTAAAACCCTCTACAAAACTGTTGTTCATGATGCCCCCAATTTTAAAAACCTCTCACTTTAAAAATAAATTTCCTTTAAAGTGCGTAATAAAGATGGCTCAAACACATAAACAACTTAATAATTTTAATTTCTTTCAAATTAAAATTAAACAAAGCTTGAAGTGAAATTTAATTAAACAAGAAATACATTTTTCACTTAAACATATTAACTCAACCCAAGTCCTAGAAATTTGCTTAACAAAATAATTAATCCATTTTTGTAAATTAGGCCAAACCAAATTTTGTCCAATAAAATTAATGACTTGAATTAAATTAATATTTACCCAAATTAAATTAGAACCAAATTAAATACACCACTTTTATCTTTTTACCTAAGCATGTATCTAATGTGATATTGCAAAAGATAAAATAAGTAAACAACCACTACGCCGCGATGTATGAGGAAAAACCCACAACGGGAAAAAATCTCGGATGGACCTAGCCTTAAGTCCACTAAGTACGGAATTACAGTAATAAGACATATGACTTACTACACTCGACTCGACTCCTTCAAGCCCCTATGCATCTTCTTGAAACGACCTCTGCTTAGCCAACAATCCCGAAATCCACCGAGACCTTGGAATCCAACAATGAAGCTTTAGGAACCCATCATCCACACACGGTTACTTTCACCATATGAGAATGCCGCAGCAAAAAATAAACTTCTTCTTTGAGGGATGTAGAAGTAAACCCAAACTTCAATTCATTGAGGTGTAGAGATAAACCCGGTGCTAAACACACCAAGCAAAGATATATATGAAGAAACTTGGAATACACTAATATGGGTGTAAACAAAAACTGTATAAGGATGATTTTCTTGGAAAACAAAACACTCAAAACATGAAACTTTTCATCAAGAAAGTATGCTCTCAAACTCTCTCTCTCTTAAGATTGTAGGATATGAAAATTTTTGTTTGAAAGAGTTGGTTCCCGACCTTAATAATTGTGGAAAAATTAGTGGGAACAAAAGAGTGGAGTAGTGGAGAAAACTGCCAAAAAAAAAATTCACGCCAGAAATCTCGTTCGAACGACCCTTCAAACGAAGTTCCGGAGGCCAATGGGAAAACTTCGTTGGCAAACTCGTTCGAATGACATTCTCGTTCGAATGACAAACTCGTTCGAATGACAATATTGAACGAAGTGACAGAATGTTGATATTTCGATTTTAAGCCCATAAACTTTATTTTAAACTTCTAAATAAACCTTTTGAAAATAAACTTCAGTTTAAAATAAAACTACACCCTTTATAAAAATATTCCAAGTCTCCCTATATATATAAAAATACATTCATACCTTTTGGAAACTATGGAATATGATGTTGATGACGTGAAACGAGCCACATGTAACTGTTAACATGTCATAGGCTTGAAGGATTACACAAGAACACTATCCTATGACTCAAACTTTTTTGTCCGTAATTGAGCCAACACTACATTAAGACTTAATCGGAGACTTGTGTCTTTACAAATCTCCCCCTTTGGCTATTCCGGGACAAAAATCAAATAAAAATTCTAAAGAGCCGTTAAGCTCTACTAGACTTAAAAAAATATCCCACCCAAAATAAAAATACATAGCTTGACTCAAAACCCAAGGATCAATATCTTTACCGATGAAATTTGTCATATAGAAGAATTCCTTCACACTTAAGCAAACTATCAAACGCATAGGGAATAAGAATATTAAATGCATATAAAAGAAATACTCCCCCTAAATTAATTCTCCCCTTTATTAAATAAACGACCTACTTAGAAAGACGTCTCCCCCTAAGATAAATCTCCCAAACGAAGATACGATTACAATAGGATTAGATACCATTTCTCCCCCTTTCATTCTCCCCCTTTTTGTTGAGGATTAGACAATGGATAAAAACTAATTTAAACAACATGAGGCTTAGAGTGATAAGAGCATGAAAGCATCTGGGCAACAAAATCAAAACTAATCCATACAAATAATAATGGATACCAACGAAGATGCAAAAAAAATGATACCAATGTGATATGTATAATACTAAGCATGTGATATAAACAACAATATGAAACAAGATAGATACCAATTATGAATTAGAATTATAGATGGACTAGAAAGCGAGGCAAAGAAAAAAAATACCATATATATGTAGACATAATGACTATCACTAACACACATGTACATATATATAGGTATAGACACCTCACATGACAAAAAATACAATAAGCTTTTCACACTCGTATGGCAAAAGTGTTTCATATGGAAACAAACGTGTAGGGGTGTGAACTAGTAACAATTAAACTTTGACCCAATCACTTAAATCATGTTCACGGAGTTCTCATTTGATTGCAAACTTTATGACATTTGAGTATAACCTCATGTGACATTATAAATTGAACTCAATGAACAAACATACACAATGCATACGAGCCTAGAATTTTGATGATTTTATAAACCAATAGAGTCATGACAATGAAAGTACAACTAGGATAAACGGACATGTGCAAATTGCTGATATACCATCCAAACTCCCTCAAAATAAGCATATATATATTAATCTTTTGAATGAATAAAACAACTACACAAAATAGGCCTTGGCAAATATTTTCTTTTAATGCCATTATTCTTTTAGGCCCTTGGACCACGTATTTATTTTAGATCCAAGGAAACGGTGGCTTACTCGTAAAGGATAATTTTCCTTTCGGAGCCCTTCCCCGTGCACATTAATATATATAATATTTTATCACTCAATTCTCGCGTGCAACGGATTTTAACATGCACTAGTCCTCCTAGGTCACATAACATGTAGATGACAAGATTGGTAGGATAACACCTCACAAAGCTCAAATATACAAGTGAAGTTATAATTTCAACTGAGCTCGTACATGTGTGAATTGAGGCATATAAAAATAGAATCCATTATATCAGCAGAAAATCCAACTACTCTATGTAAGCATGGTAAAGAACATTTTAGGGATTGACAATCTAAACCAAACGTTCTAGCCACATGGAAGCGAAAAAGAAGGGATTCAAACACAAGTATATGCCACATAAAGTGTGTCAATCTAAAATACACACAATAAAAATCTTTTTGAGTTTTTTGTAATTTTTAACCAAACACACAAAAAAATTTACTCGAAAGACAAAGAAAAATCATTTGTATTTTTCATTAATCCTAAATTACTAAAAGGTGAATCACAAATGATAAACAAAAATCTTTTTGTATTTTCATTTAATGCAACTAAAATGAAAGAACTATAATACAAAAGATAAACAAACATCATAATTCTAGTATGTGATATGTGACTAATCAATGACTAGAAAATGACTAAGAAACATACAATTACCATGATAATTTAGCATGAAGTACAAAAGCTAAAGTATACAAACAAAACTAACACATTCAACCTTTAGATTTAGCATGGGAGGAAGCATGTGAAAGTAAATGAGAATCAAAAATTCTATTTTGTAAAGCAACCAAGTTGGATATCCTAACCCAAACTAATGAAGAATGACGATCACGGGGTGTAGGAATCTTGGCTACCTCGGTTGCCTTACGTTGTGATTTTCCAGGACCTTGTTTAAGATCAAAACAAAATTTCCTAAGATGACCTTTTCGACCAAAATGTGAGCACCTAAAGACTCGGCGAAAAGACTTACCTAAGTAATGATCTATAACATTATTCCTAGAGGATTCCACTAAAACATTGGTTTTGGATTTATGAGTTGATTCATTACAAGTATCGAATCCTAAACCACACGTGTCATTTTTAATTTGGACCATTCCTAATATTCTATCTAATTTCTCCGAACGAAACTCCAAATCAAATTTCACTTTACTAGAGTCTTTTAATTTATTTTCTAATTCTAAAATGTTAGACTCTTATAAACATTGCGCTCTTCAAACTTAAGAAGCTCCTTTTTCAAGGTTTCCGTCAAACCTCTAAGGTTATCTCTTTCGCCTTCTACATATTCAAGATTCTCTCGAAAATCTCTCTCACGTGTCCTAAGGTCTTCCACTAAAACACTCTCATTAATGACCTCGACGGACTCTTTTAAACTAGCTTCTAACTTCAAATTTTCTCTTTGTAATTTAATATATTCTTCATATAATTCTTGAAATGCAAATTGAAGTTCACTCACATCAACCTCATTTTCACTTTCACACTCTCTTTCTTCTCCACTTTCACTACCATCATTTATTTGGGATTCACAAACGATGCCCTTGGAAGTGTCATGTGTTAAAATTTCATCAATAAAGGAGTGCTCACTTTCACTAACATGACTTGCCATAAAAGCCACAAAGTTAGGCTTAGTGGGAGAATCGGGTCCCTCTTCCTTATCACTATCACTAAGGGTTGCATTATAGGAAAATTGTTGCTACCCTCTCTCCTTAGTTTAGTGGGGCACGCAAAAGCCCTATGGCCATACCCTTCATAACCATAAGACCTATTTGACTCGACCCTATTTAAATTTTCATTAAAGGTTTTAGGGTTCTTTTCGGTAGGGATGGCAACGGGGCGGGTTTGGGGCGGGTTTTCAAAAATCCTAACCCGCCCCATTTAATAAACGGGGCGGGGCGAGGCGGGTTAGGATTTTTGAAAATTAACTCCTAACCCGCCCCATTTAATAAACGGGGCGGGTCGGGGCTCCTACGGGTTGCGTTAATTTTAAAAATAGTAAAATTAAAAATATTACATTATAGTCTTAGAGGTATACAATGGCTCGTATTCCAATAAGTGAGACAATCCCCCAATTGTCAATTCATATTTTCACTTAAATCTTTTACAAAATTAACATACATATAAAGATTTTTTTTTAGTGTGTGAGTGTGTGTGTATATATATATATATATATATATATATATATATATATATATATATATATATATATATATATATATATATATATATATATAATTTAATTATAATTAACATACATATAAAGGATATTTATATAAGCATAAGTTAAACGGGGCGGGGCGGGGCGGGGCGGTTTTATTTCAGCTAACTCCTAACCCGCCCCATTTAATAAACGGGTTTTTTTCTTAAACCCATACCCGCTCCTAATTCATTAATCGGGTTTTAAAACCCGCCCCATTAGGGGCGGGGCGGGGCGGGACTCCTACGGTTCGGGTTAAATTGCCATCCCTACTTTTCGGCTTTGTCATGCTTAGAATTTTCAAATTTCTTAAAATCATTTTTAAATTTATGTTTGTTAAATTTAAGAAATTTATGAAACTTCCTAGCAAACAAGGCCATGTCCTCCGAGTCACTATCACTTTCACACTCTACTACTTATTTTTCCTCCTTTCGAGCTTTCAAAGCAATGCCCTATGTATTTTATTTTCAGTTTTGGAGGGAAACATGTCTAGTTCATAGGTTTCTAAATCACATACGATCTCTTCTAATTTCATAGGGGCTAAAGTGGGTAAAGAATTTAACATGGTCACCTCAGGAATAAATCTATCGGGTAGGGACCTTAAAATTTTCTTTAGTACTCGGTTGTTGGTTATTTTCTCTCCCAAATTAAAAGATTAATTAACTATATAGAAAAGTCTAGCATAAAATTCGTCAAAAGTTTCTTTTTCATTCATTTTGATGGTTTCAAATTGAGTGGCAAGGTTTTGGATTTTCAAAGCCTTAACGACACTAGTTCCCTCATGTCTGACATGTAAAATATCCAAGGATTCTTTAGCGGTTTCACACGTCATAATGCGTCGGAATTCATCCGGCGTGACCGCACTAAACAAGGTATTTAAACCTCGGGAATTAAAATTTGCAAATTTAAATTCATTCTCACTCCATCTATCTGCAGGTTTGGGAACACACTCATTTTCTACTAAATGTGTGGGTGGGGACCACCTGTTAACAACTGAAAACCAAACCCTCTCATCGATAGACCTAAGTGCCGATTTCATGCACGCCTTCTAATACGCGTAGTTGGAACCATAAAAAATAAGAAATTTTGAAAATGGGGAAAATTCCATTTTAGTCAAAAATATTTAAAGGGAACTTAAACGCAATAATTTAGTGATCCCTCTCTGATACCACTTGTTGTTCCTGATGAACCCCAATTTTAAAAACCTTTCACTTTAAAGATCAATTTCCTTCAAAGTACGGAATAAAGATGGCTCAAACACATAAACAACTTAATAATTTTAATTTCTTTCAAATTAAAATTAAACAAAACTTAAAGTGAAATTTAATTAAACAAGAAATACATTTTTCACTTAAACATATTAACTCAACCGAAGTCCTAGAAATTTGCCTAACAAAATAATTAATCCATTTTTGCAAATTAGGCCAAACCAAATTTTGTCCAATAAAATTAATGACTTGAATTAAATTAATATTTTCCCAAATTAAATATACCAATTTTATCTTTTTACCTAAGCAAGCATCTAATGTGATATTGCAAAAGATAAAATAAGTAAAAAGCCACTACGCCGTGATGTACGAGTAAAAACCCACAGCGAAAAAAAACCTCGGACGACCTAGCCTTAAGTCCACTAAGTACGAAATAACAGTTACAAGACAGATGACTCACTAAAATGGACTCGACTCCTTCAAGACCCGATGCATCTTCTTGCAACTGCCTCTGCTTAGTCAATAATCCCGAAATCCCCAAGACATTGAAATCCACTAATGAAGCTTTAGGAACCCATCAACCACACATGGTTCCTTTCACCTTATGAGAATGCCGCAGCCGAAAACAAACTTCTTCTTTAAGGGATGTAGAAGTAAATCCAAACTTCTCTTCTTTGAGGTGTAGATATAAACCCGGTCCCAAACACTCCAAACAAAGATATATATGAAGAAACATGGAATAAACTAATAAGGGTGTAAACCAAAAGTGTTTAAGGATGATTTTCTTGGAAAACAAAACACTCAAAACATGAACCTTTTCATGAAGAAAATATACTCTCAAAAACTCACTCTTGAGATTATAGGATATGAAAAAGTTAGTTTGAAAGAGGTTGTTCCCGACCTTAATAATTTTGGGACAATTAGTGGGAACAAAAGAGTGGAGTAGTGGAGAAAACTGTAAAAAAAAATCCTGCTGGAAACCTCGTTCGAACGAGATTTTCGTTCGAACGAAGTCTCGTTAGAATGACACTTCTAACGAAGTTCTAGAGACCAATGGGAAAAATTCGTTGGCAAACTCATTCGAATGACATTCTCATTCGAAAGACAAACTTGTTCGAACGAGCTGATAAAATGTTGATATTTCAATTTTAAGCCCCAAAACTTTATTTTAAACTTGTAAAGTGTAATAACCCTCGCTTATGAGACCGTGTTTTATAGTAATTACTTAGTATAGTAATTGGAACCTAGTGTTGGGTTATGATTCGAATGATAAATTCAATGTAGAAAAGTTGATATTTATTATGGGGTTGCATGCATATCATAATTATGGGAATATATTGCTATGTCGTGCTTATTAATATCATCTGAATATAAAATGATATTTGGCTTAATTATGAGACCGGAACCTAAATTGAATTTTAAAATGTCCAAATGATAATTTGGAGGTTGCAGTTGATTCCGGAACGTGTGAAATAGTCAAATAATGTACCATATTGTATTTTATAGTTTTGGGCATTTTTGACTGGTTGTGCCTTAATTAGGCTATTGCGTATTATTTTATCGCACTTTTGATTAATTTAGTGGGGCATTTGGTCTTAAGTCATGATTTATTCCTACTAAGTCTTCTATTTCCCCAAAATCCCTTCCAAAACCTAAGATAGAAAAGAGAAGAGTGGAGAGAAAGCTTTGGAGATTGAGAGAGATTGCTACTTCACCAAGGAAACTGCATATTTGCTGAATCAAGGCAAGTTTTTACTTGCTAAATTGTGTCTTGAGATAGATGACTTGTTATGTTAATGATGTATTGATTTTAGTTTAGAGAACTTAGGGTTTTCTTATGTATTTTGGGTTTTGATTCACTCTAAGTTGATTCATGGGGTTTGAAGATGACCAATAGCATCTTGATGTTCTTATAGTGTTGGTATATGAGTTTGGTTTAGAGAAAATTGGAGTTTGGGTAGAAAATGGAGTCCAAGACTCCATAGCCATTTCTTGGCAAAATCGCAGGCCCGAATCGATTCGGCCCCCTGGGCGAATCGATTCGGTTAGTTCCAGTGCCCAGGTCTTGTTGACCGAATCGATTCGGAATTTATCTGAATCGATTCGGCAGTTATGCAGAAACCCAGATTTTCAGACCGAATCGATTCGGCCCTCTGAGCGAATCGATTCGGCTATTATGCAGAATCTCAAATTTTCTGGCCGAATCGATTCGGCCAAGGGGGCGAATCGATTCGGTAACCCTGCACTTTTTGAAAATTTTCTTTTTCATTTTTAGCCCCTTTTCTTTAGGATTTTTTAAAAGGGACCTTCTTAAATGAAGTAAACATAAGGTTTAGAGTTCTAGTTGAGTTGGGTCGACATCCTAGACTCGAAAGGGTTCATCTAGGATTCATTCAAGGGGGAATTTAGGTGATGTTTAGGCATCACTTTTGTCTTGTAGTTTATAAGGGTCTAGAATGTATTAAGGTAAATTTTGGAGACTTTAGAATTCAACTTGAGTTACATTTTGACTTAATGGTTTATAGTAAAGCCTAAAAGAGGCCTTGGGGGATAACTTTGGAGTCTGAATTCCTTATCGAGGATGTTATGTCGGTACGTATCATGTGTAGTTCCGATTTAACTTATACATCTTTTTAAAATGGGAATTGTTAAGGTAAATGATAATTTACTAATCACTTAATGGGAATTAATAAAATGGATGTTACACACCCCTCTAAATACCATCTTAAGGGAAGTCCGCTCGTTAGGTGAAGCCCCCTGGCTAATGAATGCAGGGTGGATATAGTCCTAGGCCATGGGAGCGTTTATGGTTGTATGTTTTTCTGCGGGGGTAGGGAGATTCCGGGTGTGGTCTTGGCTACCACGCAGGCTCATGGCCGCTTCCCGAAGTTTTCGATAGGATCCCAGGTTGTCTTATGTTAGGCCCTGGAAGATGATGGTTATTTAGGGACGCGCTCGGTGGGGAAACCCGGACGGGCGGTCTTAGAATCGTTATATTTATAATTATGACTATTCTAATTATCGAGTTGGACTCGATGGAACATTAATGCCATAAAGAGCAAAAATTATGCCGCAAAGAGCATGTTATTGAGATTAGTGCCATATAGAGAACATGATGTCAATTATATTCCTGATAAGGAATGGAAAATGAATGTTTGAATTGAAATATGATTAAAGATGATAAAGGCTTAAGCACTTTTAATTCTGTTTTATTGTGAATCTCACTCTATGTAGTCCTTCACTAGTTCCATTTCCTTATATGCTGTTAACATGCTAGACTATCATCCATGTTTAGTTGTGCATCATTATCTTACTTGTCATTTATCTATTGATCACATATCCCCGGCCCTGACCGGTTTTCCTTTTCTGGTTGTATATGTATATCTATATTATCCGTTCAGGTGTTCCGCCGCACGGTCGCCCGTAATGACTTTTCCCTTACGCATGTTTTGAGGAGCCGTGACATTGTGCGGGTTTCACGGGATTTTGAGTAGACGCCTCTGTTTATGCTTCTAGTTATGTCCAGTTCATTCGGGCATGTTGCCCAAACTTTTGTAAATGTATAATGAATTTATTATGTAACACTTGATGCTATAAGTATGTTGTATGGATGGTATTGACCGAAGCTTTATTCGGTCCTTCGTATCTTTCGGGATTTCTTATATGCGCTTGTGGGGGTTTCCACCCTCTAAAACTATGATGGGTTGTTGAAAATGTTTTTCTTTTTATTTCAAATCAAAGTTTTTGATAACCCGTTTTCTGGAATATAGAGTGGTTATTCCTCATACTTTGTATATTGTTGTGATGCTGAGGATGATATTATCCATGATTTCCTATTTAATCGGGGTATAGGGCTGGCCACCCTTTATTTCGGATAGCGGGTTGTCACAGATGGTATCAGAGCATCAGGTTCTAGAGTCTTTAGGATCTATGCGGACTTGTCACGTTCTACCGTAGCGTTCTTTGATATAGAACTTAATGTTAGGACTGCTTTGCTGCCTATATATGCGATCTCCTGCTAAATAGATTGTCTTATATTATGTTTTAACTCTCTCTCATCCTTATCTCAGATGCCGCCGAAGAGAGGACATCCCGCTAGACGTAATAATGTCGTTGAGGATGAGTTTGGTCCTCCACAGCAGTAGGGGAGTATCAGTGCCGCAGAAGTGGCAAATATTGTGGCCCAAGCTGTCAACGCCGCGATGACTGTCGTGGCCCAACAAATGCCACAAGCCCAAGTTAGGGGACAAGAAGCACAAGTTCCTACGGGACCTTCCCAGTGGGAACGGGTGAGAGAATCTTTCCTGAAGGGACATCCCCCGGAGTTTGAGGGAGGTTCAGATGTTATCAAGGCGAACCAGTGGAAGAGACACATGCAGCGCCATCTTAGGATGGTGGAATGTAGTGAGGAGAAGAAGCAGATTCTCGTTACTTTCAAGCTGGTAGGACCGGCCTTACATTGGTGGGAGTCAATGACGACACCCGAGCAAAGGGATACTATGTCCATTACAAATTTTTGGGCTTTGTTTGATGGTAAGTATTTCCCTCCCGCGGTTCAGAGGGAGATGCAGAGGAAGCTGCAGGATTTGGTTCAAGGGGAGAGGTCAGTTGCTGAGTATGAAGAAGAGTTTACCCGGTTAGCCAGTTTTATACCGGATGAGGTAACTCCAGAGTCGAAGAGGATCTCCAAGTTTGTGGGAGGTTTGAACTGGCGAATAAAGCAACATTTGCTGGGAAATCCATCTCTAGTGACTTTTGGTGATGTAATGAATACCGCTTTGCTTCATTGTCAGGAGCACAGATTGTTTCTGCTAAACAAGAAGAAGGTTGTTACTGTGGGACAATCGGGGAGGCAGGGAGGTGTTGGGAGCAGAGGGGGAACATCTTCTTCGTCCCAATCCTCGGGGAACAAATAGGTTGAGAGGGATCCTCAGCAGGGGGATTCGTCCAAACGTCAACGGTTCGGTGGGTTTAATGCTGGTGGCAACAATAATAATAACAGGCAAGGACAAGGCGGTCAGCAGCCTCAGGGAGGTCGAGGTGGAAATGGGGGTAGGGGCCAGCAGGGCCGAGGTGCGGGTCAACTCCGAAATAACCAAGGTAGAAATCAGGATACTACGGCAATCAAATGTTTTCAGTGTGGGGAGCTGGGCCACTACAAAAGGGCGTGTCCTCAGTTGGTTGGAGGGCATCTTCCACGGGCCCCGCAGCAGCCGTATGTACAGTTTCCGCCTCAAGCGCCTAATCCGGTTGCTCCTCCTCAACAGGGGCAATTGCAGTACGGAAGAGTTTACCATATACAGGAGGCTTTGCTTCCTCCAGCTCCTCCGGCACCACCGGAGATCGAGGGTAAGTTTCTCATTCAGGGGCACATGGGTCGAATTCTTTTTGATACGGGTGCTACACACTCCTTTATTTCTAGAAGTTTTGCTCAGACTACAGGTTTGATAAAATCTGCTGAAAGTACTTTCACTAGCGTCGAATCCTCTATGGGCGATGGCTCATTGATTTTCTTCGTATGTAAAAACGTAGAAATTAATCTTGGTGACTTGTGTTTTGATGCCGATTTGCTCGTCCTTGATATGGTCGGGTACGATGTAATATTGGGTATGGATTGTCTAGTGAAGTACCGTGCTATAGTGAATTGCTTCGGGAAGAGTATAGTTTTTGCGGTTCCTGGTCAAGAGATGTTCCTGGTAGTTATGCCTTGTGTGGAAGGGAGCACGAGTGCTTATTTATATTGTATTGCGGAGGACGTATCTAGAGATGTCGTGGTTCCCCTAGATTCTCTTCCCATTGTTCGAGACTTTGAAGATATTTTTCGGGAGATACCCGGATTACCTCCAAGTCGGGAAATAGAGTTTGTGATTGACTTAATGCCGGGAACTAGGCCGATCGCAAAAGCTCCTTATCGAATGGCTCCTGTGGAGATGAGGGAGCTGAGAGATCAGATTCAGAAGCTACTGGAGCAGGGTTTTATTAGGCGTAGTACCTCACCGTGGGGCGCTCCGGTATTGTTTGTGAAGAAGAGAGACGGTTCTTTCCGGTTATGCGTGGACTATAGAGAGTTGAATAAAGTCACCATCCGGAATAAATACCCTTTGCCTCGCATCGACGACTTGTTTGATCAACTTAGGGGAGCTTCCTACTTCTCCAAGATCGACTTGCGGACTGGGTATCACCAATTAAGGATACGGGAGCAAGATGTGTCCAAGACGGCTTTTCTGACCCGTTACGGATCTTATGAGTTCTTGGTTATGCCCTTTGGGCTAACCAATGCCCCTGCAGTGTTTATGGACCTTATGAATAGGGTGTTTCGGGATTTCCTTGACCAGTTTGTCATTGTATTTATTGATGACATCCTAGTTTATTCTCAGACGGAGTCGGATCACGCTGCTCACTTGCGGTTGGTCCTGCAGAGATTGAGAGATCATCAATTGTATGCAAAGTTTGAGAAGTGTGGCTTCTGGTTGAAGGAAGTTCAATTTTTGGGACATATGGTGTCATCCCAAGGTGTGTCTATGGATTCGAGTAAGGTGATCGCGGTGAAGGAGTGGGGTCAGCCCACGACGCCCACTGAAGTTCGTAGTTTTCTGGGCTTGGCGGGTTATTACCGTCGATTCATTAAGGGCTTTTCTAAGGTTGCTAGCCCATTGACGAATTTGACCCGGAAAGGAGTAAGATTTGTTTGGGACAGTTCATGTCAAGCGGCTTTCGATGAGCTCAAGGATAGACTGACTTCTGCTCCAGTCCTGGCATTGCCAAAGCCGGGATTGGAATATCTCGTCTTTACCGATGCCTCTCTTTTGGGGTTAGGAGGTGTTCTTCAACAAGAGAGGCAACCCATTGCATACGCTTCTCGTAAGTTGAAGCCGCATGAGAGGAACTATCCAGTGCATGATTTGGAGTTTGCCGCCGTTGTATTTGCCTTGAAGATATGGAGGCATTACCTCTTGGGGGAAAAGTTTAGTCTTTTCACCGACCACAAATCGCTGCAGTACTTATTCTCCCAGAAAGATTTGAACATGCGCCAGCGCCGTTGGTTGGAGTTCGTGAAAGACTACCAATTTGATATTCATTATCACCCCGGGAAGGCGAATGTGGTAGCAGATGCCTTGAGTAGAAAGCCTGATGGAAACTTAGCTGAGGTGTGGAAAGCTAAGTGGAAAGAACTCAGCCTGGAGGATGCCGGAGCGAGAGCATTCCTTTCAGTGATGACGGTTACTCCCACGATTATAGCAAAGATTGTGGAAGCTCAGAAGAGAGATAAAGTTTGTCAAGACCATACACGCCAGTTGTTGTCTGAGGGAGCGGAGTCGTACTCAATAGGCTCGGAGGGTGGACTACGCTTCCATGGAAGACTTGTGGTTCCCGATGATGGGGATTCGAGACGTGCAGTTATGGCAGAATCCCACGGGTCGAAGTTCACGGTACATCCCGACGGGGACAAGATGTACCAAGATATGCGTCGTTTGTACTGGTGGGCGGGCATGAAGAGGGATATCTCAGAGTTTGTGTCTCAATGCACTACTTGTCAGTTGGTTAAGATTGATCACCAGCGACCGACAGGTTTGTTACAGCCGCTCGAGATTCCCGTATGGAAATGGGAGAGCATTTCGATGGACTTTGTTACGGGCTTGCCTAGATCGGAAAAGGGTCATGATTCAATTTGGGTGATTGTCGACCGTTTGACCAAGTCGGCACACTTCTTACCTGTGCGCACCGATAATAATACCGCTCGTTATGCCCAGTTGTTCATTGAGGAGATCGTCAGACTCCACGGGGTACCTTTGAATATTATCTCCGACCGAGATAAAATATTTATGTCCCACTTTTGGCAGAGTTTCCAGGGAGCTATGGGGACCGAGTTGAAGTTAAGCTCTTCCTATCATCCTCAAACAGACGGTCAGACCGAAAGGGTAAACCAGATGTTGGAGGATATGCTTCGTATGTGCATACTCGACTTTAAAGGTAGTTGGGAACAATATCTTCCGTTGGTTGAGTTTGCTTACAACAACTCATACCAATTTACCATTGGTATGGCACCTTATGAAGCTCTGTATGGCAGGCCTTGTAGGTCGCCTGCTTGTTGGTTGGAAGTGGGTGATAATAAGTTCCTTGGACCTGAGATGATCCAAGATACTTCTTCGAAGATTGAGCTTATTCGAAACCGCATACGAATAGCCCAAGATCGCCAAAAGAGTTATGCCGATGCGGGTAGGAGACATATGGAATTGGAGGTTGGAGACCAAGTGTTGGTGCGGGTGTCCCCGATGAAGGGCATTAAGCGTTTTGGGAAGAAAGGAAAGCTTGCACCCCGCTTTGTTGGACCTTTCCCGGTAATCGCAAAGGTTGGTCCCGTAGCATACCAACTTGCCTTGCCGGAACCCTTACAACAAATCCATGATGTGTTTCATGTCTCCTCCTTAAAGAAGTACAAAAGGTGTGAAGGTGCCCTTTGGCACATTCCTTTCGAAGATATCGAATTGCAGCCCGATGTTTCTTATGAAGAACAACCGGTTGCTATCCTTGAATTTGGGGAGCGAAAATTAAGATCTCGGGTGGTGCCTCTCGTGAGAGTCCATTGGAGTCATCATCATGCAAGCGAATCGACTTGGGAACGCGAGGATGAGATGCGGGAGAAATATCCACATCTTTTCTCATGAGGTACGCCTGAATTTTGGGGGCAAAATTCCCTAATAAGGGGGGGACTATGTAATAACCCTCCCTTATGAGACCGTGTTTTATAGTAATTACTTAGTATAGTAATTGGAACCTAGGGTTGGGTTATGATTCGAATGATAAATTCAATGTAGAAAAGTTGATATTTATTATGGGGTTGCATGCATATCATAATTATGGGAATATATTGCTATGTCGTGCTTATTAATATCATCTGAATATAAAATGATATTTGGCTTAATTATGAGACCGGAACCTAAATTGAATTTTAAAATGTCCAAATGATAATTTGGAGGTTGCAGTTGATTCCGGAACGTGTGAAATAGTCAAATAATGTACCATATTGTATTTTATAGTTTTGGGCATTTTTGACTGGTTGTGCCTTAATTAGGCTATTGCGTATTATTTTATCGCACTTTTGATTAATTTAGTGGGGCATTTGGTCTTAAGTCACGATTTATGCCTACTAAGTCTTCTATTTCCCCAAAATCCCTTCCAAAACCTAAGATAGAAAAGAGAAGAGTGGAGAGAAAGCTTTGGAGATTGAGAGAGATTGCTACTTCACCAAGGAAACTGCATATTTGCTGAATCAAGGCAAGTTTTTACTTGCTAAATTGTGTCTTGAGATAGATGACTTGTTATGTTAATGATGTATTGATTTTAGTTTAGAGAACTTAGGGTTTTCTTATGTATTTTGGGTTTTGATTCACTCTAAGTTGATTCATGGGGTTTGAAGATGACCAATAGCATCTTGATGTTCTTATAGTGTTGGTATATGAGTTTGGTTTGGAGAAAATTGGAGTTTGGGTAGAAAATGGAGTCCAACACTCCATAGCCATTTCTTGGCAAAATCGCAGGCCCGAATCGATTCGGCCCCCTGGGCGAATCGATTCGGTTAGTTCCAGTGCCCAGGTCTTGTTGACCGAATCGATTCGGAATTTATCTGAATCGATTCGGCAGTTATGCAGAAACCCAGATTTTCAGACCGAATCGATTCGGCCCTCTGAGCGAATCGATTCAGCTATTATGCAGAATCTCAAATTTTCTGGCCGAATCGATTCGGCCAAGGGGGCGAATCGATTCGGTAACCCTGCACTTTTTGAAATTTTTCTTTTTCATTTTTAGCCCCTTTTCTTTAGGATTTTTGATTAGGGACCTTCTTAAATGAAGTAAACATAAGGTTTAGAGTTCTAGTTGAGTTGGGTCGACATCCTAGACTCGAAAGGGTTCATCTAGGATTCATTCAAGGGGGAATTTAGGTGATGTTTAGGCATCACTTTTGTCTTGTAGTTTATAAGGGTCTAGAATGTATTAAGGTAAATTTTGGAGACTTTAGAATTCAACTTGAGTTACATTTTGACTTAATGGTTTATAGTAAAGCCTAAAAGAGGCCTTGGGGGATAACTTTGGAGTCTGAATTCCTTATCGAGGATGTTATGTCGGTACGTATCATGTGTAGTTCCGATTTAACTTATACATCTTTTTAAAATGGGAATTGTTAAGGTAAATGATAATTTACTAATCACTTAATGGGAATTAATAAAATGGATGTTACACACCCCTCTAAATACCATCTTAAGGGAAGTCCGCTCGTTAGGTGAAGCCCCCTGGCTAATGAATGCAGGGTGGATATAGTCCTAGGCCATGTGAGCGTTTATGGTTGTATGTTTTTCTGCGGGGGTAGGGAGATTCCGGGTGTGGTCTTGGCTACCACGCAGGCTCATGGCCGCTTCCCGAAGTTTTCGATAGGATCCCAGGTTGTCTTATGTTAGGCCCTGGAAGATGATGGTTATTTAGGGACGCGCTCGGTGGGGAAACCCGGACGGGCGGTCTTAGAATCGTTATATTTATAATTATGACTATTCTAATTATCGAGTTGGACTCGATGGAACATTAATGCCATAAAGAGCAAAAATTATGCCGCAAAGAGCATGTTATTGAGATTAGTGCCATATAGAGCACATGATGTCAATTATATTCCTGATAAGGAATGGAAAATGAATGTTTGAATTGAAATAAGATTAAAGATGATAAAGGCTTAAGCACTTTTAATTCTGTTTTATTGTGAATCTCACTCTATGTAGTCCTTCACTAGTTCCATTTCCTTATATGCTGTTAACATGCTAGACTATCATCCATGTTTAGTTGTGCATCATTATCTTACTTGTCATTTATCTATTGATCACATATCCCCGGCCCTGACCGGTTTTCCTTTTCTGGTTGTATATGTATATCTATATTATCCGTTCAGGTGTTCCGCCGCACGGTCGCCCGTAATGACTTTTCCCTTCCGCATGTTTTGAGGAGCCGTGACATTGTGCGGGTTTCACGGGATTTTGAGTAGACGCCTCTGTTTATGCTTCTAGTTATGTCCAGTTCATTCGGGCATGTTGCCCAAACTGTTGTAAATGTATAATGAATTTATTATGTAACACTTGATGCTATAAGTATGTTGTATGGATGGTATTGACCGAAGCTTTATTCGGTCCTTCGTATCTTTCGGGATTTCTTATATGCGCTTGTGGGGGTTTCCACCCTCTATTTCTATGATGGGTTGTTGAAAATGTTTTTCTTTTTATTTCAAATCAAAGTTTTTGATAACCCGTTTTCTGGAATATAGAGTGGTTATTCCTTATACTTTGTATATTGTTGTGATGCTGAGGATGATATTATCCATGATTTCCTATTTAATGGGGGTATAGGGCTAGCCACCCTTTATTTCGGATAGCGGGTTGTCACATAAAGAAACCTTCTAAAAATAAACTTCAGTTTAAAATAAAATTACAACCTTTATAAAATTATTCCAAGTCTCCCTATATATATAAAAATGCATTCATACCTTTTGGAGACTATGGAATATGATGTTGATGATCTGAAACGAGGCACATGTAAACTGGGAATGATGATCTCTTGAAATGTAGGCCGCAACGTATTCAACTTTTAAGATGTCATAGGCCTGAAGGATTACACAAGAACACTATCCTATTACTCAAACATTTTTTTCCGGAATTGATCCAACACTACATTAGGACTCAATTGGAGGCTTGTGTCCTTACAAAAACCTCCAATAATATATTCATCTTGTTCGCGAAATATCCCCTCAACTACCCATCAAACACCCCAACAAATAACTTTTGTATTTCATAGTTACACCTTAATAATGGGGAAAAACTGCTGAATGTTTATTAGTGTGGTTGTAGTTACTACACTGTTTGGCAAATGAAAATGGTGGACGGAAGTAGGGGAAAGGGAGAGAGCTGTGAGCTCTTAGAAAGACCTCAAATGTGAACACTGCCTTTGTTTTTTAACAATTCACGCCTCTCTCTATCTTATACACAAAAAAGACACAAACCCTAAACATCTAACATCTTCTCTCGACTAAATCTCAACCTCCAGGCTCTAAGAATTCGTAAGGGGACTGAATCTATGGCTCAAAATCAAACAACATAACTGACAGGACTGACTTTCGTCAGATGTCATTCGAACAACATTTCTCGTCGTTCAAATGAGATCCTCTCCTCATTCGAACGACAACCATTGTCGTTCGAATGAATAACTTAAAGCCTTCACAAATTTTCCCCAATTAGCTTCCAAAATCTAAGAAGATACATATATAGTTTAGTTAATTTATAACCAATAACTTTGTAATCCACATATAATTCATAATCCAATAATTCTCTTCATTTAATCCAATTTATTACCCACAAATTCCTATAATTGTAATTTTTTCCTCCTAATATAAAACTTATATATAATTTAATTACTTTATCAGGGTGGAATATCCCAATAATCATTTCTCAAAATCCCAAAGTTTGACATGTGGATTCCACAAAAATAATTTTCTCAACTTTAATATGAAAAAAATGAAAGCATAATTATTTAGCAATAAAATTACAGGCCTCAATAGTTTTTAATGGTTGAATTTGATGAAGAGGGTGATGAATCCCTTAGTATTCTTTAGTTATTCTTCACTTTCTCACGTGAACGTTTGATTTTCCTCTCGAATTCTCTTCACTTTCACTCTAACTCTTGGTATTTCTAAACTAAACCTTTAGAATATGATAATGACCTTTCATTCCTTTCAATATATAAGTAAGAATATCTAAATTGGCTTTTCACATACCAATAAAATGATCAAACACTACTTTTAATTAATCCCAACTAGTCAAAAAAGCCCCCGAAACCAAACACAATCCCCGCGTACTTATTGACTATTTCAACCCATTATGAATCAACCGTGCACTTGAAATCATCGTCCGAGTCACTTATCAATATTTTTCAATCTCAACCCTCATAAATAATTCCCTGCTAAGATATTAATAATTCCTATTCATGTTAACTAACTTATGACATAATTCAATTTTATTCACTATTACACACTAGTAAATATACGGTCACGTAAACATTAATTAATTTCACATCCAAATTAATGTTTATCAATTTCTCATTATTTATTGATTTAATTAAATAATGTGTCACCCGCAAAAATTAAATGTCCAAATAAATTGTAACACCCTGCGCAAAACACGAGACGCTACCACGATTAAAACTAAACTAAATTCTCAACAGTTAGTATAGAGCATCTATAATCCACGAAATAAATATAATAAATCCAAAATTTACACCTCCAAAATAATTACAACTAAATTTGACTCGAAAATAATACTAAGCTCTCCAAATAAATTACACTACAAAGCTATACAAAAATAAAATCCTCCAAATGTCGTGCTCTAAAATCCTCCCAAAAATCCACAGCATTTAAATCCACGCTAACCTTCCACTAAAAGAAAAATACGGGGAAGTACACAATATGACAAGAATAGATGCTCAAAACAATAACTGTGAATAAGTGCAACAATACGAATCTGAATTCAAGTTCAATACGGCATCCGAGCAGTATACCAATTTAATTCTTTCAATAATACATCAATAGGTCATCGGGTCTCACCTCACCTCACCTAAGCTTCATAGAGCCTCATCCTGGCTATTAAACTTTTGGACTATTGGCAAGTGACCATTCTCCGTATCGTATAAAAATCTCATAACACCACGCCCGTCAATAAATACAATATCTCAAATCGAATCAACATTTTAAATCCCAATAAATGTCATGATATCAACAATATGAGTATAAATGAACGAGAAACAAAATGACTACTCTCGAGAGATTCAAGGAGCATATTGAGTAAACCAAGTACCTTAAAAATCATCATAAGAAACTCATAGATTCTGCCTCAAAATTCTGATCACACCACTGCGTTCTTCTCGCCAAAACACTTAAAACTCGTTCTAGCCGAACCTCGAGAAAACACCAAATAAGTCTTCAAATCATGGGCTTAAATCTTGGTTTAAATGGGGCTAGGGTTTGTAGGAGGAAGAAGATGAAAATTATAAGGGTTTGCTGCTCTAACGGGTTGTGAAAATTTGTTTGAAAAGTCTTAGCCCCGTATTAATTTAAGTTGGGAAAGATTATAGAATTTAAATGGCATTAGAATCCTATTAAAAATAAAACAGTTCGCCTGTTAGTCACGCTCCAGAATCGTGACAAATAGTTAGTCACACTTTAAAGACGAGACAAATTATCAGAAGCGAGATTTTTATTTTGGCCCTATATTTTGGCCAGGAGAGTTTTTTGTTTTGAGGACTTTACTAAACGACCCAAGACTTATATATACTCATGTTAGGAGCTTTTTAAGTGAGCTTTCCAAATTTGGAATCAATTTAATTAGTAACCGGATAAAATTACGGGTTGTTACATACTTCCACACAAGCACATAAATTTTGTCCTCAAAATTCGATGAAGCCTAACGCTAAAGATAAAATATGAGGAGCAAATGCCGACCCGTAAAAACCACGATTAGGTTCCCATAAACCCAATCATACCTGCATGTTTCCCCACATGCTCTCTCATGAATCACTACTGGATTCTATCTCTAAAAAATCATCACAAGACTAAAGTCCTCAAATCAATTCTAAACATCATCCTAACCTCGATGCCTACCATGTCGCCAACAAAAATGCCCTAACTCCAACGAAATACATAGAACGGGCATGCTAGAACCAAACCCAAAGACCTCGAGGGTTGTCTTATACATAAGCTCTGATACCATCGATAACACCCCGCGCAAAACACAAGCGCTACCACGATTAAAACTAAAATAAATCTTCAACAATTAGTATAGAGCATCTATATTACACAAAATAAATATAATAAATCCAAAATTTACACCTCCCAAATAATTACAATTAAATTTGACTAAAAAATAATACCAAGCTCTCCAAATAAATCACATGGCCACGCTATACAAAAAAATAAAATCCTCCAAACGTCGTGATCTTAAATCCTCCCAAAAATCCATAGCGTCCTAATCCACGATAACTTGCCAATAAAAGAAAAATATGGGGAAGTACACAATATGACAAGAATAGATGCTCAAAATAATAACGGTGAATGAGTGCAACAATATGAATCTGAATTCAAGTTTAATGTTAAATTCAAGCATTAAACCAATTTAATTTTTTCAATAAACATCAATATTGGCAGGTGACCATTCTCCGTGTCATATAAAAATCTCAAGAAACCATGCCCATCAACAAATACAATATCTCAAATCGAATCAATATTTTAAATTCCAATAAACGTCATGATATCAACAATATGAGTAAAAAAAATGAGGAACAAAATGACTACTCTCGAGAGAGTCAAGGAGCATATTGTGTTAACCCCATACCTTAGAAATCATCATAAGAAACTCATAAGATTCTGCCTCAAAATTCTGATCACACCATTGTATTCTTCTCGCGAAAATACTCAAAACTCATTCTAGCCCAAACTCGAGAAAATACCAAATAAGTCTTCAAATAATGGGCTGAAATCTTAGTTTAAATGGGACTAGGGTTTGTAGGAAGAAGAAGATAAAAAATAAAAGGATCTGCTACACTTAGAGGTTGTGGAAATATGTTTGAAAAGTCTTAAACCCGTATTAATTTAAGTGGAGAAAGATAAGAGAATTTAAGTACCATTAGAATTCTATTAAAAGAAAAACAGTTCGCCTGTTAGTCACGCTCTAGAACCGTGACAAACAGTGAGTCACGCTTTAAAACCGTGACAAATTATCTGAAGCGGGATTTTTATTTTGGCCCTATTTTTTTTTTTACCTAGAGAGTTTTATGTTTTAAGGACTTTTCTAAACGACCCAAGACTTAAATATACTCATATTAGGGGTCTTTTAAGCTAGCTTTTCAAATTTTGAATTAATTTAATTAATTACCGGATAAAATTACGGGTTGTTACATACTTCCTTACTAGCACATGAATTTTGTCTTCGAAATTCGACGAGGCTGAACGCTCAAGATAAAATACGATGAACAAATTCCTAGCCATAAAAACCACGATTACGCACCCATACACCCAATTCTAGTTGCATGGTACCCCATGCGCTCTCTCACGAATCACTACTTAATTCTATCTCTCAAAAATCATCACAACACTAAAGTCCTCAAATCAATTCTAAACATCATCCTAACCATGATGTCTACCACGTCGTCAACAAAAACTTCCAATCTCCAATGAAACACATCTAACCCGCATGCTAGACCCAAACATAAAGACCCGAGGGTTGTCCTATACTTAAGCTCTGATACCATCTGTAACACCACGTGCAAAACAAGAGGCGCTACCACAATTAAAACTAAAATGAATCATCAATAATTAGTATAAAGCATCTATATTTCATAAAATAAATAAAATAAATCCAAAATTCACACCTCCAAAATAATTACAACTAAATTTCATTCGAAAATAATACTAAGCTCTACAAATCAATTATACTGCCAAGCTATACAAAAATAAAATCCTCCCAAAAATCCATAGCGTCCATATCCACGCTTACCTGCCCCTAAAATAAAAATAAAGGAAAGTATACAATATGACAAGAATAGATGCTCAAAGCAATAACAGTGAATAAGTACAACAATACGAATCTGAATTCAAGTTTAATGCGACATCCGAGAATTATACCAATTTATTTTTTTAATAACACATCAATAGGTCACCGGGCCTCACCTCACCTAAGCTTCATAAAGCCTCATCTTGGCTATTGGACCTTTGGACTATTGGTGGTTGACCATTCTCCGTGTCACATAAAAATCTCATGACACCATGGCCATCAACAAATACAATATCTCAAATTGAATTAATATTTTAGATTCCAATAAACATCATGATACCAACAATCTAAGTAGAAATAAATGAGGAACAAAACGACTACTCTCGTGAGATTCAAGGAGCATATTACGTCCCGTACACTTAAAATAGTCATAAGAAACTCATAAGATTTTTCCTCATAATTTTGATCACACTAATGCATTCCTCTCGCAAAAACACTCTAAACTCGTTCTAACCCAAGCTCGAGAAAACAACGAATAAGTCTTCAAATCATGGGCTGAAATCTTGGTTTAAATGGTGTTAGGGTTTGTAGGAGGAAGAAGATGAAAATTATAAGGGTCTGCTGCTCTTAGAGGTTGGGAAAATATGTTTGAAATTTCCTAACCCCATTTTAATTTAAGTGGAGAAAGATTAGATAATTTAAGTGGAATTATAATCCTATTAAAAGTAAAACATTTTGCCTGTTAGTCACGCTCCATAATCATGACAAACAGTAAGTCACACTTTAAAGATGTGACAATTATCTGAAGTGAGATTTTTATTTTGGCCCTATTTTTTTTCTAGACAGTTTTATGTTTTGATGACTTTACTAAACGACCCAAGGTTAATATACACTCATATTAGGAGCCTTTTAAACTAGATTTTTGAATTAATTTAATTAATTACCAAAAAAAAATTACGGGTTGTTACATACTTTCCCACTAGCACAGGAATGTCATCCCCAAAATTCGATAAAGCCTAACGCTCAAGATAAAATACGGTGAGCAAATGCCGACCCATAAAAACCACGATTAGAAGTCCGTAAACTCAACCCTACCTGCATGTTTCCCCACACGCTCGCTCACTAATCACTACTCGACTCTATCTCCAAAACATAATCACAACACTAAATACCTCCAATCAATTCTAAACATCATCCTAACCTCGATGCCTACCATGTTTCCAACAAAAACTCCATATCTCCAATAAAACACATCTAACCGACATGCTATAACCAAACCTAAATACCCAAGGGTTGTCTTATACCTAAGATCTGATACCACCTGTAACACCCCGCACAAAACACAGGCGCTACCACGATTAAAACTAAACTAAATCCTCAATAATTTGTATAGAGCGTCTATATTCCCCAAAATAAATATAATAAATCCAAAATTTACACCTCCAAAATAATTACAATTAAATTTCACTCAAAAATAATACTAAGCTCTCCAAATAAATTACACTCCCAAGCTATACAAAAAATAAAATCCTCCAAACGTCGTTCTCTAAAATCCTCCAAAAAATCCATAGCGTCCAAATCCACGGCAAATTGACACAAAAATAAAAATACGAAGAAGTACACAATATGACAAGAATAGATGCTCAAAATAATAACGGTGAATAAGTGCAACAATACGAATTTGAATTCAAGTTTAATGTGACTTACAAGCATTATACCAATTTAATTTTTTTAATAACACATCAATATTGGCGGGTGACCATTCTTCGTGTCATATAAAATCTCATGAAACCATGCCCATAAACAAATACAATATCTCAAATCGAATCAATATTTTAAACTCCAATAAACATTATGATATCAACAATTTGAGTACAGATAAACGAGGAACAAAATGACTATTCTTGAGAGATTCAAGAAGCATATTGCTAAACCCCGTACCTTAAAAATCATCACAAGAAGCTCATGAGATTCTTCCTTAAATTCTGATCACACACTGCGTTCCTCCTGCGATAACACTTAAAACTCGTTCTAGACCAAACTCGAGAAAACACCAAATAAGTCTTCAAATCACGGGCTAAAATATTAGTTTAAATGGGGCTAGGGTTTGTAGGAGGAAGAAGATACAAACTATAAGGATCGCCTACTCTTAGAGGTTGTGAAAATATATTTGAAAAGTCTTAACCCTGTATTAATTTAAGTGGAGAAAGATAAGAGAATTTAAGTAGCATTAGAATTCTATTAAAACTAAAATAGTTTGCCTGTTAGCCACGCTTTAGAACCCTCACAAACAGTTAATCACGCTTTAAAGCCGGGATAAATTATCTAAAGCAAGATTTTTATTTTGGCCCTATTTTTTTTTCCTAGATAGTTTTATGTTTTAACGACTATTCTAAACGACCTAAGACTTATATATACTCATATTAGGAGTCTTTTAAGCTAGCTTTTTGAATTTGGAATTAATTTAATTAATTACCGGATAAAATTACGGGTTGTTACATACTTCCCCACTAGCACAGAAATTTCTTCCTCGAAATTCGACGAAGCAAAAATGCTCAAGATAAAATCCGATGAACAAATGGCTACCCATAAAAACCACAATTAGGTGCCCATATGCCCAATCATACCTGCATGGTTCTCCACGCGCTCTCTCATGAATCACTACTCGATTCTATCTCTAAAAAATCATCATAACACTAAAGTCCGCAAATCAATTCTAAACATCATCCCGACTTCGATGCCTACCACATCCTCAACGCAAACTCCCAATCTTCTATGAAACACAACTAAAATGCATGCTAGACCCAAACAGAAAGACCCGAGGGTTGTCGTATACTTAAGCTCTGATACTATCAGTAACACCCCTTACAAATAAAGAGGCGCTATCACGATTAGAACTAAACTAAATCCTCAATAATTAGTATTGAACATTTATATTCCACAAAATAAATATAATAAATTCAAAATTTAAACCTCCAAAATAATTACAACTAAATTTCACTCGAAAATAATACTAAGCTCTCCAAATCAATTACATTGCCAAGCTATATAAAAATAAAATCCTCCAAACGTTGTGCTCTAAAATCCTCACAAAAATCCATAGCGTCCAAGTCTACGCTAACCTGCCACTAAAATAAAAACAATGGAAAATAAACAATATACAACAATAGATGCTCAAAGCAATAACGGTTAATAAGTGCAACAATATGAATCTGCATTCAAGTTTAGTGTGACATCCGAGGATTATACCAATTTAATTTTTTTAATATTACATCAATAGGTCACTGGACCTCACCTCACCTCACCTAAGCTTCGTAAAGCCTTATACAGGCTATTGGACTTTTTCACTATTGGCGGGTGACCATTTTCCATGTCATATAAAAATCTAATGACACCATGCCCATCAACAAGTACAATATCTCAAATTGAATCAATATTTTAGATTCTAATAAACGTCATGATATCGACAATATGAGTACAAATAAATCGGGAACAAATCGACTACTATTGAGAGATTCAAGGAGCATATTGCGTAAATCCCATACCTTAAAAACCAACACAAGAAACTCATCTGATTTTGCCTTATAATTCTGATCACACCACTGCGTTCCTCTCGCAAAAATACTCAAAACTCGTTCTAGACCCATCTCGAGAAAACACCAAATATGTCTTCAAATCATGGGCTAAAATCTTGGTTTAAATGGTGCTAGGGTTTGTAGGAGGAAGAAGACAAAAATAATAAGGATCTGCTGCTCTTAGAGGTTGTGAAAATATATTTGAAAAGTCCTAACCCCGTTTTAATTTAAGCGGAGAAAGATTAGGGAATTTAAATGGCATTAGAATCCTATTAAAAGTAAAATAGTTCACCTATTAGTCACGCTCCAGAACCGTGAAAAATAATTAATCACGCTTTAAAGCCGTGACAAATTATCTGAAGCGAGATTTTTATTTTGGCCCTATTTTTTACCTAGAGAGTTTTATGTTTTGAGGACTTTTCACTTTTTGGTTCGCCATGCCATTGCTCTCGGTCATCTCATTTGTCTCATCCATCCTTTATCCGTTCTTGAGAATCATCTTCTAAAGGAGAATATTCTAATCGTCATCCCTTTCATCTTAATCTTGACTTCGCCCACACACACCCGTCCCAGCAGCAACAACTTAAATAGAGCCACATGATAAAGCCCATAGAGAAAAGAGATCCTCGCCTTCGAAACTTCCCCCTTTCTTATGGTAAAAGCAGCCCCCTTGTGTGGAAGGTCAAGGGAAAAATACATGTAATAACCAGAGGTTTTGAAGACAATGATTTATTTATTTTGGGAGAAATAAATAATATTTTATTAGAGAAATAATTAAATTGGCAATTAAGGTCAATTTTGGAGTCGTTAGAAGGAGTGTCGAATGGCAATTCTGAGGGTACCATTGTTTCCAGAAGGTCCGAGAAAGTCGAAATGACTGTACTTGGGATCTATTTAGGTTCCGAAATAATTTAGGACCGTTTGACTCGAATTAAAGTTACCGGGTCATTTAAAGTGGGTATTATCATTTAAAGATGTGTATCTTGTGGGATAAGGCTTAAAAGCCACGTGAGAAGTCATTCTCACTTAAGAGAAAGAGGAAAACCCTAGAAAGAAAGAGAGAAGAAGAAAGAAGAAGAGAAAGAAGAAGAAAAAGGAGAGAAAGTGGAGATTTTCGGTTTCCACGTGATCTCAAGGCGGACTCAGACCCTACGAACCCGAGGCAAGTGATTAAACATGCTAAATAATTGTTGTGTACCAATTATTGCATGATTTGTGGATTGAATTTTGGGTTTTAGGTTTAATTTGTTAAAACCTAACTTTTGGGAAAAACCTTAGATTTGTAGTGTATAAAATGGATTTAAGGTTAGAAATTAGTTTATAAGTATTCTAGAATGAATATTAATGTTATGAATATAGTTGGCTTGAAGATTTGTGGTTGAATGGAATTATATTGGGGTTTTTGAGAAGTTGGAGTTGTGTAAAAATGGAGTTTGGCCGTGGTACCTGTTAGGGCCGGTCGATCGCGCCTCAAGAATTGGGCACACTGTCTTCGATTATAGGCAAAATGAAGAAACGCGGTCGACCACAAGTTGGGCATCAGTCGACCGGTCCCCTGTTTTGGGTTCAAGTTTGAGAATTTAAGTTATCCCCTTCTTCTTTAGGTTTGTATGAATGGACTTCCATAATCAGAGTATCATAAAGGATTAAGTTCTTATATAAGGGGATTATAGACCTTAGAATCATAAGACGATATATGAGGCAAATTGATAAATAAATGACTATATGAAAATGTCGGGGAGTTTTAGTGATTGATTTTGGAGAAGTGAGAATCTAAAAGAGTATATCAATTTGGTGGAAAATCCTCTAAGTATCGAGGTTAGTATTTGAGGAATACCGATTAGAGATTTTGGTATTTTTTTTCTAAGTGGGGAAGCCCACTTTTATTTGGGATTTTATTTAGTGATGATAACAATTTCACGATCTGAGAATGAGAATAACTTAGAGATACCGGATCTTAGGATCCAATCCCAAATGGGATAACTTTAAAGGTTCATAAAATAAATTGAACCATATTATGGATGGAGAACCGTGTATGAAAATTGAGGTTTATTAGGATCAAGAATATCCTTAACTTGAATTGAATTTTGAGACAATTCATTATTAGAAGCGTCATGTGAGATTCAAGTGAGTATTAGTATATCATATACTAAGTGGGGTTATTGTGTGAGAATTGACGGTTAGTGTATCAAAAGAGAGAGATGTACTAAATAATGATATTAATCTTTTACGCCTAAGGGCGTATAATGAATATGAAATGATGTGCAGGTATACCTTATATAATTGTATATCTTTATTATGTGGGATGTATGTATACCTTATATGATGGTGTATATACATGTTAAGCATACCCCCTCCTTGCTATCATTGGGAAGTTTCATGCGTAGAGGGTGAGCATTCTGACTAGAAAAGCAGGATGTGGATATTCCCCAGGTCATAGTCGTCCATGGTGGTCACCAAATGACATATATATATACATTATTTATTTTGGGGGTGAGAGGTCGTGGGTATGTGTCGCTCTCACTTGCCGGTTAGGAGCTATGACCGCTTCCCAGGACGTTGTGTGCGTGAGTTGATCACGAGGTGGGTGTCGTTGAACCCCACCAGGTGGACCCAGTTTGCTACGTATATGGGCTGCTGGAAGATGATAGCATGTGAACCTAAATCCTTCGAGTTATAGCTCGGTTGGAGGGTTATTACTGATTATGTTTGTTTTGGGTGTCAAGGGCATAATGGACCTCAACGACCTACATTGCCAGCATTAATGTATCGGGCGGGTTCCTTGTTTGGATTTCGCCTCGGCGAGACGTCCCACGCACGAACTGCAGTGTAATGTTGGAACTTGGGGATAAGTTTAGTCCTTAATGCTCATAATTATCTATATATATATCACCTATCCTGACGATCGACAGTGCTAGGAGTAGTGTAACGGGGGGGTTCCTTGTTTGAATTTCGCTTCGGCGAGACGTCCCACGCATGAAACGCCGTGTACTGTTGAGAATTGTGAATACTAATTAATTGAAAATTGGATAATAATCATTTGGGTTACATGCATCTTGAATTGAGGGCATAATGAGCCCCGAGGATCGATACGGTCAGTAGTAGTGTAACGAGGGGGGCCCTTATTTGGATTTCGCTTCGGCGAGACGTCCCACGCACGAAACGCAGCGCCGTGTTGAGAATCGGGAGGAGTTTAGTCCTTAAATCTTGATGCTAATAACTCATATCATAATTATATATATGGTTTCATGCCTTATATGGGCATCACTAGAATATAAAATTCTAGTAAATGAGATTGTTGATGTATTGTGATGATGTGGGCATGATTGGATCATGTAACTTTATATGTTCAACAAATGAACATTATAAAGATAACTATAACTATTACATTAAAGTTAAAGTATATAACTTATAAATTATGGAAACAAATGTATTGGGAGATAGGTTAGATGATTTTGCTTAAATACTTCTTTTGGGTTTAAGTTAGGACCCTCTTACCTATATAGAATCGGACATCCATTTGGAGATCACGTGCATACGTTTAGTGCGCGCTTTAGATGAGAGGTGAGTTGATTTATTATGGAGAGTTCGATTCCAACTAAATCATGTAATAATGCATTTATAATTATTATGCATTATAATACACTTGCTATAAAACATTTTTCAAACTCGGGCTCTGACCCGTTTATATTTTCCTTCTCCTTGTATATTTTGTATTACTTCAGGTGTTCCTCCGCAAGGACGCCTTTGATGTTATCCATCCAGGGTATTTGTGGAGCTGTGACAGTAGCGGACTGTTGCGGCACTTTGCTTTAGTCGATTCCTATCTTTGTACATCTAGATTAGGATTCAGTTTGTATATTGAGTTAGTATTCAAGTGTTGTAGATTAACACTTCCATATTTCGTTTCTCAAATTATTGTATTGTCTGTTACCCGACAGCATATTCGGGTATTTCATTGTTGAGATTTTGTTGTACAGTGTATTGTACTCATTCATATTATTGGAGCATGCACTATTCACTCATCATAGTTAGATTTGTATTGTTGGTTATGTGCAATATTGGTTTTATTGTTGTTGTTATTATAAAAGTTTTTAAATTTTTGACAATTCGCACTTAATGATTTCGTGTTGTTAGCATTATATTATAGTGCTTAGTAGTTGATGTTGAGACTGTGCCATCTGAGATATCTGATTTATTATAGTATAGGGCTCGCCACCCGCTATTATTTGGAGCGGGTTGTCACAGGTGGTATCAGAGCATCAGGTTCTAGTGTCTTTAGGATCTGTGTGCGTTACTAAGATCTTCCGTAAGAGTTCTTGATGTAGAGCCTTATTATTAGGGCGATTACATTCATACGTCCATATCTTTCTGTGATTCGAAAATATTTGAAAGGCGTTCTGATACAATTTTTCTTGTTTCAGATGCCACCGAATGGAGGTCATTCATCCAGGGCAAATAAAGGGAATGTGCAACCCCAAATGCCTCAAAGGAACGTGACTACGGATGATGTTGCCAATATAGTGGCACAAGCAGTAACTGCTGCCGTTTCTACGATGGCTCAGAAATCTGCCGCTCGAGCAGCCCCACCCCATTTAGGATTGTCTTTATGGGAGATAGTGAAGAAAGATTTTAGTAAGTGGCATCCTCTCGAGTTTGCAGGGGGATTTGATGCAGTGGCTGCAAGACAATGGAAAAATAGTATGCAGAGGCATCTTCGTATGGTTGAGTGTAGTGAGGTGCAGAAACAATTTTTAGTCACTTTTAGGTTATCGGGTGCAGCTCTTCAATGGTGGGAGTCTGTCACCACATCTGAACAGAGAGATACTTTACCCATAACAACATTTTGGGAACTTTTTGATCAAAGGTATTTTCCTTCCCGTAATCGAGACATAAAGATTTTTTAAGGAAATAGAACGGTGACAGAATATGAGGAAGATTTTTCTAGATGGGCAAAGTTAGTACCTGATGAGGTAAATACGGAAGAGAAACGTATATCAAAGTTTGTTCGAGGTTTAGATTGGAAAATCCGACAACATTTGTTAGGGAGTCCTAGGTTAATGACTTTCGATGAGGTAGTGAATGCGGCACTACTAAAGTGTCATGAATATCGTCTTCATTCGTAAGAGGGTAAGAACTTTGGAGATTCGAGTTCGTCAAGTAAGTTTGGCAAAGAGAGTGCCAGTAATGTGAGTGCGCAGAAGGGTTTTGCGGGTAAGTGTTTCTTTTGTAAAGAAATAGTTCATAAAAAGAGAGATTGTCCTCAAAGAGGTAAAGGATCGTAATTTGATGAAATTTTGGAAGTGCAACCCCTACAACAGATTCGAGGTCGCTTTAGACCAGGGGACTATGTTTGGGAGTCCATTGATGAGGATGGGCAATCGGACTAGAGATGGGTAATGTAAGTTAATTTTCCTTTATAAACAGGATAATTACTAAAATGAGTTTTGGGAATATCTTTTATGAGATATTGTGAATGGGTAGTGCTATAGCCCTTTTTGTTTATAGATGGAATATAATGACCCTAAAGGGGGAATTTTGAGCAAAATAGGCTCTTACTCTATTATTTTGTAAAAGGATAGAAAATTTTGCAAGGTGCTCAAAAAGAGCTTTAAACCTTGTGGTAAATGTAAGTGTGGTTATGGTGATAAGTAGTAATGATAAAGCTACTTCTTTTTATATAGTCATGATAAACTATTATAATTGTTGTATTCCAGATATGGATTTGCCTTATAAATGGAAATATATTGAAATGATGTAAGATGTTGTTTATGTTTGAAAGTTGAGATTGTGGTTTGCTGGGACGCATGTAAAATTTTAGCTCATGGGTATGATAATATTTGTGAGCTACATTTTATATAGATGATGATCTAAAAAGACCTTGTGTTGGACATAAGGCATTTTTATTATATTATAATACACAAACTGTTTTTTTTTAATAAACTATTCTCAAGGTAAAACTTTTTATCGGCCTTCGGGCCCTTTCAAAATGATTTTCATAAAATTAAACTTTTCTAACTCTAGTCCGGATTTAACAAACTCTCAATCCCCGACGTCGCCTCATAGTAGTGTATTGGGAGGGTTCCTTGTTTGGATTTCGCTTTTGCGAGACGTCCCCCGAACGAAATTGGCGATTGTCAGGAATTGAGAGGAGTTATTTCTTCGGACCATTCACAATTTTTACTCTATTAAAATTTTAATATTACTTAGATTGTTGTAATTGTGGCGTTTTTGGGGGCAAATAAATCCTCATTATGATTGTTGTGAGCATAAATCTCAAATATTAAGGGTGTATGGGCGCCCTTGTTGTGGAAATTGGTTTTATATAACTCTTAATCAACTTAATAATAAAATAAATTTAAAATGAACTCGCCGTGAGAGGTTAGAAGTTTGGAGATAGGATTTGTAAGTATGGGTAGATTAGAAGTAGTTGAGCTTTGGAGAATTAGGCTTTAGCTAAATTTCGAGGATGAAATTTTTGTAAGTGGGGAAGTTTGTAACAACCCGAGGTTTTGGAGACAATGATTTATTTATTTTGGGAGAAATACATAATATTTTATTGGAGAAATAATTAAATTGGCAATTAAGGTCAATTTTGGAGTCGTTAGAAGGAGTGTCGAATGGCAATTCTGAGGGTACCATTGTTTCCGGAAGGGTCAAGAAAGTCGAAATGACTGTACTTGGGGTCTATTTAGGTTTCGAAATAATTTAGGACCGTTTGACTCGAATTAAAGTTACCGGGTCATTTAAAGTGGGTATTATCATTTAAAGATGTGTATCTTGTGGGATAAGGCTTAAAAGCCACGTGAGAAGTCATTCTCACTTAAGAGAAAGAGGAAAACCCTAAAAAGAAAGAGAGAAGAAGAAAGAAGAAGAGAAAGAAGGAGAAAAGGGAGAGAAAGTGGAGATTTCCGGTTTCCACGCGATCTCAAGGCGGATTCAGACCCTACGAACCCGAGGCAAGTGATTAAACTTGCTAAATAATTGTTGTGTACCAATTATTGCATGATTTGTGGATTGAATTTTGGGTTTTAGGTTTAATTTGTTAAAACCTAACTTTTGGGAAGAACCTTAGATTTGTAGTGTATAAAATGGATTTAAGGTTAGAAATTAGTTTATAAGTATTCTAGAATGAATATTAGTGTTATGAATATAGTTGGGTTGAAGATTTGTGGTTGAATGGAATTATATTGGGGTTTTTGAGAAGTTGGAGTTGTGTAAAAATGGAGTTTGGCCGTGGTACCTGTTAGGGCCGGTCGATCGCGCATCCAGAATTGGGCACACTGTCTTCGATTATAGGCAAAATTAAGAAACGCGGTCGACCGCAGTTTGGGCATCAGTCGACCAGTCCCCTGTTTTGGGTTCAAGTTTGAGAATTTAAGTTATCCCCTTCTTCTTTGGGTTTGTATGAATAGACTTCCATAATCAGAGTATCATAAAGGATTAAGTGCTTATATAAGGGGATTATAGACCTTAGAATCATAAGACGATATATGAGGCAAATTGATAAATAAATGACTATATGAAAATGTCGGGGAGTTTTAGTGATTGATTTTGGAGAAGTGAGAATCTAAAAGAGTATATCAATTTGGTGGAAAATCCTCTAAGTATCGAGGTTAGTATTTGAGGAATACCGATTAGAGATTTTGGTATTTTTTTTCTAAGTGGGGAAGCCCACTTTTATTTGGGATTTTATTTGGTGATGATAACAATTTCACGATCTGAGAATGAGAATAACTTAGAGATACCGGATCTTAGGATCCAATCCCAAATGGGATAACTTTAAAGGTTCATAAAATAAATTGAACCATATTATTGATGGAGAACCGTGTATGAAAATTGAGGTTTATTAGGATCAAGAATATCCTTAACTTGAATTGAATTTTGAGACAATTCATTATTAGAAGCGTCATGTGAGATTCAAGTGAGTATTAGTATATCATATACTAAGTGGGGTTATTGTGCGAGAATTGACGGTTAGTGTATCAAAAGAGAGACATGTACTAAATAATGATATTAATCTTTTACGCCTGAGGGCATATAATGAATATGAAATAATGTGCAGGTATACCTTATATAATGGTATATCTTTATTATGTGGGATGTATGTATACCTTATATGATGATGTATATACATGTTAAGCATACCCCCTACTTGCTATCAGTGGGAAGTTTCGTGCGTAGAGGGTGAGCATTCTGACTAGAAAAGTAGGATGTGGATATTCCCCAGGTCATAGTGGTCCATGGTGGTCAGCAAATGACATATATATATACATTATTTATTTTGGGGGTGAGAGGTCGTGGGTATGTGTCGCTCTCACTTTTCGATTAGGAGCTATGACCGCTTCCCGGGACGTTGTGTGCGTGAGTTGATCACGATGTGGGTGTCGTTGAACCCCATCAGGTGGCCACAGTATGCTACGTATATGGGCTACTGGAAGATGATAGCATGTAAGCCTGCATCCTTCGAGTTATATCTCGGTTGGATGGTTATTATTGCTTGTGTTTGTTTTGGGTGTCAAGGGCATAATGGACCTCAACGACCTACATTGCCAGGATTAGTGTATCGGGGGGGTTCCTTGTTTGGATTTCGCCTCGGCGAGACGTCCCACGCACGAACCGCAGTGTAATGTTGGAACTTGGGGATTAGTTTAGTCCTTAATGCTCATAATTATCTATATATATATCACCTATCCTGACGATCGATAGTGCCTGGAGTAGTGTAACGGGGGGGGGGGGGGGGAGGAGGTTCCTTGTTTGGATTTCGCTTCGGCGAGACGTCCCACGCATGAAACGCCGTGTACTATTGAGAATTGGGAATACTAATTAATTGAAAATTGGATAATAATCATTTGGGTTACATGCATCTTGCATTGAGGGCATAATGAGCCCCGAGGATCGATACGGTCAGGAGTAGTGTAACGGGGGGGGTTCCTTGTTTGGATTTCGCTTCGGCGAGATGTCCCACACACGAAACGCAGCGCCGTGTTGAGAATCGGGAGGAGTTTAGTCCTTAACTCTTGATGCTAATAACTCATATCATAATTATATATATGGTTTCATGCCTTATATGGGCGTCACTAGAATATAAAATTCTAATAAATGAGATTGTTGATGTATTGTGATGATGTGGGCATGATTGGATCATGTAACTTTATATGTTCAACAAATGAACATTATAAAGATAACTATAACTATTACATTAAAGTTAAAGTATATAACTTATAAATTATGTAAACAAATGTATTGGGAGATAGGTTAGATGATTTTTCTTAAATACTTCTTTTGGGTTTAAGTTAGGACCCTCTTACCTATATAGAATCAGACATCCATTTGGAGATCACGTGCATACGTTTAGTGCGCGCTTTGGATGAGAGGTGAGTTGATTTATTATGGAGAGTTTGATTCCAACTAAATCATGTAATAATGCATTTATAATTATTATGCATTTTAATACACTTGCTATAAAACGTTTTTCAAACTCGGGCTCTGATCCGTTTATATTTTCCTTCTCCTTGTATATTTTGTATTACTTCAGGTGTTCCTCCGCAAGGACGCCTTTGATGTTATCCATCCAGGGTATTTGTGGAGCTGTGACAGTAGCGGACTGTTGTGGCACTTTGCTTTAGTCGATTCCTATCTTTGTACATCTAGATTAGGATTCAGTTTGTATATTGAGTTTGTATTCAAGTGTTGTAGATTAACCCTTCCATATTTCATTTCTCAAATTATTGTATTGTCTGTTACCCGACAGCATATTCGGGTATTTCATTGTTGAGATTTTGTTGTATAGTGTATTGTACTCTTTCATATTATTGGATAATGCACTTTTCACTCATTATAGTTAGATATGTATTGTTGGTTATGTGCAATATTGGCTTTGTTGTTGTTGTTATTATAAAAGTTTTTAAATTTTTGACAATTCGCACTTAATGATTTCGGGTAGTTAGCCTAATATTATAGTGCTTAGTAGTTGATGTTGAGACTGTGCCATCTGAGATACCTGATTTGTTATAGTATAGGGTTGGCCACCCGTTATTATTTAGAGCGGGTTGTCACAATACACTCATCAATTGCTTGTGAAATGCGGATGGAGTAGCGAATCAAAATCCGGAAGAAGGGTTGGGAGGATCATCTGACCCTAGCATGATCCTCTACTGTACCAATCTGATAGAGAAGGTTGGACCAATAGATGGAGAAGAGAAAGCTAGATCGACTCTAAAGTAGAGTAGTTGTACTCGCCTTTTTCTTAGAGTGGATTGAGGAAGAAGTGGAACTCCGATGAGAACGTAGTCTTGCTGCATCCCCTAAAGGAGAAGAGGCTAATCTATCCTTAAAAGAAGCTGGATCAGCTCGAGTTAGATCAACTGGAGTAGCTACTTACCTTACAGGTGTCCAAAAAAGTCTGTTGGTACATATGTCATCTGAGATGTGAAAGCGATTCCGACTGAAAGACTACTAGTTGACTAAGAAGTAGAGCCGACTGTAACATCCGACCATAGAGGTTAGCCCTACTCAAATAGGGGTTGGGGAAGCAAATAATGGAATGTCTGTTCATGATTTTATTTGATTATTTTTTTTCAAGAGCAATCCATAAGGACTCTGTAGATCGCGAGAATGCATGTTCTGATGCTTGCATGGGTGAGAGCTCATCTGCCCCCTCACAAACAAATTTTAAACAGTAAAGGAATTTTGACAATTTTTAAACACTCAGGTCCACAAATTCTCTTCTAGTAGAAGTCCACTCTAGTGGCATAACAAAGTGGACTTAATTGTAAATTGTCCTTAATAGTTTAAAAATTGTTACCAAGGGATCTAATTGTAAATTTCCTTATTTATTAAGTTCCCGTGCTAATATTTTTTCTGTTTCTTTTTCAATTTGTTTTAACTTTTTATTTTTTTCATGACAGTGGATATTTTCTAGTAGACACATTAAAAATCTAATAAATAAGTAAGAAATTGAAAGCAAACAAGTTGGTCACACAAGAAATTATTCTTTTTTTTTTTATAAATAAATGTATATTATAAAAAAACATTCGCAATGGGAGCAGAAGCCATATACAAAGTGTATGCATAACAAACATTTCTTTTTATATAAGCAATAGCTTAAGGGTAGAATTAGAATTTATACCATTTATATACAACTTTACGAACAAAACATTTTATTGGATTAATTACTAATTTGTGATTAAGAGAGTATATATTAAATTAATGGAAGGAACACAAACTTGTGATTATTTTAGCAATGGAATTCTAGTAGGACCTTACAACACGTACTAATTGGGATACATTTTGTCATCTTGCATTGAAACTTGACCTACTTTTGATTTATGGTATTCAGAAGGGTCACTTTCTTTAAATAGAAATCTGGCTCTAAATTGAAATTAAATCCCCGTTTTATAGTTAAAAATGCAAAAAAAACTTTTTTTTTTTGCATTAGTCCCTAAGACACATACACACGATTATCTTCATTGGAGTTATAACCTTTAGCAACAATACTAAAACCTCTTTATAGGTTACAAAAAGACATATATATATATATATAGTGCACAAAATGTATATATACTTGTAAATCATTAAATAATGTAAAAATAATAACTCCTAAATTAATGAGCCAACAATGCATTACACTACTACTAAAGAAACGGGGTGGTCCCTATGTGTGTTTCAAATCAAACCAATTTTCACCAAAAATTATCCAACTTTTAATTAGCACCAAACCAAGTTGTGAAAAACCAATTTTTACTTTAAACCAATTTTATCTTGATTAATCATAAACATGCATCTAGTGATTAAAGCAAGTAAAGTAAAGCAAAGAATACTCATAACACCGGATGTACGAGGAAAAAACTCAAAAAGGGAAAACAACCTTGGACAACCCAAGCCAGACAATCCCTATGAACAAAGGTTTTACAAAGACAGATTAACCTTACTCAATGACTCGATCCCCATGGTTCTTGAAGCGCCTTCTGATCTTCTACCATTATTCAATAGTGACCATGCAGAAATTTCGTCTTCCACGATACTTGTCCACAACACTCGACTCCACGAATGTCTCAATGTCCACCGAATGAATTTGATTCGTCTATGATGTCGAACAAAAGTACTTTTCTTTTCTTCACCGAAAAACTCTGATGTTCAATGGTAGAACAAACCTTCTTGGTGCAGCAAGATCATATAAACATATAATAATGATATCTCGGATCTTTGCAAATTCTAAGGATGTGTTTAAGGTTTTTAAACCTTAGAAAACATGTGCAAAACTCGTACTGAATCATAAACTATTTTTCCAGAATCCACACCCTTTTAATTATGACGAAAACACGCTTTAAATAGCAATTAAGCGCCGCCTCAAAAACAGTGTCGCTCGAACGAGATTGACACGTCGTTCGCGCGACATGACCATCTCGTTTGAATGAACTGCTTGTCATTTGAATGATGTCGTGTGTCAGTTTGATTTTTTGACTTTTTGTTTAAAACGTCTCTTCCAAAAGAGATCCAAATAAGTCAAACTCTATTTCCAACTTATCAGAATAAAACGTAGTGTAACCATTTAAAATATTTTAAAAGAATTTTAAAATATTTTCCTTATAAAAATTAGATCCTTATCTTTTATAAAAACAATTTCGAGCACCATAATCATACGCATTCATAACTATGTGATCTCAGAATGCAATTAACTTTGAAGACGAATAAACTTTCACCAATTAAACTTTGCATGATTAATTCTTTGAAGCTTTGTCACAACGTCTTCAATTTATTCAATACGTCATAGACCAAGTGGGATCGTGACAAAATAAAATCTCCCTATGACATATTACAAACACAGTTTTGTTCATGGAATTAAGTCAAAATAATACAGGGACTCAATTAGAAATTTATGTCCTTACAAATCTCCCCCTTTGACTATTCCGGGACAAAACTAAACTAGTGAAATGCCTAAGCTAGGCTGTCAAGCCGTATGATGCCTAAATCCCATCCCATAAACCCAAAATAAAAAATACAGGACACGGACTAGTATATGTAGCACCGGCAAGCATGAACTGTCTGAATGCGATGTAGACTTGAAATCTCGAATACCTACACACATGAAACACACAAACAAATACCAAGTGAAGTATGGAGGAACAAATGAAACCAATATATATATATATCCAAATGATACCAAATGACAATAGATACCAATATGAATAAACTCTAAAAAATCATTTGTAAACAATTTGAGCAAAAAAATGAAACCAATGTGTAATACTAATCTGTAATACCAATGTGTAAAATATGTAAACAAAAACATGCTCAAATACCCCCCTACATCACATACATCTCTCCCCTTTTTTGTCTCAAATAGACAAACCGGTGAAAAGATAAACCAATCAATGTATTTAGCATGAGAATATACCAATTTGAATCAATTTCAAATCTCTATATAATCATGAAACAACCAGCTAAATATGATCAATAGATGACAAATCAGTAGCTAGTAAACCAATGAATCACACATAGAATACAACATACTAAGTAGGTGTGATAAACAAAATCATATGCAAATATTGAACGAATATAACCTGCATATAAACCAATTAGTCCAGAAAGCTTCCAGCAGTACCAAAAAAAATATACCATAATAACCAGTGGACAACAAACCAATCAGAAGCAAGAATTCAGGCTGTCATTCGAACGAGCCAGGGACGTCGCTCAAACGATATGAGGACGTCGCTCGAACGAGACTTCCCGCGACATAGTAATGTCGTTTGAACGAGATCTCGCGATATGTCAAACTTTTACAATTTCTCATAAATATCTTATATATTTGCCAAGTGAAAAAAATTCCAAAAAAAATTCCAGGAAGGAGCTGACAGCAGCAAAACAGTGCTAAAACAGTAAGCTTTTAACACAAATCGCAAAAATGCATAAAAACTAACAATGTGAGTTACATGCAAACATAGTACCGATGTGCTCAAACATGGACATGGAATGAATGGGCATGAAACTACAACAAATGAGTCATAATTCCAACACATCGAAAAGATCAAGAAGCTATAATTGATAGCGATAAATCATCAAACATTATCATAGCCATATGGCAATTAAAGTGTGAGCTTAATGAACTAAACATACTATATGCACAAATCCAGAATTTTGACGATTCTACAAACAATAGTGTCAAATTGCAATGTTTCAACATTAGGATTAGTTGTCCAAACCCGTTAAATTTTTAATCCATCCAAACTCCCTCAATAATTTCATATTTTCTTTGGAATGAACTAAACTAATTTGGCCCTTTTCTTAGCATATTGCATTTTCTTTTGGGCTCTTTTTAATGGTGGCTTTCACGACGAGTTAATTTTGAACTCTCGCAGCCCTTTCCCGTGAATCACTCATCATTTTTTCGATTATGTACCAATTCAAAACTTCACGGTAAACGGTTCTTACATGCACACTTCTCCTTAAGTCTACTTACGCATAGATGACAAGATTGAGATAAGAACGCCTCACCAAATTCAAATATGTAAGAGAAGTCAAACATCCAAAGAAACTCGTGCATGTGTACAATGATGGCATATATACAAAGTCGAATCAAAATGAATATCAACTTCGAAACAACGCCATATAAACAATGGTTAAGATCATTCTAAGCATCGATAATAATGACCAAATGTCATTGACACATGTATAATGAAACGATGGGGGGGGGGGGGGTCCAAGCACACCAATATGCCACATCAAACGTGAAAACTAAAAAACAAAAACCGAAAATATTTTTGGCATTTCATATTTTGACTCAAATAAAAGCAAAATCTTTTTGGTTTTTCAAAAGTTCTCTCAAAAACAAAATCTTTTTGAATTTTTCAAAAAATTTCTCAAAAATAATTCTTTTTGGATTTTTTTCAATATGACTCAAACAAATGAAAAACTATAATACAAAATGATACACATGTCATAATACTAGCAATGAATATATCATGAAGCAAACTATCATATGAAAAACAAGGTGACACTATCATCCTCTAGATTTAGCATGGGAAGAATCAAGTGCACCCAAACGAGAATCATGAAGTTCAATTCCTAAAGCCACTAAATCTGATTTCCTAACCCAAGTAGGTGTAAAACAACGCATGGGGGTTTGGGGAACCGGGGTAACTTTATTCCTAAACTTACTAGGAGCTTGTCTAAGGTCGTAACAATAACGCCTAAGGTGACCTTTCCTACCACAAAACGTGCAAGTGTAGCAAAGGTGGGAATGAATACCTATATGTGGACCTTTTCTAACCTTCCTAGTGTTTCTCACACGTGAGGGGGGAATGGGAACAACTCTCTCATCAAAACCTATACCTCCCATATCTCCCTTAATTTAGACGGTGCCTAAGATCTTATCTAACTTCTCTGACCTAGCCTTCAAATTAAAATTAACTCTAGACGAGTCTCTCAATCTCTCCTCCAACTCATGAATCCTATATTCTAGCAAACGCCTAGACTCCTCAAATGCTAAAATATCCTTTTTTCAAAGATTCCATCAAACCATGGAGATTATCTCTCTCTTTCTCCACAAACTCTAGTTTCTCCCTAAACTTCTTCTCTCGTTCCCTAAGATCCTCAATCAAACTATCGTTATTTTCTATGGCACGCTCATTCAACTTAGCATGTAATTTTGAGTTAGCCTTTTTCACCTTCACCATTTTTGGCATACAACTCATTAAATGAATTTTTCAATTCTTTCACATCTATCTCCTCCTCTTCGTCACTCTCTTAACCCTCACTAACATGGGATTTACTCAAAACCTCCTCGGAAGTGTCATTCACATGAGAATCATCGTCGCTCACATGACAAGCCATAAATGCAACAAAGTTACGATCAATGGGGGAACTCTCTCCCTCTTATGGATCACTATCACTTAAGATGGCACTATAGAAAATGGGTTGCGTTCCCTCTTTATTAAGTCTAGTGAGACACTCCTTAACTTTGTGACCATACTCCTCACACCCAAAACACTTATCCGACTTATCTCTCTTAGGCTTCTCAAACTTATCCTTATAGGTGGGATCTACTTTGTTGTTCTTGAATTTTTCAAATTTCTTGGCATCTTTTGATTTCTTTTGAAACTTAATAAATTTTTTAAATTTCTTTGACAATAAAGCAACATCCTCAAAATCAGAATGGGAATCAGAATCTGAAACTTTAATTTCCTCCTTCCAGGTTTTCAAAGCAATACCCTTTTCTTTCTTAGGCACTTGCTTGGAGGTAATCATGTCGATTTCATAGGTTTGTAAGTCACCTATAATCTCTTCTAGCTTCGTCAACTCTAACTTACCCAAGGATTTTAAAATAGTAACTTTCGCATCAAACCTACTAGGAAATGACCTAAGGATTTTCTTAATGACACGATTGTCGGGAATTTTCTCACCTAGGTTAAACGACGAGTTGACAATATTGGACAACCTATCACAAAACTGATCGAAAGTCTCACTCTCTAACATCCTAATGGTCTCAAACTGTGTAGTGAGATTTTGAAGCTTCGACGCCCTAATCGTGCTAGTCCCCTCATGAGTGAGTGTCAAAATATCCCAAGCCTCTTTTGATGTTTCACAAGTCATAATTCTATTATATTCTTTAGGTGTGACATGTGAAGAAATAATGTGCGGACCCTTAGAATTATATTGTGAAAGTCTATGTTCAGTTTCGGTCCATGACTCGACAGGCTTTAAACTAGTGACCTCACCTACAATAGTGACAGGGGGTGTCCAACCTTTCTCAACTGCTATCCACACACGCTCATCAATCGATTTTAATCAACTTTTCATTCTCATCTTCCAATAAGTGTAATTAGTGCCATAAAAAATAAGAGTTTGAAAAAGTTTGTTATTTCCAAAATTCACCTTTGAAAACACACGGGATCACAAAACAAATAAAATATGTTTTCTTGCTGTGAGACCAATTTGAAGAAGCGGGGTGGTCCCTATGTGTTTTCAAATCAAACCAATTTTCACCAATATTATCCAACTTTTAATTATCACGAAACCAAGTTGTGAAAAATCAATTTTTACTTTAAACCAAATTTATCTTGATTAATCCTAAACATGCATCTAGTGATTAAAGCAAGTAAAGTAAAGTAAAGAATACTCACAATGCCAGATGTACGAGGAAAAAACCCAAAATGAGAAAACAACATCGGGCAGCCCAAGCCAGACAATCACTGTGAACAAAGGTTTTACAAAGACAAGTTATCCTAACTCAATGACTCGATCCTCGCGGGTCTTGATGCTCCTTCCGATCTTTTACCGTTCTTCAATAGTGCCCACGCAGAAATTTCGTCTTCCACGATACCTTTCCACAACACTCGACTCCGCGAATGTCTCGGTGTCCACCGAATGGCTTTGATTCGTCTACGATGTCGAACAAGAAGTCCTTATCTTTTATTCACTGCAAAACTCAGGTGTTTAATGGTAGAACAAACCTTCTTGGTGCAGCAAGATCACATAAACATATAATAATGACATCTCAAAAATTTGTAAACTCTAAGGATGTGTTTAATCTTTTTAAACCTTAAAAAACATGTCCAAAACTCGTACTGGATTGTAAACTATTTTTTCCAGAATGCAAACCCTTTTAATTATGACGAAAACATGCTTTAAATAGGAACTAAGAACCACCTCGAAAATAGTGTCGCTCGAACGAGATTGCCACGTCGTTTGTGCGACATGAGAATCTCATTTGAATGAGACGGCTTGTCATTTGAACGATGCCGCATGTCAGTTTGACTTTTTGTTTAAAACGTCTCTTCCAAAAGAGATCCAAATAAGTAAAAATGTATTTTGAGCTTATCAGAATAAAAAGTAGTGTAAACCATTTAAAACACTTTAAAAACATTTGAAAATATTTTTCTTATAAAAATTACATCCTTATCTTTTATAAAAACAATTCCGAGAACCATTAATTATACGCATTCATACTTGTGTGATCTCGGAATGCAATTAACTTTTAAGACGAATAAACTTGCACCAATTAAATTTCGGCATGATTAATTCTTTGAAGCTTTGCCGCAACGTCTTCGATTTCTTCAATACGTCATGGACCAAGTGCGATCGTGACAAAATAAAATCTCCCTATGAAATATTACAAACACAGTTTTGTTCACAGAATTAAGTCAAAATAATACAGGGACTCAATTAGAAATTTTTGTCCTTACAACTACATCTATTTTATTATTTTTAAATGGAAGCCTTAATATTAATTCTGCTTCACATTAGCACTTATTCCAGCTATTCAATTTATAGCCAGATCGACACCTCCATCCCTTTAATTTACACCTAGATCGACACAAATTTGAACCAGCGGCCTCTACTCAATCGATAAACCCTTTAATTTCCCTTCCAAGCATCCCTTACAGTTTCCTACAATGGAAGAGGTAAAGATCATCTCATCTTATATTTATTGGGAGCTCTTCCACTTTGGATCCATCATTATCATCAGGCTTTTTTTTTTGTAGAAGATTAGAGAAATCTACTTCCTTACTCAAGTTCCTTCATTTTTAACTCTTTCCGCCAATTTTTCCCCACATATTTTTTTATACAATTCTGAATTTTGTTATTTTCATTTATAGGAACTTTTGAGATTGCAAGGTTGTGGAATTATCCCCGTTACATATGCAGGCATGTCCCAATTTTATGAATGATTTTGTATTGTGCAAATGCATATATGATTCTGTATGTATGTTGTACGATAAAATGCCCGGATCTTATCTCTTTATTATTGTTTTTAAACTCTTAACCCAACTAAACCCTCACCCCCATCCATTAGCTTGAACCGTCGTTTACCACTAAAGAAGTAATATTTTGGGGCTTTCATTTCTTTATTTTTTTTATATATTTTTTGTCTGTTTAAAGTATTTTTTTTAAAGTGTATACAAAGGTAGAAGTGCTATTTCTTTTTTTTTATAAAAACACATCCAATAGAAGTGCTATTTCTTATTATTTAATATTTTGTATATATTAAAATATTTATAAGTACCTTCTATTGAAAGTACGAAACAAAGAAAATATCGCTTCAAACCCAATAAGTTTATTATCGTTTTAAGTTCCTTTTTTTGTACTAACTTTTTTTATATACTTCTAAAGTTATTCATATATAACTTTTAAATGTTGTGTAATGAGATCTTGAACCACTAAAGAAGTAATATTCTAGGGCTTTCATTTCTTTGTTTTCTTTTATGTATTTTTTGTGTGTTTGAAGTATATGTTTGAATGTGTTTTTAATTTATTTTTCCAGAAATGAATATTAAGTGTTGTCTTCTTAACTGTATTTTCAATATACCAAAGGTAAAAGTGATATTTCTTATTACTGAAAAGTAGAAGTTTTAATTCTTATTAATTTATATTTTGTCTATATTGAACGTTATTTATAAAAATCTTAGTAGGAGCTGCTGAGTGTGGATATTATTAACTGTTGTGATTTGCAGTCAAATAAGTGTTAGGAGATTTAAGTGAAAATAGAAAATTGAGAACTGAAACTTTAATGAGTAATCTTGATTCTTCGAGTAAACCTATGTTTTAATATTTTATTAGAAAGGACTTTATGACTTGAACCAATTTAGTTTAGTTTAAATTCCTTAAAAGGGCATTGTTTTGTATATACTTATGAAGTTATTGATATATAACTTTCAAATGTTGTGTAATGAGGTGTTGGACCACTAAAGAAGTACTATTTTGGTGCTTTGATTTCTTTGTTTTCTTTTATGTATTTTTTTTTTGTTTAGAGTATTTTTCTCAAAGTGATTTTTATTTATTTAATTTATTTTACATAAATGTATATTAAGTGTTGTCTATAATTCCTGGTGTGTATAACTTTTATAATTTTTGTGGGTATCACATGCTGAAAATGTTTTTGTTATAATTATTATGATTATAAAACTTGGTCTCAATGTTAATGGTGACTATGTTTTACTTATTACACCTTAAATTAATAGGGTTACCTAGAGTTTTGCAATTTAAATGTATAATATTTTGTGATGTATGATTTTAATTACCATTTTCTTTTTGTTTTTATGTATTGTGAAACATATAAACTACAGTTTGAATGGTATTCTAGATGTAAGCTTAACTTCATGTGAAATGAAGTCATGAAGAAAGACATGACTTGAAACATAGGAAATATTTTGATAATTCATTGATATTACATTTGCAGTAGACATAAATGTATAATGATTTTAGTTACTTTTTGCATTTGGTATTGATGTATTGTGCAACATAACAACTATAGTTTGATTGGAGTTATGAAGAAAGAGTGATATTTTGATAATTCCTTGCTCTTACATTTGAAGTAGATATATCATAATAAAACTTGAGGTGAATTATGATGTTGTCTCTACTATACTTATGAAATCATACATTAATGTGAATCTTAAAATAAAATTGATTTTTCAAAACTGAATGGGAGAATGAATCTTTATTAATATGTGTCTATTTATGGAAAATTTTGATAGTCTTGATTTAATCGCCGTCGTTTCAAAAGAAAAATGAAGAGAAAAGAACAAAATCCCTAATCTAAGCAAACCAAATTGACACTCGAAGTGATAAGATCGACATTGACAATCCAACACCCCGGGAGATACGCTACCAAGCACGACTCCGAGTAAGATAACTTGCTGAGTTTGTCAAGTACTCAAAGAACAAACCTAAGAAGACTCGGGCCGAGAAGCTTTACGCTATTTACAAGTACCTTGACAAAGTCTCTATAATAAAACCTTTGACAAAGATGGAAAAATTGTCACACCATTCAATAGCAAGATGTTTAAAGAGGAAATCCGTATGTCTTTGCCGTTTATTTTGCTTGATCATGATGGAGATCACAAATTCCCTACTGAGCAATGAGATATGCTCAATGTTGAAGAACGAGAATAAATATAATATATGATTCGGCATCTTATGTTTCATGAACAATCGTCCTTGAATAATTTTCTCTTTTTTTGACGATATGGCTTCTCTTTTATGTAAGATTAAAACATTCTACCATGTCTTTTTAAATTATTGACAACATTTAGCCTCAACATATATTACAATAAATATAAGCAACTTTTGAATAATAATTAATCATTGATATTTATGTTTTTATTATTATTATATTTAGCATTTTAATGTATAACATTTTCCCAATTATGTTATGTTGATTTTCCTGCTTTGTGTTTTTGGTTCTCCAATTGAATTGTTTTAATAAAACATTTATCAAACTAATTTATCATCTAACATCAGTTATTATCCATAAGAAATGTTTTACATATGATACCATTCTCACCGTATTATGTTAAATAAGAAATATATTTAATATTCCATATTTGAATTCTATCGAACCAAAAACTATTTTGGAATTTAATTTATACATTCTCTTTCCCTTATAGGTTTCATTTACAAAGATTTTCTCCATCTTACAAAGGTACATTTCAATTTCATGTAATGAATTATTGAAATATTCTAACTTATCATGTGACATATAGGTCTAACTTATACTTTAATAATTAATATAAGGTAGTAAATATTTTACACTATTCCGTATTTAGATGGATCAATCAACAAGATGTAGAGTCACTAGATTACGCCATAGACTCATTCGAGTAGAGATTCTTGCAATGCCAACACATTAATTACAACATTATAATCATGGCATATGTCATCAAATATTTAGAGCTCACCACACTTAAGTTGTGTCCCAAACATTTGGTGAGAAGAATATTCCTGAAAATCACATACCCTCTAAGAATGATAAAGAAGAAAAAAATAACCGCCATTACCTCTCGATCTGTTGTTAAAGAAGACGGAAATGTCGTTACCGTAACAAGTGTTCGTAACCACTTTTCCACTGCCTCAACTAATAGTAACTATTGTGTCTATACCATATCATTTGTTACCAATGCTCTTAAAGCCATAAATGGTTTGAATATCACATGTAAGTTAGCTAACTATTTACATATACATCCAATTTATTTACTTTTTAATAAAAATATTTATTCACATAATTGATATGTTTATATATACGATTATAAAAAATAATTTACCCATTCAAAATTATATATTTAGGCAATATAATACCCACGAATGAATCATCAGAGTTACATAACAAATGTGCGGTCCCTATAAACAGTGAGCCTCTCATATTTACTTTTTTAGGTAATTTATTTTTAACTATAAATAATTATCCATATTTAATAAGATTGAGAATACTTTTTAATATTGAACCATTGTTTAGGGAAGTATGTTCACCCATGGGATTTTGGAGAAATAACAAACACTTGCCCAAATTGTTCAATAATCCTTTGGTACGAAGAGCGAAATTACAAGTGTAAAAAACCTAGAAATCCAAAATTCTCATTGTGTTGTCAAGAAGGTAAAGTGAAACTTCCACTTTTGAGGGACGCACCTCCATTTTTAAAGGATTTACTGACATGTGCAAACGAAAGAAGAATATCGAGGTTTAAAGATAATATTAGAGCATACAACTCGATGTGTTCTTTTACATCTACTAGTGCTACATTAGACAATAGTATAAGCAATGGAGGAGCACCTTACGTTTATTGTATCAGTGGTCAAAACCACCATAAGATTGGTTTACGGCTCCCTATTTCAAGACAATCTCCAAAAATTTTATAGCTCTATATGTGTGATACCGATAATGAATTGAAAAGTAAACTCATGTCATTAGGCGACAATGTGAATTCATCAAATTTGAATCATGAAATTATCTCGAATTTAGTGAGAATGCTTGATGAACATAATGAGTTAGATAAAGTCTTCCACATGGCGCGTGATCGATTCAAATAATTAGGTATCCTACCCATAAGAATAAGATTGCTTGGTCAACGATCGAACGATCCTGTAGTATGAAATCTTCCGAGCGCACAGAATTTGATGTACTGATTGTCGATGACATAGGTGAAGAAACTGTTAGCAGGGATGTGGTTGTTAAACATAAGTCCAATGGGTTGAAATGGATTAACGATCTTCATCCTTCATTCATGGCTACTCAATATCCTTTATTATTTCCATATGGTGAATATGGGTTCCAATTGGGTATTAAACATCAAGATAACATTAGGAAGCATACTGCTGAAATGAAATGCATCACTATGAGAGAGTACTATGCATTCAGGCTCTAACAAAGGAAAAATGAAGGGAAGACTCTATTACTGGGAGGGAGATTATTCCAACAATTTGTTATCGATGCGTATACATGCTTAAAAGAAGAAATGTTAAACTCGGTTCGCTCTAACCAAATAAAGTTACGAGAAGAATTATATAAAGGTATTAAAGATGTCATCTTGCAAGGTGATTTGACTCCCCGCATCAGTTGGAAAACGTATTGTCCTTCCCTCATCCTTTACATCATGCTCACAATTCATGGATCAAAACCTCCAAGACACAATGGGTATATGCTGATGGTTTGGTAATTCAGACTTATTTCTCCCGTTCACGGCAAATCCAAAATGGCCTGAAATACAAAGATTTTGGCATCAACTAGGCAACTTCCCGATGAGAGACCAAATATTGTGACAAGAGTCTTCAAAATCAGGCTTAATAATCTCATGGATGATTTGATAAAGAATATCCATTTCGATAAAGTATTAGCAGGGTTGAAATTTTGTATTTCTTTTTTTAGTATAAAAAATTATAACAATTTTTAAAATTTATAGCGTATAAGAAGATTATACATATTTTGCTTGACATTCCATTTTTTACAAAAATATATACAATTGAATTCTAGAAAAGAGGTCTTTCGCATGCGTATATACTTTTATTTTTGCACGCAAATAATAAACAACCAACCGCTGCCGATGTAGACAAAATCATCTCTGCTGAAATTCTCGATTGTAAAAGTGATCCTATTGGCTGTGCCTCGCAGTTTATGCTTCACGGTCCTTGCGGGCATGCCAACATAAAATCTCCATGCATGTCAAACAGAAGTTGATCTAAACATTTCCCAAAAAGATATTACGATCAAACTACAATAGACGAAAATGAGTTCCCTATATATAGAAGAAGTAATGATGTGAGATATGTAAGAAAATGGGAATTAAACTTGATAATAGATTTGTCATCCCTCAAAATATTGACTTAGTTGTGAAATATCAAGATCATATGAATGTCGAGTGGTGCAACAAGACAAGAGCAATTAAATACCTTTTTAAGTATATCAATAAAGAGCCAGACAGTACTATAATGGTATTGGAGGAAACCATTGTAACACCCCGTAATTTTGAGAATTTAATATTTAATTATTTTTGGGAGTTATAAAAATATTTAAATTGGAGAAAATTAAATTTATGATTTGGAGAATTTATTTGAGTGGGAAGAATTAGTTATAATTGACGACTTTAAGTTAAATTGTTCGAATTAATATGTGTCGCATTTTGAGGTCGAAATTTGAAAATGTTATAAAGTATTTCGGATGACAATTCTGAGTGTGCAGTTGAGTCCGGATGGGTCGAGATAGTCAGAAAAGAGTACTCGGGAGTAGTAATTGGGTCTCGGGGCATTTGTGGGCATAGCCGGGCCCACACGGGGTGATTTGGGCCATTTTAATTAGGCCCATATGGACAAAAACGGGATTAAGGGTTTTAAACCTAATTGAGGGACTAGTGAACGAAAGTTAGAAAATTCTAAACTTAGGGTTTGAGAGAGATACACAGAGGAGACAAATCAAGAAGCAAATTGGAGTCTTTTGGGGTCAAATTCAAAGACAAAAGTGAGTGTTCGTCATCAACACCTTAACTACACCAACGGATCAGACTCTACGAATCATTCCAGACAAGTGGTTAACTGTTGTGATTCTCAAATTGGTGATAATCAATTCATGTTTTTGTAATGTGTAAATTAAAATCCGTTTTGGGTATAAATGGGAATTCGGGTGAAATCAGTTTTGATAAAGGGTATATCTTGATGAGATTTGGGGTAATATTAGTTTGTTTCATGATTGTGTAATATAGGAATATGAACCGTATGATTTAATCCACATGAATGGAGATTTAAATTATGATATGGGAGATGTAAAGTGTTTGGGTGTTTGAAACCCGGGTAAAACCCGAATCTGGAAAACGTTAAAATTTGTGGAAATTTAGTATTGAATTAAGGCTTCTAGGTTGAGTAGAACCTGTCTTCATATGTTAATTTGGTGGACTATGATCAAAGATTGGTATGGGAGAAAGTAGAAGATTGGTTGGGTTAACAATGGATGAACATCAAGCTGGAGAAGAAAGGGACCTGTTCGATCGATCGATCGATGGTCCCAGATTTTTGGCAGATCGACTTGTTTAATATATAAAGGGAAATTTATTTAGGATTTAATCCCCTACTTTTATTTAGTGATAAATTCATAAGTGGCACACATTCCTTAATAATTATAAGGGGATATAATTGGATTTAAGAGGGTAAAATTGTATGTCACGAGATGATTTAATTTTGGGAAATAATTCGTAGGTATTGGTTTTGGACCGAGGTAAAGTGTTCGGGTATGGTAGTTGAATGGCACCACATTATTAAAGATATTGAGGTGTAATTTCTTAATTTAGAGGCGAAGTATAGAATCGGGTATTAACTACGGTACAGGCCAAGTGAGAGGGTCCGGGTATAATGGTTGGGCGACACCAAGTATTAGATTAATTAATGTGTAAATTAATTAAATTAGAGTCAAATCATAGACTCGGGCAAATATCATATAAATTAATGTGTAAATTATTTATATTAGACTCGGAACATAGACTATATTAATTAATGTGTGAATTAAATAAAAATTAGAGTCGGACCATAGACTCAGGTTAATGATAATTTAATAAGAGAGAAAATTTATTTAAGTTGAGTTGGAACAGAGACTCGGGAAATTACAAGCTAGTGTTAGGGGTTTTTGAGTACAAGGTGAAGCCGGGGTTTATATATATATATATATATATATATATTGTGTGTGTGTGTTATTAAATGTCAGTGACTAGATATTTATTTAATTTATATACTCTAGTGCTATCAAGGGAGGTTGCGCGATGTGGGTGAATCCCCTAGCTTGAGGAGTAGGGTGAGTATATCCCCAGATCATAGCATCTGGTATATGGGTGAGGGGCTTATCTCACTTTCAGGGAAGGAATATGACCGCCTCCATTACGTGTATATTTTTGGGCCAGGTTGGTGAACGATTCCAACTTGGGTAACTAGGTTATGTGAGCACACCTAGTGAGATAGCACTTTAGAGGAAATCATCCGGTGAGGGTATACTCGGAGGGATGGACATACGTATGATATATGTGTGGATGTTTTAGTAAAGGTACGTATATAATGGTATTCAATATTATATGCGGGAAATAATACAGTGTGTGATGTATTTACTTGATATAACTTGTGTCACGGTTATATGATATTATTTAAGAAGGAATTAATTAAGTTAATTGGTGACATAACTTACAACTCATGAATAATTATACTCGAGGCAGAGTAGTATGGCAAGGGGAGGTTATACCAAGACTAGTTGGACGGGGTAGTACAACTAGGTGGGGTTACGGTAATCGTTAGGTGTGCACACTAGTGGAGGGGTGAGAATGTCCTTAAGAGAGTGCGATACTAACTTAAATATGAAGCACATTCATGCATTTTAAATTACTGCAGTTAATTCACTTGCTAAATATTTTCAAAATGTTTTGGATTCTAACCCTTACTATAAAACTATTTTCAAAACCTTTTAGGTGTTCAGTGACAGGGACGCCATGATTGATATTCTATTCCAGGGACACTGAGCTGCGACATATGTGGATGCTAGTAAGATCTTGGATTAGACGCTTCTTTCTTCATTTCCTAGAGTAGGAATCATTTCTCAGTTTCAGTTTACTTAGGTCATATCGCCCAGACTTTTCAGTTACAGTTGTCAGATTTATTTATTCTATTGTTGGCTATTTGTTTTAGACTATTTACATTGGTGACCGATGGTTTATTCGGTATGTAGTTTATTATTTATTCAGTTGATTTAATTCAGTCTTGGTGTGTGATTCATATTATCTTTCCTCATGTTATTGGTTGTTTAATTAAAAAGATAAAATTTGGCACCAACTTTTTGGAATACTAGGTGGTTAGTAAGTTTAAAAAAGAGGTGTTCGACAATGATGCTAAGGATGAACCAACTGGTATTCCTATTTTAATTTGGTATAGGACTGATCACCCGATATTTTATTAGGCGGGGTGTCACAACCATTCTAGAAGCACTCAAAATGACAATCAAGAGGTAAAAGAGGTTGATGAGATAAAAACATTTTTGGATAGTCGCTATTTATCGGCATGCGAAGCATGCTAGAGAATTTATCATTTTCCTATATAGTATCACAGTGTGGGTGTCGAACGTCTTACATTCCATTTACTCGAGGATCAAATCGTTACTTTCAAAGACTCTGACAATTTAGACATAGTAATTGATAGAATAGAAGTTGATAAGACTATGTTCACAGAATGGATGGATACAAATGTCAAGCATGAAGACTCCAGGCAATTAACCTATATTGAGTTCCCTACAAAATGGGTGTGGCAATCACTAAAGAAACAATGGACAAGAAGAAGAAATTATGGTAAAAGCCTTGGTCGTATCGTGTATGCAGATCTAGATTTAGGAGAAAGGTTTTACCTACGCCTTTTATCAAACGTAGTTCGAGGCACAAGAAACTGCGACGAAGTTAAAATAGTGAATGGAATTGTCTATCCAACATGTAAAGCTGCATGTTACGCACGTGGGTTTCTCGAAGACGACATAGAATGGCATGAAGCCTTAACACAAGCTTCAGAGTGGGATACAGGGCATCAATTACGTGAGTTGTTTACAATTATTCTGTTGTTTTGTGAGGTAAGCGATCCTCCGAGGCTTTGGGAAGACAACTAGGAAATCTTATCTAAAGACATTTATTATCGACAAAGAAAATATTTTAATTTGCCCGAACTAATTTTGATTGAAGAACAATTAAATAACTACACCCTTTATGAGATTTTCACGAAAAATGGGAAGAGTCTCAAGGATTTCACTCCGCTACCGCTTCCGGATCCCTCACTAATTCGTGAGTGCGACAATCATCTATTAAGGGAGTAACTCTCATACAACGCCGATGAATGTCAATGTGAAGGCATAAGTCTTTTTAAAGGTTTGAATAAAAATCAACTAAATGTGTACAACATTGTCCTCTACTCGGTATACGAAGATAGATGAGGCATGCATTTTGTTCAGGGCGCTGGTGGAACAGGCAAAACGTACTTATACAAGATAATTATTTCCCATTTAAGGTCTGAAGGAAAACTAGTTCTTGCTGTAGCTTCCTTGGGGATGTCCTCTTTACTACTACCAGGAGGTCATACAGCCCATTCTAAGTTTTCTATTCCCATTGATATCAACATTGATTCAACCTATCATATTAACCAGGGGACACAACTTGCATAGCCAATAAAAAGGACCAGTTTGATTATATGGGACGAAACACCGATGGAACATCGCCATGCATTTGAGGTCGTTGACAGAACATTAAAAGATATAATGTAGTTTGAAAGATAAATCTCCTCCGATAAACCTTTTGGAGGAATCATAGTCCTCCTAAGCAGATATTTTAGACAAACATTACCGGTTCTACATAAAAGGAAGGGGAGGGGACATTATAAAGGCTTCAATTAACAGGTCAAGCCTATGGAATTATGCTAAATTTTAACATTAAACAAAAGCATGTGTATCCAATATTCAAGTTCATTTACATATGGGTTCTTACACTTGCTGATGACAGATTACCTATTACATCTTTTGATAACGATGAATATCCATGTTGGGTCAAAATACCAGATGAATACCTTATTCCCAAGTCAGATGACCACATTGCGGATATTGTATCCAATATATATCCCAATTTTCTTGAAAGATATGGAGAACTAGATAATTTGATAACCAAAGCTATTTTAATGCCTACTAATCAAATGGTGGATGAAATAAATGATTATGTTTTGAACTTACTCCCGGGGGAATCTACAACATATCTGAGCTCTAATTCTATTTGTAATCTTACAGGAAGCATCCCAGATCAAGATATCATGTATCCTACTGAATTTCTAAACACTTTAAAATTCCCAGGTATACCCAACCATCAGTTGTAATTAAAGATAGGCTCTCCAATTATGATTCTCCAAAACATAAATCAAGCAGCCGACCTTTGTAATAGAACTCAATTAATTATCACCCAGTTAGAAACATTGGTGATTAAAGGCATAATCATAACAGGCTCTCATGTAGGAACAAAGGTCTTTATCCCTAGAATAATATTGTCTACATCCGATTCAAAATGGCCTTTTATTATGAGACACAAATAATTTCATGTTTGTGTGTCGTTCTCAATGACAATTAACAAAAGCCAAGGTCAAACACTTTATCAGGTTTGCATTTATCTCCTAAAGCCATCTTTCAACCACAAACAACTCTATGTGGATGTTTCACACTTTAAATCTCGGGATGGATTGAAGTTTTTTTTATTAAAAATGAAAATTGAAATCATTACAACTATACCAAAAATATTGTCTACCATGAAGTACTCGACTACCACACAAATGGTAACCTTTACACAATGAAATATATAAATTTATGTAACATAAGTTTCGTGTATATATATATACAACTAATAAATTTTCCTGTCATATTTGTTTAGCTGAAAAATGGCCGACATAAAATATTACAATATTATTCGAGAATTGAACAAGGAAAATAATGCATGGACACTGAAAGTACGTATGACTCGCACATGGAAGTCAAGAAATTTCAAAAATAATGACGAATTTTTTTTGACGACATGTTCTTGATTGATGAAAACGTAATATCTTCACTTCTTATACAAAATGTTTAATCGTCCATATATATTTCCTCAATTACTATAGAGTATATTGTTCATCAATTTATGTTTTAGTAAAATATAGTTACTTTTATCTTTCTAACAGGGGGATGTCATACATGCAAGTGTTAGACCTTATTTATTTCAGAAGTATTCAAAGCACATTTGTGAGGGGAAAATTTTCACTCTAAAAAATGTAAGGGTGTTAGAGAACAAACTAAGTTATAGGCCTGTACCTCAGGAACTCATGATGCAATTCCTACCATCCACTTTAATCAAAGAATTGCAGGAACATAACACGAAAATCCCTGTACATCACTTCCTGTTCGTGGAGTATGCTGATTTGCGTGAACGTATAAATAATGACACTAATCTAATCGGTACATATCTTATATAAATAATTATACAACTAATGTAAACCATACTATAACTGACTAAAACATAACTTATATATACAAATGTTTTGGGACACATGACGAGCATCTCACCTTTGAAATATCAACTTTCCAGAGGAAGAATGGTTGATAGAAGAGTCATATAACTGGAAACCAACACGTAACATAGAAGAAAACTTATTTTTGATCCATTTATTTATTTGCCAAAATTTTAGGAAACATATCCTACATTACTTATAAATTTTCTATACAAATAGGGGGGAGACATCAAAATAACTCTTTGGAATGATCATGCATCGGACATCAATGAAGAGATATGCGAGAATTCAGCAAAGCCATTAATTGTAATTGTCACTTCGACAACAGTCAAAACTTTCAATGGTAAATTCCTTTACTAGAGTTGAAATGAATATATTTAATATTTTTTCCTGTTAACTATTACTAATACCATAAATTACATTTACATTATAATTATGATATACAATTCACAAAATAGGACGGTCTTCTCTGTCTACCACGAGTGCATCGAAGATATACATAAACCTTAACATTCCTGAGGTGACACAGTTCAGATTAAGGTATTATCTATCCTTAATGCATCAAATTCATTATACGATATATACACATGAACATTTTCTTATACATGATTTTTTTCAGGCTGTCGAACAAATCTAAAGACATCTCATACGTTCAAATAATAAAAGCTCATATCGGAAAGGAGGAAACGCCTGCAAAAGAAATGAAATCCATCGCTGAGTTACTAAACTTGCGTTTCAACTCAAGTGATGAGGTAATCATTTCATCTATCAGCAAATAACTATCAATACCATACTTAAATAAACATAACTATATATTTATTGGAAAATTTATTGATATTATTAGGTAAAGATAGTTACTTGCAGGACAACCATAAAAGGCATTGAGATGGAAAATGGATGGTATTATATTTCATGCACATTGTGAAATAAAATAATCCATATCATAAGTAGACCAATGTGGTGCAAAATCTTCAATGTTGAAGTCAAATACCCAAAGCCGAGATAATTAAATTATACCTATTTTCTAACACATATATAACGAAAACATACTTAAACTTTTTAGAGTAGGAGAATAGATTTAACTACAAAATTATTAACATCAATATATATGTAAAATCCTTTCTTGCAATATATATAAACAAGTATAAGTTACAAATTCATGTCGAAGATTAAACAACTTGCGCAACATTCGTACTTTTTAACAAGATGGCAGAGAAATTACTCCAAATCCCGATAGTGGATGTACTAAACTTATCTAAGGATGACAAGGTATGTAAATTTGGCAAATACAAAAAATCTGCATAGTTATAGGAAATCCATAGATCTTTCTTTAAAATCAAATCAAATAGTAGCAACAGGAGGAGATAGAAGTCGTCCCGAGAGTGCTCGAATGATTGGCTGGGAACAAACTTTTTTTCCAGCGAAGAATCACTCACCACAACTTAATTCTTGGGTGGAAAAATTATACGGTCCACAACATTCTTGAAGAAAATGTCATGTCATACAAAAATATTCAGTAAGATGTCGAAAATATGGTAAAATATTGATACTTTACTAATAAATAAATATTAAGAAAAATGAATTCTACTTATGTTTTTACTATTACTTTCATCAGGGCATACAAATTGGTAATGTGGACTGCAAAAGGGAGGATGTCGATGTGGATGTAAACTTTCTTCCTGAAGCGACATCGGATTCAAGGGTCACTACCACAAAACATTACAAGAAAGATGCGGACAATGACCCAAAAAACGAATCAAAGAGGCTGAAAATAACATGGTAAATCCTATTAAATATAGAAACTTAAATTACTTCTTATTCACCAATCGATTTTTCCTCTTTCAAATTACAACAAACAAATGATGCTATTACACATTAAAAAAATTAGAGCTGTCATGAAAACCTCCAAAATTCGATGTAAACATTGGCTCATATTGATTCATAATGCATATAAATGTTTTCCAACAAATGTTAACATAAAATAGTGTAAAGTAAAGTAAAATTCGCTTATATATATATTTAAACAATACTTTTAACAATTATCATATTACAAATACAATTATTCATATTCATAGATGATTCTCCTACATATTAGATTAGATATTTTTTAATATACTGACTTTCATGAACAAAGGCAAGGTGGAGGACTAATTGTATATCACGCAAATGTGTTCAATCAATGCAATTGCATATGCAGATCATGGGAAATAAAGTCTTCTTATCAACTATCTACTCTTATAGATCCTTAATGAATAATAAATTTTGTTTATCGATTTTTTAATTTGGGAATTCCTTGGATATTGCAATCTATTCATAAATATTTTAAACGATATGAACCTTTTTTTGCATTTACGTTTAGAGATTTGCTTCTACATAACAACACATTTCAACCTGAATAGCATAAGGTTTTTTTCAAAAATCTTAATTGACATATATGATATATCTGTTTGTGCGAAAATATATTTGTTATTTGAGATAAAAACTGATAGAATTTAGTTATTTCACTTAAGGTAGAAATTGCTCATAACATTTAGAACTTCCACGTTGTATCACAAATACTAAATGTCATCTCAATTTTAACACATACACTCACATCCATGTTACTCATTCCAGTTTAAAGATGACTTTTTCATTTTAATTTAATGCATTCAGTGATGACTTTTGCCTTTTCAATTCAATAAATGTTTGCGTACTCAAATCCTATCGAGCGTACCCTGTTTATTTAGTCTTTTCCTTTCCCCACCATGCCTGTAAAATAGAAATCCAAATCCTAGAGGTTCCCTGCCCCCTCTTTCCCCACATGTGACTTTTGGCGCTGGTATAACAAAAAATTGTCTTTCATCATATCAACTATGATTTAGAAGAACATGAGCATCAACACATGTCATTTTTGGAAGAAGGTATGAAGAAAAAACGTCTTTGCTGGTATCGATGATGTTTTAGCAGCTCATGAGAATATCACATCACGATGCAACATTCAATTGCAACTATAGCAGCATTCTACGTGTAAGTAAATCTAAACATCCGCTTAGATGGATTTACCATATAATTGATAATGATGAACTTTTACCGAACATTTTTTATATAATTTGAAGCAAAAAATGAAAATACATTGATACGACGCAAATATTGCGTATTTCATCCCTCGAACCTACGCATTTTAGCCACCTCGGGTATCTTATTCCCTATATTTATGCTTGTTAACCAGAGAACCTTGACTTTCTACGTTAACATGTTTTGCAGGGGTTAATTGAGTTTTTATAGGTATTTGGATGCTAAGTGTGAAGTTCGAACACACCTACACGAAAGTTGTATCCCTCCTCGCAAGCTTCGCGTGGCCGTGAACGGTGCGCAATTTTGAGTCCGTATGAAGAAGTTACGGCGATTCTAGTGGACAGGAAATACAAGCATGCAAAAATAACAATGTAGTGACTGATAACTGCTTGATCGATCGATCGATCAAAAGGATCGATCGATCGATCCTTCTCGATAGTGGGATATTTCTTCATCATCGATTGATCGACCAAAGGGGTCAATCGATCGATCCCCTGTTTCCAGGAGATATTTTGGTGTTTATTTTCTTTCTTCTTTTCTTTTCTATTTTAATTCCAACTTACTATATAAAGCAATTTTGTTGTAATATCAGGGATGAACGTTTTAGGATAGTTTTATAAGATAGTTTAGCTTAGGGTTTAGGTTTTTGAAGAGTTCTTCTTCATTTATACTTGGATCGACACCCTTTTGGGTTTGTAAGTTGACTATTCATTACCCTCTCCATTAATTTAGTGTGTATTTATTCATTTCTTTGCTTTCTAATTAGAATTACATGCTTTCCTAAATAGTTTACATGCTTTGATTTACATGCTTTCTAGGTAGATTTACCGCGTTTATTTAACCGATTTCTTTATCGCGTTTTTAATATGCTTTGTAGATAATTTAAATTAGGTTGTGATTGAATTGAACTCACTCGAGTTGATGCGTTTCTTTGGTGATGGTGTTGACGGGTTTATTTCGAGTGCGTTGTCCTAGTTATTGTGCCTAGGATATTTGACGGGGCATATCATGTATGTCCCGTACTTATGACCTTTCGTGCATAATTTTTGGGATATTTGTTGAAGCCAAAATCATATTAGGCTTTTATGCGGATTTAGGGGCTTGACAACCATTGGTTCAATTAACTGTCGAAACGAGACGCATTCTAAATAACCTGTTGACCGATGTATCCATTTTATACAAATTAACTCGGGTGAGGGATATTCGATGCAACTTATAGTTTTACCGCTTTGTTAATCTAGTTTCAATACCCTTGCCTAGATTAATCTTTTCCCTTTTATGCATCTTTTCCTTTTTAGAATGTAATTCACCTTTTGCACTTTTATTTCAGAGTATTAGATCATATAAATTCTAGTAACTCGTCCCTGTGGATTTTCGATACCCGAATTGCTGCTATGCTTGCCTCGCAAGTGTAGTCATAATTAAGGTTTGTTTGTATAGTCGCGGCGAGACAGAAAACAACGATTGTGCACTTACACGCGCACACTTCTCGCGCGCTATCAAAATGGCGCCGTTACTGGGGATGACTTTGTTTTAGACTTTATTTGATTTAGTATTTCATAGTATTTTCTTTCTATTTGTATTATTTGCTAATATTTTTGAAAGTGAGGATGAAAATGACGTAATATCTATTTGCAATGAAATGATTTCTTCTTTGGCTCCCAAAGAAGAACATTTCATTGAAAATGATATTATTTCATTCGAAACTCAATCTTCATGCGATGATGATTCATCTCATGAGTTTGAATTTCTTTCATTCCCATTTTCATTCTCTGTTATCACACCGTCTCAAGTACCCGATGATTCGGTTTCAAACTTTAATATTTTTAACCTTTTTGCCGATGAGGAGTACTTGCTCGAGTCGCCTTCCACGATCGCATTCGTGCCTTCGTGTGCGCCGCCTCCCATTCCAATTTCAAAATCATTGGGAGGATATTCGGCTTTTATCGGTCCCCACTTGTTTTTGTCACCCGTTCAATCCAAACCCACCATCGTCCCTCCAAAACTTTTAATTGGCGATGGTTCATTTCTTACGCCTTACACATGCCTTCCGTTGTTCAAAGGGAATTCATATTTTTCGAAAGTCATGCTTATGAGTGAGGGTACACCGATTATCCTCCAAAGTCAAATCATTTTCATGGTGTACCCTCAGTTATTTAGACTTCAAGTGTACAGTTAGTGCGAAGCCTAAATAGCAGGTTGTATATAGTTAGCTTTATTTCTTTTTATTTTTTCTCTCCTTTTAATTTAGTTTAGTGTAATTAGTTAACTTTTTGTTATTTGTTTTTGCTACGCTCAGTACTAACTTTTTTTGTAGATTCTTTGGACTTGTTCTTATAGGGATCGCTCCAATTTTGGGTAATATCGCTCTTTTCCTCTCTTTGACTTGGTTCTTAACTCACATTGAGGACAATGTCAAGTTTTACGTTAGGGGGTGTGGGATATTCTATCCATTTCATTATTTAGTCCATGTTTTTGCTAACATGTTAGTTACTTAGTATGCTTTTCTTAAAAAAATTAAAATTTTCAAAAATATTTTCTTTCTTTTTTCTACTTTTTTGGGCATTTTACCTTCGTTTCCGATGATAAATTTTAATAATTACCCGATCCAATAGATAACCAAATGATGCATGTTCTCGATTTTAGAAGTTGTTAGACTTTAGTCTCACTTATTGATATTATGAATGAATTCATGAATTAAACTTTAACCCCATGAGCACATGCACTTTTATGGGTTTATTGATTTGGTTTAAGATTTTTATAACTCGGTGATCTTTTGTTGCATTGTATATACTTACACCGAGTAAGATTTGTACCTTTTGTCATTTGTGAGTGTATACACTATTCTTTTCTCATTGAAAATGTTGAATTCGTTGGTAATGTCTATATTCTTTCATTTGATCGTTCATTAATTGAGTTTATATCTTGAAATGTGTTACTTGATCATAATTTTCATATATTGTTTTGACTCAAGAATTGCGTAAACTTTGTGAAATGAGTATAGGCATTCTTTGTTATATCACCCATATTAGCCTTGACCTCACCCTTATATGTTTACCCTCATTAACCCCTTTGAGCCTAAATATAGCCTTTCGTTTCATAACTCAAATTCCATAACCAACTCCAAATTGGAGTTATAATCCATACATACACGTTACATACCTTTGTTTGGAATGTTACATGGGATTGAATGATGTTGTTGTGATGTCAGTTGCAATTTTGGCATATGAGAGTTTGATAAGTAAAGAAAAGAGATGTGAAAAAAGTGATGAAAAAGAGAAAGCAAAAGAAAACAAAAGAGAAAAATGAGAAAAAGAAGAAAAGAAAAAGAAAGAGAAAGAGAAAGTTGTAAATTTGTATATTGTTAAATAAGCTTTGATTACTCTCCCCGGTGATATATCTAATGCTTTTTTGGAGCTTGTTTTCGAATTTTGATATTGCCCGCATTTTCCCATTATCCCGAGTTTTCATTCCGAACACTTTGAATCCGTATATACATTCCTTCATTTCATACCCTAGCCATAACTTACATTACAAACCTATTAAAGTTCTATGTGATCTTAGGTTGATGTAATTTAAAAGTCAAAATAGTTTTGATAATCTATGAAAATGCATTTCGCCTCCTTTAATGTGCGGTATCCTTTCATTGAGATTATAGTTTTTCATTTTATATATAGCGTTCTTCATTTGTGAAATGTGTGCGACCTATTTTCCATTTACATTTACTCTTTATGCCCGCATGTTCCTTGTGTTACCTCCCTGTTTCGAGTGAATTCACTTGATGAGTGTAATGCCCGTAAGGTTTGAATGTGTGCTTGCTTTAACGTTTATCCGATTTATATAAGTTTTTCGCCAAATCACACTTTGCATGTGCTTTCTCCCCTCCCACATTTTAAAGTTTCAATTCTATGAGGTGCATTCTATAATGTTAACGATTTGGACTTTTGTTTGAATTCATTCAATGTGCTAATTATGCATATGAAATCTTTTTTGCCATTGTTGGGCTTGTCGCATGTTGGGTTGGGCATATTTTGAGGAAACCATGTGATGTTTGTGGGTACCATCCCTGAAAACCCTCACGAGACGACACTTGTCCACTAGGGTGACCTATGGGTTTAACAGCTTATTGCATACGCTAAATGCAATCGAATCCCCTGCAAAAGTGGCCTTATGCATTTATACCATATTTTTGTACTATCTCCTGCTTTTGGTTTTCTTGTAGTTCTTTTTTCATCCTATTTCATTGCTAGGGACTAGCAATGTGTAAGTTAGGGGGTGTAATACGATGCAAATATTGTGTATTTCATCCCTCGAACCTACGCATTTTAGACCTATCGAGTATCTTATTTCCTATATTTATACTCGTTAACCAGACAACCTCGAATTTCTATGTTAACATGTTTTGTAGGGGTTAAATGAGCTTTTATAGGTATTTGGATGCTAAGTGTGAAGTTCGAACGCATTTCGCTTGGGTACCTAGCCCAACATTTAGCATCCAAATACCTATAAAAGCGTCCGAACTTCACACTTAGCATCCAAATACCTATAAAAGCTCAATTAACCCCTGCAAAACATGTTAACGTAGAAATCTGAGGTTGTCTGGTTAATGAGAATAAACCTAGGGAATAAGATACCCGAGGGAGCTAAAATGCATAGGTTCGAGGGATGAAATATGTAATATTTGAGTCGTATCATACATCTTTAATTGATAACTAAAAACATAACTTTTGTATGTTGTTGGATGACAACCTCATACATATCCCATGGTGCAGTAAGCTGACGAGTGGCTACTCTACAACCAGAGAAAAAGGTAACTTATGATATTAAATATTTTGCATGCATTTATACACTCAATCATACAACTTATATGATATGGTTCAGGAAGTAGAATTTTAGCACACATTTACGGAACAAGGGGATTTCGAGACCCTCTATCACAGCGAAAGAATTGAGCTTCTACAATGCAATAAATTCTATGAGGGCGTCTCAATACCTCGACATTGATAACTCACTCTACAACGTACATCTCTCATAGCAGCACAAAACATCCTAGGTCATATCAGCAGTGTGAATCTCATCAGCATAAAACTCCCGCATTTCAAAATCCAGAATCACAACATCCCTCTCGGGCATATTAGACCACACATTCACAACCTCCCTCGCAGGCATCTGACACTGTAACCAAGGGACTTATTTTATCTCTGTTTAAAGGTATTTATCATACATCAATTACATGTAGTTATATTGGTAAATTAGATAACAAAGACTTATAAAGATTACATTAGTTACTTAGAGATGTTATTTGGAAAACATAATAGTTAAATATCAGGTAGTAAATGTGTTTTAAATATTTATTTCATCATTTTTTTGGGGACAGTTAGTTACATTACGTCTAAATTTTTAAGTAACATATGCAGCATGCGAGGTGCCATCAAAGTTTTGCATAGACAGTGTAAAAGGTGAATTTTAGCATTTATCATTATATATTACTTGATCCAGTTTTTCGTTACTTTAAGCGCCCCTTTGAAGCAATGATTTAAAGTAAAAATAAAATTCATATCATACTGCCCATGTCCACTTCTAAACATACTTTTGTAACATGAAAATACATCACTTAAATTTTATGTATCGAATAAAAGATCAAATACCACAGTGATATAGACTTCTTTATCTTAATAGAGGCACAAAAAAATCCTATGGACAAAAAACGTCTCTCATCGAAATAAATTTACTGCATCAAATAATTTTTATCTCAACAGAGTGGCCGAAATTCAATAAAAGAAAAAAAGTTCACAACAAGAATGCTTTAAATAAGATGGCTTCTTTTGCCCTCATATTTTTATATGGATTTTGATATGAATTTGGACTGAAATTTAATTCAAATCTTCGATATTAAGAATCGAGATTTCCATTAATTGTTCTAGGGGATTATCTTTTAAACATAAATATCCTAAATGTTGCATTGTTCAACGTGATATCAAGGTAAATTGCTCACCATATCATTTAATTATTTTACTCTACTTACCACATTGATTTATGTTCTATTGTATTATTTTCCTTTTAACTTAGGGACCACAAAGATTAGTTCAAAGCCAGTAGAAAGTTATACATTATGTAGTATGAAATCAATGATCAGGTGTTTTTTCCTACACGCTGTTCATTATTTCTAATAGAACCTATGTGGTAGTTTGTTATTTTTAGTTACTTATAATAGTTACTGTGTGTTAGTTTGTTAGTTTTAGTTAGTTAGAATAGAATAAGAAAATGTTTTTACATTCTCTTCGGTCAAATATGGTATCGGAGCTTCATTATGCTTTCGTATTGATCGATTTAATTCCTCTCAATTGATATTCATTAATGTTCTCCATCTTGATTGTTTTAATCATTTGTTCTTCATTTTCATTCTTTCGATATGTTTCACTGATCATGGAATCATCTGAATCTATGATGAAATCATCTTCTTCTCCATCCATGAACACTTCTGCCATTGATGAATCTTCAAGTCCTTATTTCCTTAATTACTCGAACAGTCCTGGCCTTATTCTTGTATCACAACCTCTTACTGGAGACAATTATTCTTAGTGGAGTAGAGTTATGTGTAACACCCCGTAATTTTGAGGATTTAATATTTAATTATTTTTGAGAGTGATAAAAATATTTAAATTGGAGAAACTTAAATTCATGAGTTGGAGAATTTATTTTAGTGAGCCGAATTAATTATAATTGGCGACTTTAAGTTTAATTGTTCGAATTAATGTGTGTCACATTTTGGGGTCGAAATGTGGATATGTCAAAAAGTATTTCGGATGGCAATTCCGAGTGCGCGGTTGCGTCCGGATGGATCGAGATAGTCAGAAAAGAGTACCTGGGGATAGTAATTGGGTCTCGGGGTATTTTTGGGCATAGTCGGGTCCACACGGGGTGAGTTGGGCCATTTTAATTAGGCCCAGATGGCCAAAAACGGGATTAAGGGTTTTTAACCAAATTGAGAGACTAGGGAACGACAGTCAACATAACTCTAAACCTAGGGTTTGAGAGGAAATTTGGGGGAAAGTAAATTAAGAGCCAATTTGGGGATGTTGGAGCCAAATTAAGGGACTAAACCAACAAATCAGACTCTACGAACAATTCCAGGCAAGTGGTTAACTTGATGTAATGTGTAAATGGTGATATCGACTTCATATTTTAGTGATGTGTAAACTAAAATTCGTTTTGGGGATAAATGGTTACAAAATGGGGTTTTGTTAATTGAATACTTGGCTGAGATTCAAAGTAAGAAATAGGTGTATTATATATGCCTAAGTAAAGATAAAATGAAATTTGAATATATTTGATGATTAACATGGAATCTTTATGAGTTCTTGGATGAAGAACATGAATCTTGAATGACTTAGGGTTTATTTGATGAACACAAGAGGTCAATCTTCCAAAATTTTTGACAGAATTTTAAACGTATGCCATTTGAGTTGTACTTCTAAATAGAGTGTGAACCATACATTCTTGGAAAGGTATTTCTCTTATCTATCCAATGAACTTCGAATCAGGTCAATCGGAGTTCTGTAGAGTGAGTAATCACATTTTACTACATGGTGTTTGATCTGTCAACATAGTAATCTGCCAGAATTTTGATGTGATTTTAAGCGTCTGTGATTTGAATTTTACTTCGAATTAGAGTGTGAAACATACATTACCGGAAATGTATTTCTCTTAGCTATCCAATGAACATGGAATCAGGTCAATCAGAGTTCTGTAGAGGGAGAAATCGAAATTTTACTAGAGGGTGTTTAATCTGCCAGAAAATTTGAGAATTTTCTTTTTAAGCCTCAAATGTCTAAAATTTTATCGGGGAAGTGTTTGGGACCTTGATGAAATATATTGATGGAATAATGATATGGAAGTAGATCTATGATTGAGTGTTGGACTTTATTTTTCTGAGAGAGTTAACGTGGAGATTCATAGGCTTGATTGTGATGTACTCTAATTCGAGATGATAAGAATATAATTACGGAAAAGCGTGAGCGAACTTAAATTCGTTAGGTCAGTGGGTTAACAAAGGTAACTACTGAATTGATATAACAAGGGGTAACTAGGACCCTTAGAGTTGTGTGAATACTTGAATTAATATGAAAGTGAAATAAATTCTTAAAGCAAACAAGTACGGTGAATATTAGAGAGAAATATATTACGTACAAGTATGATTTGGAGCCAAATTAAGGTACTACACCAACGGATCAGACTCTACGAAAAATTCCAGGCAAGTGGTTAACTTGCTATAATGTTTAAATGGTAATATCCAATTCATATTTTAGTGATGTGTAAACAAAAATTCATTTTGGGGATAAATGGGTACAAAATAGGGTTTTGTTAATGGAATACTTGGTTGAGAATCAAAGTAAGAAATAGGTGTATTATATATCCCTAAGTAAAGATAAAATGAAATTTGAATATATTTGATGATTAACATGGAATCTTTATGAGTTCTTGGATGAAGAACATGAATCTTGAATGACTTAGGGTTTATTTGATGAACACAAGAGGTCAATCTGCCAGAATTTTTTACACAACTTTAAACGTATTCCATTTGAGTTGTATTTCTAATTATAGTGTGAACCATACATTCCTGGAAAGGTATCTCTCTTAGCAATCCAATGAAGTTGGAATCAGGTCAATCGGAGTTGTGTAGAGGGAGTATTCGATATTTTACTACAGGGTATTTAATCTGTCAACATAGTAATCTGCCATAATTTTGACGTGATTTTAAACGTGTGCGATTTGAATTTTGCTCCGAATTAGAGTGTCAACCACACATTACTGGAAATGTATTTATCTTAGCTATCCAATGAACTTGGAATCAGGTCAATCGGAGTTCTGTAGAGGGAGAAATTGAAATTTTACTAGAGGGTGTTTAATCAGCCAGAAAATTTGAGAATTTTATTTTTAAACCTCAAATGTCTAAAATTTTACCGGGGAAGTGTTTGGGACCTTGATGAAATATATTGATGAAATAATGATATGTAAGTAGGTATATGATTGAGTGTTGGACTTTAATTTTGTGAGAGAGTTAAAGTTCAGATTCATAGGCTTGATTGTGATGTACTCTAATTCGAGATGATAAGAATATAATTACAGAAAAGCGTGAGCGAGCTTAAATTCATTAGGTCAGTGGATTAACAAGGGTAACTACTGAATTGATATAACAAGGGGTAACTAGGACACTTAGAGTTGTGTGAATACTTGAATTAATACGAAAGTGAAATAAATTCGTAAAGCAAACAAGTACGGTGAATATTAAAGAGAAATATATTACATACAAGTATGATTTGGAGCCAAATTAAGGGACTACAGCAACGGATCAGACTCTATGAAAATTCTAGGCAAGTAGTTAACTTGTTGTAATGTTTAAATGGTGATATCCAATTCATATTTTAGTGATGTGTAAACTAAAATTCGTTTTGGGGATAAATGGGTACAAAATAGGGATTTGTTAATGGAATACTTGGGTGAGATTCAAAGTAAGAAATAGGTGTATTATATATCCCTAAGTAAATATAAAATAAAATTTGAATATATTTGATGATTAACATGGAATCTTTATGAGTTCTTGGATGAAGAACATGAATCTTCAATGACTTAGGGTTTATTTGGTGAACACAAGAGGTCAATCAACCAGAATTTTTGACACAACTTTAAACGTATTACATTTGAGTTGTACTTCGAATTAGAGTGTGAACCATATTTTCTGGAAAGGTATATCTCTTATCTATCCAATGAAGTTGGAATCAGGTCAATCGGAGTATTGTAGAGGGAGTAATTGATATTTTACAACAGGGTATTTGATCTGTCAACATAGTAATCTGCCAGAATTTTGATGTGACTTTAAACGTGTGCGATTTGAATTTTTCTTCGAATTAGAGTGTTAACCATACATTACTGGAAAGTTATTTCTCTTAGCAATCCAATGAACTTGGAATCAGGTCAATCGGAGTTCTGTAGAGGGAGAAATCGAAATTTTACTAGAGGGTGTTTAATCTGCCAGAAAATTTGAGAATTTTATTCTTAAGCCTCAAATGTCTAAAATTTTATCGGGGAAGTGTTTGGGACCTTGATGAAATATATTAATGGAATAATGATGTGGAAGTAGGTATATGATTGAGTGTTGGACTTTAATTTTGTGAGATAGTTAAAGTTGAGATTCATAGGCTTGATTGTGATGTACTCTAATTCGAGATGATAAGAATATAATTACGGAAAAGCATGAGCGAGCTTAAATTCGTTAGGTCAGTGGGTTAACAAGGGTAACTACTGAATTGATATAACAATGGGTAACTAGGGACCTTAGAGTTGTGTGAATACTTGAATTAATACGAAAGTGAAATAAATTCGTAAAGCAAACAAGTACGGTGAATATTAGAGAGAAATATATTACGTACAAGTATGATTTGGAGCCAAATTAAGGGACTATACCAACGGATCAGACTCTACGAACAATTCCAGGCAATTAGTTAACTTGTTTTAATGTGTAAATGGTGATATCCAATTCATATTTTAGTGATGTGTAAACTAAAATTCGTTTTGGGGATAAATGGGTACAAAATGGGGTTTTGTTAATGGAATACTTGGGTGAGATTCAAAGTAAGAAATAGGTGTATTATATATCCCTAAGTAAATATAAAGTAAAATTTGAATATATTTGATGATTAACATTAAATCTTTATGATTTCTTGGATAAAGAACATGAATCTTGAATGACTTAGGGTTTATTTGATGAACACAAGAGGTCAATCTGCCAGAATTTTTGACACAACTTTAAATTTATTCCATTTGAGTTGTGCTTCGAATTAGAGTGTGAACCATAATTAATAGAAAGGTATATCTCTTAGTTATCCAATGAAGTTGGAATCAGGTCAATCGGAGTTTTGTAAAGGGAGTAATCGATATTTTATAACCAGGTATTTGATCTGTCAACATAGCAATCTTCCAGAATTTTGATGTGACTTTAAACGTGTGCGATTTGAATTTTACTTTGAATTAGAGTGTTAACCATACATTACTGGAAAGGTATTTCTCTTAGCTATCTAATGAATTTGGAATCAGGTCAATCGGAGTTCTGTAGAGGGAGAAATCGAAATTTTACCAGAGGGTGTTTAATCTGACAGAAAATTTGAGAATTTTATTTTTAAGCCTCAAATGTCTAAAATTTTATCGGTGAAGTGTTTGGGACCTTGAGGAAATATATCGATGGAATAATGATATGGAAGTAGGTCTATGATTGAGTGTTGGACTTTAATTTTGTGAGAGAGTTAACGTGGAGATTCATAGGCTTGATTGTGATGTACTCTAATTCGAGAGGATAAGAATATAATTACGAAAAAGCGTGAGCGAGTTTAAATTCGTTAGGTCAGTGGGTTAACAAAGGTAACTACTGAATTGATATAACAAGGGGTAACTAGGACCCTTAGAGTTTTGTGAATAGTTGAATTAATACGAAAGTGAAATAAATTCGTAAAGCAAACAAGTACGGTGAATATTAGAGAGAAATATATTACGTACAAGTATGATTTGGAGCCACATTAAGGTACTACACCAACAGATCAGACTCTACGAACAATTCCAAGCAAGTGGTTAACTTGCTATAATGTGTAAATGGTGATATCGAATTCATATTTTAGTGATGTGTAAACAAAAATTCGTTTTGGGGATAAATGGGTACAAAATAGGGTTTTGTTAATGGAATACTTGGCTAAGATTCAAAGTAAGAAATAGGTGTATTATATATCCCTAAGTAAAGATAAAATTAAATTTGAATATATTTGATTATTAATATGGAATCTTTATGAGTTCTTGGATGAAGAACATGAATCTTGAATGACTTAGGGTTTATTTGATGAACACAAGAGGTCAATCTGCCAGAATTTTTTACACAACTTTAAACGTATTCCATTTGAGTTGTATTTCTAATTATAGTGTGAACCATACATGCCTGTAAAGTTATCTCTCTTAGAAATCCAATGAAGTTGAAATCAGGTCAATCGGAGTTGTGTAGAGGGAGTATTCGATATTTTACTACAGGGTATTTGATCTGTCAACATAGTAATCTGCCAGAATTTTGATGTGACTTTAAACATTTGCGATTTGAATTTTTCTTTGAATTAGAGTGTTAACCATACATTATTGGAAAGTTATTTCTCTTAGCTATCCAATGAACTTGGAATCAGGTCAATCGGAGTTCTGTAGAGGGAGAAATCGAAATTTTACTAGAGGGTGTTTAATTTTGCCAGAAAATTTGAGAATTTTATTCTTAAGCCTCAAATGTCTAAAATTTTATCGGGGAAGTGTTTGGGACCTTGATGAAATATATTGATGGAATAATGATATGGAAGAAGGTATATGATTGAGTGTTGGACTTTAATTTTGTGAGATAGTTAAAGTTGAGATTCATAGGCTTGATTGTGATGTACTCTAATTCGAGATGATAAGAATATAATTACGGAAAAGCGTGAGCGAGCTTAAATTCGTTAGGTCAGTGGGTTAACAAGGGTAACTACTGAATTGATATAACAAGGGGTAACTAGGGACCTTAGAGTTGTGTGAATACTTGAATTAATACGAAAGTGAAATAAATTCGTAAAGCAAACAAGTACGGTGAATATTAGAGACAAATATATTATGTACAAGTATGATTTGGAGCCAAATTAAGGGACTACACCAACAGATTAGACTCTATGACCAATTCCAGGCAAGTAGTTAACTTGTTGTAATGTGTAAATGGTGATATCCAATTCATATTTTAGTGATGTGTAAACTAAAATTCTTTTTGGGGATAAATGGGTACAAAATGGGGTTTTGTTAATGGAATACTTGGCTGAGATTCAGAGTAAGAAATAGGTTTATTATATATCCCTAAGTAAATAAAAAATAAAATTTGAATATATTTGATGATTAACATGGAATCTTTATGAGTTCTTGGATGAAGAACATGAATCTTGAATGACTTAGGGTTTATTTGATGAACACAAGAGGTCAATCTGCCAGATTTTTTAACACAACTTTTAATGTTTTCCATTTGAGTTGTACTTTGAATTCAAGTGTGAACCATACATTCCTGGAAAGGTATCTCTCTTAGCTATCCAATGAAGTTGGAATCAGGTCAATCGGAGTTTTGTAGAGGGAGTAATCGATATTTTACAACAGGGTATTTAATTTGTCAACATAGTAATCTGCCAGAATTTTGACGTGACTTTAAACGTGTGCGATTTTAATTTTTCTTCGAATTAGAGGGTTAACCATTCATTACTGGAAAGGTATTTCTCTTAGCTATCCAATGAACTTGGAATCAGGTCAATCGGAATTCTGTAGAGAGAGAAATCGAAATTTTACTAGAGGGTGTTTAATCTGCCAGAAAATTTGAGAATTTTCTTTTTAAGTCTCAAATGTCTAAAATTTTATCGGGGAAGTGTTTGGGACATTGATGAAATAATGATATGGAAGTAGGTCTATGATTGAGTGTTGGACTTTAATTTTGTGGGAGAGTTAAAGTGGAGATTCATAGGCTTGATTGTGATGTACTCTAAATCGAGATGACAAGAATATAATTATGGAAAAGAGTGAGCGAGCTTAAATTCGTTTAGTCAGTGGGTTAACAAGGGTAACTACTAAATTGATATAACAAGGGGTAACTAGGACCCTTAGAGTTGTGTGAATACTTGAATTATTACGAAAGTGAAATAAATTCGTAAAGCAAACAAGTACGGTGAATATTAGAGAGAAATATATTACGTACAAATATGATTTGGAGCCAAATTAAGGGACTACACCAATGGATCAGACTCTATGAACAATTCGAGGCAAGTGGTTAACTTGCTGTAATGTGTAAATGGTGATATCGAATTCATATTTTAGTGATGTGTAAACAAAAATTCGTTTTGGGGATAAATGGGTACAAAATGGGGTTTTGTTAATGGAATACTTGGGTGAGATTCAAAGTAAGAAATATGTGTATTATATATCCCTACGTAAAGATAAAATGAAATTTGAATATATTTGATGATTAACATAGAATCTTGAATGACTTAGGGTTTATTTGATGAACACAAGAGGTCAATCTGCTTGAGTTTTTGACACAAATTTAAACGTATTCCATTTGAGTTGTGCTTCGAATTAGAGTATGAACCATACATGCCTGGAAAGGTATCTCTCTTAGCTATCCAATGAAGTTGGAATCAGGTCAATCAGAGTTCTGTAGAGGGAGTAATTGAGATTTTACTATAGGGTATTTGATCTGTCAACATAGTAATCTGCCAGAATTTTGACGTGACTTTAAACGTGTGCGATTTGAATTTTACTTCAAATTAGTGTGTTAAACATACATTACTGGAAGGATATTTCTCTTAGCTATCGAATGGACTTGGAATCAGGTCAATCGGAGTTTTGTAGAGGGAGAAATCGAAATTTTACTAGAGGGTGTTTAATCTGTGAGAAAATTTGAGATATTTCCTTTTAAGCCTCAAATGTCTAAAATTTTATAGGGGAAGTGTTTGGGAACTTGATGAAATATATTGATGGTATAATGATATCGAAGTAGGTCTATGATTAAGTGTTGGACTTTAATTTTGTGAGAGAGTTAAAATGGAGATTCATAGGCTTGATTGTGATGTACTCTAATTCGAGATGATAAGAATATAATTACGGAAAAGTGTGAGCGAGCTTAAATTCGTTAGGTCAGTGGGTTAACATGGGTAACTACTGAATTGATATAACAAGGGGTAACTAGGACCCTTAGAGTTGTGTGAATACTTGAATTAATACGAAAGTGAAATAAATTCGTAAAGCAAACAAGTACGGTGAATATTAGAGAGAAATATCTTACGTACAAGTATGAATAATTGGGTTGTGTAAATACCTACTGTTTTATAGGATTACTTGGGTTGTCAATGCCTATTGTGTGTTTCCTTGTGATAGGAACATAGACTCGGGAAATATAAAGTTATGGTCCAAGTGAGCGAGTCCGGGGATAATGGTTGAGTGACACCAAGTTATTAAATTAATGGATGTGTTAATTAATGAAGGTAGAGTCGGAAGGTAGACTCGAAAAAGTATTAAATTAATTATTGAGAGAGTAATTAATTTAGAGTCGGAACATAGACTCGGGAAATATTAAGTTATGGGACAAGTGAGCGAGTCCGGGTAGGATGGTTGGGCGATGCCAAGTAATCAAATTAATTGAGGTGTTAATTAATTTAATTAGAGTCGGATTGTAGACTCAAGTAGGTATTAAATTAAAGGATGTGATAATTAGTTTAATTAGAGTCAGATTGTAGACTCGAGTAGGTATTAAATTAATAAGTGTGATAATTAATTTAATTAGAGTCGTATTGTAGACTCGGGTAGGTATTAAAGTAATAGGTGTGATAACTAATTTAATTAGAGTCGGATTGTAGACTCGGGTAGGTATTAAATTAATAAGTGTGTTAATTAATTTAATTAGAGTCGGACGATAGACTCGGGGAGGTATTAAATTAATAGGTGTGTTAATTAATTTAATTAGAGTCGGACGATAGACTCGGGGAGGTATTAAATTAATAGGTGTGTTAATTAATTTAATTAGAGTCGGACGATAGACTCGGGGAGGTATTAAATTAATAGGTGTGTTAATTAATTTAATTAGAGTCGGACGATAGACTTGGGGAGGTATTAAATTAATGGGTGTGTTAATTAATTTAATTAGAGTCGGACCATAGACTCGGGGAAAGTATTATATTAATTGAGGTGTGAATTAATTATATTAGAGTCGGACCATAGACTCGTGAAGATGATAAATTATTAAGTGAGAAAATTAATTATGTTGAGTCGGGCCACAGACTCAGGAAATTACAGGTTAGTGTACGGGATTTTGAGTACATGGTAAAGCCGGAATTTATATTATATATATATATGGTGCAGTGATAGTATATATATATATATATATATATATATATATATATATATATATATATATGTGTGTGTGTTTGTGTGTGTGTGTGTGTGTGTATATTGTGTGTGATATTAAATATCAGTGACTAGATATTTATTCAATTTATATACTCTAGTGCTATCAAGGGAGGTTGCGCGATGTGGATGAATCCTCTAGCTTGAGGAGTAGGGCGAGTATATCCCGAGGTCATAGCGTCCGGTATATGGGTGAGGGATTTATCTCACTTTCAGGGAAGGAATATGACCGCCTCCACTACATTTATAGTTTGGTCCAAGTTGGTGAGCGATTCCAACTTGGGGAATTAGGTTTTGTGAGCACACCTAGTGAGATAGCACTTTAGAGGGAATCATCCGGCGAGGGTATACTCGAAGGGATGGATATAAGTATGTTATATGTGTGGATGTTTTGGTAAAGATACGTATATAATGGTATTCAATATTATATGCGGGTAATAATATAGTGTGTGATGTATTTACTTTATATAACTTGTGACACGGTTATATACTACTATTTAAGAAGAAATTAATTAAGTTAATTGTGAGATAACTTATAATTCAAAAATCATTATACTGGGGTTAGAGTAGTATGGCAAGGGGAGGTTATACCATTACTAGTTGGACGGGGTAGTACAACTAGCTGGGGGTTAAGGTAACCGTTAAGTGTGCACAATAGTGGAGGTGTGAGAATGTCCACATGGGAGTACGACACTAACTTAAATATGAAGCACATTCATGCATTTTAAATTACTGCAATTAATTCACTTGCTAAATATTTTCAAAATGTTTTGGGTTCTAACCCTTGCTATAAAACTATTTTCAAAACCTTTTAGGTGTCCATCCACAGGGACGCTAGGATTGATATTCTATTCCAGGGATACGGAGCTGCGGCATATGTGGATGCTAGTAGGAGTTTGGATTAGACGCATCGTTCATTTATTCCTGGAATAGGAATTATACATCAGTTTCAGATTTATTTAGGGCTTGTCGCCCAGTCTTCTCAGTACAGTTTTCAGATTTGTTTTATTCCGGTGTTTAATATTTATATTGAATTATTTCACTTTGGTGGCCGATAGTTTATTCGGCAAGTTGTGTAATTAATTATTCAGTTGAGTTTTATTCAGTTATGTGAATGGTTTATATTTATTTCCGCATGTACTGTTTTGTTTAATTAAAAAGTTAAAATTTGGCACCAGCTTTTGGAATACTAGGTGGTTAATATGTTTTAAAAAGTTTTCGACAGTGATGCTAAGAATTAACCAACTGGGGTTCCTGCTTTAATTTGGTATAGGACTGATCACCCGGTATTTTATTAGGCGGGGTGTCAAACTATGGTAATTGCTTTGTCCGTGAAGAACAAGTTAGGGTTTATAGATGGTTCAATTGAACGTCCTTCAGGTACTGATGCTCTCTTCAGTTATTGGATCGAAATAATAATATTTTTATCTCTTGGATTCTCAATTCTGTGTCTAAGGATATTTCTGCTATTGTGATTTACTCTCAATGTGCATATGATATCTGGAATGGTCTAAAGGAAACATTTCAACAAAGAAATGGTCCTCATATTTTCTAATTAAGGCATGATCTTATGAATCTCACTCAAGGAGATCTTTCTGTTAGTTCCTATTTCACTAAACTGAAAACCACCTGGGAGGAACTTAGTAATTACAAACCTTCTTGTTCTTGCGGGAAGTGTACTTGTGGTGGAATTAAAGAATTAGTAGATCATATGTAATGTCATTCTTCATGGGATTACATGATACCTATGCTAAGTTTGTGGTTAAATACTTCTAATGGATCCCATTCCTCCCACAAACAAGGTGGTTTCTCTTGTTTCTCAAGAGGAACATCATAGATCTATCAAAACTACCAATTCTGATTCAATGGCTTTCTCCATTAATACTGAACCAAATCAGTATGCTAACAAGTCAAATCAGTATACTAACAAGTCAAGTTCATTCTATCAATATGGCAATAAGCCCAATTAATATGCTTCTAAAAATAAGAAATACTCTACTGGAAGACCTGTTTGCACCCATTGTGGTTAGTTGGTCATACTAAGGACAAATGCTATAAACTTCTTGGATATCCTCCTGGATACAAACCACAAAATTTAAATAATTCCCAATCAAATGTTGTTGTAGCTCGCCAAGTTACTGATTCTACTACTAATAAGAATCAAGGAGATGCAGACAATTTCATCTAGACTTTGAATGCTTCTTACTATCAACAACTTATGACCTTGTTCAGTAACCATCTAACTTCTGCCAAAACATGTACTAAACCCGACACTACCACTTCAGGTATATGTTTCTCAGTGTCTCTCAATCCTGCTCTTAATTGTCCTCAATTTTGGATAATTGACTCAGGAGCTACTAGCCACATATGCTTCAATAAATCATCATTTTACACGATAGCAACTATAAAAAATACCTTTGTCACTCTTCCTGATAGCAGTCGTTGATGATGCTGAAATCTAGCACCACCAGGTAAGTGATGATGAGCTCAAACAGTAGTAACCATGGTAGCCATAGAGATGTATATGTATATGTATAGAAGGAGGTGAGTATAAGAGGAATAAGACAATGTTGTATAGTGGTTCAGCTAATCAGGCCTACATCCACTGTGAGTGTGTGATCCACTAAGTATGGGCACTAATGGCCTTGGATACAATGCACATAAGCTCCCTTTCTCTCTCTACTATGTGTACAAGCAGAGTTTTAGCTAGGGTTACAATTATTGATCCTCTTGATGGGTTGTAGTTGATAAGTATATATAGGTCTTGGGGGGTGTAGTGTACCCCCCAAGTATGCATGGTGCATGTGAATGATGATTTAGCCAATCTCCTGTTGACACCTGTAGATGCCAAATGATGACATAATATTCCCTCACGTGAGGGGGTGATTCAGTTATAACGGTCTTCCACATGTCCTGTGAGCCCCACGCGCACTGTTCCACGCATCTCCCAAACCACGCGATGTGATGATGTCACCCTCAGCCTGTAAAACGAGGCTGAGGGCAAAGTTCCTTCTGATAGTGAGGTAGGCCCAATTTAGGCCTCGTACTATCGTACCCTTGGAGGGTCATCTGGAGCCTGATGAAGGGTTGGTCCCCTGAGGGGTCATCTGGAGCTTGATGAAGGGTCGACCCCCTGAGGGGTCGTCTGGAGCCTGATGAAGAGTCAGCCCCCTGAGGGGTCGTCCAGAGCTAGAGCCTGATGAAGGGTAGGCCCCCTGAGGGGTCATTTGGTATTGATGATGAGGTCACCCTGACCCCATCCAGGTGCAGGGCGTCCTCAGCCTGGTTGTGTGTATATATGAGTATATCAATCACCCCCCAGCCCTTAGCCATTGATGTTATTTGAGATGGCTGGGGGATAATGTTTCCTTTGAGATGCGTGCATGGTCAGTTAGATGAATAA